>BSUD01000003.1:121590092-121711455 GCA_033239045.1 Fagopyrum esculentum | reverse complement strand
AAGTTAGCTACATGGGAGGAATTATCTTCAGAATTCCTCACCAAGTTCTTTCCGCCATCCAAAACGGCGGAATTAAGAGGTAAAATAAATGCTTTTTCTATGAAACCTAACGAAAGCTTGTTTCAATCTTGGGAAAGGTTTCAAGATCTCTTGTTGGATTGCCCACACCATGGCATTTCCAAGCTGGAATTATTGGAGATCTACTACAAAGGGTTGGATGTAGAGACACAGTTCAACCTCCAATCTCTATCCTGCGGCACATTCATGGATATGAGAGAGGATGATGCTTGGGACTTCATTGAGAAGCAAGCCCAAGTGATTGAGAAGTACTCCCACCGGAAGGTGGAATCAAATAGCCGGAATCAAGGCGATCCGGGAGCCAAGTTGAATCAAGCGGCTCAAACACAAATATTCTCCCTCAAAGATGACATCAAAGAATTGAGGGAAGTGCTCAAAACAAGTCTTCAAAAAACTAAGGAGCAAAAAGCCAACTACATGGGGCAGGACAACAATCAAAGGAATGATAACCGGAATTCCAATTGGAGCAACAACAACAATAACAACCGAAACTCCAATTGGAACAACAACAACAATAGGAACTCAAATAACAACAATTGGAGATCAAATCAGCAAGGTTCAGGTAATCCTTACTCATATGCTGAAAAGGCTCTAACACCTCCATCTTCTTCTACTCCTTCTACAAGCCAGGGACAATCAAGCGGATCAAGCAAACCCGATCCCATGCTAGAAACGATTCTAGGCAAGCTACAAGGATTGGAGAGTTACATAACTTCGGTTGACAAAGCTCACAAAGCTTTAGAGAACCAAGTATTCAACAAGGCCGGAGAAGTTCCAAGAGATCAAGGGAAGCTTCCCGGAAAGACAAAAGATAACCCAAAGGGAAGGGTTATGGCAATAACTACTAGGAGCGGGAAGACGACCGTCGACCCTCAACCTAAAGTAGTTGATACCTCCACAAAAGAAGGAGAGGCAAAAGAGAAGGAAGAAGCCTATGTTCCTCCTCCCGCTTACAAGCCACCTCTACCTTTTCCTCAATCTAGAGCGCGTGCACGCCTAGATAAACATTTCGGTAAGTTTGTTGAACTTATGAGTAAGCTCCATATTAACATACCTTTTATGGATGCGATTTTAGGTATGCCGGCTTACGGGAAATTCCTCAAGGAGATCCTCTCTAACAAGAGGAAGTTGGAAGATATAGGAGAAGTCAAGATGAGTATGGAGTCATCCGAACTCATCAAGACTATGACGGAGAATATGCCACCCAAACTCCGCGATCCAGGATCCTTTTGCATACCCATCACCTTGGGAGAAGCTACCTATGATGCTCTTTGTGACCTTGGAGCAAGTGTGAGTATCATACCTCTAGCTCTATGCAAAGCAGTTGGTCTAGGAGAGCCTAGACCGGTGAAAATCACGCTCTACATGGCTGATCGTTCTACCACTAAGCCGGTGGGAATATTAGAAGACATTCCAGTAAAGCTAGGTAAGTTTTACATACCTATAGATTTTGTCGTTCTTGACATACCTGCAGATTACCCGGTTCCCATCATCCTTGGGAGACCATTCCTCGCCACATCTGGATGCATGGTAGATTGCAAAAACGGCCAGCTATCCTTCCATATCGGTGAAGAAAAGATAGAATTCATACTATCTTCCTTAATCAAGGAGCCAGCCTTGAAAGACGACGTTTTTGAAATTGTTGAGGAAGAAGAGTCTAGAGAGATAGTAAGTTCGATATTGATGAAAGACCCTCTTCAAAAGGTTCTTAGCATGAGCATCATGGAGGAAGGGGTGGAACATGACTGCAATGAGGATGTGAAAGCATTAAACGTTGTGGAGGAAGAACTAGAAGCAAAAATTGAAGAACTAGAATGGACTCCGGAAACTGTAAAGAAAATCGACCTGCCAGAAAAAAATCGCCCGATTCATGAAGAGGTAGCACGATTTTTTCCGACAGAAACAAAAATCGTGCAGAAGATCGACAGATTTATTACAGGTGGGGTCGATTCAATGAGTAATTCTATGGATTCCCCAGACTTCACCGCAGCCGCTTCCGAATCTAATGATGAAGTACCCACACCTATAGAGACCTCTTCCACAGCACCCGAAGGCCACGATTCATCACCAACCAAGGTACCTCCATCACTAGAATTGAAGCAACTTCCCACGCATTTAAGGTACGCATTCCTTGGCACTAACTCCACATAACCGGTTATAGTCAATGCAAACTTGAATGGTGATGAATTAGAGAAACTCATGCATGTTCTGAAGCAACATAGGAGAGCACTAGGATACACCATTGATGATTTAGTAAGAATAAAGCCTTCTCTATGTATGCACAAAATTTTAATGGAAGAGGATTACAAACCTTCACACCAACCTCAAAGACGGTTAAACCCGGCAATGAAAGAGGTCGTGAAGAAAGAAATCCTTAAGCTACTTGATGCAGGTATCATCTTCCCTATTTCTGATAGCAAATGGGTGAGTCCGGTACAAGTAGTACCCAAGAAAGGAGGCATTACCGTTGTTGCCAACAAGAACAACGAACTCATCCCTACACGGACAGTTACAGGGTGGCGAATGTGCATCGACTACCGCAAACTGAACGTAGCCACAAGGAAGGACCACTTTCCCCTTCCTTTCATCGATCAAATGTTGGAAAGGTTAGCCCAACATGCCTACTTTTGTTATTTAGATGGATATAGCGGTTTCTTTCAGATACCAATTCATCCGGATGATCAAGAGAAGACAACCTTTACGTGCCCATGGGGTACGTTCGCTTATAGAAGAATGCCATTCGGTTTATGCAACGCTCCAACCACTTTCCAAAGGTGTATGATGGCAATCTTCTCCGAATACGTAGAGAATAGCATGGAAGTCTTCATGGACGACTTTTCGGTATATGGTTCTTCCTTTGATAACTGTCTCTATAACCTTTCACTAGTTCTTAAGAGATGTGAAGACACTAACTTAGTCTTAAACTGGGAAAAATGTCATTTCATGGTCACCGAAGGAATTGTGTTAGGTCACTTAGTGTCACAAAGGGGAATAGAGGTAGATAGATCAAAGATAGAAACCATTGAGAAGCTACCCCCCCTTCATCGGTAAAAGGAATTAGAAGCTTCTTAGGACATGCAGGCTTCTATAGGAGATTCATAAAGGATTTTTCCAAGATTTCAAAACCTTTGACTAATCTTTTGATGAAAGATGCGACTTTCGAATTCTCGAAAGATTGCTTAGACGCCTTTTGCAGGATCAAAGAAGCATTGATTTCGGCACCAATCATCCAACCACCCGATTGGACTCTTCCTTTCGAGGTCATGTGCGACGCAAGCGATGTCGCTATCGGAGCCGTTCTTGGTCAGAAGAAAGATGGTCGCACTCATGCCATCTACTATGCTAGCAAAACGCTAGATGAGGCTCAGTACAATTATGCAACTACGGAAAAGGAGCTTTTAGCCGTAGTATATGCATTTGAGAAATTTCGTTCCTATCTTGTAGGTGTGAAAGTGATAGTCTATACGGACCACTCCGCAATCCGATACTTATTCACGAAGAAGGATGCGAAGCCAAGGCTTCTACGATGGATCTTACTCTTACAAGAGTTTGATTTAGAGATCCGTGATAAGAAAGGATTGGAGAACTCCGTCGCCGATCACCTTAGTCGTCTTCCGCAACTCATCGGCGAGTCGGATGAGCTTCCGATAGACGACTCCTTCCCTGACGAGCAGCTGCACGAGATTGAAGAGTGTCTTCAACACATATCACAAGGTAATGATCCATGGTTTGCTGATATTGTAAATTACCTTGTTTGTCAGGAGATTCCACCCGGACTTTCATATGCTCAAAAGAAGAAGTTCTTGAGAGACGTCCGGCATTTTTATTGGAACGAACCTCTTCTATTCAAAAGAGGTCCAGATGGCATCTACATGAGATGTATTCCCGAAGATGAGATAGATAGTGTCATCCGACACTGCCATTCTCTACCATGTGGCGGACATGCTAGTTCCCACAAGACTTGCGCTAAGGTACTTCGCTCCGGCTTTTATTGGCCTACACTTTTCAAAGATGTGCAAAAGTTTGTTGTTTCTTGTGATGCTTGTCAAAGGACAGGTAATATATCCAGGAGGAATGAGATGCCTCTCAACAACATACAAGAAGTAGAGATCTTTGATGTATGGGGCATCGACTTTATGGGACCTTTCCCGTCTTCATGCGGCAACCAGTATATACTTCTTGCCGTAGACTATGTCTCAAGATGGGTGGAGGCAATCGCTTCCCCTACCAATGATGCAATGGTAGTGGTGAAGTTCCTCAACAAAACGATCTTCCCAAGGTTCGGAACTCCCCGAACCATCATTAGCGACGGAGGAACGCATTTCACAGCCCGTCGATTCGAGACTCTATTAGCTAAGTATGGGGTGACCCATAAGATAGCTACACCTTACCACCCACAAACCAGCGGACAAGTCGAGATATCCAATAGAGAGATTAAAGGGATTTTAGAGAAGACAGTCTCTAAAACGAGGAAAGATTGGTCAATGAAGCTTGACGATGCACTATGGGCATACAGGACAGCCTTCAAAACACCAATAGGTACGACTCCCTATAATCTCATTTATGGTAAATCATGTCATCTTCATGTAGAGTTAGAACACAAAGCTTATTGGGCTATCAAGTGGCTCAACTTCGACATGAAGGAAGCCGGGGAGAAGCGGCTTTTAGACATCAATGAGCTAGATGAGCTCCGACTGAATGCGTATGAGAACGCAAAGATTTACAAGGAACGGACAAAGCGATGGCATGACAAGCACATCATCCCGAAAGACTTGAAGGAAGGGGACCAAGTCCTCCTATTCAACTCAAGGTTGCGTCTATTTCCAGGTAAGCTCAAATCCCGTTGGACAGGACCTTTTGTGATTAGAAGAATTTTCCCCCATGGTGCAGTTGAAGTATGGGGTGAACAAAGCGGAAGCTTTAAGGTTAATGGCCAACGGTTGAAGAAATACACACCGGAAGCTCCAGTCAAGGAGATAGCTCCTATCCTCCTCCATTGAACACAACATCATACACCGTCTAGCTAAAGACGATAAATAAAGCGCTTCTTGGGAGGCAACCCAATGATAGTATAGTTTTCCCTTCTTTCCCTCGCTTAGTTAGAATAGATTAATTGTTTTGTTTCTTCGTTTTTCGTTTTTATATGTTCCTCGATGCACTCTTGGTTTGTCGTGTCATTAATCGCAGGAAACTAGGTTCAAATGCGAGAGATTCACGGAGAATGGAGCACAATTAAGTTATATCTTCGAGATTCAAGAAAAACAAGGAAGGAAATCGACCTACCATAAGAAGATCGTCCGATTCAGTAACAGAGCAAGTCGATTTTTCTCAACAGAAACAAAAATCGACCTGAAGATCGACCTGCCAAAATAAATCGTCCGATTTTTTCAGTCAGAAAGATAAATCGCCCCGACAAATAAATCGACCAGAAAAATCGGCCGATTTTCTTCAGAAATCGTCGACCCTATATAAGGACTTCACACTCGATCTTCTTCATTCACACATCTCCAACTCTCGATTTCCCTCTCTCAAGAACACCGAAAAATCGCCACACCCTCAAATCCTCATTCCTTAACCATTTCAAGAGATTCTTGGCTCCAAACTGAAGCATTTTCAACAAGGAACACGGATCTAACAACAACACGCACGGCAATCGACTGCTCCATAAGGAATTCAGGTTTTTCTTTCCAAAACCTAAGTTTTCTCACTTGAAATCGAAGTTGCCTAGGAAGTGCTTTGTTGTTGGAATTGATAGAGGAATTTGCTTAGGATTCATTGTAGAGAACTGTGTGTGGTGATAGATTGAACAGAACTTTACAGAATTGTGAGAATCATTGAAATCGAGATAAAAATCGACCCAGCCCAGAAAAATCGGCCGATTTTTGTGAAGAACAGGTCGATTTTTAGGACTTAGAATGGATCTTGTCAAAAGGATAACTAGAAACACGGGGAAGAAGAAGGGATCTTCTTCAAAAGCCCCTGCCCCACCTCCACCACCACCTACCAACATCCCTAAGCTTCCCCCTCCCCTATCCAAGCATAAGAAACGCTATGAACGCATTATAGATCGCCCATTCACCCCTCCTCGCTACATAGTACTTGATGACTTAGATTCATTATATGTTCGAGAGGATGTTGATATGATGCTTGATAGAGCAGGGTTGAGACAGTTTGCTACGATCAGGGAAGATGCCTATAGGGAGATCACCCTAGAATTCCTTAGCACGTTTGAGCACGATCCTAGGGAAAGGATGGTCACTTTCCGCCTCATGAGCCAAGACCACACTTTGTCTATTGATGCTTTTGGCGACTTGTTTGGCTTTTCTTATTCAAATGCAAGCACATTTGCTAGAGGCCTCAATGCTAGTGATTTTTGGGAGGCTATTTCCGTAGGAGAGTACGGAGGGGATAAATGGAGACCCGGAAACTCCAAGGAAACAAGTATGTACAACCTTTCCTTCAAGGTAGTGCATAGGATACTCAGTGAGAGTTTGTTTGCCCGGACTGAGACTCCGCAGAAGCTCAAGGCTGATGAGCTTTTTATCCTCTACTGCATGACATCCACCACCACTCCCGACATCTCCACCATGCTTGCTGACTATCTAGGAAAGATAGCCAACAAAGCCAAGGGTGACATCTGCGCAGGAGGGTTGGTCACTCATGTGGCTAGGTCTCTAGGCTATGACTTCTCGGGATGCACTCTAGCTGAGAGTGCCCTTCCTTTAGGCTCGCAGAGGTTGGTGGTTCGACAGGTCTTGATTCCTCGTGGGAGAGGAACTCTTCATGTGCCGATGCCATGGCACAGGGATCCGAAGAAGAAGCCATCCGAGATCATATGGAAATCCGAATACACCATTCGGAATAAGAGGAACTGGAAGGAGACCTTTGAGGCGATGCTTGAGGAGTTCTCACCTCCTACTTATTATGATGATGATGCAGGTGACTCAGAGGAGGAGGAGGACGGAGGACAGGAGACTATGCTCGAGTTTGAGAGCGATACCCATAGCGGGCATGCTACGGATGCCATGGACACTGACACTCATGGAGCAGGACCGAGCAGGACTAGCAGGCAGGATGAGGAGACGGAGGATGACATGCAGCCACCTCGACACTCTTATGCACATACTTCAGGCCCTAGACGAGGACACCGAGCTCCACGCCACTTCAGGGAGCTAGTCACTAGCTTCCAGAGCCTCAGCACCGACTACCGTGTCCTCCGCACCGATTATGACACCCTGAACACACAGTTCAGGAACTACAGGGAGGAGACGGACGCTAGGCATTCATCCTATGATGGCCAGATGAGGGACATGTACTACCACCAGTTCGGCCACTTCTACGATCCCTCCGCACCGATGTATCCATATCCACCACCTCCACCACCGACAGAGGATTGAGCTTCCACTTCTTTTACATTGTAAGTATTTTTCTCCTTCTTATGCTTGATTTTCACATTGGGGACAATGTGGATGTCAAGTATGGGGTGGGGGTACTTACAATACCTTATGTTTCATTCTAGCACTCTATGTACTTTCCACTACTCTTGACAATTTGGCTTGTAATAACTCTTGCACGGCTTGCTTTCTATTATGACACTCGCATTTGCATGAACTTTTTCAAAACCTATGAATTTTCAAGAATTTTAAGTGCTTCTTATATGGAAATGACCTCTATGATGAAAATTGTGAATATGGATAGGCAAAAAGATGCTTAGTTATGTTGAGATTTTGATTATAGCATGAAGGAAATTGCTTTTGTTACTTGAATACACGAATAAGTTATATGATTTAGTTGTTTTGATGAGAGAATGAAATAATAGTCGAAGCTATATTGCAAGTTCTTTTACACCATTTAAGGATGACTAAGGCAATTCACTTCTTTTCTTTTCTCATATCTTGATCATGCTAGCTCCTCAATGAAATATGTAACCCTCCTCTTACCATCCGGGAATTAGGATAGGTGATTGAAAAAGGCATGTTTGATGTGGGAGAGCCAAGGAAAATGTATTGAAAAAGTGCAAAAATTTCATAAGTTTGGGGACGTTGAACATGAGGATGAGTAACTCGGCACCATTCACATAGCCGGGTGTTTGTGTCTTGCCAAAGTCCGATTGAACGACAAGTCCTAACGGGATATGGTATGTGCATCAAGGGTTTGAGGCATCTCGAAATTGAGAAACGCCGATCTCCTAGGCTTCGGTTTTTGTGCACCGCTGTCCATACTCTCAAAAAGTAAAGTATAAGAAAGCAAAGCTTTCCACATGCGAAGCATGTGCGGTGAAGAAAATTCTTGAAGGTGTTATGTGTTCCTCTTTCCCGGATTAGCACCACAATCGCCAAAAAGAACTCCTTCCCTTAATACGTTTCTTGAACCCTTTCTTTGATTAGAAGACCTTGAGACTTTTATGCATGTGTTTAAGACTTAATGGCTTAGATTTGTTTGAATTTGATTGCCTCTACACCTTTATCATATTCTTTATTTATGCCTTCAAGAAAGAAAAGGGAGTTTGTTCATTTTATAGTTATCATTAATACATGCTTTGCCCCTTTTATGCCTTGAAATATCACTTTGAGAGCGATCCAATGAAAAGGAGAACTACCAAAAAGAAAAGTTTTTGAGTTTCATACATACATAATCCATGACATCTTATATTCTGAATTTGAGTCTTGCTTAGGGACAAGCAAGAGACAAGTATGGGGTATTTTGATGACATGAATTATGTATCATCATATTCATGCATATTGTAGCACATTATCTCTATTTACCTTGCATTTAGAGGGAATTTGCATACCTTTTATGTTCTATTCAATCAATTGTCGGAAATAGAGGTCTACACGAGATTTTGATGAATTACAGGTAAATAGAGTTGAATTGGAAGCAAAAATGGAGCAAGAAGCATCTAAGGATGTTAAGGAAGCTAAAGGAGTCTTAGAAGGATCACAAAGAGCTAAGGAATTGCAAAGGAGAAGCATAGAAGACGAAGCAAAAGAAGAGCACTTTCTGTTGAAGAAAATCGTGCCAATATATATATAAATCGGACGATTTTCATTGGATGAAATCGAACGGTTTTGTACCTAAATCGACTGGGTCGATTTTCTTCACGATTCGGCCAAATAAAAAGACGACATAAAGCCCAATTAATTTGGGCTGGAGGAGAGTTTTGCCAAACGGCCCATCGGCAAGAAACTATAGAAGAGAACCCTACGAACGAAGACGGAGAGGTCGCATCAGATAATCTTTACACGTTTTGGAGAAATCAACGATTCTTGGAGAGAGATTGAAGAGCTTTTGCCGGAAAGTCACTCTTGATCTTTGATTGTGAGATTTCTTTATTCCATTGCATTGTTGTGGTTTGTGAGCACGACATTGAGTTGTTTGAGAGATATATTGAACAGATTTGACGATTGTTTTACAAATTTGAAAGTTATAGAATTTTTCGTTTCAAGAATTGGTTTCTTTGCGATATCTTATTCAATAATTAATTTGATTCGATTTTGAAAATGGTTGGCTAAAAACCTTGTGATTCTGGGGAGAATAGTTGATGATTAAGGCTTAGATGATGATAGACTGAACTCATTCAAACATTAGGACCCTGAGAATTTAGATTTTAGTTTTGCGACAAACAGAAAAAATCGGGCTGTTCTTGAGGGAAATCGGCCGATTTTTCTTATGAACAGCACGATTTATTCTTCTGACGAACTTTAATTGAATTAATCTTTAATCAAAACTAATCCTTGCCTAAACCCCGATCTTGATTAACCTTCTTACCCTCTAATTGAATGTATGAATGCACTTCAAACCTGTTTCTATATTTAATAGATTAAGATTGCAAGATTTGGGTAATAAAGAGACTCAACATCCTTTATTAAGATTTTAAGTGTGCTTTCTATTCATACTTTGGAGAGTCACATCCTGGAGTTTTAGATAGTTAGTTTGAACATAATTCTTGTCTTTAGATCTTTCTATATCGCAGCCTCAACAACCCTTATAGAGATAACCTATAGATTAGTTATATAGGTTTCGGAACTTCATCGTACGAACCCTACCTTTGAACAATTAATCTTGGCAATATAAATTCTGTCCTATACCTATAGAAGTGTCTTGAATCGAAAGCCTAAATCGGATACTTGAATCCTTGGAATCATTTCTCTCTTTATCATATCACAAAAGCTTTTATACTTTCGCTAGATAATTGAAATTGGAAACTTTCTCACCAAATCCCTGAGTTCGACTCTGGAATTCTTACCTTTCTACAGCCGATCCGTACACTGCGGGTTCGCTTTGCTTTTGAGTTCTAGATATAAATATTAAGACTTTGACGCACACCCTTTTGAGCGAACAGGCATGGGTATTTGAGAGTAATTCTTATCCTTTGATCCTTTCTATACTACAACATCAGCAACCTTTATAGAGAGCGCCTTTGGGTGAGACATATGGGTTTTGGAAATTCGTCGTACAATTTCCTACCTTAGATATACCTTTGCAATCCCAACTCTGTCCTTATTTCTTTAGAATATCTTGAATCGGTTACCACAATTGAATACCTGAATCTTTAGAATTGTTGTTTTCCTTATCATCTTTACAAAAGATTTTATTTGCTTGACGATCTTTATAAACTGAATTTGTTCCCCCCAAATCCCTGAGTTCGATACTCTGGAATTCTTGCTTTACTACGCCGATCCGTACACTGCGAGTTCGCTTTTGCTTAATTTTTGTTTTATAAATTTTTTAAAGACTTTGTGACGCACACTTTCGAGCAAACACCAACAGATCAAGTACTATCTCCAAGGTGGACAACTGGCTGTCGGAATCCGGGAAGTGGATATCCATCTCCAGCCATGCAAGATCTCGCTGTAAATGTGGTTGAGCTGTCAGTCTAGCGATCGTCATCTCCCGGGGAGTCTTCATGCTAAGGGCATTAGCTACCACATTAGCCTTCCCTGGGTGGTATAAGATCTCAAGGTCGAAGTCCTTGATCAACTCCAACCATCTCCTCTGGCGGTTATTCAACTCCCGCTGAGTGAATATATGCTTCAAACTCTTACGTTTGTGAATATCTGACACGTAGCTCCGTATAGATAATACCTCCAAATCTCCAAAGCATGAACCACAACAGCCAACTCAAGATCATGGCTAGGGTAATTCTCCTCGTACATCTTCAGCTATCTAGACGCGTAAGCAATCACCTTACCCCTCTACATCAGAACACATCCTAATCCTAGCTTGGATGCATCGTTGTAAACCACAAAGTCCTCAATGCCCTCTGGCTGAGGTAGGATAGAAGAAGAGGTCAAGCTCTTCTTCAGCTCCTCAAAGCACTGCATGCATGGCTCGGACCATACAAACCTCGTAGACTTCCTCAGCAAGGAAGTGAGCGGTCGGGCGATAACTGAAAAGCCCTCAACAAAACGTCGGTAGTAGCCCGCCAATACTAAGAAGCTGCGTACCTCCTTGACGTTCTTAGGAGGCGGACAAGATGCTACTGACTCGATCTTCGCCGGATCTACCTTCATCCGTTTAGCTGAAACGATGTGATCAAGGATTGCTAGCTCGGACATCCAAAACTCGCACTTAGAGAGCTTGGCGTAAAGCTCTCTGTCTTGTAAGACCTGAAGAACGATCTTCAAGTGTCCCGCATGCTCCTCTCTACTGCAAGAGTAAATCATAATGTCATCTATGAAGACAACTACAAACTAGTCTAGGAAATCGATGAAGATGTTGTTCATCAACTCCATGAAAACTGCGGCGCTTTCATAAGTCCGAATGGCATAACTTCAAACTCATAGTGGCCATACCTGGTCCGAAATGCCGTCTTGGCTATGTCCTGCTCTCTCACCCTTAGCTAGTGATATCCTGATCTCAAATCGATCCTCGAAAACACTGAAGCTTCATGCAGCTGATCTAAAAGATCGTCGATACGGGGCAATGGGTACTTATTCTTAATCGTCACCTTGTTAAGCTCTCGGTAATCAATACATAATCTCATTGACCCGTCCTTCTTCCTGATGAAGAGAACTGGTGCACCCCAAGGAGATACACTAGGGCGGAAGCCCTTCTCTGCTAACTCCTCGAGCTACTTCTTCAACTCAAGCATCTCGATGGGCGTCATATGATAAGGAGCCTTAGAGATCGGTCTCGTACCGGGCTCTAACTCAATGCCAAAGTCTACACTCCTTTGTGGAGGTAAACCTGATGGCTCTCCAAAGACGTTGGCAAACTCGCAAGCTACCGGAATCTCCTCAAAAGCTGGACTCGTACTATCCTTCATGACATAGCACCAAAAAGCATCGCATCCCTCACTGATAAGTCTCACAGCTTGCACTGTACTGATGATTGTACCAGTCTTCCCGAGATCCCATCCTTTGAAGATCTCAACATGGCTTGCATCTGTAGTTTTCGTCATTGTCCTCTTGCCGATGTACAGAACTACTCGATGTCAATCCATCCAATCCATACCAGAATAACTTCTTCATGTACTAAGTGCATGACGAAGAAGTCAGCTGGCCAATCACGACCTCCTAGTCTAATAGGGCAATTGCGAACATCTCGTGTACCTAGAATCTTACCCCGATCGGGTAATCCTATAAAGAAGGGTCTACCTTCTACGGTAACTAAAGCCAATCTATCTACACATGCATCAGATATAACTGAATGCATAGCACCGGTATCGAAAAGAACTCTAACTATGAAAACCATTAATATGAATGGTACGTGTGGTCACTGGCGCTGCCGGCTCTACAACACTCCATATCTCATACACTCTGGTTGATGCATCTCTGATGTCTGCAGATCCACCAACACATCTTCGACCTCTCCCTTGTCCCGGATTGGAACCATAAGGAGTTGTAGTACCAGGAACTCTCTGTTGTTGTTGTTGTTGTTGTTGATACTGAGACACTTGTCCTCCTCTTGTAACACTAGCAGGTGAAGAACCCTGCTGAGATAGAGCCTTGACCTGATTACAAAATGCAGCTTTGTGTCTTGGCTTTCCACAGGATAAGCAAGTCACTGCGGGCTTCTTGCAATCAGCTCGGTTGTGTCCAGCACCTCCGCAGTTATAACACTGTCGTCCTCTATCAAATCTCTGCTGGAAACCATAATGTCCCGGCGTTTAACTATGCCCAAATCCAGCTGCTCCACCTCCAACACTGGCGGATCCAGTCTTTTGTCTCTTCTCAGGACCTCCTGTCTGAGAAGATCTCCTTTGACCCGGTCGGTCTCTCTCATAAGCAGAAGCTCTATCCTGATAGTCTGTTAGAGAATTATAACGGAAACCAACAAAGTAAGAGTGTGTCGACTCTCTCAGTCTCCAACAGAACAGATAAACATTTTGATCCTTAGGTGGTGCAGACGGACCCAACAAAGACAACTCCTCCTGAAACTTGTTGATGATCTCAGCAATAGGCCAATCTTCAAATCCAGCCTCGAGGAAATCCTGAAGACGATCCCTCCTCATAGTTGCAGGACAGTAGCGATCTCGGATCACCGTCTTCATCTACTCATAACTGGTGACCTTACTGCGAGCAGTCCTCCACCACGATTGAGCCTGATCCTTCAGCAACGTTTGTGCTATGTCGACTCGACGTCCCTCTAGGCAGCCGATCGCCTCCATAGCAGAATCCAACTATCCTAGCCACAGCTACACCTCTAGTTCAGTCTTTCCCATGAAAGTGGGAACCTTCAGCTGGTCGAAAGTCTTCAACCAACTGTCGGGCTTCTGCTTGTTTGCCTCAGCCGGCGCTTTAGCGACCTCATCAACTCTAGCAGGCGGGACAACAACCTATGTAAATCTTTGTGAAACCTCATCCGATCTCGCGGGAACTGTTGGCACTGGTGCTGGTCCTCCAGTCCTAATAGCCACCTCGACTCTCTGCACGTAGTTCTGATATACAAAAGCTCCTATGGACACACGTCCGGACTTTGTCGATGGCGCTCTCTGTGCTTCGGACCTAGCAGCGGTGCCATTTTCAGCCTCAGGATCCACACTCTCAGCAACCTCCTCATCAAACGCCTCAATGATAGGCGGATCTGCAACTGGGGCCTGGCCCTAACCTCTAGTTAGTGGAGGTCTTCCCAGCCTCAGGAAGTGGTGGTCGACCCCTTCCTCGCCCCATAGCAAATGTAGCTCTAGTACGCGCCATCTGCTATAAGGATATATATATATATATATATATATATATATATATATATATATATATATATATATATATATATATATATATATATATATATATATAAGAATTTATAGATATAAGGTAACACTACAGCTAAAGCAGAAATCCAGAAAAAACACATAAGGACCAACATATAAGAACTACACTGCTGAGATCCGCGGAGGTAGTGGTGGTCGCCTGTACATCTATCACAGACCGACAAGTTTAAAACAAAATTCCCTTTTGAAAATATTAGAGCCCTTGCGGGTTCTATTTATTTATCTATCCGACCTTTAGAAGATTTCGAGTACCATTGTTGCCAACCTAGAGCTCTGATACCATATTGTAACACCCCAAGTTCTAGGAACTCGAAGCATTACGAGCTAGGACCACACAATGGGTCCTGAACCTCAGAGTAGCAATGACACAACGGATCTTACAACAAGGCACAGACAAATGAAAACCAAAACTTATAATAAAACCAAAGGTTTAAACAAAGGGAAGCATAAAAGACTCGCAGCCGAGTTCAAAACAAAAGGGAAAGCAACAACATAAACATAAACCCGATCACGTCCTATAATGTACGGGAACCCTGGATGACCACACCGTCTAGATCACTCAGTAGCATCCTGAACCTGTGGGACATCTACAACATCGGTATGAACCATGATCTAACATTCTAGATATCAGAAAGAACGTAAAGGCACAAACACACATAAGGTAAAGTAAACATATAGAATGCTCGCACTCAACCGGTTATTATCTTTCATTAAGTTATCCATTACTAATTCAACTTCTTTTTTACACGAGAATCTCCCGAAACTAGCATCCGCTTCTGTCTACCAATAGGAATTGATCAGTACTATCCGTTACCTACGGGCCTGGGTTGCAAGAGCACATTCTAGTGTCCTGTAGAACTAGACAAGTGGTCACCGCCCTGTTATCATACACTTGGGCCACTTAAGGTTATAAGGGTGAATCCTATTCCGGTTTTCCATTAACAATAATCGACAATAAAAACAAGCCAATACACTCAAACCAATATACGGAATGAAGCAAAGTAAGTCCAAGAGACTTACCTCACTCGAAGGTAATCTAGACTCAGCAACAACTCAAAGAACAACTCAGTTTCCCTCAGGAAAGGAGTAAGGAGAGCCTATTTACACAAGCATCACGAATTAGGAACGAAACGGTTGCTAGAAGTCTATAACTTCTAGTCTCAATGATATCTAAGAGATCTCCACGAGATAACGGCTTAACCTTAGTCTTACAACATACTCAGGGGTCAACAACATCCATGACAACCAAGGAAAGGAACGAGGAAAGCAAGGAAGCAAGCAACTCACAAGAACGGGAGTTACAGCAGAAGAACCGCAAGGGCGGCTGGGCAAGGGCGCAGGGGCGGCAACAAGGTAATCCGCAAGGGCGGCACTATAGAGGTGTGGGGGAGAAAATAGTGACAGCAACCACTGTTGGGTTTCTCTCGACAGAAAATTCTCAACAAGGGAACCAAAGCTCGAACCTTTGATCCAACCACGTCAAGAATCAATCAAAAGATCCTGAGAACATCAACACATCAACAACGTAGGTACAAACAAGAATCAAGTTTCAACTTGATTCTTGGAGAAGAAGAAAAGGAAGAACAAAAGAAGAAAATGAAACAGAAGGAAAGGCATGCAGCAACTACATGAACGTGATGAAGAACTCAGGGGAGAAGACTTACACGTACGGTAAGATCACAGGAAGCAAGGGAGATGGCTGCAGCTTCAGGGTTGGAGAAAAGCGTAAGCAAGAAATGGGAAAAAGGAGAAGCCAGCCCATAAGATAGAAGATCGGATCTTCTATCTATGGAAAGAAGATAAAACGAATGAAAGAAAGATCGGGTGCGATGTGTAGTCATCCGCAGGGGCAGCTAACCCTGCCGCGGTTGCGGCTTGCCGCAGGGGCGGCACACTTCACCGTGGAGGCGGTGAAGGTGAAAGATTGGAGTCTTACAAGTGAGACCTCCCCCGTGATCTATCAACCCTTCAAACACCTTTCCTTTGCAATTCCAACTTTGTCCATACATCCTTAGAAGTCTTGAATCGAAAATCACAATTGGATAACTTAATCTCTAAAATTTGCGCTTTCCCAATTATTACATATATTCATATCTTTGCTTTTTGATATTATTGCTTTGATCATTCTTATGTGCAATTTGTCTAACTAGATTTCTTTATCGACTTGATTTCACCATTTCCTGTGATCGACCCTAAAATATTGCTTATACTACGATTGATCCGTAGAGTACGGGTTCGCTATTGCTTTTATTCTCGGTATAAATTTAAAGCTTATTTGCACACACACTTTTGAGCGAACAGAAGGCGCAGGGGCGGCACTGGTTGCAACAGCAAGGACGAAAGCTTGCGGACGCGAGGGAGGTGGACATACAGAAGTGGTGTCAAGGCTTTTTTTTTGAAAGCAACGTAAGAGCAAGGAGGCCAAAGCTTCAATCTTCAATCTCCACACGATAGTACTCAACCAAAGGAGCCTGTAACACATGCACAACAACCAACAAAGGTCAAACAAGAATCAAGACTCGGTCTTGATTCATGTTGAGAAGAAGAAAAGAGAAAAGAAGAAGGGGAAGAAGAGAAAAATGCAGCAGGGGATTCAAGGACAGAAGAAAGACAAAAGGGAGCAATAACTTACAAGATACTGTAGGAGTTCGCATGGAAGGCTACAGCCTTGCTCGAGGTTAAAGAAAATGTATGCAAGAAGAAGAAATCGAAAGAGAAGGCGGAAATATATAAGGTACGGTTAGAAACGAAGGAAGGTCAGAATTAGGGTTAAAGATAGAAGGAAAGACGGCCCAAAAGATAGAAGATTGGATCTTCTAAGAAAGGAAAGAAAGAATAAAACGGAAGAAAAACAAATCTTCGTGATCTGGGGTCAGCCGCACCCGCGGCTAGACCTTACCGCGACAGCGGCTCGATGTCACCGCGGGGGCGGTAACCCAGAAAACCGGCTATTACATGAGAAGTTTACAAATCCTAGATATTACCTTCTTATTTTACATCATTTTCATTTGCTTAACAGAACATGATTACAAAAAGTCCATGTTTTTTTTTAATCTTTTGCTTAGACAATCTAGTGAAGCCTCCTATCCATAAGTGTATCTTTGTGTTGTGAGGTGCTCAATGCAAGAGTAGGCCGTACCTCATCCACATGACCATCCTCTTAAGTGCCTTGGGTTTGTCTCGTTTTATACTCTAGTCATGCGAGTGTATTGTGTAGGACGTTTTGAGTCATCTCATTCACTCAAAAGGTGATTGGGGTCGAAAGATAGACCACCCTTGAATATGCCTTTATTGTTCTAAAAAAAAATTATTTATTCTTTGAGCACGATTGTCAATCATGAGTTGGTGTGAGTAATTCCAAATTCTAAATTTTACTCTTGTTATATTTCACAACTTGAACCCAATCAATATGAGTAAATCCATTTTAAACTTTTTCTTAACCGAATTTGTGACTCATTTTCTAATTAAGCAACCAAGTCCTTGTGAATATGAATCTTGAGGAAAATCATGTATTTCAACTGTAATAATTATGCACTTACGGTTTTGTGTCGTTCTCGTCTGAACCACATCAGGTTTTTGGTATTGTTGCCGGTGACTTTGGTTTTCATTTAATTGTCACTTGATAACTTGTTGATTTAAGATTTTGGTTACTATTGATGCTCTCTTGTGTGATTTTGTGTACTTATAGGTGTATGCTCTTTATGCCAAGGAAGAAGAATTTAAGTCTTGCCCATTTGATCCCAACGTGAGAGAATCCTTGTTAAGGGAAGACACTTACAAAAATAAAATAAAAAAAATAGATGGGCATGAAGTTGAGCTGAATAGACTTATGACCCAAGAAAATGAGAGAGATGTTTTGCAACGCCAAAGGATAGCCGAGTTAGAATCAAAGTTGCAAGCACAAGACGGGATAGACCCCAACCCGACGAATAAAAATGTTTATGAAAAAGTCTATCTTTCACCGGTCCTTCCCAGAAGAGTGAACCCCGTGATTCGTCTTGCACCTCAGACCCTTGGAGTACAGATGGACCCATATATTCACATAACACAAATGGGAGTGTGTTTGGAGATCAAATACCACAAAATTCAAACTCAAGCCTTCACTCATTCAAATGATAAAGCAAAACTAATTTGGAGGATCATCATGAAAGAGTCCCCACCTTCACCTTTCTACCTACAATGAACTTATGGAGACCATCAAGATAAGAGGAGTTAAGTCAAGCGAACAAAAGTTAAGAGCCTTCTCTTTCTCTTTTAGAGACCGAGCCAAACAATGGTATAACTCGATTCTAGACGGTTTCATCACATCATGACAAGAGTTCTATAAGGAGAAAAAAAAAAGGTGATAAATATGGAGGATGACCAAATAAAGAAGATGATCCCAGATATGGGGCACCTCTACCATACACACATCCACTTTGTTTCCCTCAAAGGAAGGCTAGAGCCATACTCAACAAGCAATTTGGTAAGTTAATGAAAAAATTGAGTAAGCTTTACATTACATTCCTTTATTGAAGCTTTGAAAGGAATGCTATCATATAGGAAGTTTATAAAGAAGATCCTCTCCAACAAGAGAAGTGATAGCATGAAAGATGACTTTAGTTTAGATGTGCATATAGGTATTTTTTCCCCTTCTTTTGTGTACATAGACATATATTCGTAGCATTTATGATCATATTCACTTATTATGTTAGAATCGAGATCTACACAAACTTTATGATTGTAGGTAAAGTGGCACTAATTTGGAGTAGAAATGGAGCATTCATGAGGTGTTGATCAAAGTGGATCTCAATGGGAAGCATTAGAGAGCTTAAGGTGAAGTATAAAGTCAGGACTTAGAAGATACAAAGGAGAAAAAAGAGGAAACACGTCTCAGAGAAGAAACCACGGCCAAGGATTGATTTCCACAGCCGAGATTCCTTCCGTACTGGACCGTGGTTTCCACGTCATAAGCCCAAAACGAGATCTTTTCTAACCCTAATTTTATCCTATCAGAACGGTGGTTGTTGCGACATTTTACACACTCAGCATAGGACGGTTTACACATGAAGATTTGCGAATACGGCATTGAGAGCTTTAGGATTCATAGTCGGGAAACGGATTGACAACCCGTACTTTGGCTACAATGGAGATTGAGAGATTTTTGTGAGATTTTCTGGATTTGATTTTCTTTCTTTTGAACACAAGAACGGAGGTTATTTGTGGATTAATTTAGTTTATGATATTTGAGGATTCATTATTTGGAAATCGTTGTGTTTCTTTGAGTTCTATTGCTTTCATTCCATTCTTGACTTCTTATATATTAATCATTGATATGAATATGATGATTATTGGCTAAAACCCCGGGGATTCTAGGGTGATTGGTTGAAGGTTGTGGTTTAGATGATGATAGATTGACCTTTACAAACAGACTGGACCCTGAGAGTTGTGTTTTAACCGCCGCGGAGGAGTTTCCACGGGTTATTCTTGATTTACACAGCTGAGATTTCCCAAGATCTTGTCGTGGTTTCCTCTATCGTGCACCTAATGTTATATCCTTAAGTTTTGGTTAAAGATTGCCTAAAACCTAGCCTTGTTGAACCTTTCTAACCTATATCTTTGCTTGGGAAGAGACTTACCCGGTGATTCCCTTGTTTGTTACCAATGAATACACATTTTAGGCAATAAAGGTTTATCCTTTATTAGGTTTGAGTGTACCTTCCTCTTGCCTTTGTGAGTTAACTTGAGACTAAGTCGGTGATGGTTAATTCTATTCTCTTAGGGTGAGTGGTTGGTTCGAGACTATCATTCTTCTCCATCAAAACTTTGAGAGTTACCCAATGATGAGCTTTGTTGGATCGGAATAGCGAATAGTGATACCTCCCCCATGATCTATCCTACCTTTGAAACACCTTACCTTTGCAATCTCATCTATGTTCTTCACACATTTTTAGACATCTTGAACCGAAAACCACAATTGGATACTTTGATCTCTAGAATCTACGTTCCCCCAATTTTATTACAAATTCTTATCATTGCTTTTGATCATTTTTATTGCATGCTTTCAAAGTTAGATTGCTTTATTGAAATTGTTCTCACCAAATCCTTGTGACCGACTTTGGAATATTAGCCGTTACTATGATTGATCCGTACACTGTGGGTTCGCACATCGTTCAGGCATATATTGCAGGATATAAATTTAAGACTTTTTGCACACACATTTTGAAGCGAACAAGTTTTTGACGCCATTGCCGGGGATTTGGTCTAGACCAAATTCGGTGTGTGGTTGTCTAGCTTGGAAGCTTTTTTCTTTTTCTATTGATCATTCTACTTGAGTGATTTTGCAAACCATTCTTTAGGTATATGCGATGAACTCCAGCTGGTAAATAAATTGTTCCCTATGATCCTGAACCAGGCTAGACATACAAGAGAAGATTAAAAGAAGCTAAAATGGCAGCTGCGGATAATCAAGAGAATAGAGATCTCCAAGCTAAGTTGGATGATGCTCTTGATCAACTAAAGCTACGAGATGATGCTTTAAACAGGAAGAGAGCAGAAGCGTGCGCTAGAAAGGATGAACATTGGGCCACCATGGCCGAAATTCAGGAGGTTGTCCCAGTGATGAATGAAGAGCGAGCAGGAAATGCTAGAGTTGTAATTGATCTGTTGGCACCCTGCTTTGTGCTACCACCTTCACCTCACCTTCTGGCGAGGATTGAGACAGTTGACCCGTATGAGGGTATACCGCAAACACTTACGGATGGATCCCGTTCAACAAACACGTTGTCCCGGCTTTAACTTAGGTGATCCAATTGAACATGAGTATGAGCTTCGACCTCAAGTCATTACAACGATCCAACAAAATCGGTTTGGAGGATTGGAGAGAGAATCTCCACATCAACACTTGCAAAACTATGAAATTATAATGGAGACGTTGACACCTTCAAGAGTGGAAAATAATAACTATAAACTGCGTGCTTTCTTTTTCTCTTTGAAGGATAAAGCACTTGCTTGGTATCAATCACTTCCATCTGGAAGGGTTAATACATGGGAGGAGATGACTACGGAGTTTCTCACCAAATTCTTTCTTCCATCAAAAACAACGGAATAGAGAGGTAAAATTAATGCATTTGTGATGAGAAATGATGAATGTATTTTTAAATCAAGGGAGAGGTTCAAGGACCTTTTGTTGGATTGCCCTCGTCATGGGATTCTAAAGATTGATTTGCTAGTAATTTATTTCAAGGGTTTGGATGAGGAAACTATATTCAAACTCCAATTCCTTTCTGCTAGAACTTTTATGGATAAACCCGCTGAATCTTACTACCTCTAGTGTTGCTCAACTCACCACTCTTAACAATGAGGTTAAGGCTTTGAAGGAACTCTTGAAGTCACAAGCACAACAGCCCAAGGAGCAAGATGTTGGCTATGTGGGAAGAGGAAATTATCAAGGGAATAGGAATAACAACTACAACAATAACAACAATAACCGGAACTACAACAATTGGATATTCAATCAACATAATTCCAGTAACCCTTTCATGCTGAAAATGCTCTAACTCCACCTAGATCTTCTACTTTTATTCCATTGAAAAGCCAGGAAACATCTTCAAGATCAAGTTATCCACCCAAGGATAAGCTGGAAGCGATGATTGAAACCGTGATGGGAAAGCTTAATGAATTGGAGAGTTCAGTTACTTCGATTTCTAAGGCACAAAAAGCCTTGAAAAATCAAGTATTTAGCAAGGCCGAAGAAGTTCATTGAGATCAAGGGAAGCTTCCCGGAAGGACGGAGAACAACCGAAAGGCCAAGTGATGGCGATTACCACAAGGAGTGATGTGAAGACTACCGATCCTACACCTTGGACGGATGACAAGGGCAAGCAGCCCGTTTATGTCGAGGTTCCAGCCGAGAAAGAGAAGGAGAAGGACGATGTCTACATACCTCCTCAACCTTACAAATATTCAATACCGTTTCCGCAGTCTAGAGTGAGAGCGCGTCTAGACAAGCACTTCGGTAAGTTTATAGATCTTATGAATAAGCTACATTTTAACATACCTTTCATTGATGCAATATTAGGTATGCCCGCCTATGGGAAGTTCTTAAAGGAAATCATCTCTAACAAGAGGAAATTAGAGGATTTTGGTGAAGTGAAGATGACTTCAAAATTATCGGAACTCGTCAAGATCATGACGGAAAACATGTCACCCAAGTTGCGGGATCCGGGATTGTTTTACGTCCCTATTGGAGTTGGAGATCTCACATATGATACACTTTGTGATCTAGGAGCAAGTTTGAACATCATCCCACTTGTTTTGTGTGAGAAGGTCGGTTTAGGAGAGTCTAAACCGGTGAAGATGACATTATACATGGCGGATCGATCTATCACTCGACCCGTTGGCATATTGGAAGACATCCCCGTAAAGCTTGTAAGTTTTAAATTCTTATAGATTTTGCGGTATTGGACATTCCTGCAGATTATCCAATCACAATCATCCTTGGGAGACCGTTTCTAGCAACTTCCGGTTGCTTGGTGGATTGCAAAAATGTCATATTGTCTTTCAATATAGGTGAAGAGCGTGTTGAGTTTGTACTCTCCGCTTTAATCAAAGAACTAGCCATGGGAGAAGATGTTTTCAACATCCATGATGAGGAAGAATCGAGAGAGATAGTGAGTTCTATTTTGCTCAATGATCCACTACAAGAGGTCATAAGTATGAGCATTATGGAGGAGGGAGTAGTAGAAGAGGATTACGATCCCAAGGTTCGAGGATTGGAAGAGCTGGAAGAAGAGCCAAAGGAAGAATTTGAAGAATTGAAAGACAACTCGGAAACTGGCCAAAATCTCAGTCAAGGACACATTTCCACGGGCGAGATTTTAATTAATTCAATTAATTCACCCGTGGAAAACCATGTCGAGAGCCACCTCGACACAAATCTAGGCCGAGATTACCCAACCTTGGCCGTGGAGTCTGAAAAATCCGAGACTCCTCCAATACTACTTAGAAGGATTCCTGGACACCTCCTTACCTCTTCTACACCCTTGGATGCATCTGGAGACGCTTCGGAAGGCCACAACACCTCAGCAAAGGCACCTCCTACCTTGGAGTTGAAACCACTCCCAAATCACTTAAGGTATGCCTTTCTAGGACCAAACTCTACATATCTGGTCATAGTTAGTGTTAGCTTAACTGATGATGAGCATGATAGGCTTATGAGTGAATTGAGATTATATAAGAAAGCCTTAGGATATACCATTGATGATCTAGTAGGTATCAAACCTTCTTTGTGCATGCATAAGATCTTAATGGAGGATGACCATAAGTCTTTCCGGGAACCTCAAAGACGGTTAAATCCGTTTATGAAGAGGTTGTGAAGAAGGAAATCCTCAAATTACTTGATGCAAGTATCATCTTTCCAATTTCTGACAGCAAATGGGTGAGTCTCGTCCATGTGGTACCAAAGAAAGGGGGAATGACCGTTGTGACCAACAAAAACAACGAGTTAATCCCCACAAGGACAGTAACCGGATGGCGAATGTGCATCAATTACAGGAAATTGAACGTTGCAACGAGGAAGGATCACTTCCCTCTTCCTTTCATCGATCAGATGCTAGAGCGATTGGTGCAACACTCACATTTTTGCTATCTAGATGGATATAGCGGATTCTTCCAAATCCCCATCCATCCAGATGATCAGGAGAAGACCACATTTACGTGCCCTTGGGGTACGCTTGCTTACAGGAGAATACCATTCGGATTGTGCAACGCATCGGCCACCTTTCAAAGATGCATGATGGCGATATTTAATGAATATATTGAAAACATCATGGAGGTTTTTATGGACGACTTATTTGTTTACGGTTCTTATTTTAATGACTGTCTTGCTAACCTTTCCTTAGTTCTTCAAAGATGTGAAGACACTAACCTTGTGTTAAATTGGGAAAAGTGTCATTTTATGGTTAATGAAGGAATTGTTCTAGGACACTTGGTCTCAAACCGCGGCATCGAGGTTGATAGGACGAAGATAGAGACCATAGAGAAGCTACCTCCACCATCATCGGTAAAAGGGGTAAGGAGTTTTCTTGGTCATGTTGGATTCTATAGAAGGTTCATTAAAGATTTTTCTAAAATTGTTAAACCATTGACTAACCTACTAATGAAGGATGTAGTCTTTGAGCTTTCGAAGGAATGTTTAGATGCCTTTTTCATGATCAAAGAAGCTCTAATTTTCGGCCCCCATCATTCAACCACCGGATTGGAATCTTCCATTCGAGGTCATGTGCAATGCAAGTGACATAGCCATAGGAGCGGTACTCGGACAGAAAATGGATGGACGCACTCAATCCATCTATTATTCTAGCAAGACGCTAGATGAGGCTCAACTCAATTATGCTAAAACGAAGAAGGAACTTCTTGCGGTGGTATATGCTTTTGAGAAATTTTGTTCCTATCTTGTAGGTGCGAAAGTGATTGTCTACACCGACCATGCATCAATACGGTATTGCTCACTAAGAAGGATGCAAAACCGCGGCTTATTAGATGGATTATTCTCCTCCGAGAGTTCGATCTAGAGATCCGAGACAAGAAAGAATCTGAGAACTCCGTGGCGGACCATCTAAGCCACCTTCCCCACATCACAAGCACCGAAGATGATCTACCTATAGGTGACTCTTTCCCCGACGAGCAACTGCACAAGATTGAGGAGTGTCTTTATCAGATTTCTAGAGGTAACGAACCTTTTTTTGATGATATTGTAAATTACTTGGTTTTTCTAGAAAATACCTCCTGGATTATCCTACGCTCAAAGAAAGAAATTCTTCAAGGATGTCGGCATTATTTTTAGAATGAACCTCTACTCTTAAAAAGAGGTCCTTATGGCATTATCACAAGATGTATCCCGGAAGACAAAGTGGAAAGCGTCATCTACCAATTCCATTCATTACCTTGTGGAGGACATGCTAGTTCTCACAAGACATGTGCTAAGGTACTACAATCCAGATTCTGTTGGCTAACTTTATTCAAAGATGTGCAAAGTTTTGTTGCTTGTTGCGATGCTTGTCAAAGAACAGGAAATATATCGAGGAGGAATGAGATGCCTCTAAACAACACTCAACAGGTGGAAATCTTCGATGTATGGGGCGTGGACTTCATAGGACCATTCTCATCCTCTTGTGCTAACCAATACATACTTTTGGCTGTAGATTACATTTCAAGATGGGTTAAGCATTTTCTTCTCCCACTAATGATGATATGTTGGTAGTGAAGATCTTTAATAGAACGATCTTCCCAAGGTTTGGGACGCCCCGAACCATCATTAGTGACGGAGGGACACACTTCATAGCCCGTAAATTTGAAACTCAATTAGCCAAGTATGGGGAAACCCACAAGATTTCTAGTCCCTACCATCCTCAAACAAGTGGACAAGTGGAAACCTCAAATAGAGAAATAAACGGCATTCAAGAGAAGACCGTCTCTAGAACAAGGAAGGATTGCTCACTTAAGCTGGATGATGCACTTTGGGCGTACAGGACCGCTTTCAAGACTCCCATAGGCACTACACCATATAATATTGTGTATGGGAAATCTTGTCATCTTCTGGTTGAGTTGGAGCACAAAGCTTATTGGGCAATCAAGTGGCTCAACTTTGACATCAAGCCAAATGGAGAAAAATATCTCCTAGACGTTAATGAGCTAGAGGAAATCCGTTTGAATGCATACAAGAATGCATGGATCTACAAGGAAAGGACAAAGAAGTGGCATGATAAGCACATAATTCACAAGGACTTGAAAGAAGGAGATCTTGTACTTCTCTTCAATTCCCGACTCCGATTGTTTCCTAGTAAGTTGAAATCCCGTTGGATAGGACCTTATGTAATTAAACATATTTTTCCCCATGATGCAGTTGAAGTATGTGGTGAATATTGCGGAACCTTCAAGATCAATGGCCACCGTTTTAAGAAGTATACATCGGAGATTCCGGTTGAGAGTATTGCACCTCTCCACCTCACATGAGCAACAATAAGGATTGGTCTAGCTACGGACCTTAAACAAAGCGCTTCTTGGGAGGCAACCCAAGGTATTGCTTTCTTTTTCTCTTTCTCATAGAATAGAGTAGAGTAGTTTCTTTTTCTTTTTTGTTGGTTCGTTCCCGGTTTTCTTGTGTCTTTTGATGGCAGGAACTACAAAATCTCCAAAAAGACTTAAAAACACAAAAGCAAATCAAGTTGTCAATTATAGACGAAGAAGGGAAAACCACGGTCAAAAATATATTTCCACGGGCGAGATTTTAAATTTCTGCCCGTGGAAAACCATGTCGAGAGCAATGTTTTTTGAAATCTCGGGTCTACAGTTTTCACGGTATAAATCTCGGCCGAGATTTCGGAAACTTTTGCGAGAGTATAAAGGTGACACTTCACATTTGCTGAACAATTTTTCCCCCAAATCCACGCCCTAACCCGACGAAACAGCCAGAGACTTCTCTTGATCCTCAAATCCGTGTTTCTTCATCATTTTTCACGATTCTTCCAAATCTCAAGAATTATGCATCCCATTGAAGATTCCGAGCGCATATAACGCATAAAATCGACGCTCATTTGGATTTTTCAATCCAAAACCTAGGTTTTCTTCTCTTTCTTTGCTATTGGGTTGATTTGTGTTGTTTTTTTTTTGAGAAATTGCCATAGAAATGAACGAAAATACCATAGGAAGATAGTGGATCTGTTGTTTGAGAAGAATCGTTACAGATTTGCAGATTTCGTGAAAAAACACAGAAAATCTCGGGTTCTTCCAGGAATCTCGGCCGAGATTTTCCAAGATCCACCCGAGATTTTATTCTGTAATGGAAGGACGTCTTCGATCAGGCCGGCAAGTGGTTCCAAGAGGGAATGTTTCCGCTTCTCAGCAAGCACCACCACCTCCACCGACTCCCACACTCCCTTACATGCTTGAGGACTACAAGGAAAGGTACAATCGCATCCAACCTCGTACTATTGCAGCCCCTAGATACCTTGTGTTAGAAGAACTTCAATGCATGAATGTTGATGATGATTTGACATGGATGATTGGGAGGGATAGCCTAGGAGGCTTTGTTAGCATTTGTGAGCATGCTTATGAATAATTAACTATGGAATTTTTGAGCTCCTTTGATCATGATGCTAGGGAAAGAACTGTTAAGTTTAGGATGATGAACCAAAATTATTCCATGTCTATTGTGCAATTTGGGAGGATTTTCAGGTTTGGTGAGACTATGAATGGAACCTTTCCTAGGCAACTTTGTGCTAGTGCCTTTTGGGAGAGTATAGCTATGGTGGGGTGTGAAAATGATAAGTGGCATCCCGGAAATTCAAAGGACAAGTTAATCTATAACTTGTCTTTCAAGATCGCCCATAGAATCTTGTTGGAGAGTCTATTTCCTATGGCCGAGACGCCTCAGAAAGTGAAGGCGGATGAGCTTTATATTCTCTATTGCATGGGATCCGGGAAGACCCCGGATTGTGCTACCATGCTAACTGATTGTGTTAGGAAGATTGGGAATAAGTCCCGGGGTGATATTTGTGTTGGTGGCATTGTGACCTACATTGCCAAGTCTTTAGGAGTTGATTTTTCGGCATGTGAGCTAGAGGTTGAGGGTAGAACATTAGAGTTACAGTGGTTCATTACTATAGGCATCCTTGTCCTCCCGTAGCCGTGGTCCACCCTATGTGGTCATGCCTTGGTAAGGCAAGGGGGATACAAGGACCCCGTGGAGTACTGAGTATACTCTTAGGAACCCCCAATATTGGAAATACGGGTTTGTTCCGATGCATGTTGAGAGGGCATGGCCAGAGGATTATGATGAGGTTCCCGCTGCTGCTGATGTTGAGGGTACAAAGGATATGGACACCAAGGCAGATGTTGGTCCTAGCGGTGTTGATGTTGAGGCTGATTTTGGTAGCTTACCGGATCAGCCGGCTAGTTTTGCTCTTATGGGACAGTTCCCGGACCCGCCCAAGAGATCTACCTCTCACCGCCCTCAAAGTAGCCTTCACCGTCCTCAAAGTAGCTCCCACTGCCGAGCTAGCACCTCTGAGCGTCCCTCTTGGCTTGATGAGCATCCAAGTTGGCTCGATGGAGTTGAGTCTAGTATGAGAGATTTGAGAGTTTCAGTTGCTGACATTCGCACCGACATAGGACATATTGATAGACGCCTTGACACACAGGAGCGGGCACGTCTTAGGGATGCCCGGATGATGGAGGACTTCTACCGTCAGCAGTTCGGGAGAGCTTATAATCCATCATACTTTTCGTTCCCACCATCACCACCGCCTATGTGATGACATTCCACTTCTTTGCAATTGGTTTTATTTGCTTCATGAGACATTGTGAGTTTCTTTTCTTTCTTTTTTTTATCGCTCATTAGGGACAATGTGTAATTCAAGTATGGGGTAGATTGAGACTTGGTCTGTAATAACTGCTATGATACTTTGCTTCGATGGATGTCTATTGTACCTTTCACTTTTATTTTCTTGTCACATGTTTCAATATTGTCTTGCATTTTATGGCTTTGAAAAATCCTAGATAATTGAAAATTTTAAAAATTTTGTGCTTCTAGAACGGAAAATACCTCAATGATGATATTACTTGTGGAATGGATTTTGATGAATTTTGTGTGTTTAGATTGAATTATGAAATGAGAAGGACATGAATGTTTTGTTGGAATTTATTGCAAGTTTGATAATTTGGATTTTTGTCTAAATCATGTTGAGAATTGGAGGTTGAAACCGCTTTATAAGTTCTTGCACTTCTTATTGATATGATTAATGCGTTTCGATTTTACTCCTTTCTTCTTCTTGATCACGTAGTTAGCTCCTCGTGTATATTTTGCCTCATTTTTACCTATCCGGGAATTAGGATGCAAGTTAGTGAAAGTTGTGAAGTTTGAAGTCGAAAGTGATGAAGTGTGTTAGAAAATAGGTTTGGGGAAGTCAATCATGATGATGAGTAACTCAACACCATTCACATAGCCGGTGTTTGTGTCTTGCCAAAGTCAGATTGAGCAATATTCCTAACGAGTCATGGTATGTGCATTACGGTTTGAGGCACCTCGAATAATTGAAGTTTGCTGATTTCCTAGGCTTCGGTTATTGTGCACCTCTGTCCATGTTCTCAAGTGAAAGTATAAAAAGAAGAGAAAAAGAGCTTATTGGTGGATGTTGAGTATCCTCATTGTAGTTGTGATTTTATTTTCCTTTTCCCGGATTTGTACCACATGTCCTATACATTTCCACCCTAACACGTTTCTTGACCTTCATTTGAAAGACCTTAAGATCTTTGAGTATGTTGTTTGGCTTTGTGGTTTAAATTGGATTTTCCATGATTGATTTTGGTGTGCTTCAAATTATGATGCTTGTTTTGAAATTTTTGTAAGGTATGATTATTCTTTTCATGACATGATTCCTTTTGCTCACATAACAGTTTTCGGAAGCTAAGAAACAAGTTTAGAGAGCGGTTCTTGAATAGAAGCACGAAACCAAAAATATTGTGTTTTCCCTTGTCTTTGCATTCATATTTCACACATCTTGGTATTCTAGATTTGAACCTTGCTTGGGGACAAGCAAGAGGCAAGTATGGGTTATTTTGATAGCATGAAATATGACGTTAGTTTAGATGTGTATATAGGTAGTTTTTCCCCTTCTTTTCTGTACATGGACATATATTCGTAGCATTTATGATCATATTCACCTATTATGTTACAATCGAGATCTACACAAGCTTTATGATGATTGTAGGTGAATTGGTGCTGATTTGGAGTGGAAATGGAGCATTAATGAGGTGTTGATCAAAGTAGATCTCAATGGGAAGCATTAGAGAGCTTAAGGAGAAGTATAAAATCGGGACTTAGAAGATACAAAGGAGAACAAAGAGGAAACACGTATCAGAGAAGAAACCACAGCCAGGGACTGATTTCCACGGCCGAGATTTCTTCCGTACTGGACCGTGGATTCCACGTCATCAGCCCAAAACGAGATCTTTTCTAACCCTAATTTTATCCTATAAGAAGGGTGGTTTTTACGACATTTTACACACTCACGGATATTTGCGAATACGACATTGAGAGCTTTGGGATTCATAGTCGGGAAACGGATTAACAACCCGTACTTTGGCTACATAGGAGATTGAGAGATTTTTGTGAGATTTTCAGGATTTGATTTTCTTTCTTTTGAATACAAGAACGGAGATTGTTTGTGGATTAATTCAGTTTATAATATTTGGAGATTCATTATTTGGAAATCATTGTGTTTCTTTTAGTTATGTTAATTTCATTCCATTCTTGACTTCTTATATGATTCTTGATATGAATATGATGATTATTGGCTAAACCCCCTGCAACTCTTGGGTGATTGGTCGAAGGTTGCGGTATAGATGATGATAGATTGACCTTTACAAACAGATTGGACCCTGAGAGTTGTGTTTTAACCGCCGCAATGGAGTTTCCACGGGTTGTTCTTGATTTCCACGGCTGAGATTTCCTAAGATCCTGCCGTAGTTTCCTTTGTCGTGCACCTAATGTTATATCTTTAAGTTTTGGTTAATGATTGCCTAAACCCTAGCCTTGTTGAACCTTTCTAACCTATATCCTTGCTTGGGAAGAGACTTACCCGGTGATTCCCTTGTTTGGTTACCAACGAATACAAGTTCTAGGTAATAAAGGTTTATCCTTTATTAGGTTTGAGTGTGCCTTCCTCTTGCCTTTGTGAGTTAACTTAAGACTTACCCGGTAATGGTTAATTCTATTCCCTTAGGTTGAGTGGTTGGTTCGAGACTATCATTCTTCTCCATCGAATCTTTGAGACTTACCCAGTGATGAGCTTCATTGGATCGGAATAGCGGATAGTGAGACATCCCCCGTGATCTATCCTACCTTTTAAACACCTTACATTTGCAGTCACGGCTCTGTCCTTTACACATCTTTAGACATCTTGAATTGGAAACCACAATTTGACACTTTGATCTCTAGAATTTGCATTCCCCCAATTATATTACATATTCTTATCATTGCTTTTGATCATTGTTATTGAATGCTTTCAAAGTTAGATTTCTTTACTGAAATTGTTCTCACCAAATCCTTGTGATCAACTCCGGAATATTAGTTGTTACTACGATTGATCCGTACATTGCGGGTTCGCACATCGTTCAGGCATATATTTCAATATATATCAGGATATAAATTTAAGACCTTTTGCACACACGTTCCGAAGCGAACAAGAAGCATTGATGACTTTGAAGAAGTAAAAATAACTAGGCAAAGCACTTTTCACATCTATCAATGACTGAAAGTGGGTGGAAACGAAAGAGGATCTGGGCACTGTTAGTGTTCTAGTGGACATTAGAATGGACACACTTGAGGCCTTGTGTGACTTGGGAGAAAGTGTGAGTTTGATTCTTCTTTCACTTTACAAGAGGTTGAATCTCGGAGAGCCCAAACCGGTAAAGATGGTATTATACATGGTGGATAGTCCGGCCACTGATCTTATTGGCATCATTGAAGATGAGTAAATAAAGGTGGAAAAGTCCATCATTCCGGTGGACTTTGTGGTACTCAACATTGAAGAAAACGACAATATACCTATCATCCTGGAAAAGCCCTTCCTAAAAATTGTTGGTACCTTGATCGATGTGAAAAATGGTGAGCTTTCATTCAAGGTTGATGATGAGACCATTAGATTCAAGTTTTCAAGAGCCATAAAACAACTGAGGTTAGAGAATAATGTGTGTAGTGTGAGGATGCAAGATAAGGTAACGAGGGAGTTCCTCTTATCCATTATGACTAGTGATCCATTGGAGTTGTGCTTGATGGAAGTAATTGAAGAGAAGGAATATGATACTCTATTGACCGACGTTTTTCACCAATTAGAAGTTCCACCCTTCATGCATAATTTCATAGTTGAAGTATGTGAGGAAAGAAACGACACCACCAAGGAAAGAACCAAGAGGTTATTTGACAAGCATATTGTGCCAAAGGACCTCGAGAAGGGAGATATCGTGCTCTCAACTCGAGATTAAGACATTTTCTAGGTAAGCTCAAGTCAAGATGGAAAGACCTCTATGTTATCAAGAAGATTTATCCTCATGGGGCTATGGATATTGCTAGAGATGGTGAACAAGAGTTTAAGGTGAATGGAAGTAGGTTAATGAAGTATCATGCCAAGTTTCCGGTTGAGAAGTTTACTCCTACCAAACTTCTCAATCCGAGCACAAGAATCCGTTAAGATTGGTTAGGTCTACGAGCTTAAATAATGATACTTGATGGGATGTAACCCATTTATGTTTTGGTCTTGTTTTAATTTTTTTGTGGTTTAATTGGTAGTTTGTGATTTAAAAGGTCTTAAAAAACTTAATTCAACATGGAGGAACCAACAAAATTGGACTCTAACCAAGCAAGCAAACAAAGGTAAGCAAGGCGGGTGGACCAAGTTGGGGACCGACCCAATTCGGCCCGGCCTAGTCGATCTTGATCCACGGGTTGTTGGACCTACCCAAGGACCGATCCCGGTTAGTCCAAGGCCATGAAGGTCGGCCCCTCCCTCTCCCTTTTTCTCTTTTCTTCTTTTATTTTATTTCTCCCTTCTTCTCCTCTTCTTTTCTCTCTTTCTTCGAGCATCCCTAGGGTCACCCCTCCATGGATGAGCTTCCAAGGTTTGAAAAATCCAATCCTCTTCAATCAAAAAAATAAAAATAAAAAAACAACAAAATTTCTACGCAAATCCCTCTTCTCTTTACTTCTTTCTCTTATTTTCTACTGAAAAATATACTGAAACCCGAAAAAATTCAAAAAATATTTTTCATAGCCCATTTCTAATTCTCCATTGAATACCCTCTTTCTCTTCCATAATAATTCACCCCACTAACTTTCCAAGCTCAAAAACTTGAATTTCTACCATTTTTTTCGCCAAAACCCCTCCATTTTTAAAAACCATTTTTTCTCAAAAATTTATTTTGTAAAAGATTGTTGGTTTTTTTGGTTCACTTCTCATCATTAAGGATTTGGATATGCATAAATCCACTTGGTAAATCTCCTACTATCTTCTTTGTTTTTTAATTTTTGAGAATCAATTTTTATTCAAATTTTGAAACATGAATATTGGAATGTATATTATTGCAACGTGAATGATGAGTATGATTTTTGGAAATAAAAAATTGCTTATGAGTGATTATGTGCTTATTTAATGATCTTTGGAGTTTGATGGGTATGATTTTAGACAAAATTCATAACCTTGAGTGTATATCATCACATGAGAAATTTTGTCTATCTTCATACCTATTGAGTTCATAAAACTTTTACGGTGTGAGTTTTGATTTTTGAGGTTAATAGAACTCCATTGAGAAAATTTGACACGTCTTAGTTGACTGGAGTGACAAAGAAATTATAAAAACTTTCTTTGGAATGAAAAACCTCCGGTGTAATGAAAAATATCACTAATCCATGTCAATTACTGAATTAATCAACCTCATTGATTGGTTTGCTATAATGATTGATTTGATGAGCTTCACGCGAATTATGATGAGCATTGAGAGCATGAATGAGTACCTTGTTGAGTTCACACTTCCATATGAATTTATGCAAGTCATTTTGCTTATTCTTGTTTGATATATTTATCATGCTTGTAGAGAGAGATTTTCATCCAACTAGGTTCTTAGACCTAGAAGTCCTTTCCGTCCTTAAAATCGCCAAATACATGGTAATCATTGCTATCCAGGTATGCCTCCTTGATGTCCAACTATATTGTCACTATATAGAAGGAACCAAGGGGATCTCTCAAGGCTTCATATAAAGCTACACAAAGCATAACAACAGACTCAACCATCCCGAGAGGGAGCGCAAAGCACTTCATTTATGACATGTATCATAACATATAACTTGAACATGATAAACATTGTCACCTATATCAATCAAGTCAAGCCTAAACACAAATGATAGAAAACAAATAATATATAACATCAAGAAGGATCTTATATGCAACACATCGCCTAACATGTTCTCAAGGGAGGAAACACACAACTAGAGCCTCTTACATATCATTCGAAATGGCATCTAGTCAAACAATCATAAGGATCTAAACAATAGCATGAACCATCTACACATAAACCCGTCGATTTAAGGAGATGATTAACAAAAGCACATCAATACAATCAAACAAGATGATCTACACTAAACAAAGCAAGTTATATGTTATCATCAAGTGTGAGACTATATCATCTAAACAATAGCATGAACCATCTAGACATGCACCATCTATACTACTCTACAATGCAAGATATCATCTAGTGTGAGAATATACCATCTAGGTTCTACAAATACTCATGTTGCTACTCAATCAAACCCTTCAAAAGATAAAGCTACACTAAACAAAGCAATCACAACATGGTTTGGGGCTTTTACCCCCAAACTAGAAAGGATCTACGTACTCTAACATGCTGAAAATAACAAAAGTAAACACAAAAATACTTTTCATAGATAGATAGGACTTGAAAAAAATAACAAAATATATATAAAGAAGGGAGTGATTTGGAGTTACCAATAAAAAGTTATGGCTAAAGCAAGACTGAAGAACACAACACTTGTTCTTGGTGGTTACCTCCATAAACCCTCTCTTTTGTGGCTAACTAAAATCCTAGTCTAAATATTTTTTTCTACCCCTATGTTCCCCATCAACCTACAACCAAAGGTCATATTTATAGAGTTTTGGAGTGGTTCAAATCAAACCCTAGATGACTCACATTGGTTGAGGTTGAAGTGTAGTGTGTACAAGATCGTGAGCAACTCTGCCGGAGTGAAGCAATGGCCAAACCGAGTTGCCCCAAGCTTGGCCTAAGTTTACCTTCTGATAGTGAAACTCGTCCGGTTGAGGGTGAACGTGGTCCACTTTATGCTCCAACTCGGTTTATGTGCAAGGCAAACTCGGCCCACTTCCTTGGATTCTTGAATGGTTCTTCTTTGATGGCTTCTTCTTGGATGATCCTCGAGCTCCCCGGACTCCATGTTAGGCTAGTTGTCACTTCCTATGATGATGATGGTGGTGGTGGTGGTGGTGGTGGTCTCTTTTCTCATTTGGCTTCAAAATCATGCATAAGTGGTCCTTTTGAGCTCTTTTCCGGGCTGAAACACATATGAACACACAAACAAGGAAGTATATATATGTTTTTCAACATTAAGCATAAAGTGATGTAAAGGTGTCCAAAACAAAGACAAAACAAAAGAAAAGGACATCTAAAAACATATCATGAAAACATGTTATCATTAACCTAGAAGACTTACTTATAGGTTTCATATGCAAGCTTTCACTTATATTCCGCCATGTTTTCTTTCACATGTTTTAATATTGATAATTCTAGCCTTCTCATGACATTATCATTATGAAAGTAATCACTCATTTGAAGCATAGACCAAAACTATTTTTGTTTGTTCTCTTTGTACATTGTTTTAGTGCTTGCTTAAGGACAAGAAATGACTAAGTATGGGGCATTTTTGATAGCATATTTTCATGCTAGGATTTTAGGTGAATGTTTAGCTTAGTTTAGTGTAGAATTGCATGATTTATGCATCCTTACATTAGGTTTTGTGCATATATAGCCATATGGATGATTACTTTCCTTGTTGTTGTCTTTGTAGGTGCTTTGAGGTTTATAGAAGCTTAAAAGGATCGTTATGTCCTCATGCAAGTCGTATACCTGCATTGACATCTTTTTAAGCGTGCTACAATTTTTGTGAAGACCAATGAAGCTTGCATTGAATGTTTAACTCCCTCAATCCAAAAGAAGGTATCCCTTCAATTCAAATGAAGTCCTCTGTAATCCAAATGAACCCCAAAGATACAATGAGAAGTCTCCTTAAGATCCAAAACAAGTGACCTAAGATGGACCAAGAATCAATGATTCAACCCATACTATAAAGGAAGAAGAACCAACAAGAACCAAGGAGGTCCAACCCATGTCGGTCCCGACCATCAAGGACCCGGACCAAATCATGAAGCCAACCTAGGTTTGTCCACATCATCTTTCCGACAGACCCCTTGGTTTTGTGTATTGTTTATTTGCTTTGTTGGGTTAATTTTGTAATCTCTTAAGGGTGCTTAAGAGTAAAAAAAAACTCTCCTATAAATACCCTTAATTCCATAGTCAAAAGGAGCTAGCTAGACACAAACACTCTTCTTTAAAATCTCTTCTTACATGCTATCTAATCTTAGAACGATGTTTGATGAATGTTTCCTTGAATTTTGCATCATGAGTAGTTAAATCTTCTTCTAGGGTTTTGGGTGAAAACACCATTTCTTGGTTGATTTGTAATAATTTGAATGGATGATTGGATGTTGGAACGTGACATGCATGAAATTTAGTCTTATTTTAGATGATGATAAACTTAGGGTTTGAATGCTAGTTGAAGTCAAATCGCCATATTGATGGTGTTAAGCGACATACCACCATTACCGTAGGCAAAATGAATGGACTTAGATTAGAAGATGGAATCCTTAAGATATTCTTCCAAGCCTTATCCAGAAATGAACTCTAAGATTTGACCGCTAGTTGAAGTCAGATCACCATGATGATGGTACTAAGTATACCACCATCACCGTAGGCATAAAGAATGAGATTAGCTATGTAGGTGAATCTCTAGTTGTTTCTCCTCAGTCTCAACCGAGAGGTAGAAGCTTATTGGAATGAAATGCTATGACGATAGGAAAATAATTAGGTAGGATATTAGCGAAAATTTATTTACCTCCTAATGTGTTGAAATTTATCCATAAGTATGTTTGTTTTATGACGTGCTCAATGTGAGAGCAAGCCGTACCTCATCCATATGACCATCCCCTTAAGTGACTTAGTTTTGTCTCTTTTATACTCTTGACACGTGAGTGCATTGGGTAGGACGTTTTGAGTCATTCCATTCACTCAAAAGATTAATGGTATCCGAAGATATACCACCCTAGAGCATGCATGCATTGTCCCACATTTGTTATTTATTCTTTGAGCATGATTGTGAACCATGAATTGGTGTGAGCAATTCTCAAAACCTAGATTTTACTCTTACAATATTTCACATATTTCACATATTTCACAACTTTGAACCCAAACCCGAACCCGAATTTGTAACTTATTTTTCATTTAAGCAACCAAGTTCTTGTGGATACGACACTTGATGAAAATCATGTACTATAACTATAACAATTGTGCACTTTAGGTTTAGTGTCATTCTGATCCGAAGCACATCAATTCATGTACGGGGTCTTTTGATGAGATGCATATTATTCAGTTTAGGACTTTTTTTAGGTGCAGGTTTTCATTTTACATGGGAGTATGCATTCATTTTGTATGAGTTCTTTTTATGACATGAATATCAATCGATATGCTATTTATGAAGTGATGTAGTTTGAACAAGTGATTGATTACAAAAGAACGACACAAGAAATAAAGGCAGTTTAAGTCAATTTATCACAACACGAAGAAGCTCACCTAGAGAAAAGTAATTGTTTGGATATAATTGAGGGAACGAGAAAAGTATCAAATTAAGAATATAGTGTGATAATGAAAGTAAGAAACAATTAATTGCAAATTGGATTTAGGTGGTTCTAAAAATTGATTTAATCTAAGCCAATTATTTATTTTGATATAAAGGTTCATATAGGTTTTTACTCCTTACCCTAAGGAGGTTCTCATGATTTTTTTTATATATATATATATCACCCCGAATCCGTAGGACTCGGAGTGTCACGGGGCTAGGACCTCACAATGGGTCCTGACCCTAACCTGACAACAAGTTCACCGGATCTTACAACAAGACACAAATAAATATTAAACAACCTTTATAAAACAGAAACATTAAGTATCATAATACACACAAAACCCCACAACTGAGTATAAAGCATCATCAACGTATATATACATAACCCAAAAACCCATAACATCCTAGATGTACGGAAGTCCTCGTCTGATTACTCCTCCAGATCACTCTGTAGTCTTCCTAACATGCAAAGGATCTACAACACGGTATGAAACCGTCAGTTAACAATTCATATATAAGATCATGTATAAGCACACACACACATATCAAGGCATAATAAACACCAAGCATCCTATCAAGCATTTACCTGTTTAATTATCTTTATAACGTTATACACTCAAAACTATATTAATGGTTGTGACACGAGAAATATATCATTCTCGCCTCTTGCTACCATAGCCATATGGAGTGGAAAACAGGCGCACTCTCTATATACGTCTGAGTGGCGAAGTACCCAGCCCGTATACCAGGTCTAGTCTAACCTCAAAGAACCTCTCAAGCTCCTTACAAGAAAAATGAGAAAGGTTATCACCGCCCGCTTCAAGGGGCCAATCATATGTCGGTAATAATCAATATCGCATGCTATAAAGCACAGAACAATCACCACTCATGCATACATTCAATATAGGAATGCAGCTAAGTAAGTCCTACGAACTTACCTGAATCTCAAAACAACCTCAACCACGAACAAACCTCCAATTCCCGTAGGAATGAGCACTACCTAATAACAAGGCATAAACATACGGCAAACCTCCTATCAATCAAAGGGATCCCACCTAGACCTAAGGGATCCATAAGGATCATAAACATCGTATAAACCTCGAATAGCAAACTAAACCTCAAGCCACATCAGGGCATACCTCATCATCATAATATCAGCATCCAACTCTCACACATATACCCTAGCATGCTTATAACCAAAGCCCAAGACAAGGAAAGGATTAGAACATACCAATATTTGGTAAGTTCTGATGAGAGGCGTACCTGCGGGAAGGAGCAAGCGCGGGGGCAGTGACAAACCGCAATAGCGGAACGAAGACGCCGCATGGGAGGTAACACGCTCTAGCCGCAAGGGCGGTGATGACGATCCGCAGGGGCGGAAAATCCTACAGAGGGCAGCTCACAAGAGCTTGATCGATCTCTCGCACCAAACTCGTCTCCACCTTAGGGAGTCAAACACAAGCACTTCAACCTTCATAGATACATACACATACACATCCAAAACGTCCATAAAACAAAACAAGATCCAAATCCTTGTTGAAATCAAAGAAGAAGAAGAAGAAGAAGAAGAAGAAGAAGAAGAAGAGAGGCTTGCCCTCTTCTGTAGTTGTACTAGAACTCAACATACCACAACAACATCAACAACCATCTCCCTTAACATCATCATAATCTGACTTGTAAACTTGAAGAAGATCCAAGATCAATTCAAGGAGGAGAAAAGAATGGAAGAGAAGAAGAAGAACGTGAGAAGGAGATAAAGAAGTCTAGAGAAGTGGAAAACCTTATTAGAAGAGGGAGGAAGAAGACTTATAAGGTAAGAAACGAAAAGCACGAAGTCAAAGAGGTCAAAGAACGCAGTCGTGACCGCCTATGCCGCGATCGCGGCCCAACAATGTCGCGCCTGCGGTGGCCCGCGCCTTCGGGAGGGAACTGGTACGGTCGCAAGGGTCCTAAAAACAAAGAGGCTATAACATCAAATCCCCCTAAAAACAAGTTTTATCCCGAAACTTGGACAAACCCAAATCCTCTCGGACCCATATGCCGAGGTATAAGCACTCACTCTATCTCGAGGCAGGACATCTCCAATACCTAACTCATCCCAAAGGCACAAAGGTAGAACATCTCCGACAATCTAAATCTATCATAAAGGCACGGAGGTAAAACATCTTCTTCAAACCATAATCATAACTCAATAGCAAGGAGATAGAGCATCTCCAACAACTATAACCGCAATAACAGCGTGGAGGAATAACATCTCCAACACTAGAATCACCACAACAGCATGGAGGAAGAACATCTCCAGCTATTCATAACTCGATGGTATGGAGGCAGAACATCTCCAACCATAAAATCATCGCTCAAGGGCATGGAGGTAGAACCTTTCCAGCCGTATAAATTTCACTCGCATCATATTAGCATGGAGGAAGAACCATCTCTAGCTATATCATAACTCGTGTTAGCATACACGATCCACTAAGATCTCACATCACAATCTAGCATGAAAACGGTATCATATAATCACATCATCACGAAATCACATCATCATATAACTCACCATATATAACTAAGACTTGCTCGGCAAGTCTACAGGTGCAACTATCTTTGCATAAAACTCGGGATAGCTCCTCTAGATACTATCATCGGTCTCCCATGTGGCCTCCTCAAATCCTCGTCTAGACAACTATATTCTCATCATCTTCTTTGAGCACAAGAGTCTCATACCTTGCTCTAGAAATGCAACAAGATGCTCAACAAACATGTGGTCCGGCTCAACCACCAAATCCTCATAACTGATAATGTAAGAGCTAGGATTTTGAAATTCTAATTAATGTTGATTAACTTAATCAATGATAGTAATTAACACATAACTCGCGAAGATTGCGTAAGTGATGAGTATGAGTCCCACCATTATGTTCTTGGAGTAATTTTGGACTTATGGGGAGTTTTTCACTTTTTCCCCGAGTAATTATTTTTACCCTCCGGTGTTATTTGGAGCATTTGGGAGTTTCAATTACTAATAATGCAGTTGAGAGAAATGATCAGGACATCGGACATGTCCTAGATATGAAATAACATGGAAAGGAAAAACGGCCAAAAGAGTCGTTATTTCGTTTCCTAGCGGCTAATAAAAACACCTTAGGAATACGCGTTTCCCGAGACAGTTGTGGAATAATTATCCCTACAATATTTTAGATTTATTATTCCAATTTCGAAAAGTTTGGAGAAGGGGGTTCAACCCACCTTTGGATCGGTTAAAGGATAATTATCGACTTCGCTAAAGGATAATTATCGTCTTCGCTATAAATAGCGGAAAATCGTTTATTAATTCATTTCCTTTCACGTTTCCTCATAAAAGCTCTTATTTCTCTCAACCTTCAAACTCAAATTTACTCTCCGTTTCTAATCCGATTTCAATTCCGTTTGAGTTTTTGGATTCCTCTCTTAATTCTTTTCATATCGGTACCGAGTTTATGCATTTCCAAGCATATAAAGATCTGGTCGAGCATATATGTCACCAATCCGGTTATGTCACTCAGATTCTGGTGAATTTGATGTTGTCTAAGCGTAGTCTGCGTCGTTGTGATTCCGAATCTTCTTTTGGATCGTCAATCAGGTTAATAACGAATAAGTTATGAATTTATTCGTTTTCGGTACTGCGATTTGGCCTAAATTGACCTTAGGCTTGTCAAAATGGATCATTAGAAATTCCATTATGGTCGTTATATTATTTGGCGGATTATGGGTTGTTTGTTTGATGAAATCTAATGACATGTGGGTATAGAAATTGCTTGCGGACAAAACGTTATTTTGGTGAAAGTTTGTTAATTGATTAAAGGTCAATTAATTAAATTATGATTAGAATTGAGATTGAGGAATGTTGATTAGATGATACCTTAAGAGGTTTGAGGAACTATGATTATGTTGAGATATCGAGGTTTAAATTCGAGTTATGGTTTGGTTACGTTTATGAGATGTAGGAGGCTGATCTCCTAACCTTAGATGATGCTGATTTTGCGTGTGCCTTGTTGATGCAAGCGATGATCGTTTCCTTGAGGGGAAACTGTGACATGGTACAATTTTACATGTATATCAAGTAAGTCCATAGGACTTACCTAGCGAGTAGTTGTGGATTTGAGTGTTTGTGATGGTAGTGTGTGTGTGTGCATATGATTGTTGCATTTATAACCTAAACCGGACTAGGATGACCACATATGTATACTTAAAAGGCCCAAGTGTATTATAACGGGTCGTGACCACCTGTCAAAGCTCGTCGAGAGTGGAGAAGGTGCTCAGAAGCCAGTAACCCAGGGGGGAGGTAAATCCCCATGCAAAATCTGTGTTAAAGGGGGAAGAGGCGAGGTTCTTGAGACTCCTCGTGCCACAAAAGAAGTTGCATTAGTAATGAAATAACGTAATTAAAGATAATAAACGGTTGTGTGTGTGACATTGCATATTGTGATGTGTTGATGTGTGTATGTGCCATTTATTTCATTCTTATTCATGTTCTGTTAGCTAGCGGTTTATACCGAGTTGTAGATATTTTGTAGGATAGGAAGACTACAGAGTGAGTCAGATGGGTGATCCGCTAAGGGCTTCCATACACTAGGATGTGCAAGGGATTATGGGATGTTTTGTATATGCATGGTTATGTGTAGTTGTTTTATACTCAGCGGTGTTTTTGTAAACCTTTGGTTGTATATATTTATACAGTTTGATGTTTTTGGTTTAAATCTATATGTGCCTTGTTGTAAGATCCATTGAACTTGTTGTCAGGCTAGAGTCAAGATCCATTGTGAGATCCTAGCCCAGTGGCACCCCGAGTCTTGTGGATTTGGGGTGTTATAGATAATGTGTCTAGGATCTGGTATATACTCCCTCAGCTAAGACACATGAAATACGGGTTGAACACCCTCTAATCTAGGTGGCAATACAAGACGGTATGCCACCTCACCGACTCGCTCTAGAATCTCAAATGGGCCGACATATCGGGGACTCAACTTCCCCTTTATGCCAAAACGTCTGACGCCTCGCGTCGGTGATATTCTCAGCCAAACATGAGCTCCAACTCTGAACTCTATAGGTCGACACCTCTTGTCTACATACGACTTCTGACGACTCTGTACAACCAACATCCTCTCTCTAATCAATGTCACTCGGGCAATATCATCCTGAATCTGCTCAGGAGCTATATTGGTAATACTACTCGGCTCATCCCAACATAAAGGGGTACGGCACCTCCGCCCATACAATGCCTCATAAGGGGCCATCCTAATCGATGCATGTCAGCTGTTGTTGTACGAAAACTCGACTAACGGGAGGTGATCTGACCACACCTGGTTTAGTAATAACGTAAAATTTATGATTTTTTCGAATAAATTTTTTTACTAAATCACAAATTAAGCCAATAAATATTTATTTACTAAATCATAATTATTTTGTAAATATGGATTTTGCTATACCACATCGGTTATCAAGGAAGCATGACGCTTTGAGAACTTGTATAAATAGACATAGAAGGTTTGAAATTAAACAAACCATACATTTCTGAGCCTTTTGGTGATAATCAAGTATAATATTTATTTAATATTTATATGTATGTTGTTGTGACCTACTGATTTGTGGGTGTTATAACCTACTGTTATGTGGGTCGTTAACCTATTAAATTAGTAATTTATATTTTATCAATAAAATAAATATGCAAAAAAATTTAAACTTTTATTAATAAATACACGTGTAGTGTATATAAACTATTTATATCTATATGCTTGACTAAAGTAGACTACACTAATGCTGACGTGGCGCCCCATATTTTTTCGGATTAAATCTTTGACTAAATCACAAATTAAGCTAATAAATATTTTTTACTAAACCATAATTATTTTGTAAAATATGTATTTTGCTATCCCACGTCGATTATCAAGGAAGAATGACAGCTTGAGAAATTGTATAAACAAATACAAAAAGTTTGAAGATTAAATAATTTATATATTCTCGCCCTTTTGGTAAAAAATCAATTATAATATTTATTCATATTGAATTAATATTTGTATGTTGGTCAATTAAACCTACCGTTACGTGAGTCGTTGATATATTAAATTCGTAATTTATCTTTTATCAATATAATGAACATGCAATAACTTTTAAAACTTTTACATTAACAAATACCTTGTAGGACACGTATATAAACTATATATATATACACTTTACTGAAGTAAGCGACGCTAATGATCACGTGACGCCCACACGTTTTTTCTCTCGGATTAAATATTTTATTAAATCACAAATTAAATCAATAAATATTTTTTACTAAACCATAATTATTTTATAATATATGGACTTTGTTATCCCACATCGATATCAAGGGAAAATGACACTTTGAGAAATTGTATAAATAAACATAGAAAGTTTAAAGATTAATTTTATTTTCTAAGTTTACACATATTTGATTTTCAATCAATAATATCAAGCGAACATAACTTTTGAGTTTAAACTTATATCAATTTTTTTTTCTTTTTCAAAATCGAATTGTCGCGCATGTGTTCGAGGTTTTAAGACAAATGTTATTTTCTAGATTTGTATTATATTATATATGCACAAATTTATTTGCTTTTTTAATTAGTTATTTTGAATCTATTTTTGCATTGCATATATATCGTTTATTTTTTTGACACTTATTAATATTGTGATATTTATAATGCAGATATAGTGAACACTTGTAACATCCCGAATTCTCAGAACTCGGAACGTTACTGGTTAGGACCTCACAATGGGTCCCGACCTCAGTTTGACAACAATATTAATCGGATCTTGCAACAAGACACAAATAAGGAAAACCGAAATTCATGAAATAGTATTTTTAAGGTAATGAATGCAACACGGTCTAGCAGCCTATAGTACTTAACAAAGGGAAAAACGATCAACTGTCTAAACAAAAGAAAGAACGACAAACATCAACCCCAACCCCCACTCTAAGGAGTACGGAGATCCGGCTGACCACTACTTCCGGATCACTCAGCTGCTGGTCTAACCTGCGGTAAAACTAAAAACACAACAAGAGAAACCATTAGCTAGTTATCTAAATATTAGAAGAATAGTAATAGCACACACACACACGTAAGAGAATAAACACCCATCATGTTGTCAAACAAGTCCAGTTATTATCTTAAGTTAAGTTACTCATTCACGCTAATGATACTTATTTTGTGACACGAGGGATTCCCAAACCTCGCCTCCGCCCCCGTATAACCATCAGGAATGGATCCGATGCATCTCACCTTGTACCTGCCTGGTCTGGGAATAGAGAACCTCCTAGTCTCATGTCAGATCTGGGCAGTGATGTCACGGCCCGTTATACATAAACTTGGGCCTTAAACAAAATAATAACAGTCGTCCTAGCAAGTTATTATTATTAAAATCACGCACATGGCACACACAACCACTACCACTCAACTAATATCCAGAAACTAGCTAAGTAAGTCGCAAGGACTTACCTGAGTCAAAACACACTCTAACAAGTCTCAAATCGGTCCGTACTCGGGGTAACTCAAGCCTGTCAATTAAGGCATGTAGATCAAAATCACATCCAGATGTCCAACCTCATGCGAAGGGATTACGGAAAAAGCTCTCTTACGATAAAAGACCATTTTACCCTTAGTGCCGAAAGTTCTTAAGGTTTATTCTTACATCCCACTAATTTCTTTTAGAACTTATTTTCCCCAATTTATTTCTCTCTGATAGTTTCTTTTTATAAGTTATACATTAAAACTCGAACCCAGTCCTCAAAGGACAACGCCCCTCTTCTTTCCCGATTACCGCTCTATCCTTCTACATGTATATATACGTATGTACTTACTCTAACCTCCTTCAACTCGTATAATATTGTGACTATTCGGTAATTAAATATATATAGTTACATAATTTCATTTCTCATCTCGTACGGGTGTATGTACACTTTCGTATATGAATATATATATATATATATATACTTATAGGTATACCTATATAATATCCAACATCCAACTTACTCATACATACCTATATATATATTCACTCATGTTTGCAGCAAGGTTCTGCAGTACTCATATATATATATATATATACATCTCCACCATATCTATCTAATATATAACCTACTCATTTATACGTATACCACATCAACAGAAGGTCCGAAGATGGACTTACCCACAATGTCGGTTCACCGGTTGGGCACAGCAGTGGAGTTCCAAATCGGTTCGTTCACCGACTCGCCGGCTCTCTACGGTATGCTCGCGTTCAGGACTGTCACCGCCGGAAAACGGAAAGCTCTTGTCAGTTATGTCGCGACACAGACAGAGAGGGAGGAGGGAAAGAACAGTAACCACTCACCGTCTGAATTGCAAGGTCGTCGTCGGTTAGCGTGCAGGACTGTGCTGATGGCGGTTGCGAGATCGCGTCTTTCGACCCTAGCCGCTCAGCCCTGTCGATAGGTCCGGCTACCTGTTGTGCGAAGGAGTCAAATTCGAAGGTTGCAGCTATGGGGACGAATCTAGAGGGAACGAATCCTTACCGGTGTTCCCGTCTGGAAGGCCGTGAGGATGCGGCGGCGTTGGACGGTGGTTGGCGTTTCCAGCGGTCTTCCTGGTGGTCGCCGTACTGCTGTGTGAAGCCAAGTCAGAGGCTGCTGCGGTTTGCGAATGAGAGCGGAAGGGGAGAAATAGACGGAGGGGAATGACTTACCTAGCGGTCGCTGTCGCCGGCGAACGAGGGAGGCGGGAGAGCACAGCGTGGCGGCGTCGTCTGTAGGGGAAGGCGGTAGAGCTGTTGTGGTTATCGGTCTTCAGAAGACAAGGGAGAAGATGGGAAAGCGGCACGCAGCGGGTGGTTAAGAATTAGGATTAGATTAGGTTTAATGCATCATTAGGTTAGGGTTAGGATTAGTATAAGGGGATGGGCTGGTGGGCTTGGTAGTGGGTCTAGTAGTGGGCCACTTCCGGCCTGCTCTCTCATTAAAACAAGGCACGATAACTCGTTACTCGTCCCAAATTTCCGGTTATGTGCGGGAATTTATATAATACGGAATTATATTCCGTATTGTATAAATTATTATTTAAATTTAACGTGGTCACATAAAATGATAGAACCTAAACTCGTTTTATTTATTTATTTATTTATTTATTTAAGATTGACATATCGGAATTCGGTTAAAATCAGGGTTAACGGAGTTTAAAATTTTCGGTTATTACATCAGTGCCCCCTTAAAAGAAGTTTCGTCCCAAAACTTAGAATCATTGTTTTACTCACACGTTTCCTTTGGTATATTCTAGTTTTCTAAACATTTTCGTTTGCTACCATGCAACTACTCAATCATCAAAAGAAGACATATCTCACATAAAACGTAATCACTCAAATCAATATAAAAACCCGAAAGGTCAAACAACACAACATCCGAGTACTAACTCGTCAATACAGGAGAAACCTCTAACCCCGCAAAGAACTCGGGGTAGTTACGTCTAATACTCTCCTCAGTCTCCCAAGTGGCCTCATCAGCTCCTCGTCTAGACCACTGGATCCTCAACATAGGTATCTCCTTGGACCGCAGATGTCTAGCACCGCACTCCAAGACAGCTACTAGGTACTCTACAAATGTATGGTGAGGCTCAACTATCAGATCCTCATGGCTGATGACGTGTCTCGGATCCGGAATGTACTCTCTCAACTGAGATACATGGAAGACCGGATGGACACCCTCTAGTCTCGGCGGTAATGCTAATCTATAGGCCACCTCTCCAACTCTCTCCAAGATCTCGAAAGGTCCGACATATCGGGGACTCAGCTTCCCTTTAATGCCGAAACGCCTGACTCCTCTCGTAGGTGATACCCTCAGCCACACCTGAGCACCCACTCTAAACTCCAAAGGTCGACGCCTTTTGTCGGCGTAGGATTTCTGACGACTCTAAGCTGCTAACATCCGCTCTCGGACTAGGGCAATCCGAGCGATGTCATCCTGTATCTGATCTGGAGCTACTCCATTAGCTTTGCTGGGCTCATCCCAACATAATGGTGTACGACATCTCCGCCCGTACAAAGCCTCATAGTGAGCCATCCCAATAGACGCGTGCCAGCTGTTATTATATGAAAACTCTACCAGTGGGAGATGATATGGCCATATTTGTCCCCAATCTAGTACACACGCCCGCAGCATGTCCTCTAAGGTCTGAATGGTCCTCTCACACTGACCATCTGTCTGTGGGTGATAGGCAGTGGTAAAGTGGAGACTCGTCCCCAACGCGGTATGTACCTGCTGCCAAAATCTCGAGGTAAAACGTCCATCTCTGTCAGAGACGATAGTCCTTGGTACCCCATGGAGTCTCACAATGTGTCTCGTAAACTCCTCAGCTAGACGGCTCACCGGCCACGTTTCCTTAATCGGAATAAAACGTGCAGTCTTCGTCAGGCGGTCTATCACTACCCAAATAGCGTCAAATCCTCTGTTGAGTCTCAAACCTGTGACAAAATCCATAGATATATCCTCCCACTTCCACTGTGGTACTGGAAGTGGGTGGAGCTCTCCTCCGGACCTACGATGCTTAATCTTGACCTGCTGGCAGGTCGCACACTGAGCTACATACCGAGTCACATCTGGCTTCAAACCACCCCACCAGAAAGACTGTCTCACATCCTTGTACATCTTACTCGCTCCAAGATGTACTGAGTATGGGGTAGCATGAGCCTCACCTAGTATCCTCTGTCTCAAATCACTATCTGACGGCGCACAAACGCGATCCTTACGTCTCATCAATCCATCAGCACCAATAGTGAACTGTGAGGCCTCATCTCGAGACATCCTGTCTCGGATCCTGATCAAAGTCGGGCAAGTCTCCTGCTTCTGTCGGATCTCATCCAACAGATCAGGAAGTAACTCCAAGGTAGCCAACTAACTATCAGTATCGGGAAACTGAATCTCTATCTCCAACCAAGCCAAGTCCCTTTGCAACTGTGGCTGTATTTTCAACCGGGCTATTGCCCTCTCCCTAGGCGTCTTCCGGCTCAAAGCATCAGCTACTACATTCGCCTTCCCGGGGTGGTAAAGAATCTCAAGGTCGAAGTCCTTGATCAACTCTAACCACCGCCTCTGGAGATTATTCAACTCTCTCTGAATGAATATATACTTCAAACTCTTATGGTCTGTGAAGATCTGACATGTCGCCCCATAGAGATAGTGACGCCAAATCTTAAGAGCATGGACTACTGCAACCAACTCTAGATCATGTGTGGGGTAGTTCTCCTCATACGTCTTCAATTGTCGAGACGCATAGGCTAAGACCTTACCTCTCTGCATCAAAACACACCCCAAGCCCAGCTTGGATGCATCATTGTATACCACAAAGTCATCAGTACCCTCAGGTTGTGCCAAAATCGGAGCGGACGTCAATCTCCTCTTCAGCTCCTCAAAACTTTGCTGACACGGCTCAGACCAAACAAACCGAGTAGTCTTCCTCAGAAGACAAGTAAGTGGTCTGGCAATCAAGGAAAACCCTTCCACAAACCGGCGGTAATACCCTGCTAAACCTAGAAAGCTGCGAACCTCCTTGACATTCTTAGGAGGTTGCCAAGAAGATACTGACTCGATCTTCGCCGGATCGACTTTAATACCCTCAGCAGTCAACACGTGACCTAAGAAAGCCACCTCTGACATCCAAAACTCACACTTGGATAGCTTAGCATACAGCTGGCTATCCTGTAGAATCTGCAATACTGTCCTCAAGTGTCCGGCATGCTCCTCTCGACTCCTAGAGTAAACTAAGATATCGTCAATGAAGCCCACTACAAACTGGTCTAAGAAGTTAATGAATATCCCATTCATCAACTCCATGAACACCGCTGGTGCATTAGTGAGCCCGAAAGGCATCACTACGAACTCATAATGACCATACCTAGTCCGGAATGCCGTCTTAGGTATGTCCTGATCTCTCACCCGCAGCTGGTGATAACCAGACCTCAAGTCTATCCTCGAAAACACGGACGCCCCATGCAACTGGTCCAACAGGTCGTCTATACGCGGCAGTGGAAACTTGTTCTTGATGGTTACTTTGTTCAGCTCTCTATAGTCTATGCACAGCCTCATCGATCCATCCTTCTTCTTCACAAATAACACTGGCGCGCCCCAAGGAGACACACTAGGGCGTATGAAACCCTTCTCTGCTAGCTCCTCTAACTGCTTCTTCAGCTCAAGCAGCTCTATCAGTGCCATACGGTACGGAGCCTTTGAGATCGGTCTCGTGCCCGGCTCTAAGTCAATGCTGAAGTCAACGCTCCTCTGTGGGGGTAGTCCTGGCAAGTCGTCACTGAATACCTCTGCAAACTCACATGCAACCGGTATCTCCTCTATGGTCAAGCTCTTGCTTTCCTTCATGGTATAACACCAGAAGACCTCGCAACCCTGTGCTATTAGTCTCGCTGCTCTCACTGCACTGATAACTGTGCCGGACTTTCCGAGGTCCCAACTTCGGAATATCACTCTATGACCCTCCTCAGTGGCAACGGTCACAGTCCTCCTGCCAATGTCTAAGACTGCTCCGTGTCTCCTCATCCAATCTATCCCTAAAATCACATCCTCATGAGTTAAGGGCATGACTAGAAAATTTACTAGCCAGTCTCGACCTTCCATGCGAACAGGACATCCATAAATCTCTCTAGTCCCTCTTACCTTACTCCCATCAGGTAAGCCTATCATAAAAGGTATCCCCTCTACAGTAGCTAAGGACAACCTATCTACGCATGCATCAGATATGAAGGAGTGTGTAGCCCCCGTATCAAATAAAACTCATACGGGTAAGTCATGGATCTAGATCGTACTTGTGGCAGTCGGTGCATCTGGCTGATCAGCGTCTCTCAACTCAAACACTCGTGCCTGAGCTCCTCTAGTATCAGCTACACTGCCACGTCCTCTGCCCCGACCTGATTCCTGCATAGAGCTTTGTGAAGTTGTATGTCCTGGAGCCCTGTAAGACTGCTGCTGACCTGGGGCTCAGTACTGCTGCTGCTGACTCGGAGCTCGGTACTGTGGCTGCCTCTATACACTCCCTGATAGACCTGTAGGGGAAGAACCCTGCTGAGATGGAGCCTTGCCCTGGCGGCAGAATGCAACTCTATGTCCAACCTTGCCGCACTAGAAGCAGGTCACTGCTGGCTTCGTGTAGTTCGATCGGATGTGTCCATGGCCACTGCAGTTGTGGCACTGTAAGCCACCAGCTGAAGTCTGACAGTAGCGGTATGGCTATGTCGCCCCTGAATCTGTCCCCGTCCAAAAACAACTGCTCCTGTACTACCACTAGCATATCCTGTCCTTTGCCGCTTATCCGGCCTGTCTGACTGAGCTGCTCTCCTCGAAACTAGTATGTCTCTCTCATATGCAGACGCCCTATCCTGATAGTCTGACAGAGTCTCACAGCGAAATCCTGCCAGATAGGAACGGGTACTCTTCCTCAATCTCTGGGAAAAGAGGTACACATGCTGCTCCTCAGGAGGTGTAGCTGGTCCAAGTAGTTTCAGTTCCTTCTAGAACTTCTTGATGGCAGCAGCAATCGGAATGTCCTCAAATCCTGCCTCAATGAAATCATGAAACATCTCTCTCCTCAACGAGACAGGGCAGTATTTGTCTTTAACAATGCTCCTCATCTGCTCCCAACTGGTGACTCGACTACGTATGGTCCGCCACCAAGAATGAGCATCCTCAGTGAAACATGTCTGCACCAAATCCACATGTCGATCCTCTGGGCAACGTATCGCCTCTAGTGCAGTCTCTACCTGTCCAATCCAATGCTCCACCTCCAACCCTATCTCTCCACTGAATGAGGGGACCTTCTGAGAGTTGAAAGCCTTCAACCACTCATCCGGCCTCGGTGCTCTAGACCCAATAGGAGCTCTATTAGCCACAACTCTCCTCTCAGGTACAGCCGGCACCTGAGGCACTCCCTGTGTCACCTGAACAGATCTAGCCGGTATTGGTGGTACCTGGGTAAGTCTCTCTGTTCTAGCAGCCTCCTCCATACGCTCGACGTATGCTCGGTATTCTCTGTACTCAGTTGCTCCAATGGAAACACGTCCTGACTCTGTCGAACGTGCTCTCTGTGCTCCAAACCTAGCAACGGTCTCATTCCTGACCTCGGGACCTACACTTTCAGCCACTTCCTCCACTCCAGCATCTGGTAGGATCGCTGCTGGTGGGTCTTCTCGAGGAGCCCGACCTCGACCTCGTGCTAGTGGAGGCCTACCTCCACGGCCGCGTCCTCTAACTATAGGGGTCCCATCCCCCCTACTTGGTCCAGCTGGAGGGAGAGGTGGACGACCTCTACCTCGACCAGTAGCTAGCGTAGCTCTAGTACGTGCCATCTGCGCGAGGAATAACAACTATAAATATAACTAGCTAATAAGTCTAATAAGTCCATCTATAGTAAAACCTAAAGTCCATACTAAGCATACTGAGATCCACGGTAGTAGTGGTGGTCAGCCGTACTTTTCTATTCCCAACCACACTATGCATGCATTTGAAAACCAAAAGTTCTCTTTTTAAAACTCAGACCCCTTTCGGGTTCTGCTTAAAATTTATTCGGTCTTTTAGAAGATTTCAAGTGCCATTGTTGCCAACCTAGAACTCTGATACCATGTTGTAACACCCCGAATTCTCAAAACTAGGAACGTTACTGGTTAGGACCTCACAATGGGTCCCGATCTCAGTTTGACAACAATATTAATCGGATCTTGCAACAAGACACAAATAAGGAAAACCAAAATTCATGAAATAGTATTTTTAAGGTAATGAATGCAACACGGTCTAGCAGCCTATAGTACTTAACAAAGGGAAAACGATCAACTGTCTAAACAAAAGAAAGAACGACAAACATCAACCCCAACCCCCACTCTAAGGAGTACGGAGACCCGGCTGACCACTACTTCCGGATCACTCAGCTGCTGGTCTAACCTGCGGTAAAACTAAAAACACAACAAGAGAAACCATTAGCTAGTTATCTAAATATTAGAAGAATAGTAATAGCACACACACACACGTAAAAGAATAAACACCCATCATGTTGTCAAACAAGTCCAGTTATTATCTTAAGTTAAGTTACTCATTCACGCTAATGATACTTATTTTGTGACACGAGGGATTCCCAAACCTCGCCTCCGCCCCCGTGTAACCATCGGGAATGGATCCGATGCATCTCACCTTGTACATGCCTGGTCTGGGTATAGAGAACCTTCCAGTCTCCTGTCAGAGCTGGGCAGTGATGTCACGGCCCGTTATACATACACTTGGGCCTTAAAAAGAATAATAACAGTCGTCCTAGCAAGTTATTATTATTAAAATCACGCACATGGCACACACAACCACTACCACTCAACTAATATCCAGAAACTGGCTAAGTAAGTCGCAAGGACTTACCTGAGTCAAAACACACTCTAACAAGTCTCAAATCGGTCCGTACTCGGGGTAACTCAAGCCTGTCAATTAAGGCATGTAGATCAAAATCACATCCAGATGTCCAACCTCATGCGAATTGATTACGGAAAAAGCTCTCTTACGATAAAAGACCATTTTACCCTTAGTGCCGAAAGTTCTTAAGGTTTATTCTTACATCCCACTTTAGAACTTATTTTCCCCAATTTATTTCTCTCTAATAGTTTCTTTTTATAAGTTATACATTAAAACTCGAACCCACTCCTCAAAGGACAACGCCCCCCTTCTTTCCCGATTACCGCTCTATCCTTCTACATGTATATATACGTATGTACTTACTCTAACCTCCTTCAACTCGTATAATACTGTGACTATTCGGTAATTATATATATATAGTTACATAATTTCATTTCTCATCTCGTACGGCTGTATGTACACTTTCGTATATGAATATATATACTTATAGGTATACCTATATAATATCCAACATCCAACTTACTCATACATACCTATATATATATATTCACTCACGTTTGCAGCAAGGTTCTGCAGTACTCATATATATATACATCTCCACCATATCTATCTAATATACAACCTACTCATTTATACGTATACCACATCGACAGAAGGTCCGAAGATGGACTTACCCACATTGTCGGTTCACCGGTTGGGCGCAGCAGTGGAGTTCAAAATCGGTTCGTTCACCGACTCGCCTGCTCTCTACGGTATGCTCGCGTTCAGGACTGTCACCGCCGGAAAACGGAAAGCTCTTGTCAGTTATGTCGCGACACAGACAGAGAGGGAGGAGGGAAAGAACAGTAACCACTCACCGTCTGAATCGCAAGGTCGTCGTCGTCGGTTAGCGTGCAGGACTGTGCAGATGGCGGTTGCGAGATCGCGTCTTTCGACCCTAGCCGCTCAGCCCTGTCGATAGGTCCGGCTACCTGCTGTGCGAAGGAGTCAAATTCGAAGGTTGCAGCTATGGGGACGAATCTAGAGGGAACGAATCCTTACCGGTGTTCCCGTCTGGAAGGGCGTGAGGATGCGGCGGCGTTGGACGGTGGTTGGCGTTTCCAGCGGTCTTCCTGGTGGTCGCCGTACTGCTGTGTGAAGCCAAGTCAAAGGCTGCTGCGGTTTGCGAATGAGAGCGGAAGGGGAGAAATAGACGGAGGGGAATGACTTACCTAGCGGTCGCTGTCGCCGGCGAACGAGGGAGGCGGGAGAGCACGGCGTGGCGGCGTCGTCTGTAGGGGAAGGCGGTAGAGCTGCTGTGGTTATCGGTCTTCAGAAGACAAGGGAGAAGATGGGAAAGCGGCACGTAGCGGGTGGTTTAGAATTAGGATTAGATTAGGTTTAATGCATCATTAGGTTAGGGTTAGGGTTAGGATTAGTATAAGGGGATGGGCTGGTGGGCTTGGTAATGGGTCTAGTAGTGGGCCACTTCCGGCCTGCTCTCTCATTAAAACAAGGCACGAAAACTCGTTACTCGTCCCGGATTTCCGGTTATGTGCGGGAATCTATATAATACGGAATTATATTCCGTATTGTATAAATTATTATTTAAATTTAACGTGGTCACATAAAATGATAGAACCTAAACTCGTTTTATTTATTTATTTATTTATTTAAGATTGACATATCGGAATTCGGTTAAAATCAGGGTTAACGGAGTTTAAAGTTTTCGGTTATTACAACACTCCTAACTTGATATGTCCCTAGATGTAATCATATTTATATGACGAATTAGGTCAACAATTATGGTATTATTTATCCTATAAGTGTATACTTTATTACATACACATTCATAATCAAGTGTGTGTTTGGCTGAAAAAAATTAAAAACTAGTGTTAGTGTTTTATAGTGTTTTTGGTAGTATTTTGTGTTTTAGGTAGTGTTTTGGTTTTTTAAAAACAAAAACGTGTTTGGTATGGTTAGTGTTTTTTTTAGGAGTGTTTCTTATACAAAATTACCATTTTACCCTCACTTTTAATAGTAATTACATTTTTTACCCTTAATGAAAATCCCCTCTTCTGCGTTTTTAGGTTTCTTGGATCGATGAATGGTTGAACTTGGTGGATGCTCGATCTTCAGCCGCTAACCCTGGATCCGTTTGAAGACTCAAAGTCTACTTCATCGTTCGCTATTATATTGGACCAATTCGGCTTCCCCTTCCCACTGCCAATTTATTTTCTGAACCAAGTAATTTCGATGTCTTCTTCTTACTTTTCTGAACCAATTCAACTTCTTCTTCTTCCTTGACAGTGCGGTTGAAGTATCTGCTGAATTTGAATATCTTGTGGATTGTTGATGTTGGTTGACAGTGTTCAAGTATGAGGTCCTAATTTTACTTGTGCTTCAAATTTTGCTTGACTTGTGCTTCACAGTTGACTTGTGCTTCACAATTTTGTGTCCAGCTTCAAATTGAACAATAATCTCCAACTTCAATTTGAATCATGCCCTAATTTGATAGTCAATATCTAGTTCAACAAATTAGACACACTTAAGAGGGAGGAGCCAAGAATAACAAAATTGCTTCACAATGCTACTGATTCTTCACACAAAAATATCGCTTCTCAAAATCGAAGAAAGAGGGAGGTCTAAAGAAAACGAACCTATCACCGGACTGAAGTTGTCGCCGGAGTAGAATGGTGTGGTGGAGGGAAGACGAAAGGACGACAAGCGACGCCGGGCTTGAGGTTGAGGAGAAACCATGACGCCACTGTTTGTCGTTCTTCTTCACAGAGAATCGGCAAGACTGTTTTTTGAGGAGAGAAGGTTTTGTTTTTATACCCGGTAATGAACGTAATTTGGTGAATAATGGAGGGATGTCATGGTCTTTTTACACTAAAAACACTACTCACAAATCACAAACCCTCACTCCCGTTAGTGTTCCATAAACACTCCCTCAAAACTCAAACACTAGTTTAACCAAAGCAGCCAAACACTCATTTAATTTTGTAACACTACAAAACACTAGTTAACACTAGTGTTTTGTTGCAGCCAAACACACACCAAATCAATAAAATATAATAGGAAAAATACATCTACAAAAAATTACTCATACAAAAAGAAAATAACAAAAATATATTTTCAAATACCAATGCAAGACACGAATACTAAACTTTTTTTTTAAGTAAACAACCTTATAACTTATTTATATAAATTTGAAAATAAACTACAATTTATTTAAACTTATATAATTTATAAATCCAAAAAAATACATACATATACTAGTCAACACATTTTATGTTGTATTCTGAGGGCATGAATCGATGATATGTGACTCAAACCCTAACCGCCGAGATCCCCGCCGTACCAGGCGAAACGTCATCGCGCCACCGCCGGGCGGTAACAACTCCGGAAATATCTCATCTGCTTCTGCTCAAAGCATCGAACAGTGAGCGGTATCAAAGATGCTGGTCGCCGTTCGCCGTTCGCTGCTCGAAGTTGCTGATCGCCGTCAGGGTTTTCTCGAAATGGAGCTGGATTATTGTGTTGATTGCTTGGATTGCTGTTTCTTTTGGGATTAGAGATTGTGTGTCGTAAACCGCCATTTTTTGTCTTGATTTGTTCTAGTTTGTGAGAGTATTTTGTGAGAGAGATTTTGGGGAAGAAGAAGTAGAGATGGGTTAAGTGTGAGTAGTGATTAGTGTGACTGCAGTGCAAAACTGTGAGATCAACTCTTTAAAATCCTGGAACAGGCGAAATTGCAGTAGTGATGGAAGTGGAGAAGCAGTAAGGAACGGAAGCAAAGTGTATTTTTGGGATTTTGAGAACATGCCCACCAAGTGTTTGTTGTTATGTCCTAAAGAAAATTTTCTTTGTTGAGTTGGATTTTTCTATGATGTCGGAGGGCAATGGTTTCCTTCATTGTCCCCTTAGATCATTTCATGGGTGTGGTGATGGTCCGAAGGGAAGTAGAGGTTTTTCTTGCCTACTTAGTCATTTGAAAAGACAACATCTCTTTGCGGTTGAACGCAAGAATGAGGTTCGGGGCTTACTTGAGTGTGATCTTGATGTTTTTACGGCGCTTGTGGAGGTGTTGGTTGCTCTCAAGATGTGGTTGTGTGGCCGGTGTATGAGTCTTCATGCTTTGAGCCGTGATTGTCGTCACCCAGATGACTCTGTTTCTTCCTTTGGTGATGAGGGTGGATACATTGTGGGTATCTCGAGGCCGGATGTGGGTATTTCGAGGCCAGTTGCGGGAGATCAAGTTGAGGTGGACGATGCGAGTATGGTTTTCGATGCAGATCTGTTGGAGAGGGTTATGCGAGTTCCTATTTCTACCGTGAAAAGCATCCCTCATAGTTATCGTCTTAGGTTCTCTCAAGCATTGTTGAGTGCTCTCTTGAAGGTGGTAGCTGAGCCCGGGTGTGTAGCTGCTTGGGTTATGTTGTTTTTACTTCCTCGGTGCACTTTGCAGGTGTTCAGGCCTATGAGCAGGCGAGACAGAAGATCGGGAAGTAAAAAGTCGATACAACATCAGCGTATTTTGCAGGCTTTGTCTATTTGGGGAGAGTCTGAGGGTGTTTCGAGTCTAGTGGAGGCCTTGTTAGACCCTTCGGAGGATAGGCCTTTTGAGATGGTTGATGGTGGCTCAGGCGATAGAGATGGTTTAGAGAGAAATCCTAACATCAAGAAATGTCTCCGCAAGGTTTCGGATGGGCATTTTACGGCCGTTGTTAAGGTTTTGTGTTCTTCTGGTGTTGCTTCTTACAATGAGGAGACTTTGAAGGTGTTAGAGGCTAAACATCCCCACAAACCTCCACCTTCTAAGTCTTACACTACCTTTCATGAACAACCTCTCTTTGTTGACATAGATTTGGTTCTTAAATGCATCAAGTCCTTTCCAAAAGGTACTTCTTGCGGTAGAGATGGCTTGAGGGCACAATACATCTTAGACGCTATGTGTGGTGAGGGTTCTTCTGTTGCCATGAGTCTTTTGAGAGCGATCACCTCAGTGGTTAATTTGTGGTTGGGTGGCAGGTGTCCTCTGAGTTTGGCCGAGTTTGTGGCTTCGGCTCCTCTCACGCCGCTGCTGAAGCCTGACAATGGGATTCGACCCATTGCAGTTGGTACTATATGGAGACGGTTGGTGTCTAAAGTTGCTATGAAGGGTGTGTGTAAGGATATGAGAGGATATTTGGGAGATCTTCAGTTTGGAGTTGGTGTTTCAGGTGGTGCAGAGGCTATTCTACATAGTGTTAATAGAGTTCTGAGTGATCGCTATGCCGATGGTTCTTTAGCTATATTGACAGTGGATTTTTCCAATGCCTTCAACTTGGTTGATAGGACTATTTTGCTTAGGGAGGTTAGAGAGAGATGCCCGTCTATCTCCTTATGGGTTGATTTCTTGTATGGTCAGGCCGCCCGGTTGTACATTGGAGATAGATTTATTTGGTCGGCTACTGGTGTGCAACAAGGAGACCCTTTGGGGCCCCTCCTCTTCTCTCTTGTCTTGCACCCGCTTCTGCATAGGATCAGAGACAATTGCAAGCCTATTCTACATGCTTGGTATCTTGATGATGGCACCATTATTGGTCGGTCTAAGGAGGTGGCTAGAGCTCTTGATATCATTCGTGAGTTTGGTCCGGATTTAGGCCTCATGCTGAATGTTTGTAAAATTGAGTTCTTTTAGCCTTCATGCGATGGGTCGAAAGTTAGAGATGGACTATTTCCACATGACATTGCAAGGCCGGCGTTGGGAGTTAAGTTGCTAGGTGGGACCGTGAGTAGAGATGAGGAGTTTGTTAGAGAGCTTGTCATGAAGAGAGCTGTTAAGGCGGTTGAGTTGATGCATCTTCTTCCACGGTTGAGAGATCCTCAGAGTGAGCTTCTTCTGCTTCGTTCTTGTATGGGTGTTGCTAAGATGTATTTTGGCCTAAGGACTTGTCATCCGGAGCATTGGGAGAGTGCAACAGCTTATTTTGATGTTGGGCTCCGTAGATCAGTTGAGGATATTGTGGTTTGTGGGGGCCCGTTTTTTGGAGATCTGTGGCGACTTGCATCTTTGCTTATTCGATTTGGGGGGCTTGGTTTATATTCTGCTATGGAGACGTCTTCCTTTGCTTTTGTTGCCTCTAGGGCCCAGTCTTGGGAGCTTCAAGACCACATTTTGCGGGACAGTGGAGTTGTAGAAATGGGCTTTGAGTTTTATGGAGCTTTGGGCAATCTTCAGACTTCTATTTCTGGTTTCGATCTTTCTGTCTTTACTGTCAAGAACACCGTCCCCCCTAAAGCCCAACATGCTTTGGCGAGTGCTTTTTTCAGTAAGACCGTGCATGAGGTGGAAGTTACTTTTGATTTGACCCTTAGACAAAAAGCGGTTTTCAAGTGTCTTCAATCCACACATAGTCAAGATTTCATTCTTTCCATACCTATTGATGGACTTGGGCAATGTATGTCCCCGATTGAGTATCGTTCGGTTCTTAAGTATCGCCTTATGATTCCTCTATACCCGGTTGATGAGATTTGTCCTATGCCCAATTGTCGGAGGATTCTAGATTCTTTTGGGGAGCATGCAATTCATTGTAAAGAGCTTCTTGGCTTCAAATATAGGCATGATTTGGTCCGTGATGTGTTGTGTGATGTGTTTAGGAGGGCGGGGGTTTCGGTTAAAAAGGAGGCGCCTGTGTCCTTTTTGACTGACCCACGTGAAGGAAGATCCACCTTGAGGCCGGCGAATGTCTTGGTGTTTGGATGGGCGGGTGGAATGCATGCTTGCATCGATTTGACTGGAGTTTCCCCACTTCTTTGTTTGGGTAGTGGGCCTTTTGTGGTGGGTAAGGCGGCGCTTAGTGCGGCTTCTGCTAAGGTGACCAAACATGAGAAAGCTTGTATTGAAAATCAACATGTGTTTCTTCCTTTCGCTTTTGACACCTTTGGTTTCCTTGCGCCCGATGCTATTGAAGTTCTCAAGAGGGTGCAACGAGTTTTGCATGGAAACGTTATGTCTCCTAGGTCGTCTGATGTTGTTTTTAGGAGTTGCCCGTCTTCCTTCTAGTTCGATGTAAATTTGGTGTCGTGATGGACCAACGGAGATTCTCAATATATACATATACAAAAAAATAAAATTACAGCACGCGCACTCGTAAGCGAGTGAAGTTTCTTTCTTTCCCCTCTACTCTATCGACGAACAAGCACGTGTCATCCGCAATTTGGAGCCTGTAAGATGTCTCAACGTGGACCCAATCTAATGGCTGGAGCCAGTTGGAGAGGAGATTAAATCGTAGCCGTCCAATATACTCTCTGTCTTCCCCAACCCCTTCGCTCAGATATAAAAAGTCAAGGCAATCACCTCACCTGACCGTTCTAACGTGGTCTCCCTCATCTTTCTCTCTCCACCTCCCTTCCCCCTCATCCCCTAGAGAGAGAAAGAGAGATATAGCAGAGAGAGAGAGAGGTTTGGAAGTCCAAGCTTCTCTTCCAAGGTACGACTATGGTTTTTCTTCTATCCCAGAAGCTTTTTGCGGTGCTTAATTAGCTTTTAACGAATTCGATTTTCGTAATTCAATTGAATCTCGTTTTTCTCTCTCTTCTTTTTTCTACTAAAGTTGTGGTCCTCTTTCGCTTCTTTTTGCTTGATGATGTATAACTCTCGATTCTTCTTCTTCCTCGTGTGTTTCGTGGGCTAGGGTTTACGGTATTTTAAGGCTTGCTCAATCAGCTTTAGGTCTAGTTCGTTTTAATTGACCATAATTGACATGGATGTTTACTTTCTTTCAACCTTTAATCATTTACTTCATCAAAGTAATATAAGTTCAAAATTTCCCCCCCAAATTGTATTTATATGTATGTATATCTTGTTGTTTGCTTGGAAATTTGGGAATTTGCTCCCTATAATTAGCATCTCCCATCTAGGTTAGATCGAAGACTTCAACTTGACCTCAATACATCGGTCAATGCTATGTCTTAACGAGAATGATTGCTCTCTTCTCTCTCTTGTATTTTCATTTTTAGGATTGATTTCCCGTCTTCTCTTTTTTATGATTTTTACGTTGATGGACTACTTTTAAGCTGCTTTGACTCAGATTTCTCAGATAGATTTTTGGTTAGTGTTTTTTGTTCCGTTTTATTTATCTTCTTCTTTGTAGATTTTATTTTGACTTGGTAAACATTTTCATTTTGGGTCCCTGATTTTATGTGTTTTTGCCAACGTTTCATATTAATTTTATATGGTTTTCTTTGAGAGGGGAGTCTATGCCATTGAATTTGATATATGATGAAACAAAAAGAATAAACTAGCTTGAATTGGATAAGGGAAACTGCAATCATTCATCGATGGCATCTATCAACCACTCTATAAATCTATTAACAATAGTTTTGATCGAAGTGTATTATATACGATATAGATGAGAGTATTTGCATATACCAGATTATACTATGTTATATACTGCTTTCTTGTATCTCCATTCTCATGGTCATGGATCAACTATGCATTATTAATTTCCTTTAATAGACTACCAGGGATGACAATAATACAGAATGTCATAGCAGTAGCTGTCATAAATTAGTAATTTGTTTTTATTAGTTATTGGGAGCATCCAATGGAACTTGATCACAAACATATCTGCAACAGTTTTCACCATTTCATCATATTGTTCTCTAGTTTTAATTTATTTATTGCGTTCGTCTGTCATGGTTTTCACAGTCACTGACTCACTATTTTGGCTTGAAAAGTGAATAGCTTGAAGCCTTATTACTATGATTATCCTATGACATTTGTTTTCGCTTTTTGGCAGATTTCCGTCGACCGGAACTTGAAGCGGGTGCTCTCCACCTTTGATGCTTTCAGAGCAACACTGCTATACATTTTACAAGTATCGATCAAATGCCATCAGTAAGAATGAAGAATTCGAGCATGGGTTTCTTGGGAGAAAAGAAAGGGCTTGGGATATGTCAGAAGTCAGCTATGATATCGAAAAGGTCTCCCTCTCACGTCAGTCTTTCCCATTTGACAGAAGAACATGACACATGCACTCAGAGCTGTAAAACTGGTAATTAATGCTTATTGAAGAATCATGATTTCCATCAGGTTATTAATGACAAATACATGGAAATATACTTTCATTATAAAAATCATATCCATATTTACTTGAAGCTTTTCACGGATAATACGATATGTCATGATTCATCTCTTTATACAACTTTGGTCGGAGAAAAAAGATTTCATTAGAAGCAGTTATGTTAGCATAAGCGCCATGTATAAACCCGAGTTTACTGAGTCAAATGTATTCTTTTAGCCACTTTAAGCATAAGCTGCATAACCTTAGATAAGTATACTCTTACTAGTATAATGACTAAATATTTTTTTCTTCCTATATACCTACTATAAGTTAAAACATATGTATCCTTCTCATCCATACAAGATGCTGTATGCTTTAAACTTTGACTGTTATAATGATATAGGAAATTCAATGGGCATATCATGTTGATTTGCAACTTCTGTGGTTTATGCATGTCCTACTCTGCATTTGGGTTTAGTGAATTATTCTTTAATATGAAGTTCTAGATAGTTCATTCAAATGAATTTCTTTTAAAATTACGGGAAGAAGCTGATAAGTGATATCCTTTAACCTTATCAGCTGGAAGATGATGTGTAAAAAGTGATATTCTTCTTTACCATGAATGATAGGATATTGTATTGATATATCGAGTAATTCAAGAGGTTTTAAATACTTTAGAATTTATGAACAATGATGGTGGGCGTACTTCTAAAAAATATCCTTTTTAACGTGTTATGTAGTTCAAGAAATCAGGAAATCAATGTTGTTAACCATATAATTACGGGACATATTAAATAGACCACTCAGCCGTATGATACCTTATAGCCATGCGGACTATTTTGAATCTGAAGCACATTGTTGTAGACTCTTTGCGGATTAATTTGATGCTAGATTCTTTGGTGAAAAAACAGCCTTTATTTATTGTCATCCGGTCATTTCTCTCCTAAAATAGAAAAAAAGAAAAGACAGCTTCTGTGAAGGTTAAATTCAACCCAAAAAAGCTATATTGGGTTAAAAAGTTATTTAATGATGGCAGGAGGACAAACACATTATATAAATAATGGAAGCAGGACAAAAACATTAATCTGCTAAAATAAGACCACTCGAACATTCTTTATAAGTTTTAGTCGGGCAAAGTATCCACCTAAGTTTTGACCCTAGCTGCTCAGAAGTAGTTAATCGGAATATGCTTTGTTGTTACTGTACATTGTATGCTTCAATCATTCATGCTGAGAGCAACACCTAATCATTATGCTGCACCGAAAACCCGCAGTATCATCAAGTGACGAAGAAGCTTTACATAGCACTGGAGTGATGGAATGTGTTGATCTTCCAAAGTTGTTCCCAGGTGAAGGTATCCAATCTCAACAACAGTCTGAATTACTGGTCGCTGAGGCATCACCCACTAGAATGGTAAGACAATACATCATCTGCTCATCTATTTTCACTAGAAAAGCCTACATTTTTATTGGTCTAACGATTCCGTAGATTTCTATTTATTTAGTACCTAAATGACATTCTGCAGTTTTTAAAATGCATTTTACTATTTTTTGATGTTCTGATTGTGATCATGCCTTCTTTCTAGTGATATAGCAGCATACATGCCTTCTTTCTAGTGGTTGGCAGATTTTTTCAGCACAAGTCCATAATTCAAGTGGCTAGCTATTTTTGTCCAAATATAAACTCCCTCCGATCAACAGTATAAGGCATTGTAAAATTTGACACATTTTTTCATAAACGCATTAAATATGAAAAAAACATACTTCTGTATTTTTTTTTCATGATTTTACCACTTATTAATCATCACCACCCTTCACAGCCAACCAATGAAGAATAAAAAGTAAAAAAAAAAAAACATAAAAATTAATGATGTTTCTCGTAACTCACCATCTAGAAAATGTAAGAAGGCCTATATACTTAATCAAAATTTAACGGCTAAAATGTCTTGTATATTTGATCGAAGGGAGTAGTATAAACAAATTTGTATCTCAGTATTGGCGCTTTGTAGATTTTTCCCTTTCTTTCATATTTTGGAGGTACATATAATTTTTTTAAAATGTAATCCTTATGCCTTTTCATACTGTTGGCTAAGATTAGGTTTCCTGTAAACTCACAGTTTTGTTTCTTGATTAGGAAGGTAAAATATTTAATCAGAATCACTGCCCACTGGAGACATCACATGTACTCAATATGATATTTGCTTGTCTGGCCAAAACAGTATAATATTTTCTCATGATAACTTGAATCCCTAACATTTATTCTTTATCAGTTTTGACTCAAACCTAATAGAATTGAAACTTGAAATAGTCTTAACAATTTACCCAAATTCAAAATATTCCCTATTATGGAAGTGCCCTAATCTGATGTAATGTGATCCAATCTCAAACATAATCCATTAAATGTAAATACTTATGGTTATTTTTCATTTATATTGCTGGATAGACCAAACATGGATGCTTAATAAATTGTCTTTTGATTGTTGTCTTATACATTATTACGTCTTGTATTCAAGCAATTAAGCTGGCAATGAACATAATTGGAACACTACCTCCATCGTAGAATCATGTCATTATAGAGTTCTACACACTTTTATGTAGTATAGAATAGAAAAATATACCCTTACTTTCCTCTTTCAAATACCACTACTACTAAGTAAATACTTATGGTTATTTTTCATTTATATTGCTGGATAGACAAAACATGGATGCTTAATAATTTGTCTTTTCATTGTTGTATTATACATTATTACGTCTTGTATTCAAGCAATTAAGCTGGCAATGAACATAATTGGAACACTACCTCCATCGTAGAATCATGTCATTATAGAGTTCTACACACTTTTATGGAGTGTAGAATAGACAAATATACCCTTACTTTCCTCTTTCAAATACCACTACTACTAAGTACGTCCTCCACTTATCAATGACTTTGTAAATTGATTCAAGGAGCAAATGTGCTTTAAAAGCATACAAATTCTAAAAGGAGCCTAAAACCATATATCACTTTGTACTTCTTATAACACTCATAAGGTGTATATTATTGCTATATTTTAGTATATCACATTAGACTCAGCTGATTGATCACGACTTCAACCATTACATGAATAGACATTAGAATTCTAGTCTTGCCATCTTAGCTTGTTACCGACTTCATAAACATCAGGAAACTTAGAAATCTAGTCTTGCCATCTTAGTTTGTTACTATATATATAAACCAATATTACTCCCTGTTCACCCAATTAATTTTTCTTCCAAATGGGAAAGAATAGAACTCAAGAACGGGTAGCCCTATTTGTAGATACACTGTCCCTAAGTGATCCAGTCATCTTCCATTCACACCGGACTTGATTCAAGACTTATTTGAATTGATATATGATGGTGATCCTATCCAAAAGTAATCTGACTCGAACCTGGTCTGAAACATGATTTGCCACCTATAATGTCGATTATATAAGTATTGTTTGTTTGTAGGTTTGCCTTGAGGATTCTTAAAGCTTTTCAGATTTTTTGTTGCTTTATACTCCACGTAACCCAAAAACTGGAATTTTCTGTAGAACAGAATAATTTTCAGCCATCTCATCATAAATTTACTTCATGATGATAATATTATTAAGATCTGAAGTTTGTTGATCGTAGAGAAGTAGGGATGCTATATGCTATGTTTTTCCCTTCTTTTTGTTCAGTAGTTTCTAGGTGGGGTGGTCTTTTCCTATTTAGTTAAACGCTTAATGAACAAATATATATGTTAGCGGCCTTCACCTAATAAGCTACTCCTAAACCTTTCTATCTTTCTGGTCTGTGCTGTTTCTTTCTAGGATCTCCTATGTTAGAAGAGACACACACTCTAGTTTGGATTAGGGCTGTGTCAAATTGACCCATACCGGACAATTACGGTTCAGTCCAGGACCATAATATTCAAATATATATATATATTTGTGGAATCAAACCTAACCGTATATTTAAGACTCATTAGGACAAATAAAATTTGTTGATTTTTAATCCAAAAAATAAAATTGGTTGGACCAAACTAAACGCAGAGTATGTTTCAAGGTTTGGATAGTTAAATGATCCCTTTACCCAAGTTTGCAGACTCATGCAGGCATATCTAGGATATTATTGTATGTCCATATACAGATTTTAAATTTAATTAGCTTTGAACCCCAAAGTCCAACAGCCTATGTTCTCCCTTACCGGTTTATAGCTGATACGAGCAAGCCCACCAATCTGCCCCAATTCAGGCTTGCGCCATTTTTTACATCAGGCCATTGATCACTATCAACAGTTCCCTTGGTTCGATCTCACTAGAAAATGGATACATAGTTATACTTCTATATTGAACTATAAACCACTGAACCTTTCACATTCCCTTTGAGGAAGTATGTTTCAGAATGATGGTTTAAATTCTGTACACTGCCATGTGCTTGGATTCATATATGATTGACAGGCTTGAGTTTGACTTAGCTTTCAGGGATGACTAATCTACTTCTTGATGCAGGATATGAGTATGGATTCGACCTCCACAAACTTTGAGATAATCTTCTGTCCTGTAGTGAATGAATTGGCGGATCACAATGGTGCTGACAATCACAGCGAAGAAGGTAAAACCATGCTTTTTGTGCAATTCTTACTTTATGAGTTTGAATTCTATTATGTACAAACTGTTGCTATATGATCTATAATTTCTTACTTCTGAGTATTGACATATGAGTCATACATCAACCTAGTTCCTCATTGGTTTATGTCCAGGTTGAGCGCCATTCAAGTTCCTTTCCTTGTTTATTGCAGATAATTCTACTGTTTATACCTCTCCACATCGTTTCTTACGCTTACTGTATCTTTAGTTTCTTGAAATTTTTGTCATGATCTAGTGCTTTTACAACGTCTTACCACGGGGATATCCGAAATTAGACATGATTTGGTATTCTGCAACTACTTGGGAATGACCAGTGTTTACTTATATATAAATATTTCTTTTTTGCGTACAGGGAGCAACAATGATTCTGAGCAACCTGACAATAGTGCAGCAGATGAAAGTGATGGTAACAATGGGGGTTTGTTGGACTATCAAAGTTGCAATGTGTCAGATTTCTATATTTCTGATGTGGTTTTTGCTGGGTTACAATTCGACGGGTCTGTGATAGGTGTAGATACTGCAGAGAGCAATGTTCCTGAATATATTACTTCTGAGTCCACCCAACTCCTTGATCCAAGTGAAGAATACTTATCCCTGCCTTTTCTTCACGAGACTCTGTGTCCCAGTCCAACAAGTAAAGTCCAACAACCTGCAGAAGCTGCTAAGCTGCAATCATATGATTCAAGCTTGTTTTCAGTAATTCATCAGATGAGGCCTGGTGAACAAGGGCCAGATCTTGATACTTACCTCAACTTGGATCATACTGAGCTGACCGACTCCCTTTCATTCATTAGAAACTTACCTGATCTATCCGATGCCACCCCAACTTGCCGACCAACCATATTCCAAAAGGAATCTGAAAAGAGGAAGCCTGTTACTTTAGTACTTGATTTGGACGGTGAGGATTCTTTCTTTCTCATATAACAGAAATAGCCTAATTTCACATTGCACTAGTATAGAATTCAAGCTATTTTAACCAGTAGGCTGTCTCATTTTTATAGGGTCTTTACTTTATGTTAGTAGTTATCAGTTATCACATACAAACTTTCTTGTATATGATAACTACCAACATTCTGTATCTTGGGATTGTTTTGTTTCAAGCGTATGTTCCTTTAATGATAAGTCATTGTATTTGGTATTGAGCACTAAGGGAAATATCAGGTTCTATTATATCTTTGTTGAAATAGTAGATGAATATTTTGAATTAATGATTAGATGAACAAATTTGGTCGTATGATTTACTTTTTTACAGCATTCATGACAGAAAGTGGCCTTTTTCCTGTTCTTGACTTGCATTGTTTTCAGCACCCAGATGCATTTGGCCACAAAAAGTATCACATCATCTGCATCGATAGTAAAATATGATCCCAAAGAATGGAAGAGGAAACATAGATTCCCTCAATTTAATGCTAATTTGACTTTCTTGGTAACAGTCTTCTTTTTCATTTGTGGCCAGAAACCCTTGTGCATTCCACAATGGAACATTGTGAAAGCACAGACTTCACTTTTACGGTTTTGTTCAATATGAAGGAGCATACTGTCTATGTAAAACGCCGTCCACATCTCCACACATTCTTGGAAAGAGTTGCGGAGATGTTTGAAGTGTTTGTTTTCACAGCCAGTCAAAGCATTTATGCAGAACAGCTATTGAATATCCTGGATCCAGAAGGGAAGATTTTTTCTGGTCGTGCCTATCGTGAATCATGCATCTTCTCTGAGGGCATTTATACTAAAGACTTGACAGTGTTAGGTCTTGATCTTGCTAAGGTTTTCATAATCGATAACTCGCCTCAGGTATTTTCCTCTCATTTTTGGTGTACCTGTTGTTTTTTCGCACTTTTAAGAATTTGGAACATTGACATCATAGAGCATCCTGAAGATAACTGCTTAGGAATCTGGCTGTGTGGTTCCATTTCAATTCGATGAAAAATTGTTTTACGGCAAATGACAAAAAATAAGCAGCCTCTGAGAAACAAAGCAAGTGGTACAGAGACTAGAATGTTCTTGTCAAAATGTCCATCACCATTTACGGTGTCTTTGTTTTTCTGAAAATTTCAGGTGTTCAGGTTGCAAGTGAATAATGGAATTCCAATTAAAAGCTGGTTTGATGATCCGTCTGACAATGAACTGATTTCATTAATCCCATTTCTAGAGACCTTGGCTGATGTTGATGATGTTCGCCCCATAATTGCCAACAGATTCGGTAACAAGGAATAAGAGCTCCGTGTCCTTTTTTATTATATCTGTTGACGCTTGGTCTTTCTTCCTCAGTTGCTCTTACAATGCCCAAATCAGACTTGCTTTCTTATAATCTTCTTTCAGCTTTGATTCTATAATACATAGGACTATAATTAGCCTTTCTAGGTGACATAGGTCATGAGAGTTCCAATCCTGTTTCTACCATGGCTAACTATTACCATTTTACATACTATTTGTGCCTTAGGTAGACAGAAACATATCAGACTGTTGCTCCATGTACATATGAGGGTGATATTATTTCACAAGGATGTGTATATAGTTATCCTAGTTTGCAAGTCTCAATTGTTCCCATCCTTGATAGCTTGTTGTGAAATCATATAATGAATGCCATATTTTGTGCCTTTCCAGTGAATTGGTTAATTTGTCTCTTTATTTCTCGTCCCTTGGCTTCTGTTGGTTTTGGTTGATAAAGTTTTTAAGAAATGATCTTCTCATATTCTCCTGAAAGGGTTTTAACCTGCTAATAAATCCAAGAAATGAGATACAATTATATTCTGTGTGATACTTGTGTTTATAGAGTTCTGGAATTAGGGCAGTTGTATATGATATTTTCCGTGTAGGAGGCCGAATTCCTTAACACTAGTTAACCCTTTCTGAATAAGTTATTGATTAAATTTGACACCATAGGATTAAATCTCAAAATGTGGCAGTTTTGTTGGTCAACCTTAGGGCTTAGGTGAGAAGAGTCCGGATATTGTTTTTCTTAGCTAGCGGTTCTTCCAAATGAAGTTATGAGGAAAGTGGTAGGTCTGGTCTCGTGTGTACCAAGTCACTGGCCTTGACGACGGAAGCGAGTGGTGGGTGAAAATTTGCGGGCCTTCTTAAGTGGAATGCTGCTTATGGAAGTCTAATTTGGTGAGTAGAGTAAGTAAACTTTAAGTTTTGATTTATAATTGGTGTTATAAACGGTAGCTATTTGACTTGTTTCGTTGGCTTTTATGTTTTGCATTTTTTTTTCTGACTGGTTCCTTTGCAGTTGCTATTTCTGCTAATGCCTTCCTAACTCACCACTTTGGTGATTTGATTCAGGGAAAGTCACAGTATTTTTCCTTTGTTCTCCCCCTTCCTATGACATTAACTCCATAGATAACATTCGTCTATGGGTCTGTTTGTGTAAAGAAAACGAATGTATAAGTCTCTCGGAAGCCCTAACAATGAATCTAATTCAATTGTTACTGTCATAGGGCACGATTGATGTTGAATTTCCTGTATTTCTTCTTCCCGTTCTAACTTGAGTCTGAACTTGTTATAAAATATGTTGTATTTGTGGCTTACCTGGAGAAAAACATCTTTGTTGTAGTGATTGATGTTTATTGTGTTGGACCTGTTAGATGACATCAGTGGTATTCTAAACGGTGCACAGCGTCTAGAAAAGTTCGTTCAATTTGAATTAAGGAACGATACCGATATTTTCTATAAAAAAACTGTGTTTGTTTCCATCAATGTATCCATGAGAAAAGAGCAAAACCCGACTCTGAATTTCTTCGACTCCCTCCCCCTCCCTTTGAGCTTGGATATTTAGTTGTTTCAATGAGGTGTGTGCCTAGGCTCAAGGAAGTAGGATTCCTTATTGTTGTAGTACACCTCAAACTTCTAATAAACATTCGTTGTTTGATCTTCACTCTTGAATCTTGTATAAGGGATTCGTTGTTTGATCTTCACTCTTGAATCTTGAATAAGGGATTCTGGATAAGAAGCTCCCTACCATTACCCACTTTCTAGTTTGATACTTAGGTGTCGAGACTTTCTCGGTAGAGACTGGACTATTCAGTTTTGTCACGCCTTTCGAGAATCAAATAGGGTAGCGGACTCGCTAGCGATCTCTGCCTTTGTTTTTCCTTTGGGCCTGTATTGCGTGACCCTCTTGATGGTATAGTTGATATTTTTGTGATAATGTAAGGGGTTGAGCTATCCCGTTTGAAGAATACTTGGTTATTTATTTATTTATCAATAATGAAACATAATTATATGCGTCGGAGACCACGAGTCTTCTTCTTATAAAAAAAACTATCTCTTCCTTATCCAAATGTGCTGTTCAAAGGGTGGGTACACTAAATCATGATCTAATGTATAAAGAGTCTTGCTATCCTAGTTGATGGCCGGATTCTATAGAACAAATTGAAAATGATCTTTTTCTACCGCAATAATCAAAGGTCAATCGCTTTGAAAATTCGGCTTAATTCTATGGCGATTTGTCTCATCACTCTTGTAATTGGTTGACTTTAAGTAGAATACATCGTCTTGAAGAATAGGTCAATCACTCAGAAAATGAGCCAAATTGGCTTACTAAATGGGGCAAGTTGACCGACCGAGAATTTCTCCTTGATATGTCTTCATTTTTTCACTTTCAGATCTGAACCATTTTTGTCTTGACCTGAACTTCCTTGATTGTATGATGACCCTTAGTGTGTAGCAAATGTTCTTCCGATAGTAACTTCATTTTAGCTCTTGGAAGGACTAGAAGACATGTGGTATCATAAATGCGTGAGTAGATCTTCAAAACGCAAAAAGGAAGAAAATCTACCAAAATAGAACCCCAAATGCACAAATTAAAGATAAGAGTGATTGTGGAAAATACGTTAAAATGAATGTTATCATTATGACGCCTAATGTTACACTTTTGAAGAGTCCAAAATGATAAATTAACTACAAGTAGACCTGTTCATATCCGGGCTCGGGCCGGACTCGGGCCGGGCATTTTCAAAAAAAGCCCGTTTTGGCGGACCCGGGCCGGGTTGAGCCCGGTTCACGGGCCTGCCAGGGCTGTCGTACCCGGGCGGGCGGGCCGGGCTGCCGGCGGGTACCCGTTTTTTTTTTTTTTTTAAACTGTGACTTTATTTGTAAATTGTAATTCAGTACTTCAGCAGTATATACCTGTATAATTTGCAGTGTGCCTGTAAAACTCGAAAAATGTCATACAAACAATCAAAAGGTTCAATTAGAAATTTAGAACTTTAGGGTTATACGAAATTCATCCTTCTCTGATAACCGATGTGGGATAACAAAATTCATATTTTACAAAATAATTAAGGTTTAGTAAAAAAAAATTATTCGCTTAATTCGAGATTTAGTATAAGATTTAATCCGATAAAAATGTGGAGCCTGAATTTCTTTATTACCCGCACCATGTGCGGAATTGTTTTTTTAATTTTATTTATTCAAATTTTAATTTTTTTGTTTTTAGTTTTATAAATTTAAATAGTCTAGAGATATTGTTAACTTTTTTTTAAAAAAAAATCGGACTATAAAATCTATTAGTTTTTAAGTAATTAAGAAACTTAATTAAGAATTTTGGGAGTTGTTGTTAATTGCTAAAATGACACGTGACAGTAAAAGTCATCATTGTTAGACACGTGGAATTAAGTGTTTTTCCTATAATATATATAAGATAAGATTGACTAAAGAATAGTACTCCTAACTTTTTACCCTTATAATTTTCTATAAATTACGATAGGGTCATTCTTCTTTTCTTCAACTTTTTATTTAATTAATCTTTCACTCTTATGTGAATGAATACAAATGTTTGTCTCTTCTTTTTTTTTTTGGTAGGAAAGAGAGTTAGTGGTCTCCGTGCATCTAGTCGCACTTCATATAAAATAAAAGATGGTTAAATTTCATCACACGGGAGATAGTCTTGCCCCTAACATCATGAACTAGCAAATCTAAAACACCATCCGACGGGTCACACAATACATGAAAAACGAGTTCAAAAGAAAAAGCTAATGAGCTAGAAAATCAGCAACACAATTACTTTTGCGGTAAATGTTACAAAGACAACCCAAGCTCTTTGAATAAAGTCTTGGCACATGTGTACCAGGCTAGAAAGGGGGTGACACCGAGTAGGTTTTTCCCAATAAGGATACTTACTAGTTGTGAATCTGTTTCAAGAATAACATTCCGATATCCAGATTCCCAAGCTAATTGAAGTCCTTGTGCAACACCCCACAATTCCGCAACAAGAACTATGCATGTTTCACATTGTGAACACCACCCCGTTGCCACCTACCTTCATGATCACGAACGACACATCCAGCCGCAGCCGCTCCACTACTTTGTACTGCACCATCTGTATTGATCTTCATCCAACCTTCTAGCGGTGGAATCCAAGAGACATAAATTGTCGATGAATAGTTATTCCTTGATGCCCCATCCTGACTTGTTTTCTTTTGCCAAGATGAGTACTAATCCTTCATCTTCTAAAGTATGAAAGCATGCTTATTTTGGCATAATGACATTGTCAACAACCATCTTATTTCTCCATTTCCATATGTACCACAACCCTTCTGCAAATATATCACACCACGGAAAAGTCGAATAATAAAGACTAGAACTTAGAACTTAAAACGTTACCTGCAAATATACTATACATGTTTGTCTCTTTGTCCTCTCCTCTTGAACTTTTGTCAATGGATGTAAACTTTGTGCATATGTGTTCTTCTTTGTCCTCTCCTCTTGAACTTTTGTCTAGGTTTTAGATTTTGATACAAATTATTTACAAATATGGAATTGTTTTAAGTTCCCATATGAGATTCCGATTGTTGTTTGTTTGTGTTTTTTTTCAGAATTGATACCGTTGCAACTCGTTTCATGAACTCTCTTTCTAAATACCACTTTAGGTTTCCAGTAAAATGCATATTTTTTGCCGATTATTTAAACACTTTTTTTGTTTTTATTCACTACTATGGTTGAATAGTTAAGTAGTAATGGTGCATCTACGTTTGTTTGTGCATGTGATTTATTGGTTCTCTTCAGGTACTTCCAATAAGATTCTTGTTAAAAAAGTTATCCTTTACCCTCCTATTTTCTCTTTTCATGTTTATTTATGCATGTCTCAAGTACAATAGGGTTTGTTGGAGTTGATTCTTCTTTGCATTGTTTATCTTCATCTATACATGTACTAGTGGTTGTAAGCTAGATTACAACATGAATTTGACAAGTTTGTTTCAATTCAAAAACATAGGATAACAACTTCTTTTGAGAGACAAAACATAAAAGAAATAGGCTAGGGAACCCTTTGAAGGATGTAGATACACGTTATGTGGACCGAGATCTTAAGATTTTGTTTGCTTTCTCAAATATTGCTATCTTCGATTGGATTTTAGGCTTAAATCTTGCTAGGATACTTGGAGATAAGTTTCTCAAGAAGCAGGATCCACACTTCAACTCTAATCCTAGTATAAAGTTTGAAGTCTCTTCCAAGCAAGTGATGATTTTCTTCTCCTTCTCAATTTGCCAAATCACCAAAGCCATCACAATTTGCGATTTACAATTTTTACTTTTAAAATTATTTACTTTTAAGGGCTCCTATAAAATAATTTATTTTAAGGCAATATGTTTGTCAGATTATTTTAGGTGCATTATCTGTTTATTTCATTAGCAATAATAATTATAATGGTAAGACAAGATGATTATTTTTAAAAAACTTTTTTGAAACATTTATGTAACTTGATTAGTAAAGCGAATTTGTTTTACTTATATGTATTAAGAATACCCGTACACGGCACAGGTATTACTATCATGAACGGGGGGACGAGTCTAGCGGAATGAAAAAGTTAAGGTTCATCCCTTACCGAATATCTATTAGCGGGACAAAATCACTTAAATCAAACTTCTTATGGAACCACACCAACAATGTTTTTGCTTCGAGCTACCCACCTTCTAAGGTAATTCAATCCTCAATTCAATCAGTTTGTTTAAGTTTCCTTGATAATTGCATAGTTCAACATCTTGATAAGGTAATACGCAAGAAATCACAATATGGTCTTTATGTTAAGTAGGAAATTAGACTAGGGCTTATTGTCTTTGATGTTTGTCTTTCCTCTATAAGTGTGATCCTAAATTTTGGTAAAAGGAGAGGTCAAGTGATGTTAAAATTGAAGTTTAGAGTAGACTTGGATCACAAACCTAAACCGCTGGTTTAGGTTTGTGAACCGCCGGTTTAGGTTCACTTAAACGCTAGTTTAACACCGATTTACTCAAATATATATATATATATATATATATATATATATATATATATCATGATCTGATTTTTTGAAAATTTTGACCGAGTTTTGTATCGGAATTTTTACATTAGTAATTTAATTATGACCGAGTTTGCTCTTAATTTTTTTTAAACTAGAAATTTAATCAAAAAAATTTTTTGCTCTCGGTTTTTATATTTACATTAGTAATTGAATAAAAAAAAAGGAAAGGGTTTGAATCGGTTTTCCGGTTACCTATGCATCCTCTCGGGGTTAAGAGGAATCAAAGCTCACGTAGTTCTCTTACCTTTGCTTACCTTTTTTTGGACTTCCGGGTTGTTTTCGTTACCCCCTTACCTTTCCACATCGGACACTGAAGTGGTGCCCGGATTATCGGAGTTGGAATCCGATCTTGAGACATAAACCGGGGCATTCCGTTGTTTCCGCTTCTCCGCCCTTATCCAATCTTGAACACATACTTGTGCCTCCAACTTCTCGGGCTTCAATTAACTTCTCTTGTAACTTAGCATGCTCCCTCCTTGGCTAAAAGCTTGCTCTACGGCCACCGTTGATGCGGGCACGACCATGATTTGTTGCACAATCTTGGTTAATCTTGGATACTTCGGGGCTAACCTCTTCCACCAATCCAAAATTTTAAAATTTTCACTATCAAAACTAAAACAAGTTGTTAGATAATCTTGAAATTTCGCATTTGAGGATGAAAGCCTTGATGTTTTTGCTCTATTAGCTATTTATTTTTTTTTTAGTTTTTGATAGAATAGAAGACGGAGAGGAAGAGGGTGGAGAAGTCGGTTCGGCGGAAGAACTAGCACTTGTTTCAAAGGAAGAAAGCAGTTTATTAATTTCATCACAAACTTCATGAATAATAGTAGAAGTGTTTCTAGGAGAAGTTAAACCGAAACACTCATAAGAAACACCTAACAATTCGGTAACACCATCAATTTGAAGCCTAGGATAAAAAACGGCGGAAATAAGATAAACTAAGAGAATATCGGTGTAATATTTAATCCATTTTAATTTCATTTCGGTTATAGCATTTACAAGTGTTTGATAAGTAAAACCGGTTTGTAAGCCTCGACAATATTTACGGCTATTTCTAAAAAGCTACAAGAAGTGGGAGTATAAACATAATTGAATCGCTAAAAACTTTTAAAACATTACAAATATCATAACAAGTTTTCCAAATAATGTCATCATATAACATAGACCACAAAATGTATTGTGCGGAAAATGATTGTAAAATATATTTGTAACGAAGAGCTTGACTAAGTAGTTTGTAAGTTAAGTCCATCTTGAATACATAAGTTTAAAATATGCATGCACATCTCTGGTGAGTAAAAGGAGTTCGTATATATTGTCTCGCATCCTCCACCAAACCAGTTAGGGCCGCGTGTTAGCGATGCATTATCAAAAGAGTATGAAAAACTCGATTTTGTAAATGAAATTCTTGTAAATTGTTTTTATCAAATTTGCAATGTTCGTGGCATTATGTCTTTCGTAAAATGGCGAAATGCAATAACAAATTCATGCAAAAACATATCGTTATCAATAAAATGTAAAGTAATGCCCATATAAAAATGTTTTTGTGATAATGTACTCCAAATATCACTACAAATTGAAACTTGATACGAAAATGATGGTAAAATCGTAAGAATTTTTGTTTCTTTTGTTCATAAGATTTATAAATTAATTTGAAAACGGTTTTACGAGATTTGGTTTAAAAGAAGGTTGAAGATAAGTAGTGTTATATTTTCGTACATTTTGATATTCCGCATAAGAAAATGGAAATGCATGAGAACATATAAGGTTGGCTAGTCCTAAACTTTCTTCACTATGATTATACATAAATAAAGGAGATTGAGTGGAAGAAGATGCAAACCCGTGGGACAATTGAGATTGTCCCCGTGATATTCCGAGCTTCTCGGGATGGACCTTTTGCATGTGGGTTTGCAAAGTCATGTAGCCGCCCTTCGTCCTCCACTTGTACACCTTCGGATAACAGTTGCACGAGACTTGGCAATACTCGTTCACCAACTCACCCTTCTTGTAATTCTTTGTAAAAATGTCGGATGTAACCATTTCCGGTAGAGGGACTTGTCGGAAAGCCCCTTCACCTTGACCTTGTGTCATATCAGGCATTTGGGTCTCACTTTCTTGGGTGCTAGGAAAGAAAGCAGGAGTGTTGTCGCTCGGGTTTGCCATTAGAATAGATGGAGAAATCGAGAATTGAGATTCGAGAATACGAGATTGAGAGTAGTTGTAGTAGAGAGAGATGATAATGTTGGTATGAGATAAAATGGAAGAATGGTTGGATATTTATAATTGAGGATAGAATTTTTTTGTATTTTATTTTGAACAAGTTACATTTTAATTTTTTTTTTAAAAATTAAAATAAAAAAAACCAACGACTCAAAGAGCCATTGGAATGTGTGTGGGCCCCACCGGCTATATCATATAGCCGTTGGCGGGAAAAGAGTCGTTGGCCCAGCCAAACCTAAACCTAAACCTAAACCGAAACCGTTGACCACCGTGAAGAACCGTAAGGTGAATATAAAGGATATAAATACTTTTAGAAGGGGGTTGAATAGAGTATGAGAACTTTTCGCAAAAACCTATCTTATGTCGATCTAAGCTCTTTGTGACACAACTGGTTTTCAAGGGCTTTGAAAGTGATTCAAGGGCCTTGACTTTGTAAACCTGCAAAGCAACGTTAGTCACGATAAAGCAAGATATGATGCGGAAATGAAAAGATCGACACGGTGATATGCTTACGAAGTTCGGCTCTAACAACCTACTCTCCGTCCTAGGGTTTCTTTACCCGTAGGATCTAACTATCTATTATCAGCTCCAAAGAGTCATAGATACAACCTAGAAGAAATATCCTTCTTCTCTCACTGTAGTCAATGCTACGATCTAGTTCCAACTCTTAACCTAGCTATAATAGGCTAGTTACTTCGCATATTAACTCACACTCGCGTATAACTATCTCTAGATATTCCCATGAAGCTCTCGTGTTTTTCTCTCTCAAAGGAAGTACGCTTTTGTAATCAAGGAGGAAGAAAAACTCTTGGAACAGATGAAGATGCTTTGGATCGCTTGAAGGCTTAGATGTTTCCCTGTAAGATCGATGTTGTTTTCTTTAATCGACATCTTCATTTATAGTCTTCGATGGAGAAGTCTTCTTGCCGTTGAGAAAATGATCGTTGTTGATGTTCCTTCTTCTCCATAGAAAACAGTGTATGTTGAGATGAGATAGCTGTTGTAGATTTTCCTTTTTTTTCATCTTCTTAACGCACGTTGATTCTTCTTCACCGTAATTGTAACACCCTGATTCCGCGGGACTCGGGATGCCACATTGGGCTAGGATCTCACAATGGATCCTGACCCTAGCCTAACAACAAGTTCACTAGACCTTACAACATGGCACTGACAAATATAAAAAACAAATACATAAAACCGTATAAACTGTATAACCAAAGGTAAACAACAACATAGCCGAGTATGAAACGACATCCTCACACACGAGGTAAACAAGACATCATCCTCACGCAGGAGGAAAAACATAAACAACCCAAAACCAACCACCTAATGTATGAAAGTTATCGGCCTGTCACCCTGCCAGATCATCCAGCAGCGTCTATCCTGCAAACATCTACAACACGGTATGAAACCGTTAGCTAACCATACATATATGGGGTAATGCATAAGCACAAGCACAATCATGAAAGATAAACACATCAGCATGTTATCACACATTTACCCATTTATTATCTTTATATAATAACCATTCACTCAAAAACCGTATATATATATAGAGAGAGATAGATGAAAGTATGTAACACGAGGACCGATACATCCCCGCCTCTGAGTGCAATGTCCAGTTGTACGAGTATCGGTCACACAATCCGTGTACCCTATGGGAGTGGATTGCGTCCTTCTTGTAAACAAGTCTGGCCCGACATCAGAGAACCTCCCAGACTCCACGGCGGGATGAAAGGGAAAGGTTATCACAACCACGCAGTGAGGCAGTCAATAGAACATAGGTCGATAAAAACGACAACTCATGTTATCATAGCAAACATATAAAGCACACACCACTCATGCAAACACCCAATATAGAGATGGTAGCTAAGCAAGTCCTACGGACTTACCTCAACCTCGTAAAAACTCAACCACGACCACCTCTACACTGGAGGGACAACACGGCCTATAAACAAGGCATAAAGAGATATATCAACCTCTATTCATCAAAGGGGTCACACCTAGACCCAAAGGGATCCATAAGGATCATACTCAATCTATAAGCCTCACAACCAACTAAACCTCAATATCTTAACATAACTCACGATTCCTCAAATCTCAAGGTAGTATTTAATCGACATTCCTCAATCTCAATTCTAATCCTAATTTAATTAATTAACCTTTAATTAATTACTTAAATTTTGCCAGAATAATGTTTTGCCCGCAGGCAATTTCTAAACCCATCTGTCATCAGATTTCATCAAACAAACTACCCATAATCACCAAAATAATATAACGACCATAATGAAATTTCTAATTGTCCTATTTGACAAGCCTAAAGTCAATTTAGGCCAAATCGCAGTACGGAAAACGAATAAATTCATAACTTATTCGTTAGTAACCCGATTGACGATCTAAAAGAAGATTCGGAATCACGACGACGCAGGCTACGCATGGACAACATCAAATTCACCGGAATCTGAGCGAAGGAACCGTCCTGGTGACATATATGCTCGACCAGCCCTTCATATACTCGGAAATGCAGAAACTCGGTACCGATATGAAGAGAATGAAGAGAGGAATCCAGAAACTCAAACGGAATTGAAATCGGATTAGAAACGGAGAGTAGATCTGAGTTTGAAGGTTGAGAGAAATCAGAGCTTTTACGAGGAAGCGTGAAAGGAAATGAATTAATAAAGGATTTTCCGCTATTTATAGTGAAGACGATAATTATCCTTTAGCGAAGTCGATAATTATCCTTTAACCGATCCAAAGGCGGGTCGAACCTCTTTCTCCAAACTTCTCGAGATTGGAATAATATATCTGGAATATTGTAGGGATAATTATTCCACAACTGCCTCGGAAAACGTGTATTCCTAAGCCGTCTTTCTTAGCCGTTAAGAAACAAAATAGCGACTCTTTTGGCCGTTTTGCCTCTCCATGTTATTTCATATTTAGGATATATCCGATGTCCTGATCATTTCTCTCAACTGCATTTTTATTAATTGGAGCTCCCAAATGCTCCAAATAATACCGGAGGGTAAAAATAATTACCCGGGGAAAAAGTAAAAATTTCCTCAAACGTCCAAAATTACGCCAGGAACATAGCGGTAGGACTCATACTCATCACTTGCGAAATCTTTGCGAGTTATATGTCAATTACTATCAACGATTAAATTAATCAACATTAATTAGAATTCGGAAATCCTAGCTATTACATCACACATCCCTTAAAAATAGTTTTGTCCCAAAACTTGAACAATTCCCGAATCCTCTCGGACCCATACGCCGAGGTATAAACACTGTCTCTATCGGAGGTATCACATCTCTGTTCAAAGGTATCAACCTATAGCAATCTATAAACTCAAAACATAAGTATGGAGGAATCATCAACTCTAGAAAACATGATCATAACGTTATCCCAAAGGCATGGAGGTAAAACATCTCCAGCAGTTTAATCCTATCCCAAAGGTACAGAGGTAAAACATCTCTAGCAACTATATCCTTAATCACACCGTGGAGGAAAACAACTCCAAGAACTATAATCACTATAATGGTATGGAGGAAATACACCTCCAACTGGCTCACATCACAAGGGCATGGAGGAAAAACATCTCCAGAAAACATGATCATAACGTTATCCCAAAGGCATGGAGGTAAAACATCTTCAGCAGTTTAATCCTATCCCAAAGGTACAGAGGTAAAACATCTCTGGCAACTATATCCTTAATCACACCGTGGAGGAAAACATCTCCAAGAACTATAATCACTATAACGGTATGGAGGAAATACACCTCCAACTGGCTCACATCAAAAGGGCATGGAGGAAAGACATCTCCAGCTACCAACTCATCATCAAGGAGGAAACTTATCTCCAAAACACAATTGACCGTATGAAGGAAGAACATCTCCAGAAATCTCTATACCTAAATCCCGAACATGGAGGTAATATCATCTCCAACTAAACCTAATCTCATTCTACAACATGAAGGTAGAACCATCTCCAGCTAACCTATACACGATGGTATGGAGGTAGAACTTCTTCAATGGTAAAATCATCGCTTGAGGGCTTGAAGGTAAAACTTCTCTAGCCATAACATAACTCGCCCTAACATAACAAGATCCACTAGGATCACCAATAATCTAGCACGGAAGAGAACATCACATATCACATAATCACATAATCACATCATCATATATCTCATAATATACAACCATGGCTTGCTCAGCAAGTCTACGATGCAGCCTTCTCTGCATAAACTCGGATTAGTTCCTATGGATACTATCCTCAGTCACTCAGGTGGCCTCGTCCTGGTCACTATACTCTCATTAGAAGAATGTTCTTCAAACATAAACGTCTTATACCTCATTCTAAGACTGCAATAGGATATTCAGCAAACATGTGGTCTGCCTCGACCACTAAAATCATCATGACTCACAGTGCGTCTCGGGTCTGGTATATACTCCCTTAGCTGAGACACGTGAACAACATGGTGAATACTCTCTAACCTCGGAGGCAAAGCTACTATGTATGTTGCCTTCCCAATTATCAGTATCTAGAAAGGACCGACATATTGGGGACTCAACTTCCCCCCTTATGCCAAAACGTCTGACGCCTCGCGTCAGAGATACTCTCAGCCGTACATGAGCTCCTATTCTGAACTCTAAAGGACGGCGCCTCTTGTCAACATACGACTTCTGGCGACTTTGTGCCGCCAACATTCTCTTCCTAAACAGTGCTACTCGAGCCATAGCATCTTGAATCTTCTCTGGTGATATCCCACTGGTACTTCTAGGCTCATCCCAACTTAAAGGTGTACGGCATCTATGCCCATACAGTGCCTCATAAGGGGCCATCCCAATAGATGCATGCCAGTTGTTGTTGTATGAGAACTCAACCAATGGGAGGTAATCTGATCATCCTTGTCCCAATCCAACACACCAGCTTGCAACATATCCTCAAGGGTCTGGATGGTCCTCTTTGACTGACCATCGGTCTGGGGTAAAACGTAGTCGTGAAGTGTAGACTTGTCCCCAAAGCAGTCTGAATTTGCTGTCAAAATCCTAGGTTAGCTTAAACCATCTACGCTGGCGGTTATTCAATTCCCACTACGTAACACTATAATTCAGACTCTTATGGTCTGTGAGGATCAGTCATATAGCACCATACAAGTAATGTCTCCAGATTCTCAAAGCATGAACTACCGCTACTAACTCTAGATCGTGAGTCGGGTAGTTCTCCTCATACCTCTTCAACTAGCGAGACGCATATGCAATCACTCTGCCTTTCTGAATCAAAACACATCCCAAACCTAGCTTGGATGCATCACTGTAGACCACAAAATCAGCAGAATCCTTTGGCTGTGCCAGAACAAAAGCAGAAGTCAAACGCCTCTTCAACTCCTCAAACTCTGGGCACACTGATCAGTTCACACAAATCTGGTAGTCTTTCTCAAAAGACTCGTAAGTGGACGGTGATCACAGAAAATCCTTCCACAAAGCGTCAGTAATAATCGGCTATGCCGAGAAAGCTACGTACTTCCTTACTGTTCATCAATATCGTCCATGTTGCAACATACTCAATCTTCGTCAGATCAATCTTGATCCTACTGGCAGATACCATGTGGCCTAGAAAAGTAATCCTTAGACATCCAGAACTCGCACTTAGAGAGCTTGGCATACAACCCTCTATCCCTCAAAATCTGTAAAACTGTCCTCAGATGACCGGCATGCTCCTCTCTGCTACGAGAGTATACCAGAATGTCATCAATGAAGACTACCACAAACTGATCAAGGAAGTCGAGGAAGATATTGTTCATCAACTCAGTGGAGGTAGTGGGGCATTCGTCAGCCCGAATGGCATCACTACAAACTCGTAGTGTCCATAACGGGTACGAAATGCCATCCTATGAACATCCTGCTCTCCCCCCTTAACTGATGATATCCTGAGCGCAAGGAAGTCCTGGAATACATAATCGCTTCTTGAAGCTGACACAATAAGTTGTCAACACAACACAATGAATACACTAGGGTGAATGAAGCCCTTCTCTACCCATTCCTCAAGTTGTATCTTCAGCTCTAACATCTCAACAGGCGCCATACGATATGGGTCCTTTCAAATCAATCTCATACCACACTTCAACTCAATATCAAAGTCCACACTCCACTGGGGCAGCAAACCAGACGGTTCAGTAACACATCTCTAAGCTCATAAACCACTAGAATATCTTCCAAGGCTGGACTCTCTTCCTCCTTCATGTCATAACGTCATAAGGAATCACATGCCTGTTCTATAAGCCTTCCTGCCCGTATGGCACTAATGACAAAACCCGTCTCTTCATAGGTCTTAACCTCGGAAGACCTCTATCTAATTTATCTCAGTAGAGACTATTACATTCTTCCAACTAGCATCTAACACAACATAATATCTATCCGTCCCATCCATACACATAATGACCTCCTCATGCACCTATGACATGAAAAAGAAGTTTACAAGCAACACACAAGTCCCTACATAAAGGGGACAATCACATATCTCGCGGGTACCTCAGACCCCTAACTGGTATCCCTATCAAGAAAGGTCTACCCTCTATTCTATCTAAAATCAATCTATACATGCATCAAAAGCGAAGAGTGCATAGCACCCATATCTCAACAAAACTCCACTAGGTAAACCATTAACGAGAATGGTACCTGTAACAGCTAACGTCAGCAGCTCCATTGTATATCATCACTCAAACCTCGGACCTATGATCCTCAGGTATCACTGAGGTCATTACCATAACCTCCACTTCTACTCTTTTTGCACCGGAAAGAGGAAGGTCTTGCTGAGAAGAAACATTACCTTGTTGACAAAAAGGGGCCAAATGGCCTAGTTAACCACATTTAAAGCACGCTATCGGTGCCAAGGAACACTCAGGGCGCAAATGATCTGGATCGCCACAGTTGAGACACAAACGTCCCATCTGTGCTACTAATAGGGTGACTCCTCTGCACTTCTCAGCTCAAAGGCTTTATCCTGAGCTCCTCTGGTGTTAGTGGTACTTCCACCACGACCTCTACCTCTATTCGAGCCGAGAACAGATCCTTGAGTAGAAGGACGATCTAAAGCTCTCTGTTGTTCCTGTGTTTGTTGTTGAGGTGTCCTTTGACCACCTCCCGCCACACTGGCAGGGAAAGATCCTTACTGTGATGCAACTCTACCTTGCCTACATAAGGCATCTCTATGACGTGGTCTACCACAAGTGTAGCAAGTCACTGGTGGTCTCGTATAGTTTGGTCGCAAATGTCCAGACTTCCCACAGTTATAACAAGATCTCATCTCACCAGCAGTCCGTGTAGAATAGGGATCACTCGAATGTCCATGTGTTAGACTTTGTCTACCTCCTAAAGGGTCTACTTCCTCATTCACTAGCTCGATCCGTTGTTTCTTCTTTGATCTGGAAGCTTCAGTTGATACCACAGATGTTGGTAAGCCCGGTGTAAGTTTACCCGCTCTTGCAGCATCATATACTTGGCGTATATATTCTTTAAACTCGATTCCACTCATCGAGACGTAATCAAGCTCTTCATGGTCATCCTCTGCTATAGGAGATACAACAGCAGAAACTAGTCCCTGACCTATCACAACTGGAGGAAGAGGGGGCATATTCCCACCTCGTTCCACTACAGATGTTGCTCTAGTCTGAGCCGTCTGCAAAGTATACACACCTAATCTTATAAGCCTATATATATGCCATATGTATCGGTATATATGTATATAACACATCCACATAATCCATAAAACACATATATATACATATCTATGCTGCAGAGATTCATGACAGAGGTGACGACTTCTCGTACATTCTAACCCAAAACCACACATAAAACCAAAAATCCTTTTGAAAACGTCAAACTCCTTTCGGGTTCTATTTATTGTACCTATCAAACCTCATTGCAGGTAGCAAGTTCCATTGTTGTCAACCTAACGCTTTGATACCAACTTTGTAACACCCTGATTCCACGGGACTCGGGATGTCACATTGGGTTAGGATCTCACAATGGATCCTGACCCTAGTCTGACAACAAGTTCACTAGACCTTCAACATGACACTGACAGATATAAAAAACAAATACATAAAACCGTATAAACTGAATAACCAAAGGTAAACAACATAGCCGAGTATGAAACGACATCCTCACACAAGAGGTAAACAAGACATCATCCTCACGTAGGAGGGACAACATAAACAACGCCAAAACCAACCACCTAATGTACGAGAGTCCTCGGTCTGTCACCCTGCCAGATCACCGAGCAACGCCTATCCTGCAAACATCTACAACATGGTATGAAACCGTTAGCTAACCATACATATATGGGGTAATGCATAAGCACAAGCACAATCATGAAAGATAAACACATCAGCATGCTATCACACATTTACCCATTTATTATCTTTATATAATAACCATTCACTCATATATAAATAGATGAAAGTATGTGACACGAGGACCGATACATCCCCGCCTTTGAGTGCAATGTTCAGCTGTACGAGTATTGGTCACACAATCCGTGTACCCTATGGGAGTGGATTGCGTCCTTCCTGTAAACCAGTCTGACCCGACATCAGAGAACCTCCCAGACTCTACGGCGGGATGAAAGGGAAAGGTTATCACAGCCACGCAGTGGGGAAATCAATAGAACATAGGTCGATAAAAACGACAACTCATGCTATCATAGCAAACATATAAAGCACACACCACTCATGCAAACACCTAATATAGGGATGGTAGCTAAGCAAGCCCTACGGACTTACCTCAACCTCGTACAAACTCAACCACGATCACCTCTACACTAGAGGGACAAGACGGCCTATAAACAAGGCATAAAGAGATATATCAACCTCTATTCATCAAAGGGGTCACACTAGACTCAAAGGGATCCATAAGGATCATACTCAATCTATAAGCCTCACAACCAACTAAACCTCAATATCTTAACATAACTCACGATTCCTCAAATCTCAAGGTAGTATCTAATCGACATTCCTAATCTCAATTCTAATCCTAATTTAATTAATTAACTTTTAATTAATTAATAAAATTTCGCCAGAATAACGTTTTGCCCGCAGGCAATTTCTGAACCCATCTGTCATCAGATTTCATCAAACAAACTACCCATAATCACCAAAATAATATAACGACCATAATGAAATTTCTAATTGTCCTATTTGACAAGCCTAAAGTCAATTTAGGCCAAATCGCAGTACGGAAAACAAATAAATTCATAACTTATTCGTTAGTAACTCGATTGACGATCTGAAAGAAGATTCGGAATCACAACGACGCAGGCTACGCATGGACAACATCAAATTCACCGGAATCTGAGCGACGGAACCGTCCTAGTGACATATATGCTCGACCACCCCTCCATATATTCGGAAATGCAGAAACTCGGTACCGATATGAAGAGAATGAAGAGAGGAATCCAGAAACTCAAACGGAATTGAAATCGGATTAGAAACGGAGAGTAGATCTGAGTTTGAAGGTTGAGAGAAATCAGAGCTTTTACGAGGAAACGTGAAAGGAAATGAATTAATAAAGGATTTTACGCTATTTATAGTGAAGACGATAATTTTCCTTTAGCGAAGTCGATAATTATCCTTTAGCGAAGTCGATAATTATCCTTTAACCGATCCAAAGGCGAGTCGAACCTCTTTCTCCAAACTTCTAGAGATTGGAATAATATATCTGGAATATTGTAGGGATAATTATTCCACAACTGCCTCAAAAAACGTGTATTCCTAAGCCGTCTTTCTTAGCCGTTAAGAAACGAAATAGCGACTCTTTTGGCCGTTTTGCCTCTCCATGTTATTTCATATCTAGGATATATCCGATGTCCTGATCATTTCTCTCAACTGCATTTTTATTAATTGGAGCTCCCAAATGCTCCAAATAACACCGGAGGGTAAAAATAATTACCTGGGGGAAAAAGTAAAAATTTTCCCAAACGTCCAAAATTACGCCAGGAACATAACGGTGGGACTCATACTCATCACTTGCGAAATCTTCGCGAGTTATATGTCAATTACTATCAACGATTAAGTTAATCAACATTAATTAGAATTCGAAAATCCTAGCTATTAAAGTAATCTTATCTTGAAATACGCTGTTAAAGATCTTGTCGTTCAAGCTCCGAGATCTTCAAGTTTTTTTGAGAATCTTTGACTGAAAGATCTTTGAGATATTTTTAAGATATGTTGGGAAGAGATCTTCAAACTTGTGTTGATTTGGTTAAGACCAAATCTTCTTGTTGGTCGAGATCTCCTTGATATCTTCTTGGTGATTAAATCTTCTTGATATCTTCTTGGAAGATCTTCTCTTGATCCTTGGTAGATTTTGTTGTTTGAGATTGATTTGAATTCCTTCCAGTTGTCATATCCTTTGAACCTTGTTTTACGGCTTTGGCTTTGATCCCTTAAAATGGTTTTCAAGGCCTCCGTGCTGAACCTTTGAAATGCTTTTCAATCTCTACGATTGTCCCTTGTATTGGTTTTCAAAGCCTCCATTCATCCCTTAAAATACTTTCCAAGGCCTGCATATATTTGACAAATACAAAACCAAACCAAGCAATCTAGAAATAAAATTGATATTTGTTAGTATAAAAACCGCTCATTTGTGTTAAGTCTTTCATCATCACATATGCATATATATAATTGAGGTGGAGTTTTGAATCTCCCCCTTGATGGAAGACAACACAAATATCGTACCTACATTTAAAGTTAGCAATGCATATGTAATAATATGAAAACCTAAAATGCAGAATGTAGAAATATCAAAATTTCGGATCACATAATCTCCCTTTATTTTTCAACAAGGGAGAAAATAGTTAGAGCACGGGAGTTTAAAATGATTACAAACCCATAAAAACAATATTTCTGAAAAAACCACAAAAAGACAGTTAAAAAAAAAGTCCCTCAAACATAAGTCAAGGCCTTGAAATCAAAACCAAGGGGTTTTGAAATTGATGTCAAGGCCTTGACATCCATTTCAAGGTTGTGATGCACTACTCCTGGTACCACTTGGGATTCAGACATCCTTTCCTATGGACTTCATCGAGACACTTCTTTTTCTAGCGAGCATGAGCATTTTTCAAGTCGATGTTTTTGTACTACTCATCCACACGCCGTTGATCTCTCGCGTTCGTACTTCTTCACTAGACCAAACTCCTCAATCTGTAGTATATCTAGATCCTTAGGAGCAGGATGGCGAATTGGGTGATTTTCACAATCTTGTCACACTGGTTCATCACCTCTTCAGCCTATTTTGTAGTTGCTTTGGCGTCGTCCTCAGTTAAGGGCTTAAGACTACTCGTAGATGTTTAGGAGAGGGCATTCACATAAAACATTTGATTGATCTTCTGGTTCAATATGGCCAACAGATCCTGTGATACGTCTAACTTATCTGTGATTTCGGATCTGAATGCCAACAACTCCCTTCTTAGTGAATCCAAACCAACCTCTACTGTGTCAAGTCTCTATGCTGTAGAAAACGACCAAGTGCTTTGTTTTTTCAGGACCCATTCTCCAGACTGTGTCTTTTTTATCCCTATTTTGTCAAAGAAATATTCATCCAGTTCTCCAGCAATATAGTGTTTTTCCTCATCAACCAAATCAATAGAGAAATATCGAAATATTTTTGGAAGCAAATTGGCATAAGGAAGAGGGGTATCGCTGGGGAGTTTATCATGGGGAGCATGTGATTCATGATGATACTAGGGAGGTCAACATCAAGGCCATTTAACACGTGATGCAGAATTGCAAATAATTGATTTGTTAACACATCCCGACATTTAACTCGTGTAACAACACATCTCACAAGAATGGCACACACAATTCTGGCCTCGAGAGTCAGAGAGGACAAAGTGGGTTGTGGGGAGATTTGGGTAGAAGAAATTGTTCTTGTCTAAGCTAAAAGTTCTGGCATGGTGGGAATTGTCAAAAGAATTGAAGGTACAAAGCCTTAGAACCTGAGCAATAATCAGAGAGGAAAGAGCGATAGTCTTACCTTTGACCATAAACTCAAGAATTAGCTCTCCTCGTTCTCTTCTGGCGGTAAGATTGACCAAGAATAGTCTTGTCAACCTTGGATAAGCAACTTCCCCTGGATTGAGGATCTTCCAGATGGAGCACCCTCGTAGCATAGTGATGTAGGGGAGACCGAGAGACAGAAAGAGTTCCAGGTCCACCAACTCACACATGCAAAGATTTTGGTCCTAGAATCCGTCAAGCCATTTGCCAACTGCGGTGTGGCTACTGAACTAGTTTGAGGGAAAACCAATACGTGTGCAAATATCAAAATCATCCATGGGAGACGAAGATTCAGAGTCGGAGGAGAGCTGCACAATCCTGTGGCGCTTGGTAACCGACAACGATGCCTCATTAGTTGATGTTCTCTTTGAAGCCATGGATTATGTTTGTGAGAGAAGTTGAAAGGATTTTGGAAGATGAAAGAGTAAAGCATATGGGTTTGCAAAGAGTTGAAGCGGAAGGAGTTAAAGAAGGAAGAGAAGTGATATATAAGGGAAGAAATAACATCAACTTTGGTTTAATGAGATCTTGAAAGAATCAAAATCTTGGAAAACCGATTTTGATTAGAATTCTTTCCATAAATTTTGTAACCACTTTTCAAAATAATTCTTTGAATATGAAAATAAGGACGTTTGAAATCATTTTAAAAATCCTTCTTTAAAATAATTTAGAGATCAAAATATTTAAAAGATATTAACCCCTAAATAGATTTGTGATTTTCAATGTGGCCCTTGAATTCCGTTTCAAGGCCCTTGAATTTCATTTCAAGGCCCTTGAAATTGAAGAGTGGATTGCATTCGAAGGAGGAAATTTAGCGATTTACTCCCCCTAAGTTAATGCTTCCTTGTTCAACATACCAAACTCTAATCTGATAAAATTGAATTGATCTTTAGTTAGAGGCTTAGTAAATATATCTGCAAGCTGCAAGTTAGTTGATATAAAAGATATCGAAACGTCACCTTTCTCAACATGATAACGTATGAAGCGATACCTTACATCGATATGTTTTGTCCTTGATTGTTGCACAGGATTTTTAGTAATCAAAATAACACTAGAATTGTCACATTTAATCGGGATACCTTTTAGAACAAAGCCAAGATCACAAAGTTGTTGAGCTATCCATAGAATTTGTGCACAACAGGCTCCTGCAGCTATGTATTCTACTTCAGTTGTGGATAGGGCGACTGAGTTTGCTTCTTGGAGTGCCAACTAATTAGGGACGACCCTAAGAAATGGCAACATCCAAAAGTACTCTTTCGATCGACCTTATAACCTGCGAAGTCAGCATTTGAATAGCCAACGAGGTGAAACAAGCATTGATGTGGGTACCATAACCCTAAATCCTTAGTGTCATTGAGATGCTGAAATAACCTTTTCATAGCTATCAAGTGTGACTCTTTAGGATCAGCTTGAAATCTTGCGCACATGCACACACTAAACATAATGTCAGGTCGACTAGCGGTTAGATATAACAAAGAACCGATCATACCTCAATACTCCTTCTGTACAACACTTTTACCGTCCTTGTCGTGATCAAGTGAAAGTGTGGAACTCATAGGAGTTTTTTCTACCTTGGATTGATCCATTTTCCACTTCTTAAGCAAGTCTTTGGTATACTTGCTTTGATTGAGAAATATTCCTTTCTTTTCTTGTGTAACTTGAAGTCCAAGAAAGAAATTTAACTCTCCCATTAAGCTCATTTCGAATTCCCAACACATAACATTTGAAAATTCCTTGCATAGAGAATCGTTAGTAGCACCGAATAGTATATCATCAACACAAATTTGTACTACTAATATATCATTGCCTCTAGTTTTCATAATTAAAGTTTTGTCAATCAAACCTCTTTTGAAATCATTTTCAAGGAGATACTTGGAAAATCTTTCATGTCAAGCTCGTGGAGCTTGCTTAGACCATAAAGAGCTTTGTCCAATTTAAAAACATGATCCGGTAATTCATCATTTTCAAAACCAGGAGGTTGAGCAACGTAGACTTCTTCTTCTTCTAAGTAGCCATTTAGAAAAGCACATTTTACATCCATTTGAAATAATTTTATGTTCATGAAGGATGCAAAAGCAAGTAGCATACGTATGGCTTCTAACCTGGCAACCGGAGCGAAAGTCTCCTCATAATCAATACCTTCTTCTTGGTTATAGCCTTGAGCTACAAGTCGTTCTTTGTTTCGAATGACCTTTCCACTTTCATCCAACTTGTTTCGAAAAACTCATTTTGTGCCAATAACAGATTGGTGCTTCGGTCTAGACGTGAGGGTCCAAACTTTGTTTCTCTCAAACTCATTAAGTTCATTTTGCATAGCCATGATCCAATCGGGTTCTTGAAGAGCTTGATCATAGTTCTTGGGCTCAATAAGAGACACAAATACCGAGAATTCACATAGGTTGTTAACTCTAGATGGAGTTTGAACTCCTGCGTTTGGATCTGAGATCACATTCTCTGGTGGATGGTATGAAGAATGTTGAAACTTTCTTCGTTTATAAGATGGAACAAATCCTGAAGATTGGGGCTCATATGTTCGAAGAGATTCAGATACCGCTGGAGTATTGCCCTTGGACCCTATATCAAGGCCTTGAAGTTGAGTTTCAAGGCCTTGAAACGGAGTTCTGCCATCGCAATTTTCTGTTTCAAGGTCTTGAAGATGCGTTTCAAGATCTTGAGATTGTTCTCCGGTATCATGAATCTTTTCTTGCATATTCTTTTCTTGAGTTTTAGGATTTTCTTCTCCATCAGAATTGTGATCTCCATGTTGATTCGTATTAAGATCTGCAAAACTTTCACTCAAAGTACCATAATTGCTTTCATCAAATATAACATGAATATTTTCCTCGACGATTTTGGTACGTCTATTATAAACACAATAAGCTTTGCTATTTGAAGCATATCCAATGAATATTTCTTCGTCACTACGTGCATCAAATTTACCAAGGTTGTCTTTTCCATTGTTATGGACAAAGCACGTACATCCAAAGGGTTTAAAATAGGAAATATTAGATTTTCTTTCCTTAAAGAGTTCGTAAGGAGTCTTTTTCAAAATAGGGTTATTTAAACATCTATTCAAAATGTAGTTAGCAGTATTAACTGTTTTAGCCCAAAAACTTTATGGCAAACTATTTTCTAAAAGCATGATCCTAGACATATCCTTTAGGGTGCGGTTCTTACATTCCACAACCCCGTTTTGTTGAGGAGTTATAGGAGCTGAGAAGTTGTGTGAAATACCATATTTTGCACAAAACAAATCAAACTTTAGTTGATCAAATTCTCTACCATGATCACTTCTAATAGAAACAATAGGTAGGTTTTTCAAAGCTTGCAACTCCTTAAACAATTTTTAAAACTCAGACAAGGCTTCAGATTTTTTCCATAAGCATGAGATCCATGTAAAACGAGAAAAATCGTCCACAATGACAAGGATGTATTGTTTACCTTTGGGAGATTTGGCATGCATAGGACCACATAGATCCATATGTAAAAGTTCAATAGATCGAGAAGAACTTACAACCTTCTTTGATTTAAATGAACCTCTTGTTTGTTTACCTTGTGTGCAAGCCTTAAATAGTTCATCTACCTTGAAGTTTAGGTTTGGCAATCCACGTACCAAACCCTTTCAAAGTAACTTCCTCATTGTATGCATGCTTACATGACCAAGTCTTCAATGCCAAAACCTTGGATCGTCAGTCAAGGCCTTGAGACACTTTAGCTTAGTTCATAAAACTTGGTTAGTACTCATAGAATAAACATTGTTGCATCTAGGAGCTATAAATACAACATCACCCGATATCTTGTCTTGTACTTCACATTTTTCTGAATCAAAAATCATCTGGTTGCCTTTATCACATATTTGAGAGATACTAAGCAAGTTGTACTTTAATCCGTCAACAAGATAAACATCATCAATGAATTTAGATAAATTATAACCAATTTTACCAATGCCACTAATGTTACACTTTCCTTTATCACCAAGTGTAATGGTTCCAGATGATTGCTTCTTCAGATCCGAGAATAGTGAGCTTTTTCCACTCATATGTCTTGAGCAACCACTGTCTAATATCCATTTATGCTCCTTTACCTTGGTGATATCCTGCAAAACAACAAACATCAACCTTTACGGGTCGACCAAATCGCATATTTTGGTCCATATTCAAGCTCAATCATGTTTGATGCTCTAGTACCTTTAGGAACCCATATTTTCTTAACTTGTTTCCTTATACATAAAGGATAAGTGTTTCTAATGATGTAAGGATCATTTCTTCTATATGGACATGTTGGTTTTACATGACCCTTTTTACAACAATAGAAACATGTGGGCATATGAACACTCCCTTTAGCTTTAACAAAAGCGGTAGTAGTTTTTCTAGGAAAACTAACGTGATAACCTATACCATTTTTGTTGAGAGAATATTGTTGTTCACTCATCATCCTTTCGAGGTTGGCTTTCGAACGAGTGAATTGAATAAGTGCAGCCTTCTGGTATTGACACGTCACAATAAGATCAACTTTTTCTTTCTCTAGATCGATATATTCTTGATGAAGAGAAGAGAGATTACCCTTGAGAATCACATATCACTTAATAGTTTCTCTTGTTTGAGAAGCTTTTCTCTCAAGGAACTTATCCTTATCATATGATCTTTATCACATATGATTATGTCTTTAAGGAATTGTGTAAGATCAGATTCGGGTTGAGACATAATAGTACTTACCACATTATTAACATAGTGATCTGAATCTTCTTCATGATCGGCCATAAGACAAAGGTTTGCTTGTTCTTTTTCGTCTTCTAATTCATTTGTAGAATTTGAATCACTCCATGAAGCTACCATAGCTTTCTTCTTTTGATCATTCTTCCTAAAGTTGTTCATCTTTTTTTGTGGACAATCCCTTACTAGATGATATGTTTTACCACATTCAAAACAAGTCAGGACTTTAGTTTTCTTGTTAGAGTTCGAAAACTTACCTCGAGGTCTTGATGTTCGCGGATATTCTTTATTGTTTGCAAACTGCTTCTTCATTTGAAGAATCTTCACGAGACCCCTAGAGATCAAGGTAAATGGATCTTCCTCATCTTCATCATCACTATCTTCATCATCACTATCTTCCTCCTCTGATGGTATCTCATCCTTCTTAGATCTTAGTGCCAAGTTCTTTGTGTTAGATGGGAGCTCTCCATCTTCTTCACCAAGAGCCATCTCGTGAGTGATGAGCTTTCCAAGAAGGTCGTCAAGAGGAAGTGTTGTGAGATTTTGAGCTTCTTCTACTGCAGTCACCTTTGATCCTCACTTGGCTTTAGGTAAGCTCCTCAGAACCTTCCTTACTTTCTCTTCGTTTGTGAAGACTTTTCCAAGTGAGTCCAGGTTGTTCATGATCTTGGTGAATCTTGTGAACATTTATTTGACTGATTCATTTGAGTTCATCTTGAATAGCTCATATTGTCTGAGGAAGATGTTTATCTTTGTTTCTTTGACTTGACTTGTTCCTTCGTATGTGACAACAAGTTTGTCCGATATTTCTTTTGCACTCTTGCATGATGATATACGGTTGAATTCATTTGCATCCAATCCACAGTAGAGCAAGTTCATGGCCTTGTAGTTCTTTGAAATACTATCCAAGTCGGTTTGTGTGAAGTTAGTTTCCTTCTTTGCAACTTGGACTCCTTCAACCGTGGTGGTTGGGATTTTAGGGCCATTTTGAATAATGCTTCATAGTTCCATATCTTGATCAATAACAAACATCTACATTAGTGCTCTCCAATGGGCAAAGTTGTTGCCACAAAAGAGTGGTGGTCGAGATGTGGATCTTTCTTGAGAAAATCCTCCATCACCTACAGAGTTCATGATTAGTCTCATTAATGGTTAAATTAATATACGTGAGTCTAGCTCTAATACCAATTGAAGAACCGTAAGGTGAATATAAAGGATATAAAACTCTAAAAGGGGGGTTGAATAGAGTATGAAAACTTTTCGCAAAAACCTATCTCAAGGTTTTGAAACTGATTTCAAAAGCCTTGATGTCGATCTGAGCTCTTTGTGACACAACTGGTTTTCAAGGGCTTTGAAAGCGATTTCAAGGGCCTTGACTTTGTAAACCTGTAAAGCAACGTTAGTTACGATAAAGCAAGATTTGATGCGGAAATGAAAAGATCGACACGGTGATATGTTTACGCAGTTCGGCTCTAACAGCTTACTCTCCGTCCTAGGGTTTCTTTACCCGTAGGATCTAACTATCTATTATCAGCTCTAAAGAGTCCTAGATACAACCTAGAAGAAATATCCTTCTTCTCTCACAGTAGCCAATGCTACGATCTAGTTCCAACTCTTAGCCTAGCTATAATAGCCTAGTTATTTTGCAAATTAACACACACTCGAGTATAACACTCTCTAGATATTCCAAAGAAACTCTCGTGTTTTTCTCTCTCAAATGAAATACGCTTTTGTAATCAAAGAGGAAGAAAAACTCTTGGAATGAATGAAGATGTTTTGGATCGCTTGAAGGCTTAGATGTTTCCGTGTAAGATCGATGTTGTTTTCTTCAATCGACATCTCATTTATAGTCTTTGATGGAGAAGTCTTCTAGCCATTGAGAAGATGACCGTTGTTGATGTTTCTTCTTCTCCATAGAAAACGGTGTATGTTGAGATGAGATAGCCGTTGTAGATTTTCCTTTTCTTCATCTCCTTAACGCACGTTGATTCTTCTTCTCCGTAATCTTATCTTGAAATACGGTGTTAAAGATCTTGTCGTTCAAGCTCCGAGATCTTCAAGTTTGTTTAGAATCTTTGGCTGAAAGATCTTCGAGATCTTTATAAGTTCCATTGGGAAGAGAATTTGAAACTTGCGTTGATTTGGTTAAGACCGAATCTTCTTGTTGGTCGAGATCTCCTTGATATCTTCTTGGTGGTTAAATCTTCTTGATATCTTCTTGGAAGATCTTCTCTTGACCCTTGGTAGATTTGTTTGTTTGATATTGACTTGAATCCCTTCCAGCCGTCATATCCTTTGAACCTTGTTTTACGGCTTTCGCTTTGATCCTTTGAAATGATTTTCAAGGCTTTCATGTTGAACCTTTAAAATGCTTTCCAATCTCTACGCTTGTCCCTTGTATTGGTTTTCAAGGCCTCCATTCATCCCTTGAAATGCTTTCCAAGGCCTCCATACATTTGACAAACACAAAACCAAACCAAGCAATCTAGAAATAAAATCGATATTTGTTAGTATAAAAACCGCTCATTTGTGTTAAGTCTTCCATCATCACATATGCATATATATATCGAGGTGGAGTTTTCACACCGGTTTGGTCAAACCGACAAACCTAAACCGTTTGATCGGCGGGTTTTCCTAAGCCGGACCCAAGTCTTGTTTAGAGGTTGAATCTAAAGGACAAACGGAATAATGATCATCTTTAAGGATTATTAATGAACTCTCAAGTACAATATTCACAAGAAATGTGTTGCTTTTTTTTTACCTTTTTCTTCATTATGTATATTTTTCAAAGTTTATCTTTTTATCAAACTTGTTTTTTTAGTCAAACTTGTGATAATAAGTCGTGGTTGTATAATTTCTGATTTTCTTCAGGGGGTTGGATCATGGCAACGACATTCAACTAGGAGTACCAGAGAGGTATTCTTGATTTCCAAGTTCGTTTTACTTCTTTAGTGTTTCTTGGTGCTCCATTGCAGCTTTGGAACGTTTAGACATTTTTTTTGGTTTCCCTCCTTTCTCTTTGTGTTTTGCAGACATACTAGTTAGTCTATGACAATGCATGCATTTCAGGCATTTGCTGAAGATCGCAAATTTGAATAAATATCTTGTCAATTGTATATTTAATTCATTGTTTGTACTTTGTACGTAGGATCTTTTGATTTTCTAAAGATCACAAAATTGAGCATTTTCTTAAGTCCGAGGAATTGTTGGAAGCCGAATGTCGATCAAGTTGATAATCTATATAAAAACAAGTTTATTTCTTATTTACAAACTTAATTCAAACTAATGTTGTTTTGGATTTTAAAGAGACGTTTGAGTTTTTGTACCCGATACTGTTGACATTCTCAAGAGGGTGCAAAGAGTTATGCATAGTAATATTATGCCCTCTAGATTTGTAGATGTTGTTTTTAAAAGGTTAGGTTTGCCATTCAAAAAGGGGTAGCGGCGCAACTTGTTGCTTGCTTACCTTCTACTTCTATGTAAATAGTAATACCGTATAAATAAAATTAAATACATAAGGAATAGGTAATCGAGTTATCGAATTATGTCATATTTGATTGTTTGTTTTAAAAGCCATTTAATTTTTAGGTAAATGCGGAGGAAAAATAAAACAACTCATGCGTTCAGGCATGGTTATATATTACGTTGAAAAATCCTCGGATGGGTGATTGTTCGGGTGAAGGAAGCATTATCATGCATAGTGTGACGTCCTGTTATAATTACTCAACATATGCATGTTTTGCAAGGCTTCAGATATATAATGACGAATGATAAGAATCATTTCCATAATCCTAACATAAAATAAAGTAGCTGTGAAATTAAGATCTACAATCGACTTTTACATTTACCTAAATAGCCTTAGTAATCTCGAAGGCAGAGGCAGGAAAAGATTTAGAAATACCGGACGGAGTTTTGAAGGTGATCATATTCATATCTCGATCGCCACTCACGCAGATCTCGCTAAGGGACACCCAAATCAAGAGCTCCTTCGACTTGACACCTGTCAAGCGCCTCATCCGACGACTCTCGATGAAAGCAGTAATGTGGGAGTCATACGACACCGTTTTCCCAATCCCTGCAAACCGGTGTTGGCTCGGCTTTTTCTGCTTCAGCCAGACGAACCCACTGGACTGCTCATAGCCCACCTCTACGACGTCGTCCAAGGGCAAGATTCCCCTTGGAAGTCCAATCTCGTCCAGCAGCTCCCTCGACTTGCGCTTACAAGCCTCCGCCCCGTAGTACACCTCCGCCTTCTCTCGGTGCGTCTCAATCACCCGCGACGGCATTCTACTTTTCGATGACAACTCTTTTTCTCTTCACTTATTTTTTCATCAAAATTCATACATTTAATCACCTCACTTCCTGCTTGTTAGGAGGATAGGTGGCGATTTTACAGTTGAGTCAACAAAAATTTAGGAACACAATTGAATTGATCCTCGCTATTTTTGTGATGATAAAACATTTAACACTACCGCCAAAACCAAAATCCCAACTTGATTATGATGATATATCCAAATAGGGTTCCCCCTCCCTCGCTTCGGGGTCGGGGCAGCTTCGCTCATGGGTTTCGAACTGAGGTTTCGTTGAGCCAAATCGAATCGAATTTAAGTAAAAACGGAAACTATCATCAATGGGAGGGTCTAAATGCAAATACCAATTTCCCACTTATTCAAGTACAATATAAGCATTGTGCTATAGAGCAACAATATACCAAAAGCAAAAGCATGTACATCATCGCCACAGGCTACGAATACATATAAAGATGGAGCTGACCCTTACCTTGTGTTATTATTATATACTTCCCACACTAACGTTACATAACTGCCCTCCTCACCATTTTATGCAATGATTCTACTTGTCTATACATCTCAGAAAGTATAAAGCCCCCAACTTCAAAGTTATGCAGTCATAAGTTAGGGGAACAAGAGTCAAAATCAAATTGATATGGGTAAACCAAAAGCTCCTTGGCCACTAATCTTCCACAAACTTCCCCGGGAAGCAAAAAAACAGAGTGTCAAGCCGAAAGCTTTCGATTTGGATTTGTTGGTTGCTTTGTTATCAACCCTTCTTATAAGAGTTTCGAAGCTGCACACACCAGTCGAATCACGCTCGACCAGCAATATTGATATGAGAGCGTCCGTCGTAAAGAGTGGAAATAAATAGTAGCTGGCCTGTCTTCATAGCCATTTCAGTAGCTTCTGGTTTCAGACAGTGGATCATAGTCGTAAGCATCTCCTGCTTTGATGAATCGACCCTTTACACGCTTCCTTACATCGGCCCTTGCCTTGCGAGATGCATACCTCACCTTTTTCTCGAATCTACAAGGCAGTCACAAAAACAAAACTAATAATTGAGTCCTATTATGCCAAGGAAGGGCAACCAAATTAGTTTAAGACAAAATTTTCAACAATGCTGATGCAATTACTGGATCATCATTATACAGTTTACAATATAAGAGCATTCACAACGGTGCAAGGTTAAGATTAATCTTACCAATTTTTTATGATTTTTTTTATCTTTCTCACTCTTCCACATCAACCTAGGAACACAACTAATCTTTTCATTCACATCAGTAGAACACAATCTGTATTCTTAACATATCATATTCTATGTATTACTTTTTTTTCTATTAGTATTGTCAATAAAATTCTAAAAAAATGCTAAAAAGGATAAATTTAATATTATACTTTACTTATAAATTAATACATCAAAATAAGTTATAAAATATGTGTCATGACATTAAGTTAAGTATAAAATATAATTTTTAAAGTAAAAAATATATATATACAAAATAGGTGTCTATGAAAAGATAAAATTATTTTATAAAATATAGAATTATTTTTATATATTTTTATTTCATATACTGAGCATTAAAATTTATTTTAAGTAGTTATAAATACATGAATCCACATGGTTCATATTTATTGGCTAGAGTTTCATCTTCTCTTCATCTTGCAGTAGATGAAATTTTTTTGAATCTTGAGTCATTTTAGCTTCTCTTTCCTAGGTGGCACTAAGATCACATTTAAGATCGGTTGATGTGGGTACTCTAAGATACACGAGATAACCCATAAAGGTACATGTAATATAAACAGTAAACACTCCACGACAGACTTTGGTAACACTAATTACCTCATCAATACTTAGTTGCATTATGTCATTCATATGGTATATCATACCCAGAAATTAACTCCAATATTTTCATGGCTTAAGTATTTATTGGAGTAAGGATCAGTTAGATTTGATGTGATTACCGATGTCATATGCAAATAACTTTGAAAGGAAGCTCGTACATTGTCCAACCGCATAAAGAATTTGAGAGATTTTCGTACAAAAAGGTCAAATTTAGCTCAAAACACACTAGTTAAGAAATAATCCTTAATAACAAGGATAGTGAAGGTAAAAGAAGAGTTTAGTGTCAAGGTAAGCAGCTTCACCACACCAGCATCCATAGAGTCAGCTGTCCAGCCATCAATTATGCTGATAAAAAAGGTTCATGATGATTTTAAACTTTCAAACAACCTCGCGAATTTTCTGTTGACTCCACTTGGGAGAAAATCCAACAAAATTTGATCCTATTACATCACACTAGAACAGGAGCATATCACATCTCGTAATCAGGCCCATAGTTTTATATACGTGACAAGCTGGGTAGGTCTGATACCAGATGTTAATCAGGCCGATAGTTTTATATACCCAAATTTATGCCTTCCCTTTACTTTTCCTAGCTACAGTGGTTTTAGGGAATTTCACCTAGGCTACCATGCTTTATTTACAGTTAAGTAACAAGGTTTTGAAAATTTTAAACCTATATAGTGGTTTTGGGAGCTTCACCTATCCAGGGGTATTCTGGTTTGAGTAATTCCACCTAGGTGAAATAATCCACCTAGGTATATTTTGTTGTTTTTATTGTAAGAAAAGATAAAATTACTTCAATTTACCCATAAATTAGAAAGTTCTTTATAAACCACTCATAAATATATACTATAGGGATAATGACTGCGTGTTGTGCTCACGTTTGTTAGCGTAAAGATTTATTGCCACTGAATCTTTTCAAACAAAAATAAATAAATAAGACAACTTCTATTTAAATTAGGTTTTACTTTCATTGCGATGATAACTTTTATTTAAACTAGATTATATTTCCGTTACAAGATTAATCGGAAAAGGTAAACAAATTCTATTTAATTTAGATTTTAATCTCATTATAACTACAACTTCTATAATTATTATTCAAAGAACTTATTTTATTTCTCGCTATACATTATATATTACATCAGTGTTATTACAATAATTTTACAGAAGGTGATAATTCAACTTTTTTTAAAATCAACCAAAAATTATAACGTGACAACTCAACTTATTAAAAACAAATACTAAATATTAAAAAAAGGGTAATGGGTATCCTTTTTATATATAAATTCTTAGATTATTAGGTGGTTTGTCTTTCTTAATTGAAGGGTGGTGGTTATAAATAATTATAAATCATGGGTTATACTGTATTAGTTTATAAGTTATAAAATTCAGATGAAAAAGAATACTCAAGTAAACCATATGATAGATAGGTTCAATTATCCAAACCACAATACCCCTTGTTGGAACTTCCGAAACCTTTGATAGCTCTAGTCGGAACTTTTTCAAAACATCATATTATTTAAATGGAATTATGTTAAATACCTTAAGTAAAATTTGGGCAAATCCCGTTATCCCTCAATGGAATTTGTCCTTGTGAACACTAAAACTTCCAATTCTTTTGAATTCAATGATGAGTTCTTTATATTTCCTGCATGCATAATGTTAACCTTCTAAAAAGTTGTTGTTTAGAAACCATAGCAAAACAAAGCAAATGATTTTAACTTTAGATTAGAAATAAAACTAAACTATTCCAAAAATCTCATTTATGAAGCAGGGAAAACTGGGCAGTTAGTGAGTAGGCACAAAGAAAGAAAAGTAAGCATACTTTCAAGGAAATTTTAAGAGCTAAAACTTTAGATAAGATCACTTACTTGCGGCTCTTCTTCTTTTCTCTGTACCGCATAACAGCATCATTCCTGTTAGCTGACAGGAGAGAACTCTCAGGAGGACACCAAGGGGGCTCCCCAAGTATATACATTGAAGAAGCACCGCAGTCTTGATAATCTGCCCCAGTACTTTCCACAGCAAGGCCTGAAAAGGAGACACTGGAATGAGCTTGTCTTGCCCCAAAACAGATGGGTGGTTCAGTTTTAATGCTCATCGTTGAATCGGCAGATTGTCCATTGCTCCATTCTGGTTGCACTGCATTCAAGACTCCAGCAGATCCCTGAACAAAGTTACAATATTAGCTTACTAGAGTCAATTCAAATGCAATTAGCACCATAAAATGTCTGGAGATCCCACACGGTGGAAGTTACAATCTACACAGCGATAAACATTAAGATGATAATGTAACTGAGTTTCGGCATCCATTCTCGGACACATTCAATGTCCTTGCATCCTTGTACTAGGTCCACCTAGATATTGTTTATATATTGATTTGCTATTACAAATTCTATGGAATAGGTGAGACATGTTTCTGCACAGTCAATTAAGTAACATCCACCCTCTATGGAATACATATATACTCAAAACCCATAGCTTTCTAGCAATTGAGGTAGACAAACGTTAATTTACCGACTCAATGGTGAAGTCGACAAGGTGGAGGAAGAGTAGATAGCTGCATTTGAGAATCAGGCTACCAGAATCAGGAACAGTGATCATTACTACATGGAAGACAGCTTGTATTCTATCCAGAAATATGCAGGAAGATATGAGAAGAAATACCTCAGCACCAGCTGTGCTCTGAGTTTGACAACAAGAATCAGCAGCAGATATGTCCTTCCCAGTAAACAAGTTATCAATTCCACCATTCTCAAGGAGCTGTTCAGAATGAGTAGGAGTAAGACCAAAGAGTTCATCATAATTCTGAATATCCATATCAAAATCATCAATGTCCAGCAGTGCAAAAAGCTCGTCCTCATAAGTTCCAGAGCTTTGAATCCCAGGGTAGTATGTCTGCACAGTACATCCAAGAGACAGGGTTGAGTGCCATAAAGGATGTTGAGAAAGCGAGATAAGAGATGGTAGAGTAAGGTTAGGCAACACAGATCAGGAGCATGCATGTACACATAGACAATGAGTGGAGCACTCAGAGTCGAAAAGCATCTGAGAAGAGTAAAAGAGACCCAAATAATTATAACAGAAGATACGTCTTCTTGATTTTAGCGCCCTTGCCCAAAAACATTTATGGTTAGTATCCCGGTGTTGTCATGCTCAGGTAAAGCCGTATAAAAATATAGGTAACAATAATAATGATATTATATGATGTCATAAATATTTGTTTAATATAAGGTTTCTATCACATTTATGTTACACATAGATTTCAACCTAACCTTAACCGAAATTTGCAATTCCAATAGTGGACCGAATTCAGATCTTGTATTTAGGATAAATTCCTGAGGAAATACCAGTTTTCTCCAATGGGGTTGGGTTGGGTCACAATTGGACAGTAATGCAACCAATGCCCAATGCACTTGAAATGTAGACACCTAATTGTGTTGCAAACTTGCAATATATATTATGTGGGAGTCTAATCACCATATTTCTGGTGATCAATCAAGTAAAGGTTACCAAGTGACAAGAAAACAATAGAAAATTCCGTACAGCAGAAACTAATGAAAGAAGGTGCAACATTGATTTTTATACTATTATACAAGATAAACTTTGGTAATGGTTTCAACTTGTGAAGTAAAATAGCCGCCCCAAACCCATTTAACCCGAATACAAACTAAATGGAACCCGAAAATGGCTCGATTCCGTTTATAACCAAATTGACTAACCCGACAACGACCCGGAAAGCGGTCCAAAATTATTCTAGAATTGCATTAACCCAACACGAGACTGTTATCTAAGAATGATTTGCATTGACACGAGAACCAGAAGTAACCAGAACCAAAATGATTTGAGAACCTGAAGTCGCTGAACCCGAAATGCGCAGCAATTCCTATATAAGTGAATCTCACCAATTAACTACTATAATGAAACATAATCTAATCAAAATAATGAAGCCAGAAAAAAGTGTTTGTGAAAATTTGAAAGAAGGTCATCATCTATCATAATTAATACTATACACTCTAAATAATAATGCAGTACAACCCGAGTTCAACCAGTTTGACCAATGCCTGACCCGATTAGATCCAACCCAAATCAAACTGACTAGACAACACTCATATCAGACCTAACTTCAACCCGTCCTGTCATTGACCTGAAAACGAAGCACCCTCGAACTGACTGACCTGCCCATTTGACAATTCTACCAAAGACCAAGTATTAACTGTATTATATAAAGCTAACTGATCAAATGGATAAGTTAGTTGATCACCAACATATAATCTGCAAGTATGTAACAAAAAGAGAAAATGATTCCTTACCGTTATCTCAATGTCACAAACAAATGAATTACAAGATCAAATAAACAAAGATGTAACATAACTTACATAAAATCTAATTGCTAAATGAGGATTTCAAAATTTAAGATGGAATATCCCTTGTTATATGGTTGCCTCACCTAGGACAGATAGCACCACCCCCATCAATTACACAAAACATACCACCTTTTCATCTCACAATAATAACCCAATCAAAAATCAAAGGCCAGAAAGAGTCTTCAACTATTCCATGTATAACAGAAGTGGAAGTTTTTCATGAATAAAGCGAACCCCAATCGAACTGCAAGGATCGTCTAATTAGCTGAGACTAATAAAAGTATTTCTTTCAATGGAATCAATAAATAATAGATAACATCCATGCAAAAGTTAACCAAAATCATGTGAATGCGCAGCAAAGTCTACCAGGAGACTAAGTGCTATTCAGAATCAATATATATTATTGTTTATCCTGTTCTTACATGTATTTCAGTTTTATACATCATGGGTCTTCTCATTCTTCATTTCTCAAACTCAATCTGGAAGTATGTAAATCCTTCCTAGGTATTATTTGTGACTTGTGCTAGGTCACCAGTTAATTGAACAAGTTAAACAGTGACTGACAGTCAGACACAGAACAAGATAATAATGAAGATACCCAGCTGATTCTATAAACTGAAGTCCATGAAGCAACCAAAATAACATGCAACACGGGCAACTTGAAGACAACAAGTTCCTAGATATTGAACTCGAGACATTTAAACTTTGAATTGGCATGATCTAATGATTCTAATCTCTATCTGACTCCGTTAGGCGGGAAATAATATTGGTCACCAATCTTTATAATGCCAATTAATCAATCAATCAAAAATGTAATCACAGATAGCAGAATCCCGTCATGCATGAGAAGAATATCTTTAGACTCCATGTCATATTAGAAAAATAAAGAAATTTTAAGAAAATACAAAAAAAATTGAGTTATAAAGCCAAATAAAGGGTAAGATAAGAAATGATCAATGTACTTCCTCGAACCGTAATGATATACTTTAACCACCAACACATAAACCCTTTTGAAAGAGAATCAGTTAGATATAGGAAGAATAGGGACTGAAACCTCTCGAATGTTCAAGTCCAAAGGTGATAAGCATCAGAATTGATAAAAACCTTTAAGAGGGTATATATCCTGCTCAGATAATCCACATCATCAAAATCTTTAATTTTGATTTTCCACATGTAACCAAAACCTAAAACGAAATCATCCATACAAGCATCTACCTTTGGAGAAACCGTTTTTCCGGATCCAGATGGTTGGTCTAAATTGTTTGCGGTAACAAATTCAGGTGTGGATGAGCAACCCATCCAAAAACCTGATTTGTCTGAGCTCTGAGCATCATCAGGTTTCCCAATTGCAGAAAACCCGCCAGTCTCCAGAGTAGGATCTGAACCATTATCTAAACTGTTCTCTTCAATGCTTAGTAAACCCATTCCTTGCTCACAGGTGGACCCATCTGGCAGAGAGGCCGGAGTATCTAGAAGGAATGACCAGATAGTAGAAAGCTCCTCAGCTGACGGGCATCCAGTATAAGAGTTTATCAGTTGCTTCTTATTAGATGAGGAAGATGTAGAAGCAGCATGTTCCCTCTGATCACAGTTCTGGCACAAAGAGACCCCTTCTTCGACACATCTTACAAATGCAGGTTGAGAGTTGCATCTCTCACATACTAGAGTCCGAGAATGTCGCTTGGAGAGGGCATTTGCAGAGTGAACATTCCGGTCACAAGACAAACACAAAGAGGCAGCATCAGATCGGCAATATATCATGGACCTTTGCTCCCCACAAAAATCACATAAATGCCCCATTTTTAGTCTTAGATGTAGGATACAAGGCCAATATGCCTACTATGACCAGGTATGCAACTCCGAGGAAACACTGTCCTTGTAAATTCCCTTCGGTACTATCATAAGACAAAGCACCCATAAAAAAGAATGTAAGTTGATATGCAAGGTGATTATTTGGAAAACTACACACAGATGCAAACGATTATTCAAGTGCCTTCAGTACTAAAGAGCAATTTATTCAAGCTAAATTAATTGACACTAGTTTCTTGACAACTGCAAACAAAACCCCGCCAAGGTAGAAATACATAAAGTATTCATGCAGATGAACAGAAGCCCACGGGAATAGTTCACAATGACAACTAAGCATGAAAATTTGAGATAAAGGAACACAAACTGTTCCGGTACAAACACTAGTTGATAGCTACACAAGGAAAAGGTAACATCACAAGAACTTACAGAAGGGCATCTGATAGACTTATAATTCAAAGTTCACAAGCTAAATAGTACCTAAATGTTCAAACTAGGAAAAACCCCCAAATCACATTCCAACTTTTCAGAATCTCAAAGAACAAATCAACAGATGATGTTACCGAAGGCCAAAAAAATCACATCGGCGTGGAAAATTCCAGATAAACGTCGAGTGGCCAAAGAAAGCTGAATATTGAAATCGAGCTATAAGCAATAATTGACTGAAAAAGTGCAACAAAATAGTAAAAATACAGTATAAACAGTCGAAGAAAATTACCAGGAAAATCGTGTGGGGGGGTAGATCGTCAACTCAAAAGCCTATAAGTTGAAGGAGGGTTGCAGAGCTAAAATGTTTGGCTCGAATACAAAGAACGCAGGTTGAGAGTTGTTGTTTAGAAAGGAAATGGGAATAAGAGGAGGAGAGACACGAGGGTGGGGGAAGAAGATGGATATAAATATAAGTAAATAAAAAAATAATATATTAGGGTGGGGAGAAAAGAAATTCTGGCAAAAAAGTGATTAAAAAGTGCAAGAAAAGAGAGGGAGTGGGGCCACATTTTTGGCAAAAGTACTATTAACAAAAGGTAGGCTTGTGCTCCCGTGTCCATCTGGTTTGTACACTCATTTTCAGTTTTATTTCTTTTTTCAATTCAAAATTTATAAATTCTTAATATAATAATATATGCTCTCCAAGCTTCTTGATTGGTTACTACTTCTTGACGCGTGCGGTTTTGACCGCCTGCCGATTTTTTCGGCCTTTCGAACCATTGGATGGAGCACCGTCTAATGGTCTCGAACCGCTTTTCATTTAAAAAAAAAAAAAAAAAAAGTAGTGGAGAGAGGGAGAAAGTGTTTGACGAGAGTAAGAAATCACCAAATCTCTAGTATTCGTTTACCCCTTATCGACTAACATTCATATTCATTGAATTTTTAATGCGCCTTTTCATCCTCTCAAGTAATCGATTATATTTGCTCGCCTACAATCAACTCATATGGACTTGTTTTTTTGGTGGATTAATGCCCTTATTCTTGTTTTTTCGTCTTTAGTTTGTCAAACATGAGTTTTAGATTTTGTTTGATCGGTACAAATTTGGTTTCTTTTTGTTTTTATATTTTAGGGTTTTGTTTGATCGTTACTAATTTCGATTTCTTCTTCGGCTTCTTTTGTTAGAGTTCAATTTTAATTTTTTTTGCTTCTTGATTGGTTACTACTTCTCTTGCTAGACTTATACGGACGTGTAATCACTTGTTTCAGATGGCTCTCCAAGCTTCTCGATGTTCCTCAAGTTTCTCTCGGGAATCTTGTTCGTCATGAGCTTCATCTTCACTTTTCTCATTATAAGCAAGTTCGGATCTTATGAGATCTTCTATTACTGTTAGGACATGGAGTTTTGTTTACAATTCTACCTTTATGTTAAGCTGAGATCTTGATACATGCATTTGTTTTGTAAGTTGGTCAAGAGTCATTTAGATCAATTTCAAGTTCCTACTATGGAGGGTTTGCAGGTGCACTTTTGGTATATGACATCATATCTTTGCACTCTCTTTCTCTTATCTAGTAGTTGCTCTACCAGTCCCTCCAGACGGCAAAGTGTCAAATACCTGATATCCATGGGGTTTCATCCACTACTTCATTCATGGGCTCTGAAGAAGAGGATTCAAGTTTGTTGAGGAAGACGCCTCTCTAGATGAACAATCAACAAACCCTATAACTTATGTTTGTGGACATAAGTTGCATGTGTATATATCTTTATAATGTGTCTTGGATCTGTATACAAATTTCCTTGATTTTTCCAGTAAAAAAACAACATTAATTGTTTCTTTGGTTTTTGTAATCTTTACTTGTGATAAAATTATTAAGAAGCTAAGAGCATGATAAAAATGCAAGTAATTGTTACATCTTTATTGATAACTGACTGTTATTGAACATCAGAATTACAAAATGAGTGGTAGTTTTCTTAAGTTTGTCATTATTGTCTCAATACTTTCATTTTCAAGTTCTGATTCACGACTAAGATTGTGGGATATTGAATCTGGATGCAATACTTTAGTAATTATGAAATAACTTAGCATACCAAGACAATAGAATTAGCTTAGTCACATAATTATTCTCTTGTGTTTGTTTCATGCATGTCTAATGTCAAAGTTAGAACCTACCTTGCCCCTGAATTGCTTTGGTCTTTTGAGTTGTATGTATTATTTTAATTTGTATATAATTTACAAGCAAACTTTATAGGCATTTGCCATCTGGTTTGGAACAACATCCTCTATTTTAAATATGGCCTATTTGAGAGGTTTCCAATATCATCAAAGAACTAAACAAGGCATCAGATCGGTTTGAACTCACTCAGTTTCTTTTCGGTCATTATGATAGAAGGGTGTCGCCGTCAACGTTATTGCTGGTGCAGGTGGTGGCGCTAATGCACATGTGCACATATATGTTGATCCCAATAGACTTATTTTATGTGATGAACTGGAATAGTGTTTACTTTGATGCATTTCCTTTTCCTTTTTTTCATATGTGGGAGAAGTTGAATTGGTATTCTTTTGTAACCGAAGGGATCAGTACACTATACGGGTGTCCGAGTGAATATTTCAAATTGTAACACCTTCACTTTGTAGGATTGACCCACGTGACAGAATGTGCTACATGAAAGTTTGCTTGTCACAATGTTAGATGCATTAGAGTGTATGCATATAAATATTTGGACCCCAATGATAAACCCATACACAAAGCGCTCTAACAGACAAACTCGTCCATAGATTTTTGCAACAATTGGTTGATGATTCGACTTCTTGTCATCACTCATATTTTGTGTTAAATGCTTTGATACTTTTAAATGCATAGTTGGGATGACATGCATTTAAGGATGTACGTGAAACGGGGTAAAAAGAATATATACAAGACTAAAGTTGTGGACAAGTCACTAGGAGAAGAAGCCGGCATCAAATATGCAACTATAGAACTTCAGGGTTGATATGCTTATGGGTACATCTCTAGAGAAAATAGGACTCACGAAATTGTAATAAGTGTTTACAATTGTAGGTGTTGGAGCACGGAAGACCAATAGACGGCTAATTATGCACTTACTCATGTACACGAGCGTCATGTTCAACCTTATTATTCTTGTATGCATTATAATTTTTATGTTAGTTCATCGGAAATAAAATAAACATATATTGGTACCGACTTATTACTAAATGACTGATTTCCAATTTCATGTACAACGCATTTCCCGAAATAGTCTACGACGTGACCGGTTTCTAATTTCATGTAGCTGGAGAAGGTTCTTCCTCCATGCTATTGTGTTATGATTAGGGTTTAGCTGGAGATGGATATTCCTCTATGCTATTGTTTATGGACATAGTTTGCCTAGAGATGGTTTTCCTCCATGTGTTGTGTTGTGAGTACGGTGTGGGTTGGAGATGATTTTCCTCCATGCCATTGTGACGTGGTTAGAGGTTGGTTAGAGTTGGTTTTCCTCTATGCCTTGGATAGTAGTTGTGATTTTGTTGCTGGAGTGATGATTCCTCCATGCTCGTGTTTTGAGGTTATAGAACGTTATAGGTTGTAACCTTTTGAGTGGAGATGTGATACCTCCGATAGAGAGAGTTGTATACCTTGGCTTATGGGTCCGAGTGGATTGAGAATTGTTCAAGTTTCGGGATGAAACTTGTTTTTAGGAGGATCTAATGTAAGAGCCTTAGGGCCCTTTGGTTTTAACTCTGGAATCGGAAACGGAATGAAAACGAATCTAGTCCATACGTATACCCTTATTCATGAAAATTTTTGGAATCATTCCTTGTGATTTGAAGTAATTGAAGTAGAGTTTGATTACTTTTGATACCCTATAGGGAAATAAAACGTGGGGGAGCAAGTGCATTTTACATTAAACCACAAGGAATGATTCCACAAATTTCATGAATAAGGATATACATATGGACTAAATTCGTTTCCATTCCGTTTCCATTTCCGGAGTTGGAACCAAACGGGCCCTTAGTCTTTATAGGGACCCCGCCCCTGCGCCACGACTTGGCCGTAGATGTGGCGCCGCCCCCGCGGACCTGAGGACCCGCCCATGCGGTTATGGCGGCCTCAACCGCTTTCTTTGACCCTTGACCCGTGCTTTTACCTTTTCCTTCTTCCTTCCTTCTCTTCAGATAAGGGTTTCCTCTCTTCAGCTTCAGCTCTCATGTTCTTCTTCTTTCCTTGGTTCTTTTTTGATCTTCTTGCTAGAGTTGATCTTTGGAAGTGTTTTGTTGAAGCTTTGATGATGATGCTGAGATGTTGAGATTGTTGTGTTGTTGTGCTGCGGATAGGCAGTTGTGAGGTTCTTCCTTTCCAAAGCTTGCAGTGGTAAGCTTCTCATTCCCTTCTTTCTCCTTACCTTCTTCTTCTTCCTTTCTTGCTTCTTTTTCCTTAGGTTAGGAATTCCCACAAGCAATGCTTGTGTTGATCTTTCCTAGGCGTTTTTTATGATCATATGTATGTATATGTGTATATTGATTACCTTTGGGGCAATGAAGAAGTGAAGAGAATCAAGAGAAGGGTCGAAGAGAAGTCACAAAGACTTCTCTGTTGTTCGACCGCCCCCGCGGATTGGAGCCGCCGCCCCTGCGGTGTGTCGCCACTCCTGTGCTTCCTTGTTTACACAGGTGCATGTCTAGGACATACCAAGATTGGTATGCTTCTTCCTTTCCCTTTTGGCTTAACTTGAGAGTATAGCTAGGCTAGTGGTGTGTTTGATGAGTATGGTGATGTATATGTTGAGGTAATGCCTTAAGCATTTTTGAGTATGTTGAGGTATCGAGGTTAGATACGAGCTATAGTTTGGTTATGATTATGGGGTTTAGGAGACGAGTCTCCTAACCTTGACAACGTTTGATTTTGTGTGTGTCTTGTTAATGCAAGTGATGATCGTTTCCTCGAGGGGAAACTGTGGTGTGGTACATGTTACGTTAATATTAGGTAAGTCTATAGGACTTACTTAGCGAGCAGTTGTGGATTTAAGTGATTGTGATGGTGGTGCGTGTGTGCATATGATTGTTGCATTTATAACCTAAACCGGACTAGGACGACCACATATGTATATTAAAAGGCCCAAGTGTATTATAACGGGTCGTGACCACCTGTCAAAGCTCGCCGAGAGTGGAGAAGGTGCTCTGAAACCGGTACTTCAGGGGGGAGGTAGATCCCCATGCAAAACCTATGTGAAAGGGGACAAAGGCGAGGTTCTTGAGGCTCCTCATGCCACAAAAGAAGTTGAATTAGTAATAAATAACGAAATTGAAGATAATAAACGGTTGTGTGTGTGGCATTGCATATTGTGATGTCTTGATGTGTATGTGCTATTACTTTCATTCTTATTCATGTTCTGTTAGCTAACGGTTTTATACCGTGTTGTAGATATTTTGCAGGATAGGAAGACTGTAGAGTGAGCCAAATGGGTGATCAGCCGAGGGCTTCCGTACACTAGGATGTGCGAGGGTTTTGGGGACTTTTTGTACATGTTGGATATGTGTTTGCCGTTTTGTACTCTTCTGTGATGTTGTAAACCTTTTGATGTATATTTATACAGTTTTATGTATTTGGTCTTATATTTATTTGTGTCTTGTTGTAAGATCCAGTGAACTTGTTGTCAGGCTAGGGTCAGGATCCATTCTGAGATCCTAGCCAGTAGCGCCCCGAGTCCCGCGGATTTGGGGTGTTACAGTTCTAGTACGTGCCATCTGTATGAGGTATCATAACTAAGATACAAGATAAAGCTAACTAATACGAGAAATTTAAATCCAAACATAACAAACTAAGCTATTGAGATTCGTAGAGGTAAGGGTGATCCCACGTACTTTCTATCCTATCCCGACTATGCACATGTTTTGAAAACGAAATTCATTTAGAAAAGACAGACCCCTTTTGGATTTTGTTTATTTATTTATTCGTCCATTTAGAAGATTGCAAGTGTCATTGTTGTCAACCTAGAGCTCTGATACCATGTTGTAACTCCCTAAATTCTCAAAACTCGGGGAGCTATGGGTTAGGACCTCACAACGGGCCCTGACTCCAGCCTGACAACAATCTCACTGGATCTTACAATAAGGCACAAATTAAAAGGGGAGAACCAATTAAAATAATATGCAATAGTGTCATGATAAAAAATAAAGACTCTCAGCCGAGTACTATATCAATACGAAAATTTGAAACTACAAATGCCAAATATGATAACTAAAATATAGAAACCCAAAACCCGTCCTACAATGTACGGGGAACCCGGATGACCACTCAATACGGATCACTCGGCAGCTACACTATCTTGCAAGACATTTACGAGATCAGATAAAACCGTTAGCTAACAACATGCATATCAGAAGAACTGCATTAGCACACACACGTCATTGTTGAAATGAAACAAACATCGTGCTTTCAACAGCCATTTATTATCTTGCTTTAAGTTATTCACTTCTAATTCAACTTATTGTGTGCCACGAGGATCTCCCGAACCTTGCCTTTGTCCTCATATATCAACAAGAATGGATCCGATACACCTCACCGTATACCTATATGGGCTAGTCGCAAAGAACCTCTCAATCTCATGTCAGAGCTGGGTAGTGATGTCACACCCCATTATACATGCACTTGGGTCTTAATTACGTAACGCGTCGTCCTACTCAAGTTATAATTATGAGACATCAAACACACACAACCATCATAGCTCACACCAATACATAGAATGTCAACTAAGTAAGCTCAAATGACTTACATGTATCAAGACAAGTCCAACTAATCAACCACTCTCAATCCCGTAGTAATAGACTCAACCGCTTGATAATAAGGAAACATGGATCAATAACCTATCCATCATCTAGAAGTTTCTAGCTTCTAGATCAATGATGACTAACACGAGTCTAATCCAATAACCTTCTAACATTCTAAGTCCATCAGAATCTAACCTTTTCATTACTAGGTCCGAAAACTGCACCGCCACAGTTTTCCTACACTTAACATATATCAATGTAATCCCTAAACAGCCTAAAGCCTCAACTTTGAAGGATCCTACTTCTAAACCACTAGCTGGAGTTTCCTCTAATCATGTTATGTTCCACAATTTATACCAATTACAATTATCAAAGCCTTAGACATAAAGGATGAGTCTAAGTACCAATACTTGACACTCTTTAGAGGAATAACGCGACCGTGGGAAAAAAGACGGCGCGACCGTGGAAGGAAGACGCGACTGCGACAGGATGGAGGCGCGACCGTGGGGAGGAAAGACGGCGCGACCGCCACAACATATAGGCGCAGTCGCGGGATGTGAATCTTGATTGTTGTTATGGTTTTTCGACTTTGTGTAGAAATCCTAGAACCGAGCAACTTATGTTGTTGTCTGTTGTTGTTGTGGTAAGGGGTTACAAACAATAATAGTCATCCATGAGCACATATACATGGAGTAAAGGAAAGAGGAACAAGATTGGATCTTACCTCTCCCACAACGTTCCAAAAATGAGACTCGACATGGTTTTTTCTGCGTGCAAGGGATGAAGGAAGATGATGGGTTGCCTCCGATCGGTTGTTTTTGCTTGTTCGACGAAGACAGACGGAATGACTTCACAGTTGGTATCGAAAGAAGAGGATAAAGGAAAAGTGAAGATAAGAGAAAAGAAGAGTAGAGAAGCTACTTACGTGAATGAGAAAAGAAGAACGGTTGCTAGGATTCACATGAATGAGGAGAGACATCACAAATGGTATTGAAAGAAGAGGATAAAGGAAAAGTGAAGATAAGAGAAGAGAAGAGAAGAGAAGCTACTTACGTGAATGAGAAAAGAAGAACGGTTGCTAGGGTTCACATGAATGAGGAGAGACAGTCAAATGGTTAAGAAAGATTGTGATAATCCAAAAAGGAAGGGTTTCAAGATGGTTACAAACGATAACGACGAGATATGTTGTCTCACCGCGACCGCGGTGAGAAAGGTCCACGTCCCGGTAAAGGTTAGGCGCGGTCGCGGCAAGCATGCGCGACCACGTCGGCTGCTCGCGGCAACCTCTTATTGGCTTACTGTTGTGCTTCCGTTCCTTCCTGGTTCGGATCTTCGGAAAAGAATTTTCCGGTTGTTACACTTTTGCTTTGCATGCAGTTGCCTAAATCCTCGACAACAAGTTCTCTATTCAAAAATCATTGTATTACCTCAACTTCTATCAAACTCACATATATATTTCTACTTTCTATTAATCCGTGTGTAGGTCACTACCATACACATGTTACTTATCATGATTCTTGTTTCTTCTGGCTCATCGAAGTCTCACTCATGTTAAATGCATATTCATTGTGCAAGAGTCAACCTACAAATCTCTTTTTACCTTTGAATTTTTATTTTATCTACGGCGTAATATATTACCTAATAAAACCAATTTTGCTATATAATTATTTTATGTTTTTATTTGTACGTTGTTAAAAATATATAACTTTGTATTATGTCACTTGTATGATCATAAACTATATAACCATAGTTTATATCTATACAACAAGTATTTATGTGTCATTTGTATGCGACAAAAATCTATAACATGAACAACAATGCAACAAATTTTTTTTTTTTATGATACGGGTATCCGCATACAACACAAGCGGATTACGTCTAGGGACAAAAAATTACACCTTATCTATTCACACAACATTGAGATCACATTGACACTAAAAAAAAAAGTCAAACTGTAAACGTATAAAATTATTGAAACAATAAAACAAAGTTACACACATCTAATCAACCAACTGTCACATTAAATAATCAAAATCTACAACACTAACTTTAAAAAACTCAAATTAACATGCACACCATATCCATTTATAGGTATATCTCCTAAGATAAATATATTACGAACATTTAAAAATAAAAATGAAAGAGTTTGGTTAAGCATGCTCTTTTTTATAACCTTTTGTTTTGTAGAAAAAATCAAACATAAACTAATATATGTATCTATATACTATAGCAAAGTTAATAACGCTTACGGGTGGCGTTCACGTTCATTTCAGATATGTATCGCGTTGAGAATTTAAGCTACCGAACTTTTTTTCAAAAAAATTAAAAAAATGTTTTAGATTATTTACTACTATTACTATTGAAATTTCTATAACTATTAGATTTGACATTAATTTCTTATTTAATTTTTCATATAAACTAATTACTATTCACTGGTCGTTTTTCTATAAACTCTAACTTAGGAATTTAATTACAACCCCTAACAAAAATTACTTTCTACTTTTAGCTCCTTTTATATATCTCAATGCTTGTGTAAAATTTTCATATTTTATAAGATTTAAGTTTATTTTTTAATATAAATGAAATAGAGATATCTTTGAAAATAGTTCCATTCGTATTTAAAATAAAAGATTTATTAAGTTATTTATTTAAACAGTTTATATATTTTGGGCTAATTAAGTAAGTAGGTTTTTTCTACTTTATAGGATACTAAGTAGGCCTTTTCTATTATTGAGTTAACCCTTCCTCCATTTTTTTACTGTCAACCCTAATATATCCCTAATTTGAGAAGAGCAGTCGTTTCATCTCAACTCTGTTGTCGGAACCAAAAGAGGAGCAAAGCATAGCCTGGAATCCTCCTAATCTCTCACCTTTATGTCGATCGTCATCGGCGCAACTAGGGAGCCATGCCGGAGGAGCAAATCTCCCTTCTCCTCCAATATGTGTGGATCGAACCTTCCTTCAAGCTCCGAGCCTGAATTCCACTGTGACCAATAAGTATATGTGAAAGTGAAAAGCAACAGGTGAAATTTCATGTAAAACATTAAAGCATGTAAAATTGTTGAAAATCAATATCGATTTGTTTTGTGGTGATATTGATAGATCATAGTTTTATCATATCATACTTGAAAGAGAATTTCCAATTTATGCTGTGTTCTATTCTAACATGCTTCTCATAATTTTTCTATAGTTCTTCTTAGAGTTGATGAAAGTACCTCGGGTGGAATCAAAGCTAAGGGTATTTTGTTTTAAGATGCAGTTTAGTTCCCAGGTTATGATATATCTTCGTGGGCATATCGATCCGTTTGTGTTTTTTTTTGCATTCCTTCTTAATGTTTTGTAAATTTGATCTTCTTCAGGTTTCTAACCTGAGGAAAAATCCGAACCTTGTAAATTCCGCATCTGAAGAGGCAAGCAATCACTCTTCCTTGTTTTTGGTATCGGTATATCCCCTCGAGACATGTTTACAACGTGCTTAAATTCCCGCCTCTACACTTTCTTAATAGGTGAGAAGTTTTGAAAAATTGAGAAGAATCATGCACACTATCTTGCAACTGGGGAATGCTTTGAACCAAGGCATTGCACGGGGTAAGTTGTACCTTTCACTTTTGTGCTGTCAAAGTAATGTGACAGCTTATTTAAGGCTTCACATTAGGTATTATCAGATGTCAAGTAATTGTATTGTTCTTTTGTTTCATAGTGTTGATAGCTCTATTATATTTTGCACATAGGATCTGTTGTTAGATTCCGCTTGGATAGCCTCTTAAAACTTACCGACACCGAGCTAGAAACAACAAGATGACACTCATGCATTATCTTTGTAAGATAAAATGTCTATTTTACCTGGCTAATGCTGAACGAATTCCTAACAATCTTGCCACTTGGCTTCATAATCACCTAATTTATATGGATCCTTGGTCTGCATCATCTTCTTTGAACTTTCTTCTACCTTTCAATTGGACGATCTTTTTTCTTTCCATCCGGAAATAGGTTTTTACCATATGTCCAACTTGAGGACTTCCCATGCTTTCCACAGGAATAGCTTTTGCAATATATTGTTGTTGAGATCTGCTGGTGATGTGTAGGTTCTTGTTGAGAAACTTCATGAATTTCTAGATTTTCCCAAGGATCTTCAGAGTTTAGAATCTGCAGCAAAGGTATCACTCACCACTACATCCTTGCTCAGAATGTGATGGAGTGCAGTACACGCTTTAGCAATCCTTTCTCTGTCAATGCTATCAACCACAAAGATTAGTCAATGAAAAGACAAGCAATGGATCTTTAGCATTGCAGCAAGCCCATTGTCAGCAGTGGATCCTTTTGAGGCTTGGCGGCTTTGGACTCTCTGATGCATATTCCACATAAACTCCTCCCACAAAGCAGTTTTTTTATTAATGTTTTGGTATCAAATCTTGGTATTTAATTTCTGGTATATAATTTATGGTATCAATATATGGTATTTAATTTTTGGTATATAATTTATGGTATTTAATTTATGGTATCTAAGTTATGCTATCTAATTTCTGGTATCTAATTTATGGTATTTAATTTATGGTATCTATTTTCTGGTATCTAATTTTCGTATGATAATTTCTGGTATGAAATTTTTTGGTATGAAATTTCTGGTATGAAATTTTCGGGTATGAAATTTCTGGTATGAAAAATTCTGGTATGAGAATTTCGGTATGAGAAATTCCGGTATGAAAAATTCAGTCCAGAAAATAAAAAAAAAATAAAAAAAATAAAAAAGGCAAGAAAAATAATAAAAGAAAACAAATTCGGTATGAGAAATTCCGGTATGAAAAATGCACGACTCATTCGCAAAGCGTGAACGTAAGACCACGTTCACGCTTTGCGAATGCGTGACCCTTTCACGCCCTAAAAGCGCTTACGGAATGAGATCCCGTAAGCGCATTCATTCAAAAAAAAATCGGAAGCAGCGACGAAGCGACGAAGAAGACGAGAAGCCGAATCAAGCACCATTCGACACAAAATCAGCAATGGACAAAGACGGTAACGAAGGAAGGCCATTTCAGAAGCGGAAACACGACCCGAGAGAGGTATCGTTTGATTTTTGTTCGGTTTTTGTTCGGTTTTTGCTCGGTTTTCGTTTTTCACTTTTCGGTTGTTAATTGAGCATGAAATGGACATGAATAGGTTAGATTGTTGTTGAATTAGTTAGTTTTAGGTTGATTGAAGAGAGATTGGTGAAATTGTGGCCGAATGACCTTCGACAGTCCGCCTTCAATGGCGGACTGTCGAAGAAGATGAACAGTACTCCCACGGTCACGCATTGCGAAACCGTGGGAGTACTGTTCATCTTTTAATGCATTGGAATTATAATTCCAATGCATTAAATTAAATAAAAATATATTAAATATATAATTAATTTTAAAAAACTTAATTTAATTAAAGAATAATAAATACAAATTAAATTAAATAAAAATATTTTTATTTAATTTAATTGTAACATATTAAATATATTAAATTAGTTTATCCAATTTAATTTAAAATAAAATGGATTAAAAATATTATATTAAATATATTAACATTATATAATCTTAATTAATGTATATTAATTCAAAATAAACGGAAAAAAATATATCTAATTAATTTAATTGTAATATATTAAATATATTAAATTAGTTTATCCAATTTAATTTAAAATAAGATGGATTAAAAATATTATATTAAATATATTAACAATATATAATCTTAATTAATATATTAATTCAAAATAAACGGAAAAAAATATATCTAATTAATTTAATTGTAATATATTAAATATATTAAATTAGTTTATCCAATTTAATTTAAAATAAGATGGATTAAAAATATTATATTAAATATATTAACATTTTATAATCTTAATTAATGTATATTAATTTAAAATAAACGGAAAAAAAATATATCTAATTAATTTAATTGTAATATATTAAATATATTAAATTAGTTTATCCAATTTAATTTAAAATAAGATGGATTAAAAATATTATATTAAATATATTAACATTTTATAATCTTAATTAATGTATATTAATTCAAAATAAACGGAAAAAAATATATCTAATTAATTTAATTGTAATATATTAAATATATTAAATTAGTTTATCCATTATACTTTAAAATAAGATGGATTAGAAATATATAAAATAAAATAGATTAAAAATATATATAATTAAAATCTCTACCTTTACTTTTTCCCCTAATTTTATTTATGTATTTATAATTTATTTAATTTATTTTAGTTTCTTTTAAATTCAATTTAAATGAAAGTAAAGGAAACTAAATAAAAGAAAATTAATTAAATTGACCTGTAATATCAAATATAGATATTACAGGCCATGCAGAGACATAGACGGAGGCGTCCCACGGCCTCGGCTCGTAGAGATGGTCTCGCCACTGCGAGAGCTACGATGGGGAGGAGGTCCCACGTAGCTGGTTCGGCTGCCGACACACCACCACCACAGCAGCCACAGAGACCATGCATCTCAGATGCATCTCCGGCTCTCCCTCGGGAGGTTCTTCCACCACCGACGTATGGATCTGACTCGGACCAGGATGTGGCCAGTCCTTCTGTACAGGCAGGGGAGATAGATCCCACAGCTGGCGAGCGCGTTGATACTACTGCTGACGAGCAGGTTGAGCCACCTACTGATATTACTGCTGACGAGCACATGGAGACAGCTGCAGATATTCCTGCTGAGGAGCAGGTAGAGCCACCTGTTGGCGATCATACCGAGCAGCGAGATTTTGACTTCGATGCTCCAGCTGCAGATCCTGTAGTACCGCCGCAGCAGGAGCCATTTGTACCGGCTGATCGAGGTCGTGTAGTTGCTGATACAGGGGCACCATTGATCAGCGATGTGCTCACTTGCTATGCCGGACACCGTGCTCGAGGTGTCTGGATGGGAGAGGTAGATAACTAAACACAATTACAACACATTATCTTACAAAAAGTAAATTAATAAAACGTTTAATTGAATATTCGGTGTGTTATGAAGGAGGATTACAGGAGGCCGATGACAGCTTTACGGCGGATAGAGCACATTCAGACACTCAGTAGATGGATTTCCGACGCTGATAGAGCGGACCCCACTTCCTGGTTTGCTTTAGCATCTCAGAGTGGCTTGATGGGTTTGCTAGATGTCTCTTTTGCTGGAGTTGACCACGCCCTCATACATGCATTTGTGGAGCGCTTGCATCCAGAGACTAGCAGTTTCCATCTACCTTGGGGTGAGATGACCATCACTCTGCACGATGTAGCCGTCATCCTAGGCATTAGGATTGATGGAGAGGCCATGGTCACACCTATGCTGGCACGAGATAGGGTTAGGTGGCTGAGTGATACATTTCACATATCAGAGGTGGAGGCTAGGAGTCACCAGACAGCTCTACCAGTGGACCTGTTGAGGACTGCGTATGATGCCATTCGGCGCGACCCAGCTACCCCAGCTGAGGAGGTGGCATCTGTGTTTCTTCTTTTCTTTTTAGGGTCATCCTTGTTCGTCGATAAATCGACGAACAAGATTCGACCTTTTTTGATCGACTTCGTGCGAGACCATGGGCGGACTGGAGACTATGCTTGGGGCACCGGCGTCCTAGCGTACTTGTACTCGTACGTATAACTATCACTCTACTTCAATACCTAATAAATTCTTATTGTTACTGTTATGATAAAATGACAAATCTGGACTTTACCTACAGTAT
>BSUD01000003.1:121544344-121574744 GCA_033239045.1 Fagopyrum esculentum | reverse complement strand
AACTTACTGTTTTTAAATCATAAAAATTTGAAAAAATAAAAAATAAATGATAACAATATAAAGTTTTTGGATATTCTAATATATGATGAAAAAATTAAAAAAAATAAATCAAAATATAAAATAAGATATTAAACCTACTATTTGATAACCTACTGTTTTTAATTGTAATTCAACAAAAAAAATAGAAAACCGGTATATTCGAAAAAAACAAAATAAAAATTCTAAGGAAATCGAAAATCAGTTTAGGAAATAATGAACTAATAAATAGGAAACCACTATATTTCGGAAATTCAAAATGAAAATTCGAAGGTACTCGGAATTCATATTCAGAAAATAATTTCGGAAAAATCAAAATGAAACCTTCAGTAGAGAGAACTACGGGTAACAAAATATTTTACGAATAACAAATCGCTTGATCAGAAAAAAAAAGGATAAACATACAAATGGGAAATAAACTATGAGCAAAAAAATCTGATTTTTAAGCAGCTCGATAAAATTGGAAAAAATATTTCCATCAAACAAAATATTTTACTAATAAGAAATTGTAAACTTACGAATATGAAATCTATTTTTTTGTTTTTAACAGAAATATTAAATACAGTTAACAGAATATTTTACAAATAAAAAAAAAATCGGAATACTTAAATTTTTTTTTATTAAATCAGAAAATATGATTTTTATTCAAAAAAATATTTTGAAAATTTCTGTTTGTTGCAAGAAAGATTTAGATAAAAACAAAAAATAAAACAAAAAATCTAAATTTTAAGCAAAATTGTAATTTTTAAATCAAATAGAAATCATATTTTTTTTAAATCAAGTGATATCACTTGATCAGGAAAAAATTAAAAATGGATAATCTGCATATAAATCGGAAATCAATTATAATTATAAAAAAATCTGATTTTTAACAGAAATATTAATTTCAAAATCAAAATATTTTACGGAAAAAAAATCACTTTGAAAATTTTATAATTTCTTATTAAATTAGAAAATCTGCCGCATCGTTGAATGGGGATTTATGGTAAAGATATAAGGATGGGTTGCTACCCATGTCAACAAGAATTCTTCTTTTCCAGTGGTAGAGTGAGGACAAATAACTCTGGAGTTAAGCGTGCTCGTGTGGGAGCAATTTCAGGATGGGTGACCTCCTGGGAAGTTTTCTGCGCGAGCATTCGAAAAGTAGAAGCATTAATTCAAAAAAATAAATTCTTGCAAGTATTGAAACAAAACAAAAAAAATAACAAAAAGTGGAAATATCGAGTTACAAATTGATAATAAACGCATTGGAAGGAGGAATTACCTCCGAAATTTGAAGTAATGGAAAGATGAAATGAAGAAATTCTAAAACCGCAGAGCGAGCAGCTCGACGATTTGAGGAGAGATAAGAGGTGAAGGATGAAGGGTGAGTTATGCATTGTATTTTTAAAGAAAGCGCTCCCATCTGTTATGTAATAACCGAAATTTTTAAACTCCGTAAAACCGGAATTTAACCGATTTTCGAAACGTCAATCTTAAATAAATGAGTACATAAATTAAAAGTAAAATAAAACAAATGTTATTTCTATCATTTATTGTGACATTAATTCACATAAATGACGAGACCTTGTAACCGGGAATAAATTACGCACCTTAATAAAAAAAATATAAAAAAAAAAAAAATAATAATAATAATAAGATAATACGGAATTTAATTCCGTATTATATAACTTCCCGTACCTAACCAGAAACCGGACGAGTAACGAGTTCCTATTCTCGTTCTAATGAGAAAGCAGGCCGGATTGTGGCCCACTATTAGGCCCATTTACCAAACTCACCAGCCCACTTCCTAAACTAATCCTAACCCTAATTTTAATCCTGCGTTTAAACCCTAATCCTATGAAGCTTCCGCTCCTTCACTGGTTTACGCTCCTTCTTTGCCTTCGGAAAAGAGACAGCAGCATCCTTCCGTCTCCGACGCAGCCGATGCAGCCACCGCCTCCTCTTCCGCCTCCCTCGTCCGCCGGCAACAGCAGCCGCTAGGTAAGCCACCCCTCCGTTTATCTCCTCCCTCTTCCGTTTCTGTTCGCGACTAAACTGCCCCTCTTCACCGCCTCGACTGCAGACCTTGCGCCGCCAAGCCCGTCGGAGTTCTGCAGCGTGCGCTTACCGAAGGCTAGTCTACACCCCTCTTCGCCACCCTCCTGCGCCAAGAAGAACGAACCAGAGCAGCCTCCTGCGCCGAGAAGAACGAACCAGAGCAGCCCCTGTGCCGACGCCACCGCCGCCCTCTGTCGCCGCTAGGACCGTCGCCGCCGGAACTGGTCTGCAGTAGGTTAGCCGGCCTTCTCCTTCCCTTCGTCTTCAGCGCAAACCGACCAACCTCGCCGCCGATCCAGCCGGTGAGTCGGCTTATTTCTATTTCCGCTCTTTCCTCTCTTCTTTTTGGCCTTCTGTTCGTGTGGTTAACTTACGGGCAATCTGGCCTTCTTGGATCTGCAATGACCAGCCAAACCATTCCGTGTTGCTGAGCCGGATCGAAACAAGCAGTGGTTGAGACGTACGTACAGTCCACTCTTGTGTCTTGATTTTGTTTTAAAAAGGGGATTGCAACAACACCATTATATAAATGGGTAGACTTTGGATTAAGAGTCATATATGTACAAATTTGTGAAGGTGTTTGATATGGTGGAAATGTATATATATATATATAAGTATGTATGTATATATATATATATACAGAGTGATAAGTATAAAAGGGATAAATTATACTTTTAATGTGAGATATAAATATATATATATATATATGAATAGGTTGGGATTTCGAGACTTATATATATAAAAGAACATAAGTGTATATATATTCATATACGGAAGTGTACAGATAACCGTAAGAGATAAGAAATGAAATTATGTAATTATACATATACAAATACCGAGTAGTCACGTATATATACATGTAGAAGGATAGAGTGGTAATCGGAAAAGAAGAGGAATGTTGTCCTTTGAGGAGTGGGTTCGAGTTTTAACGTATAACTTATAAAAAGAAACTATAAGAGAGAAATGAATTGTAGAAAACAAGTTCTAAAAGGAATAATGGGATGTAAGAATAAACTTTAAGAACTTTCGGCACTAAGGGTAAAATAGTCTTTTACCGTAAGAGAGCTTTCTCCGTAATTCCTTCGCATGAGGTTGGACAGTTGGATGTGATTTTGACCCACATGCCTTTTGACAGGCGTTTGAGTTACCACGATTACGGACTATTTTTGAGACGTGGTAGAGTGTGTTTTGATTCAGGTAAGTCCTTGCGACTTACTTAGCCAGTTTCTGGATATTAGTTGAGTGATAGTGGTTGTGTGTGCTATGTGCGTGTTTTAATAATAATAACTTGCTAGGACGACTGTTATTATTATGTTTAAGGCCCAAGTGTATGTATAACGGGCCGTGACATCACTGCCCAGCTCTGACAAGAGACTGGGAGGTTCTCTATACCCAGACCAGGCAGGTACAAGGTGAGATGCATCGGATCCATTCCTGATGGTTACACGGGGGCGGAGGCGAGGTTTGGGAATCCCTCGTGTCACAAAATAAGTATCATTAGCGTGAAAGAGGACTTAACTCAAGATAATAAAACAGACTTGTTTGAAAGCATGATGGGTGTTTATATTTTTATGTGTGTGTGTGTGCTGCTATTATTCTGCTAATATTTAGATAACTAGCTAACGGTTCCTCTTGTTGTGTTTTTAGATTTACCGCAGGTTAGACCAGCAGCTGAGTGATCCGGAAGTAGTGGTCAGCCGGGTCTCCGTACTCCTTAGAGTGGGGGTTGGGGGTTGTGTTTGTCTTTCCTTTCTTTTGGTTAAGACAGTTGTTCGTTTCTTTTGTTTAAGTACTTTAGGCTGCTAGACAGTGTTGCATTCATTACCTTAAAAATACTATTTTTATGAATTTCGGTTTCTTTATTTGTGTCTTGTTGCAAGATCCTAGTAATATTGTTGTCAAACTGAGGTCGGAACCCACTGTGAGGTTCTAACCAGTAATGTCCCGAGTTCTGAGAATTCGGGGTGTTACATGTTACTCGTAAAGATTCGATTAAGTTTATTTTTTAATTTTTTTATCATCATGGATTTTATTTTTTTTACATTGATTGGCTACATCTGGTGAAAATATCGATTTGTTACGGATTTGTTTTTTTCCGGTTTGTTATGAATGAAAAAATAATAATTTGATGATTTTTGTTTGGATTCTGTTGAGATTTTTATTTGGTGTTATAAATAATGTCCCGAGTTCTGAGAATTCGGGGTGTTACAACATGGTATCAGAGCTCTAGGTTGGCAACAATGGCACTTGAAATCTTCTGAAAGACCGAATAAGTTTTAAGCAGAACCCGAAAAGGGGTCTGAGTTTTTAAAAGAGAATTTTTAGTTTTTAAATGCATGCATAGTCTGGTTGGGAATAGAAAAGTACGGCTGACCACCACTACTACCGCGGATCTCAGTTTGCTTAGTATGGACTTTAGGTTTTACTGTAGTTGGACTTTTAGCTTGTTTATAAAGATATGTTATATAGATAGATATATGCCGAAGATTAGTAGAAATTGTAGTTATGTTATGTCCTTAACGGAGATAACATAATGAGTTTCTCACCCCTTGGACACATCTAAGTAGTTTTGAAGGGTGTCAACGTGAGGATTAGTATGCACATCTGATGTGCATTGGGGTAGACGAACGTCGGACAACTCCTTCGAGCTTGTTGAGGAACGTCGAGACGGAAAAGTGAAGACTCAAAGACAACACCAACTACGATGACAAGAAGAGAATTCCAAATCAACTCAACGGGATCAAATGAAGGATATACAAGAGAGTAGTTCCGGAGGAGCAAGTGATGATCGCCAACTAGGGAATTGAGAAAGACAACGGAGAGGCTCTTTCAAGTTGTGTAAAGTGACTTCACAAACAAAGAGGATGACGTCAAAAATTTGCCATGGACATGAAAGTCAAAAGGGAGATATAGTAGCGATCAAGAAAAGGAACATAAAATTTAAGCTCACTGACAGACTAGGAAGTGAAAGTTGATGCCAAAAGCAAGGCGAAATATGATCACTCTCAACAAGCTAATTGCCACCACAATCCAGATTGATAACCGAGACAGTCAAAAGTATGGAAGTCAACACGAGACACATTATCTATCCAAATAGAAAGAATTAAAGACCTGCAACTTGGAAGCTTACGCATTGCCAAAAAGGGAAAGGTGGATTTCACCAACGTAGAAGTGGAGTGATCTCGTAGAACACAAGAGAAATTTGACATAGACCGGGATACAACAATAACCAGCTTCTGTAAAGGTAGCATTACAAGCAACACCCAAGGAAAAAGAGTGTGTGAGAAGAGTATTGGTGAACCCGAGGGACCCCAATAACTTCTCATTCAAAAGGAATTTAAGCTAACAACACTACAAGTTCATAATAGAGAACTGCAAGTAGATGATAACTCAGATAAAAGAATCGCAGAGATGTACCTGCAAGCTACCCTAGAAGGATTGAGAAGTCTGTTGATGGAAGAAGAATGATACAACTGGACTCGTAAGTGTATAACAATCTTACAAAAGTGTAGATTGTAGGAGGAGCTAAAGAAGAATAAACAGAGAGACTGAAGGAGATATATTTCACCAAGTATATCAAGCCTCAAAAGAGATGGAGGAAAAGTAAGACTATGATGTTGTAGAAGGTCAACTATATCCTACTTGGACAACTTAAAAGTTACATGTGCGGGTTAACTGGTGATGGTTAGTTAACCGATAAGAAGAATAACCACAAGGTTATAAGTGAATTTTATCGACATCTAGTGAATTTCCTTCGGAGATCCACGACGAAAATGGTGAAGTTAAATCAATACAAGTAATAGTAGCCTGGATGGTAACGTTAAATGAGTTCAATATGATAACTCTAATAAAGAAATTAAGAGCGGCTCTTGACGGTCGGTAATGACCCTTGAAGATAGTAATGGCGAAAAGGGAATTATTGAGAGTAGTTACTTACTACTGACTACGAAAGATACATATCAGAGTTAGAATGAAGGGATCCCTGTAAGAAGAACTAGAAGACTAAGAGGAAGTAGATGATTGGAAACATGTCCTATGTCTTAGCATCCCACACCAGTAAGACAAGTGCTCCTTCGAGAAAAAGTAGGGTCAGACTGTCTAGATTGACAGGGAAAACCCTTGTGATTTAAGATGTGACACAGAATAATTGGAAATTCCGAGGCGGCACAAACATAAGGAGTATGATGTAAAGCCTTGGTGAAATGTGTGGTCGAGTTGTGAGGTGATTGCAGATAGAATCTACAGGTCGACTAAAACAGACATGAGAAGGAGTAAATGTGAAAGACTAAAGGTTGTTATATGGATCCGGTATCACACCAATAAGATGGTTACCGAAAGGACTAAAGACTATTATTTAAGGAGAAATGGAGGTACTCCATGGAAAATTCAGCTGGACTATTGACCTAAGAGTTGATGAAAGTAATAAGACCAACCAACGCGGTTGTAAAGTGTGTATGAGAAAACTCAAAGGGATTTAACTATCTTACGGGGTGTAAATATCAAAGAAGGTAAAGCGACATGAGTATAAGGAAGACATAATAAATACGATGCGAGAAATTTGATTGGTGGGAAAATCATATGCACCTAATGTGTTGTATACAAATGGTACCATTGGATGTTTAATAACAATCATACCAACGGACTGATGACACTATGATAGATTTAGTGTAAACCAAGTGTATAACTTATCTAGTGAGAAGGAAAGTCAGGTATCAAAAAAAGCGGGTTATGATAAATTTTAAATAAAGTTTTGAGATGAGGATGTCCTTAGGAAATCTAGGTAAGAGTACAAAGCAACTGAAGTTCCAACACAGAATGGGTAGTAATGATCAACAGACAGTTAGAGACCGATGCAGAGAAGAAAAATGTATAAGACGAGTCACCTAGTAGAAGAGTTCACAAGACAAACTTGCAAGGCCAAAAGAGATAAAATGTCGACCATGATATGAGGGTCTAAGGTGCATGGAAGGGATACCTACAATAGAGTGTAGATGCAAATGTAGACTTTACAAGTGTGGAGAGGTTTTAACCTCCTCAAAAATATAGGAATTTGAAAGAAATCGCAATGTCGGTATCAAAAAGTTGAAGCCCTGTAGCGGAAACAACGGAGTATCATGAAGGCAAGGTTGCTGGTAACACCAACAAAGGAATGTATATATAAGAACGGCCTTGACGGACTCGAAAGTCCAAGGTAACCCCAATTATCACGGGACCTAGTCATCAAAACCGACGGTCCGTGCAAGGGGAACTGCAAGGGGATGATAACTAAAATCATCAGCACTACAACGACACTTACCAGCTATTGTTGAAGACTTGGAATGATTATTTAGGTCAAGATGAATGACCCAGTTGAGCTCGAGAAGTAGATTTAGCCTAAGGAAATAGAAGTGTGGAATAGAAAATGAATTAGTGAAGCATGAAAGGATTAATCGAGCAGATGATGCTCACCAAGAATTTAATGCCAGTATAGGTATGAGAAGAGCAGGTCCGAAATATTGAGATAAGTCAATTATAGAGTGACTGACATCAACTGAGGACGTATAAGTGTTGATTGGTTTTGACGAGCAGGTACCGTTAAGAAGAGATATTAGTGACTGCGAATTTAAGAGATAATTTTACCGATGACTTGGAGGAATCCCCAAGTAGGCAACGACAACTTCTGGGGTGATCTAAAGATATAGAGAGAATCGGTTAGAGGTTGCTTACTAGTTGGTCAAGAACAGTCTACAAGTGAGTAAGAGAGTAAGGATCTGTTTGAGGAGGATCTTGATAGTAGTAGAAGAGAAGTATAGGCGGGAGTTGGGTAACTCATGTTGACCTTAGAAAGACGCCATTGTGACTAATGGGTGTTACACCAAAAGCGTGGTAGGCCCATAAACCACAGATGAAGAAAATCAATGTTAGGTTAACTCTGATTTCAATAAGGAATTAGAGATCTATATAAAAAAGTCCACTTGGGTGTGTGATTTGTTTAGAGTTATATAAATTTTAAAGCTTGACAAGAAGTAGGTGAAAACAATTAATTAAGGAACGATCCGATAAGGTCACATTAAAGAAACCGGGTCAAGCGGTTTGTATTACAAAGAGCATTAGGCGACAGAAGTTTAAGATCATTATTTCATAATCGATAGTCGGGAACTTTCGAAAGGAAAAAGTTTTTATGGTTGGTAGAGTCATCAACAGAGCTGGAGGTAAGTTTAGAAAACCAAACCGTGAGAAAGTACCCACCGAATCCGAGATACGTCATCAACTATGAAGATCAGAAAATTTAGCCGGTTGATACTTTTGTAGAGTTCCAGTGGTCTAGACGATGAGCTGATGAGGCTACTTGGGAGATAGAGGAGAGTATTAGATGTAGTTATCCCGAGTTCTTTGCGGGGTTAGTGGTTACTCCTGTTTTGACGAGTTAGTACTCGGATGTTGTGTTGTTTGACCTTTCAGGTTTTTATATTGTTTTGAGTGATTACGGTTTATGTGACACATGTCTACTTTTGGTGATTGAGTAGTTGCTTGTAGCCAACGGAAAAGTCGAGAAAATTAAAATATACCAAAGGAAATGCGCGATTAAGAGAATTATTCTAAGTTTCGGGACGAAACTTCTTTTAAGAGGGCACTGATGTAATAACCGAAATTTTTAAACTCCGTAAAACCGGAATTTAACCGATTTCCGAAACGTCAATCTTAAATAAATGAGTACATAAATTAAAAGTAAAATAAAATAAATGTTATTTCTATCATTTATTGTGACATTAATTCACATAAATGACGAGACCTTGTAACCGGAAAAAAATTACGCACCTTAATAAAAAAAATATAATAATAATAATAATAATAATAATAATAATAAGATAATACGAAATTTAATTCCGTATTATATAACTTCTCATACCTAACCAGAAACCGGACGAGTAACGAGTTCCTATTCTCGTTCTAATGAGAAAGCAGGCCGGATTGTGGCCCACTATTAGGCCCATTTACCAAACCCACCAGCCCACTTCCTAAACTAATCCTAACCCTAATTTTAATCCTGCGTTTAAACCCTAATCCTATGAAGCTTCCGCTCCTTCACTGGTTTACGCTCCTTCTTTGCCTTCGGAAAAGAGACAGCAGCATCCTTCCGTCTCCGACGCAGCCGATGCAGCCACCGCCTCCTCTTCCGCCTCCCTCGTCCGCCGGCGACAGCAACCGCTAGGTAAGCCACCCCTCCGTTTATCTCCTCCCTCTTCCGTTTCTGTTCGCGACTAAACTGCCCCTCTTCACCGCCTCGACTGCAAACCTTGCGCCGCCAAGCCCGTCGGAGTTCTGCAGCGTGCGCTTACCGGAGGCTAGTCTACACCCCTCTTCGCCACCCTCCTGCGCCGAGAAGAACGAACCAGAGCAGCCTCCTGCGCCGAGAAGAACGAACCAGAGCAGCCCCTGTGCCGACGCCACCGCCGCCCTCTGTCGCTGCTAGGACCGTCGCCGCCGGAACTGGTCTGCAGTAGGTTAGCCGGCCTTCTCCTTCCCTTCGTCTTCAACGCAAACCGACCAACCTCGCCGCCGCTCCAGCCGGTGAGTCGGCTTATTTCTATTTCCGCTCTTTCCTCTCTTCTTTTTGGCCTTCTGTTCGTGTGGTTAACTTACGGGCAATCTGGCCTTCTTGGATCTGCAGTGACCAGCCGAACCATTCCGTGTTGCTGAGCCGGATCGAAACAAGCAGTGGTTGAGACGTACGTACAGTCCACTCTTGTGTCTTGATTTTGTTTTAAAAAGGGGATTGCAACAGCACCATTATATAAATGGGTAGACTTTGGATTAAGAGTTATATATGTACAAATTTGTGAAGGTGTTTGATATGGTGGAAATGTATATATATATATATAAGTATGTATGTATATATATATATATATACAGAGTGATAAGTATAAAAGGGGTAAATTATACTTTTAATGTGAGATATAAATATATATATATATATATATATATATATATATATATATATATATATATATATATATATATATATATGAATAGGTTGGGATTTCGAGACTTATATATAAAAAAGAACATAAGTGTATATATATTCATATACGGAAGTGTACAGATAACCATAAGAGATAAGAAATGAAATTATGTAATTATACATATACAAATACCGAGTAGTCACGTATATATACATGTAGAAGGATAGAGTGGTAATCGGAAAAGAAGAGGAATGTTGTCCTTTGAGGAGTGGGTTCGAGTTTTAACGTATAACTTATAAAAAGAAACTATAAGAGAGAAATGAATTGTAGAAAACAAGTTCTAAAAGGAATAATGGGATGTAAGAATAAACTTTAAGAACTTTCGGCACTAAGGGTAAAATAGTCTTTTACCGTAAGAGAGCTTTCTCCGTAATTCCTTCGCATGAGGTTGGACAGTTGGATGTGATTTTGACCCACATGCCTTTTGAGAGGCGTTTGAGTTACCACGAGTACGGACTATTTTTGAGACGTGGTAGAGTGTGTTTTGATTCAGGTAAGTCCTTGCGACTTACTTAGCCAGTTTCTGGATATTAGTTGAGTGATAGTGGTTGTGTGTGCTATGTGCGTGTTTTAATAATAATAACTTGCTAGGACGACCGTTATTATTATGTTTAAGGCCCAAGTGTATGTATAACGGGCTGTGACATCACTGCCCAGCTCTAACAGGAGACTGGGAGGTTCTCTATACCCAGACCAGCAGGTACAAGGTGAGATGCATCGGATCCATTCCCGATGGTTACACGGGGGCGGAGGCGAGGTTTGGGAATCCCTCGTGTCACAAAATAAGTATCATTAGCGTGAAAGAGGACTTAACTCAAGATAATAAAACAGACTTGTTTGAAAGCATGATGGGTGTTTATATTTTTATGTGTGTGTGTGTGCTGCTATTATTCTGCTAATATTTAGATAACTAGCTAACGGTTCCTCTTGTTGTGTTTTTAGATTTACCGCAGGTTAGACCAGCAGCTGAGTGATCCGGAAGTAGTGGTCAGCCGGGTCTCCGTACTCCTTAGAGTGGGGGTTGGGGGTTGTGTTTGTCTTTCCTTTCTTAATGTAACGCCCCGTTTATTTGGTGCGTTTCGATATTTATATTCCTACTTTTATCGATAATTTCCTACCTAAAATATTTTATTAAAGTATTTTACGATGTAAAATATCTTCCCGGGTATATTTATATTTTGGATATGTTCTTGTATGTCCGTACTTTTATTTTCAGAAAACAAAATCGGAAGTTCTTACGTTTCGAAAAGCCCGTTCCGAACGCGTTTTGATCGGATTTACTCTTTACCCCTTTCTTTATTCTTTTCTTTTCTTTCTATTATTTATTTTCTCTCTCTCCTTAAGCTGATGAGATACTCATCTCTCTACCCAACCTTTCGGTCTTCTGCTACTCACCTACCCGACCTCTCGTTGCACGCAACAAACCTGCATCCTACACCTAGACTAAGACCTCGACTTGTGGTTGCTTTGTCCCCTTCACTCCTTCACCGCTATCCCTGTAGCCCACCTCCAGCCCCTGTGTGATCTCCCTCTCTCGACGCCACAGAGCTTGACCACCACAGTCACCTCCTTCAATTCCCCTGGTTGCCTTCATCTCCCTTTTCCTCAGAAGCCAAACAAAAGCCACACGACCTCATCTTGAATCTTGATCTCCAACCCTCTACAATTGCTCATGTTCATCCGGAAACACCGAGAGGAGGACTGAACCACCACTGCAGCATCCTATCCCTCGCTTGCTTGTTTCCTCTTCGCCTCTGTTGAGTCAGCATGCCGGAAGCAACAACCGCCAGACGCCCGGAATCGAAGCCTGTCGCCGACGCCATCGGAAGTGCTTAGTCTCGCCTCCATCTTCTTCCCCTTGCGCCACCAGCCCGATCTGAAGCAGGGAGGCGCCACTTCTCTCGTTCTTTTCTATTGCAATCAGGAACCACAGCCACTGCAACATCACCGGAGCATCCGACCTGCCCTCGCACCGCCGGAGATGTGGGCAGTCAACCGCCGCCTCGCCTCTCTTCCGCAGCCATGGCGGCTGCCCTGCGTTTTTGCCCTCCCACCTCCAACCTTCAGATGAAGGTTTTAAAACCCTCTTACTTTATTAAATCGGGCCCCCCTATTATTTGATGAAATTACAAATTTTACCCACTGTTTTGCATTTACATATTTGGCCCTAATTTTGGAATCTTGCAATATTACCCCTGCTGGAATAAATTACAGGAAATAGCCCAAAGATTTATTTACAATTTATGTCACAAGTTTCTAGCATTTCATAAATTGCCCTTGACAATGTTTCTATGGGTTTTTAATTTGGGATTTACTTGAATTATATTCTTATTTATATATATCATATATATTATGCTCATGTTGGATTAATTCCGGGTTATGACTTAAAATTGAATTACGAGATTTTAACGTTGGCTTTGAAAATGAGTTTTACCTTGGGATTATTAGGTTATACAATTTGCCCGGAATATATATTTACGGTTTTAACTTGGGTTTTAAAAGTGGGTTTTCCTTAGATTTATATATGTTAACTATTCCGTTCAAATTTGGTGTATAAGCTAAATTTGTATAGTTTTGGTGTTAGGTTCGGAAGCGTCCCGATAAAGACCTAACAAGTCCAAGTCGACATCCGTTGATCGATTTCCGTCTTTTAACGTCGTGTGAGTATTCTTTCCCCTCGATTTAGTTATGTTTAGTATTGGAATCATGCTAGGTCGGATCTAGCATAACCTAGTGAGAATGCCAAGTAGTGGCTTTGGACCTTAGGTGAGTGTTTGAGGATTGTGAAATGTTTTATGACTTGAGGTGTTGACATTATCTTGTGAGGTTTGAGATTGGAGTATATGGTTGTTGAGATTATGGGTTAGGATATGTTTATCCTAGCATGGTGTTGTTACCGTTGAGTTGTTTGCTAGTCATGTTATACTAGTGGTATTGTGAGTTATGATCTTGCAAGATCCGAGGGTTTAGAAGTCTTAGAACTTCTAGCTTCTGTTGAGTGTGATGTGAGCATGAGGGATTCTAGGATGCGGTCCTAGAATTGAGAGTCAAATGGTCTTGCGTTGATCATTTGTATAGAAGTCTTAGACTTCTATTGTGAGTGGGTTGTTGTTGATATAGTTATCTTCTTGTGAGCAGGTTATGAGCTTCCTCCATAAGGAAGCGAGAGTGTTGTGAGTTGAGCGTGGTGACGAGGTAAGTCTCCGGACTTACTTAGCTCGTATTCCTTGTATTAGCATTGATGTGTGTTTGGTGGTGTGTGTTTATTGTTTATTGTTATAACAACTAAACCGGAATTAGGATTACCGACCTTTATATTATTTTGGCCCAAGTGTATGATAACGGGCGGTGACAACTTGCCTGGCTCCCGCGAGAGCTAGGAGGTTCTCGGCGACTATCCCGTGCCGGTAGACGGTCGGATGCATCAGTACCATTCCATGCCGGTAAGTAGGGACCGAGGCGAGTTTCGGTGACTCTCGTGTCACAACCTAAGTTGAATTAGAATGAGATATGACTTAATAATAATAAGATAATAAACCGGACTTGTGTGTTTTGGAGTGTATTGGGTGTTTATGATGATTGACATGTGTTTGTGCCTTTCACCTTGATTCTAATGCCTCGAATATTAGCTAACGGTTTTATACCGATTGTTGTAGATTGTCTTGCAGGTTAGGAATGCGGTCGAGAGATCCAGAAGAGTGGACAGCCGGGGTTCCGTACATTTTAGGATTGAGTTTTGGTTGGAGTCGTGTTTGAGTTTTGTATTCATTATATATTGTATGCCGCGTGTATGGCATTTGGTCTTTCGGTTGTATCTCGGCTGAAGTCTTTGGTTTGTATGGTTTTGGGTTTCTTTGCATTGCATAAAATGTATTTGGTTTTGGCCTTTATTTGTGCCTTGTTGCAAGATCCGGTGAAATTGTTGTCAAGCTAAGGGTCGGGACCCATTGTGAGGTCCCAACCCGTAGCATCCCGAGTCCCGCGGATTCGGGGTGTTACATTTTGGTTAAGACAGTTGTTCGTTTCTTTTGTTTAAGTACTTTAGGCTGCTAGACAGTGTTGCATTCATTACCTTAAAAATACTATTTTTATGAATTTCGGTTTCTTTATTTGTGTCTTGTTGCAAGATCCTAGTAATATTGTTGTCAAACTGAGGTCGGAACCCACTGTGAGGTTCTAACCAGTAATGTCCCGAGTTCTGAGAATTCGGGGTGTTACATGTTACTCGTAAAGATTCGATTAAGTTTATTTTTTAATTTTTTTATCATCATGGATTTTATTTTTTTTACATTGATTGGCTACATCTGGTGAAAATACCGATTTGTTACGGATTTGTTTTTTTCCGGTTTGTTATGAATGAAAAAATAATAATTTGATGATTTTTGTTTGGATTCTGTTGAGATTTTTATTTGGTGTTATAAATAATTTTAATGAATTAGTAATTAAAAAACTTTTTTTGTAGTTTTAATGTGAGAGCTAAATTTTAATTTTCTAGATTTTGGGAGCGCCACGTCAGCAGTCCAGAACTCTACTTTAGTAGTATATATTGATCAGGTTCATTTAGGCGGTATGAGTTCGAGTTTTATTTTTTAAATTCGGGTTTTGGGTTATTTTAAAACCGGTTTACATCGGGTTCTCGGTCTACTTTCACACATAATCGAGTTCCAATTATTTTGGTTTTGAGTCAATTTGATTTTGTCGAGTCAACATCAATATATATATGTTTTTTTTTTCATTTTTTTTGTGTCAACATCTCCATCTTTAATAAACAACTAGTATATTACCCGTGCCCTGCACGGGATTTTTGTAATTATTATTTTATAAAACTTATATTAATCATATTATTATAATTAATACAAACATTTAAAACATTATGGGTTTTAATTGGTATTATAAATATATAATCGAAAACCTCCACCGAATTCTTGAGTCGGAATTCCACCAGCTCATGACCTATTGAGAGTAATTCTCCTTCTGAATATCTTGTCGAAACCTCCTAATTAGAATAAGGTGAATAGCTCTAAATTTATCGGAATTATGTAAATAAAATCCATAATGCACATGAGAAATCCCTGATATAGTAATTTGTTCGAATTAGTATTTTTATTTCACAGTAAATTAATTTGTATAAACTTATAAGATTTCAAATTCCACCATATATCTTAGAGATTTAGTAGTATCATTTCAAAGGTATCCTAATCACAAACTAATAATTATGATATGTTAACGTCACTTTTTAAAATCACAAATTATTATTCATGATTTTTTTATTCTATTAAAAATAGTGACAAAGGTTATGAATTGATTTGTAGTCTTGTTTACGTGTGCATAAGATTCTAAATCTTAAAAACAGGTAAAAGTAAAAAAAAAAAGAAGTTATAATTAAGAATATGTTCTTATTTAAGTTTATATAAAGTTAAAAACATTATTTAAAAAATAAATGTTCTAATATTTTAATTATTAATTTTCAATAATAATATTGTAGTAGTGGGTAAACAATATATTAAAAGAATTTAAATTGGTAGAATACTTTCTCTAAAATAAAGCAAATGAGTTTTGTTAAGCAAAATGGATAAAATTAGTTGTACAAAATAGTCTACATTACAAAATTCGTTATGTGTATATAATTAATAAGTAAAAAAATTTTTTCTATTATTTTTTTTTTATCATTTTTGTTTTTGGTTCAATTGTTTTGTCATGTATTGATTTAAAATTGAAATTGAAACTTATGAATTAAAAAAAATAGTAAGATTTGACCGATAAGAAGATTTACTACTTTTGAAAAAAATTTGATTTGGCTGTATTCCTAAAAAATAGTTAGATTTAGAAAAATATTTTTATTATTATAAAAAATTGGAAAAGATGAGATAAGATTTACGTGGCAAAAAGATTTACATCTTTAAGGTTTAATTTTTTTTGTAAAATGACGGATTGATTAATTGATTAATAAATAATACACTTAATAATTAACTTTTTTTAAAAAATTTGGTGGGCTTAGAGAAAGCTCGTGTTGACACGTGACAAAAAGCTTCTGCTTTAATATATATACTAGTGTAATACCCGCACCTTGTGCGGGTTTGTATTTTAAATTTAATTTTATAATACATATTATAATATGCTAAATATAAGGTTCAAATACAACAATAAAATATTAAACTGTGTAATAGTATTCATGCATTTTGTTCAATTATCTGATTTATAAGTAGTATAATTATATATATTCTCTATTGTATTCATTTTTAGGTATGTTACTATCATTATCACACATAGTTTTACATCAATTAAAAAAACGACATATATTGTACAATGAAAATGGCAAGAGCGTTGGTTGCCAAAAATATATAGAATGTGGTGATTATAAAATGCAGATGTATGTGATAGTAAATCATGCTAACTATATCTATAAATAAAATTACTGAAATAATAATTATAAAACATTAACATGTACATCATAAAATAAAATTAGTAATTAATTAGAATTTAAAATTGGCAATTTAAAAGTATGTGTGGCGATTCTAGTATTCTTGTTTATTTAGATATTCATTTGAATGAGATTTCAAAACAAACGTAAATTAAAATTAAATCGATAGTCTAAATATTGCGGTGGTAAATTGTTTACAACAATAGATGTTTAAAGTAAGAACATTTGATTCCAATTGTTATTCACAACAAATAACTATTAGGTCGATCATCATAATTCGTAAAGGTGTTTGTTAAATTGTGATCGAGCGTGTATTTAAGAGCAATTACGCACAAGCCAAGTCGGCAACTAATAAAAGTTGATTGGTACAACAATCACAATATCAAAGCAACCGGTGCTGAGGCAGAAGCTTGGTTAGCTTTTAGCAAATTTATGTCTTGGTTAAACTTTTGTTTAGACGGAATTTAGTAATTTATCAAACACGGAGCTTTGCGTGTCAAAGCACATAAAATCTTAAACCGTCTAACAACATCATGCGAGCAAGGAAGCCCTGAAGGCAAGAGTTTATCATGTGTTACATACCATGAACTGACTTGGGATGTGACAGAGAGAACATCATTCGCACTTGATAAGATAGTAGAACCGGTTAACAAAGTAAGGAAGCCCTGAAGCTTATAGCTCCGATCATCAGGAAAAATGCATAACAAATGCAGGTAGCATAGCCTAAGAAGAAAGACAACTACACCACCGCGTTCCTATCCGATCTGCGATAGAAGTAATTGAGTTGAGGAACATAAAAACCAAGGTTTTTGTAACACCCCAAATCCGCGGGACTCGGGGTGCTACAGGTTGAGACCTCACAATGGGTCCCGACCCTTAGCCTGACAACAATTTCACCGGATCTTACAACAAGACACAAATAAAGGCAAAACCGAAATACATTTTTATGCAAATGATATGATCCCCAAAAACAAATAAAAGACAACTTCAGCCGATTTCTCAACTCCAAAGACTCGAACATCAAAAACATAACAATATACAAGAAACAATACCCAAGTACAACTCCAACAAAACCCCTCCTAAAATATACGGACCCCGGCTGCCCACTCTTCCGGATCTCTCGGCCGCATTCCTAACCTGCAAGGCAAACTACAACAATCGGTATAAAACCGTTAGCTCATATTCGAAGCATTAGAATTAATGGGAAAGGCACATACACAAGTAATCTCATCACAAGCATACAACATACATAAAATCCCACAAATCCGGTTTATTATCTTTATTATTATTAAGTCGTATCCCGTTCTAATTCAACTTAGGTTGTGACACGAGAGTCACCGAAACTCGCCTCGGTCCCTACTTACCGGCATGGAATGGTACTGATGCATCCGACCGTCTACCAGCACGGGATAGTCGCCGAGAACCTCCTAGCTCTCGCGGGAGCTAGGCAAGTTGCCACCGCCCGTTATCATACACTTGGGCCAGAATAATATAAAGGTCGGTAATCCTAATTCCGGTTTAGTTGTTATAAACAATAAACACACACCACCAGACACCATCAATGCTAATACAAGGAATACGAGTTAAGTAAGTCCGGAGACTTACCTCGTCACCACACTCAACTCATAACACTCTCGCTTCCTTAGGGGAGGAAGCCCATAACCTGTTCACAAGAAGATAACTATATCAACAACAACCCACTCACAATAGAAGTCTTAGACTTCTATACAAATGATCTATGCAAGACCATTTGGCTCTCAATTCTAGGACCGCATCCTAGAATCCCTCATGCTCACATCACACTCGATCAACACAAGCTAGAAGTCCTAAGACTTCTAAACCCTCGGATCTCACAAGATCACAACTCACAACGCAACTAGGATAAGCCAAACCTAAACTCCGAAATCCAACAAGATCATACAACCCCCAACTCGAGCCTCAAAACGCTCACAAGATCAACCATATAACTTTAAGCCTTATAACAACCTCACAAGATAACCAACACCTCAAGCTTAGAATCAACATCAATCTATCAAACAATATCAAATCCTCGAAACTCACCTAGGTTCAAAGCCACTACTTGGCATTAACTCAAGTTATGCTAGATCCATCCTAGCATGATACTAAAACTTAACATAACTAGATCGAGGGGGAAAATATACTCACACGATCTCAAAAGATGGAAGTCGAACTTGGACTCATTAGGCCTTTATCGGGGCGCTTCCGGACCTAAAACCAAAGCTACACAAAATTAGCTTAAACGCTAATTTTGAAAGGAAGATTAATGCATATAAAAAAACATCTAAGGAAGTCCCGCTTTCAGAACAAGGGTAAAACTCGCAAAACATTTTCCGGGGTGATCACAACAATTTACAAATACGGGTCAAAACCAAAACAACTTTCCGGGCAACTAAGAAACTCTCGAAACTTGGCTATTTCCCGAAATAAACTTTGGGTCAAAACCATGATTATACACAATGGCATAAAACAACGTGTAAGTAAATACAAGACTAGAACTCGAAGTAAAACCCAAGTTTAAAATCCGCAATTATATTTTCCGGGCAACCTAAACAACATCATAGACCCCAAGGTAGAACTCGTTTTCCAAGCCAAGCATACACAAAACCGCTCAACCGCTTTCCGGGGGCAAAATATACAATTTTAGAAAAGTGGATTATATTTTGTAAATTAAACTTTCAGCCAAAATCTGTAATTATTTCAACAAGGGCATAAATGTAAACTTCAGAAATTAGGGCCACAACTGCAAATGCAAAATATGGGTACCATAGTGTAATTACACATAAACTAAGGGGGGTGATTTAAAAAAAAAGAACTAGGGTTCTTCAGAAAGGGTGAAACCCGATAGATGAAGCTGTGACCGCAGGGAGGGCATCACTCAAGGGCGGCGGCTAGGCTGCGTGGCTCCGGCGACGAAGGTAGAGGAGGGAACGGCAGTGGCAGCGGCAAGGAGGCGACCCAATCTCCGGCAGGCGGCGGGAGGGGCTGCAAGGAGGCTACCCGCAACTCCAGCGGCAGTGGTTTCCTCCCGGTGGTGACAGACGAGTGTAAGGGGGAGGGGACGTAAGGGCGTGGGCCCTCCCGTGGCTTCGACGACGGCTTTGAGGGGAGTTCTTTCGGCGGCGAAAGTCGCGAGCTCTCTGGCGGCGAGGCGGGTGACTTTCCGGTGGTTGCCGCAAGCCGAAGACAACAGCAACCTCCTGGCGTCGACAAGGGAGCGATTTCCTTCCGGCGGTATAGGGGCGGTGAGCGACAGGGTGGCGGGCTTCTCCAGTGTGCTCCAATGGCGGCCCGATGGCGGTGGCGAGGCAGATCTGCAAAAGTTGGAGTCAATGGAAGATCCGGAGGGAGAGAAGCTGAGTAGATGAGAGGAAAGGGATGGGATGCATATATGTCTCCTTGTGTCGCTGAAGGAAAAAATAGAGGAGAAGATTGCTTGTAGCAGGGCTTGCACAGAGGGGAATGCAAGGGTCGACTTGTAACACCCCAAATTTTACAACTTAGGGAGTTACTGGTTAGGACCGCACAGTGGGTCCCGACCTTAGTTTGACAACAACTTAACATGATCTTACAACAAGGCACGGATAAGGAAAAATCAGAAATCATAAAAATGGTTTTTATCAATGCATGAATGTGACCAGATCAACTACAGCCGGAAAAGTAATATATCAAGGTACGAAAGGAAACCATGTTCAACTGCAAAACCCACAAATGCAAAAACTGCAAAACGTCCTAAAGTACGACACCCCGGCTGACCACTACCATCTGGATCACTCGGCATCTTCTCTAACTTGTGTCAAATCTAAACAACATATCAACCGTTAGCTAACTAACCAAATATAAGCAAAAATGATAACAGCACAAACACAAGCAGAAACAAAAATAAACAAACATCATGCTGGCACTCAACCAATTATTATCTATTATTTAAGTGATTCACATTATTCAATTTAAGTTGTGGCACGAGAACTATTATTAGTTCTCGCCTCCGTTCCTTATCCAACTGGTGTAGGTCTAGCTGACTTCCTTTGGTAGCATCACTACAAACCATGTGTGGACTAGTCCCGAAAGAAACCCCCAGCGCCCTGCGAGCTACTGAGCGGAATGCCACCGCCCGTTACTCTTAGGCCAAAAATACAGGTCGGTATTTATATATCACAACCTATCTCTCTAACATTTCAATCACACACCACCATCATCATTTATACTCATGTTTAGCAGTCAGCTAAGTAAGCCCAAAGGACTTACCTGTTATAACGCTCGACTCTTTAATAACCACTTGCTCTGTAACTGTACCCACTCAGTTGCCTGTTAAAGGCGATAAGTGTATTAGCACACTTTCACGTAGATAGAAGTCTAAAACTTCTAAGATCAAATAAGTATTAAGACGTACTAGTTACATTATTAGTTTTAGGGTAAAATGACCATTTTACCCTTGGTTCCGATTTTCTCGAAGACCCTAAAATTCATGTCCAAACTCCTATTTGAAGTTCTAAAATATATCCTAACTCTTAGAATTTTATTAGGTGCGAAACTGACATTTTTCCTATGTTTCTATTTTTCCGGAAGAACCGAAAAAGGTTTAACTTCGGCTCTAAATATAAAATTATTAACAGCTTATAAAATTTCCGAATTAAATATCTAGATCATCTATGAGGTTCTATCTAGCCTTAGAAGAAAGAATTTCTCCAAACTGTTCAGCCGATATTTTTATAATAATTCCCAAAGTCGGTTCCTCACTCTACTTTCCTATACTTAGTCAAATTTTAAGTTTAATAAAACTGCTCAACTACCTAACTTCGGGAGCTCGTAACTTTCAATCCGACCGTTCATTTCTCCCCAAATTTTAATATGATAAACTACATATATCCGTCTACAACATATCCAAAATTCAACGGTGGATCTTTATCCAAACGTTTTATAATTGATCGACAAGATGGACTGTTCATAACCTAAAAGCTGAAGGAATTAAATTAAAATTTACAGCAGCCACAATTTCTATTGTTCATAAAAAAAATGCAGCAGTCCTTTATTCTACTCTTTAGATCTATATGCTCAGCAGTGTACGAATTCGGACTAACCTAAACACCGGAGGAATGCTAGTCGGGTCCCGGTGCAGCGAGGTGCGGCGTCGGCTGGTTCGTAGCACTGCAGATTAAGTCGTAGGGCTGCAGTGAGGTGCTCATTCACCAATCGACAGAAGGAAGCGGGAAGAAGGTCAGCGCACTTACCGGTCTGAGGCGGACGCTCGGCGGCGTGGACAGTGGCTGGCAGCAGCGGCGATCGGCGGCGATGGCTGCTGCGCAAGGAGACGATGCTGCTGCGCTACTGGAGGCGGGGCTGCTGCGCTACTGGAGGCGGGCTGCTGCGCTACTGGAGGCGGGGCTGCTGCGCTACTGGAGGCGGGCTGCTGCGCTACTGGAGGCGGAGGGTTCCGAACGGAGGCGCCTTGCAGCGGCTGCACAACGTCACGGTTAAGCCATGGCTTGGTTCGAAACAGGAAGGAACGGAAGAAGGAGGACGGAGGGAAGGAGGGGTCGGATCTTACCGGACTCGACTGGGCGGCGCAGGCTCGCGGTGGCGACGATCCGGTTGAAGCGAAGAGGCGCAGTGGCGTCGTTGCATCCAGCGGCAGCGTAGATTAGGTTGTTTGTTTAGATCGTGAGAGGAGACGGCAGGAGGGTGAGTTGGATTAGATTAATTAGGTTAGGATTAGGGTTAATAGGGTAATTAGGATAATTTAATTAAAATGGGCTGGTTGAATATGATATTGGGCTTGCTAGTGGGCCATTCGGCCTACTCTCCCATTAGAACGGTAAAAGGAACTCGTTAAATAATACGGAATTATTATTATTTTTAGAACGGAAAAAGGAACTCGTTAAATAATACGGAATTATTATTATTTTTATTTTAAGGACGTGCTTTATTTTTGATTACAAGATTCCGTCATTTTATGTGCATTAATGTCACATAAAATGATAGAAATAACACTCGTTTTATCTTAATTTAATACATGTCTTTATCTATTTTAAGATTGACGTTTCGGAAGTCGGTTAAATTCAGGTTTAACGGAGTCTCAAAATTCCGGTTATTACATCAGTACCCCCTTAAAAGAAGTTTCGTCCCGAAACTTAAATTATTTACCCCTACTCGCACATTTCCTTCGGTATATTTTAGTTTCCTCGACATTCCGTTTTCTACCATGCAGCTACTCAGGCATCAACAAACAAGTATCACAGAATAAAAGCAGAGTCGCTCAAAACAATATGGAAACCTGAAAGGTCAAACAACACAACATCCGAGTACTAACTCGTCAACCAGAAACAACCTCTAACCCCGCGAAGAACTCGGGGTAGTTACGTCTAATACTCTCTTCAGTCTCCCAAGTGGCCTCATCCGCTCCTCTCCTAGACCACTGGATCCTCAGCATAGGTATCTCCTTGGATCGCAGACGTCTGGCACTGCGCTCCAAGACAGCTACGGGGTACTCTACAAATGTATGGTCAGGCTCCACTATCAGATCCTCATGGCTGATGACGTGTCTCGGATCCGGAATGTACTCTCGCAACTGAGATACATGAAAAACTAGGTGTACTCCCTCTAGTCTCGGTGGCAGTGCTAGTCGATAGGCAACCTCTCCGACTCTCTCTACAATCTCAAATGGTCCGATATACCGGGGACTCAGCTTCCCCTTAATGCCGAAACGTCTAACTCCCCTCGTAGGTGACACTCTCAACCACACCTGTGCACCTACTCTAAACTCCAAAGGTCGACGCCTCTTATCGGCGTAGGACTTCTGACGACTCTGAGCTGCTAACATCCTCTCCCGGACTAAGGCAATCCGGGCGATGTCGTCCTGTATCTGATCTGGTACCACTCCATCAGCCTTGCTAGGCTCATCCCAACATAGCGGTGTACGACATCTCCGGCCGTACAAAGCCTCATAAGGTGCCATCCCAATAGACGCATGCCAGCTGTTATTATATGAAAACTCTACTAGTGGGAGGTGATCTGGCCATACCTGTCCCCAATCTAGCACACATGCCCGTAACATGTCCTCCAGGGTCTGGATGGTCCTCTCTGACTGACCGTCTGTCTGTGGGTGGTAGGCAGTGGTAAAGTGAAGACTCGTACCCAGAGCCGTATGTACCTGCTGCCAGAACCTCGAGGTAAAACGTCCATCCCTGTCGGAGACGATAGTCCTCGGTACTCCATGGAGTCTCACAATATGCCTGGTGAACTCCTCTGCTAGGCGACTTACCGGCCACGTTTCGGAATGAAACGTGCGGTCTTCGTCAGACGGTCTACTACTACCCAAATGGCATCAAAACCTCTGCTGAGCCTCAATCCGGTGACGAAATCCATAGAAATGTCTTCCCACTTCTAGTGTGGTACTGGAAGTGGGTGTAGCTCTCCTCCGGATCTACAGTGCTCAATCTTGACCTGCTGACAGGTCGCACACTGAGCTACATAACGGGCCACATCAGGCTTCAAACCACCCCACCAGAAGGAACGTCTCAAGTCCCTATACATCTTACTCGCTCCTGGATGTACGGAGTAAGGGGTAGTATGAGCCTCACCTAGTATCCTCTGCCTCAGCTCACGGTCTGATGGCACACAAACACGGTCCTGTCGTCTCATCACTCCATCGGCACCAATAGTGAACTGAGGTGCCTCATCTCGTGACATCCGGTCTCGGATCCGGGTCAACATCGGACAGGTCTCCTGCTTCTGTCGGATCTCACCCAACAGGTCAGGGAGTAACTCTATGGTGGCTAACTGATGAGCTGTGTCGGGGAACTGGATCTCTATCTCTAACCAAGCTAAGTCTCTCTGTAGCTGTGGTTGTACTGTCAACCGAGCTATCGCCTTCTCCTGAGGCGTCTTCCGACTCAAAGCGTCGGCAACTACATTCGCCTTTCCGGGGTGGTAAAGAATCTCAAGGTCAAAATCCTTGATCAACTCTAGCCACCGCCTCTGGCGGTTATTCAACTCCCGCTGAGTGAATATGTACTTCAGACTCTTATGGTCTGTGAAGATCTGACAGGTCGCTCCATAGAGATAATGACGCCAGATCTTAAGAGCGTGCACTACTGCTGCTAACTCCAGGTCATGAGTGGGGTAGTTCTCTTCATATGTCTTCAGCTGTCGAGACGCATATGCTATAACCTTACCCCTCTGCATCAAAACACACCCCAAGCCCAACTTGGATGCATCACTGTACACTACGAAGTCCTCTGTACCCTCAGGTTGTGCTAAGATCGGCGCAGACGTCAATCTCCTCTTCAGCTCATCAAAACTCTGCTGACACGGCTCATACCAGACGAACCGAGTAGTCTTCCTTAGGAGGGAAGTAAGTGGTCGGGCGATCAGGGAAAACCCTTCTACAAACCGACGGTAATACCCTGCCAATCCAAGGAAACTGCGAACCTCCTTCACATTCTTCGGAGGTTGCCAAGAAGACACTGACTCAATCTTCGCCGGGTCGACCTTAATCCCCTCAGCAGTCACTACATGGCCAAGGAATGCCACCTCTGACATCCAGAACTCACACTTGGATAGTTTAGCATATAGCTGACTATCCTGTAGGATCTGCAACACGGTCCTCAAGTGTCCAGCATGCTCCTCTCGACTTCTAGAGTAAACTAGAATGTCGTCGATGAAGACCACTACAAACTGGTCTAAGAAGTCGATGAAAATCCCATTCATCAACTCCATAAATACTGCTGGCGCATTAGTGAGCCCGAATGGCATCACTATAAACTCATAATGACCATACCTAGTCCGGAATGCCGTCTTAGGTATGTCCTGATCTCTCACCCTCAGCTGGTGATAACCCGATCTCAAATCTATCCTCGAGAACACTGACGCTCCATGCAGCTGGTCCAGCAGATCATCTATACGAGGTAATGGATACTTATTCTTGATGGTGACCTTGTTCAACTCTCTGTAGTCGATACACAGTCTCATCGATCCATCCTTCTTCCTCACAAACAGCACTGGTGCGCCCCAGGGAGAAACACTAGGGCGTATGAAGCCCTTCTCTGCTAACTCCTCTAACTGCTTCTTCAGCTCAAGCAGCTCTATCGGGGCCATGCGGTACGGGGCCTTCGAGATCGGTCTCGTGCCCGGCTCTAGCTCGATGCTAAAGTCTACACTCCTCTGTGGAGGTAGCCCTGGTAAGTCGTCCCTGAAGACCTCTGCAAACTCGCATGCGACTGGTATCTCCTCTACTGTTAGGCTCTTGCGCTCCTTCATGGCATAACACCAGAAGGCCTCGCAACCCTGTGCTATCAATCTGGCTGCCCTCACTGCACTGATGACTGAGCCGGACTTTCCGAGGTCCCAACCTCGGAATATAACTCTGTGGCCCTCCTCCGTGGCAATAGTCACAGTCCTCCTACCAATATCCAAGACGGCTCCATGTCTAGTCATCCAATCTATCCCTAATATCACGTCCTCATGTGCTAGGGGCATGACTAGAAAATTTACTAACCAAATCCGGCCTCCCAGGTGAATAGGGCAGTCATAAATCTCTCGAGATCCTCTAACCTTACCCCCATCTGGTAACCCAACCACAAAAGGTACACCCTCTACTGTAGCTAAGGACAACCTATCTACACATGCATCTGATATAAAGGAGTGCGTGGCACCCGTATCAAATAAAACGCGCACAGGTAAGTCATGGATCCAAATGGTACCTGTGGTCGCAGGTGCTGCAGGCTGCTCAGTGTTCCTCAGCTCAAACACTCTCGATGGTCCTCCTCTGGTGTCAGTGGTACTACCACGTCCTCTGCCACGACCTGACTCCTGTGCAGCACTGTATGAAGCAGGATGTCCTGGAGCCCGGTACTGCTGCTGCTGCTGACTCGGAGCTCGGTACTGAGGGGGTCTGTGTACACTCTTCTCAGCACCTGCAGGAGAAGATCCCTGCTGAGAAGAAGCCTTGCCCTGACGGCAGAAAGTAGCCCTGTGTCCCGGCTTCCCACAAGTGAAGCAAGTGACCGGTGGTTTCGGGCAGTCCGGCTTAATGTGATCACGGCCACCACAGTTAAAACACTGTCGATCTCCACTGGGTGTCCGAACTGTAGAGTGGTAGCTGGACCTCCCCTGAGTCTGTCCTCTACTATAGCCTGCTACTGCTCCACTGCTACCAGCATGTCCTGTCCTCTGCCGCTTATCCGGCCCACTAGACTGTGCTGCTTTCCTAGAAGCTGGCCTATCTCTCTCATAAGCAGAGGCCCTATCCTGATAATCAGACAAGGTCTCACAGCGGAATCCAGCCAGGTAGGATCGGGTACTCTCTCTCAACCTCCTGGAGAAAAGATAAACATGCTGCTCTTCTGGAGGTGCAGACGGTCCAAGCAAAGTCAACTCTCTCTGAAACTTCTTTATGGCTGTAGCAATCGGGATATCCTCGAATCCCGCCTCAATGAAATCCTGGAATCTCTCCCTCCTCAGCGAAACTGGGCAGTACCTGTCTCTAACAATGGTCTTCATCTGCTCCCAGCTGGTGACTCGGCCACGAATGGTACGCCACCATGAATGAGCATCATCTGTGAAGCAGGTCTGTATCAAATCCACCTGTCGGTCCACGGGGCAACGTATTGCCTCCAAAGCAGTCTCAATCTTCCCTATCCAGTGCTCCACCTCTAGCCCTATCTCCCCGCTGAATGAGGGAACCTTCTGAGAGTTGAAAGCCTTCAACCACTCATCCGGTCTCGGTGCTCTGACCCCAGTAGGTGCTCTATCAACATCAGCCCTCCTCTCAGATACAGCCGGCACCTGAGACACTCCCTGTGTCACCTGAGCTGACCTAGCCGGCACTACTGGTGGTACTTGAGTAAGCCTCTCCACTCTGGCAACTTCCTCCCGGCGCTCAACATAGGCTCTGAACTCTCTATACTCCGATGCTCCTATAGAGACACGTCCCGACTCAGTAGAACGAGCTCCCTGCGCTCCAGACCTAGCGGCGGTCGTAGGCCTGACCCCGGGGCCTACACTCTCAGCTACTTCCTCTACAGCAACCTCTGGTACGTTTGCTGCAGGTGGGTCATCTCGAGGGACTCGTCCTCGACCTCTCCCTAGTGGAGGTCTACCCACACGACCACGCCCTCTAACAGTAGGGGTGCTATCAGCTCGATCCTGTCTGACTGGGGGAAGGGGGGGACGACCCCTACCTCGGCCAGTCACTTGTGCAGCCCTAGTACGTGCCATCTGCACGAATAGTAGTAACTATAGTTATAAGCTAGCTAATCTATCATAACAGTACAAGTCCATAATTATTCTAAGATTACCGAGATCCGCAGAGGTAGTGGTGGTCGTCCGTACTTTCTATCCCAACCCGACTCTGTATGCATTCTTAAAACCAAAATTTTTCGTTGGAAAACTCAGACCCCTTTCGGGTTCTGTTTATTTACTTATACGACCTTTTTAGAAGATTCAAGTGCCATTGTTGCCAACCTAGAGCTCTGATACCATGTTGTAACACCCCAAATTTTACAACTTAGGGAGTTACTGGTTAGGACCGCACAGTGGGTCCCGACCTTAGTTTGACAACAACTTAACATGATCTTACAACAAGGCACGGATAAGGAAAAATCAGAAATCATAAAAATGGTTTTTATCAATGCATGAATGTGACCAGATCAACTACAGCCGGAAAAGTAATATATCAAGGTACGAAAGGAAACCATGTTCAACTGCAAAACCCACAAATGCAAAAACTGCAAAACGTCCTAAAGTACGACACCCCGGCTGACCACTACCATCTGGATCACTCGGCATCTGCTCTAACCTGTGTCAAATCTAAACAACATATCAACCGTTAGCTAACTAACCAAATATAAGCAAAAATTATAACAGCACAAACACAAGCAGAAACAAAAATAAACAAACATCATGCGGGGCTGCTGCGCTACTGGAGGCGGGCTGCTGCGCTACTGGAGGCGGGGCTGCTGTGCTACTGGAGGCGGAGGGTTCCGAACGGAGGCGCCTCGCAGCGGCTGCACAACGTCACGGTTAAGCCATGGCTTGGGTCGAAACAGGAAGGAACGGAAGAAGGAGGACGGAGGGAAGGAGGGGTCGGATCTTACCGGACTCGACTGGGCGGCGCAGGCTCGCGGTGGCGACGATCCGGTTGAAGCGAAGAGGCGCAGTGGCGTCGTTGCATCCAACGGCAGCGTAGATTAGGTTGTTTGTTTAGATCGTGAGAGGAGACGGCAGGAGGGTGAGTTGGATTAGATTAATTAGGTTAGGATTAGGGTTAATAGGGTATTTAGGATAATTTAATTAAAATGGGCTGGCTGAATATGATATTGGGCTTGCTAGTGGGCCATTCGGCCTACTCTCCCATTAGAACGGAAAAAGGAACTCGTTAAATAATACGGAATTATTATTATTTTTAGAACGGAAAAAGGAACTCGTTAAATAATACGGAATTATTATTATTTTTATTTTAAGGACGTGCTTTATTTTTGATTACAAGATTCCGTCATTTTATGTGCATTAATGTCACATAAAATGATAGAAATAACACTCGTTTTATCTTAATTTAATACATGTCTTTATCTATTTTAAGATTGACGTTTCGGAAGTCGGTTAAATTCAGGTTTAACGGAGTCTCAAAATTCCGGTTATTACACGACTAGGAGACGTAGGCAGCAGGAGGGTAAGGTCTAGGGAAAACTGGCTGCTAGCTTGGGCGGCATTCACAGTGAAAAGGAGACTAGCCAGGGAAGGTATCGGCAGAAGAAAGAAAAGGAAAAGAGTAAATATAAATAAATATATACATATAAATAAGGGTAACTAGATCGAAAATTATCGGAATACGATTTCTAGAACGGAAAACTTTTCCGTAAAATAAAATTCCGAAAAATATCTACAAAATATATACCCGTAAAATATAGTTTTTTTATATAGAAATTATTCCCATTAAATACTTTCGATGTTGATATAATAATTTAAATACGGATAATATGTAGATATACTATGTACATATATATATAATCTCGTAAAATTGAATTTACAACGTAACATATCTGGATAGATAATATCGAAAACACGCCTAATATTTGGGGCGTTACAGTTGTCCCACCACGTATTCAATAGCTTGTTTCCAAAGATGAACCTCCCCCAAAACAAATCTCACTGGAGTTGTGTAGCCTAAATTTGATTTTTGGTTGAACCTGACCTTGACATTGATCGCCATTTACTCCTACATTTCAACATCACAATTTGTTAATTTTCAATACAAAATGATAACCATAGTTATCGAATAAAAAAAAATTAACTAATTAGGGATATCAAAAAGTGAAAAGTTGAGAGATGGATGTGGAAGTCTTGTATGAATATATATATAGAAAACTATTAGGGTTATCAAAAATTTGTTACAGAATTTTTAAGTCTAAAATTAAAAAAAAAAAGATAATATTCAAATTTGTTGAGATTTTCTGTTTTAAGATGAGTAGATTTTAAGATCCCGGAATCGTAGTTAATATCCGAAAATTTGTAGATAAACTCGATAGTATAGAAAATCACGAAACTCGTAGTCAAAAAATTATTAAAAAGTAACTTTACATTTTGACTTTTTAAAAATACTTGTTTAAATAATTTTTGGGAGCATTCTCTTATTTTCACCAAAATCTGTTTAGATTTACCATTTAAAATTATATATTTAAACTAAATTGATCGGTTACATAATTTGGAAGATAAATTGTTGATTTAAAAACAACAATAATATCAATGATTAAAAAGAGAGAAATATGTAAATGTTTTTATAATACTTTTTCAAAAGTTTTGATCTTATCTCACAATTATCTCTAATTTATAATTTAAAAAGAGATAATTTCGTAAAGAAAACATTGCAAAAACATTTGATAAT
>BSUD01000003.1:121505487-121544033 GCA_033239045.1 Fagopyrum esculentum | reverse complement strand
AAAAAAAAAAAAAAAGCTGAGATTTAGCTTTTTCTATTTAAATGGAGATATCTTCTAATTCAAACAGAATTCCGTAACAAAAAATTTTGCGAAAAATATTTAATTTAGATTGCTGAAAAATATTGTTGATTAAAATAAAAAAGTTTTGTTGAGGCTAATTTTTAGGAGGACACGTTGCAAAAAACGCTATCATAAATAAAAAAAAATTTAATATAAATGAAAACAAAATTTGTTAACTAACGTTATCATTTGTTGGCTTAATTTAAATGAAAACAAAATTTTTTTAAAAAATTTTCTTATAAAATTCAATTTGACGGATAATATCACAATTTTTCATTTTCTATAATATAAATTTTAACAAATTTTGTTAACAACTTTTCTTATAAATTTTTTTAACTGACGTTAATTCTGTGAGCGACACGTGGCACTAAAATTTTGTTGGACTGAGGTTAATCGTGGGAGCGACATGTGACAATAGAGGCTTCTGCTTTAATATATATAAGATATATATATATATAGAGTATAGATCCTATGAGAACACCCCCTAACGTGAGAACATGAGAACAGATTCGTAATTATTATCAGTTTTGTTACGATTGTGTCATATCGTTTAATGTATTATTCATAGTTATTGTTGGTTGAGTGGATTATTCGTAGTTATTGTTGGATTCCTAATTATTATTATTCGTAGTTATTATTATTTTTTATATCTACTCTAAATCTTAACCCTTAATATTCACATCCAACGGTGTACGATTGTTCTCATGTTCTCACGTTAGGGGCTGTTCTCATGGGAACCACACCCTATATATATATATATATATATATATGATTTCTGATTTTTTTTTTCCCCAGCAAAATGTAAAGGATAAGTATTGAGGCCTAAAAAGTAAATAAATAAAACGATTTGTTTGTCATATTCATTTCTTGTTGGGCATTTGGGTTATTGTTGGGTTACTTTAAGACACCTTGATTTAGAGTAGAAATCAACCTTCACACAAAACAAGCCTTTAAAGTTCTCCGCTTCACTTCTCTTCATCCACTCCATCTTCGTCTCCGTCTTCACCTCCAACTTCGTTTTCGAATTTGTTCTTTTGTGTGTTAACTGAAATATGAATTATGAAAGAGTTAACCAACTATAACAAAACCCTAGAGTATATATAGCAGACTAAAGATCATCAGCGTTTACCTTCTCTGTACATATAAAATATGCCAAGATAGCGGTAGATTTCATATGGTGCAACATCATGTCTAAGGTCATCTCGGTTAGCGTCTCTTTATTAACGCCCTTATTTTGTTGTTTCGACACTCAATCAATTACCGAAGATCACTTCCTTCTAGTACTTGGGTTAGTTCCCTAAAAGTAAACCCATGAAAAACTTACTTAAAAACCTTTAGACGGATTTTTTTGTAAATATCAAAAGCTCGGAACCCAATAACTATTTCGGTTTCTCGAGCCAACTAGCTCTATTATAATTGGGTTTAGAACATTTGATATTTGGTTATAATTTGTTGCGGGGATCAATTTTCATCAATAAGGTTTAAATTTTTTACTATTTTGGAATATCTTCTAGATTTAAATTGATTGAGCCACATTGATTATTTTCCGTTTATAAAATATTTTTCTAATTGTGTCAAGATTTTGTGGGACGATGAGATGCGTAGATCTCTATACCGTACTAGAAAGACCCAAAACTAAATTGGTAAAACTTCCTTTAATAACCCCTAAATTATCATTGATTTATTGAGAATCAAAGTCTTAAAAAAAACTCAATAACAAATTTGTAAAACTTCCTCCAATTTGCATAATAAACGGAGTAAAATTCTTACACAAAAATATTGTTGTCACAGTGAATTCGCATTATTTTTTTTTTCAAATATTAGGGGTAGCATATTCCATGTTGATAGGTGTCCCTTTTCCTTTTTTTTCTTGCTTCTTAATTCAAATGTAAATCCATTAGTTTTACTTTTGTTTTTAATACGAGAACGTAATAAAACACATAAGTGTTAGGGACACGGAAAACAATGTACAAAGTGTTGGAGATAATAAAGTCTCACATCGAAAGATGAGGACACTCCGAGCCTGGTATATAAGGTCGGTGGGCTACTCCTCCTATTGCCAATTGGTTTTAGGATGGAACCTCGCCGGGTTTATGTGTTGGGCTTGGGCCTAATGCGCATGTGCGCTCGTATGCACACGACCCCGCTCAACCGGTCCGTCAGTATCGGACTTTGACACAAAGTACACAATGAAACATATTGTTATAGCGCTGACAAGTTTCAACTTCGGTGTCCATTGGTGGCACCAAAAAGCAACAATATTAGTGTTGGGTTGTTGTGCCCCAAAACTTGATTTGTGGTATCGGACATAGGTGCTCAAGTTCAAACTCTACAATAGGCAAAACCAGCCTTCGCTTGGCATTTATACCTCCTCTATGTTCCCATGCATTAAGACAACACAATTTTGATCCAAAAACAACAAATCATATTCGAATAACAAAGAAATCAACCAAAATCGATGGATCCATCGAAGGGAAAAGATGAGCGTACTAGAAGCGTGCATTAAATGCACCCGATGTACGATTTTCATTTGATTGTCGTTTGTTTCCCCGTTTTTTGAACTCATTTTTTGTTATAATTGCTAAGAGTTGGCTTATTTTAGTTAGATTAGGTTGTATGGACTGAAGTTTGTGTGGAATGGGGTATAATTTTTCTTGAAATTGATCGTGAAAAAACCTATAGTGCCATTGTCTTTGGCGTTTTGTGATGAAGATGAACTCTCCTTTAGTGTCGGGCGCGATGTTGAAGGTGGGAAGCCTGATTTAGTGCCGGGATGCGGCGCCGAAGCTTGGTGAACGAACACACATGCCTTTGTATGAATGGACCCATGTGCTCCCGTGATAATCCCTTTATTGAATTTTGGTTCCCGATTATGATTAGTTTATGCTTACTTTATAAATTGTGCCTTCGACCCCCTTTTGAACTTGGTGCGACTTGAAAAGTTTAATTCAATATTAACTGATAATCAAACCGAAAAAGGATTGAGAGTTGAAATGAAAATTACAAGTCTTATGCATTTGTTGTCCTCGTGTCAAAATGGATATACAAGTCACACCAAGCTCAAAAAATCATTTCCTTGAATGTGACCAGTCACTTCTCCTCAAGGTAGACCATCAACATCGAATACGATTGTCAATATAACTTCATATCTACCAGATGCCGCTCGTAACTATCAATGGACATTGACTCAAACAAATCATGGTATTGAGATGTGAAAACCGTGTGTGCTTCCTTTGATTGTGTCACTGTCCACGATCGGTGTTGGATGTTAGACTTTATATAAAATGTGCACAAGTACAACATATATTTAACATATGGAAACACAATGTTCTAGACTTTAATAAGATCCAACTCTCAATCAGTTATATTGATTGCGGTATTGTGTGATTCTATAGATAGTGAAGCATCAATACAGCTCACTTGTAGTGATCATCGTTCTCTTTTTTCATAAAATTAAAACCGATTACAAATGTCATTTTGGTGCTAGTGATTCCAAGAAATCTCAATTCAAGGCATTTTGTACCTGCAAATGAGCAAACTCAAGTTGACTTGATTATAATGACATGTATATTAATATAACCAAAGTTTAAAACTTTACTCATTGATTTATATGTCGTATTCATGATGATGATGTACGGAAATAAGTTCAACAAAAGTCTGCAATCCGGATGTGTGAGGACAAATAAAAGACTTCATTCATTTCAACGCAAATCTTGTTCACCTAGAAAATGGAGTGATTATTGGATTGACCCTCAACCTTCAACAATCTCCTTCCTCATTTTCAATATGATATTGTAGAACTTTAGGATTAGTTTTAGAATGTTTTGACACGAGTTTGTATGCTTTGTTACTAGCTTTTGTTACATTTCTAAAATGAGGTCTACACACGTTTTGTCTCTATTTTTCAAGATGATTGTTGGTGTTTTGGTGCATGGTAGAGACAATAGCATTAATCTTTGAAGACTTGATGAATAAACTATAAAGTTGGGGAGATCTTGTCAAAGGTTAGCAAGGAGATCCATGCAAGGATCATGCAAAAAAGAAGAAAGGAAATCATGCAAAGATCGGATTGTATAGCATAGGAAGATGCTCGTGCAAGAAGTAGGGTATGCTCGTGCAACCTCACACTTTCTTGCAACAGGACTGGACGTTCGTGCAACTGCAAGCGCACATTTATGCGCTTTGAAGAAAAGTTTTTTTTTAAAGCCACTATTGAGTTGCATGATCGTACAATCTCAGTGCACGCTCATGCAAAGTTCACTTAATGTCACTCTTTAAGAGACATTTGACCTTTTTTAATTGTTTAAACATCTTTATTAAGACGTTTTTAGGAGTTTAGAAACATCCATTATAACTTAGCTTTGTTTTATTTTTGAAATTTGAGAGAAAAGAGATTAAAAACAAGACTAGAGAAAAGAAATGGGATTGAAGTTCTTTCCTTCTTCATATTTGTAATATCCGGAAATTTTACTCCGTTTATTCCCGAGTTAAACCGGATTTGGACCCGTTAACCTCTTTTCTTTTCTATCTAGTGTTGCACCCTATCACAAGTTCTATCATTTCATGTAAAATTTAATTCACGTAAAATGAAGAGATTACACCAAAACCTAATCTTACAACCCTAGTATATTTATATGTATGTTTTTTACAAAACCCGGAGAAGCTATTCCGATAACCATCGAAGTTAAAATTGTCGGACAAAATTGTGCGTTTTGGGTTCCTAACAGGATCGGATTATCTTTTTGGGCCCTGGGTTAAAATTTATTTAGACCATCACACTTGTTGGGCCTCCTATTCTTACCTACAAGGTTGGGGCCTGATGTGAGATAAATTGCCTAATAATCTTAATTAAAAATTCTAACCTAACCTCACCGTAACCTCTCAGCTAAACCTAACAACTAATACGTAACCATCTTCTACCGCTGCCCAACCTGCATCATTCTGCACAACCGGAAGAGATCCCCAATCGCCTCTGCGAACGCCGCCCAACACTTGCAACCCACGACCGAACCGTTCGACTGCTGACCCTTCCAGACGGCGTTGCATCGACGCGGACGAGGCGCCACTCTCATCAACAGGTGAGTCCCGATCCCTCTGTAAACCTTCCTAGAGACGAGTAACAGGGGATGAAGGGAGGCTAGTTGTTCAAGGCATTCATGGTTGCTTTCTTTGACTGTATTGTTAGTTGCAATAGCTTGGGTGAGCTCCTTTCACTTCGATCCCTTGCTTTCTTTGACTGTATTGTTAGTTGCAATAGCTTGGGTGTAGGTTGTTGTAGAAGAGGGTAGCAGGGGATGAAGGGAGGCTAGTTGTTCAGGGCATTCATGGTTGGACAAATTAGGAGTAGCAGGTTTATGTTCTCTCGGTATCATGGTGAAGAGTGTGGTGAATAGGTTTGTAGCTTTGCGTGTACCCTGCCGGCCTTAAGGTTGAACTGGAGGCAGCCTGCATAAGCATAGGTCTAGGAGAGTTGGTGGGGAGAATCGAAGTAGGAACCTCTTTACATGCCTTGTTATATTTCATGAGTTTTCGGGATTGAGGAACAACTAAGTTTGGGTCCGATTTTGGGTAAGCTAGACTCTTTTTTTTTTGCTGAGTTTTGGATATGTCTTAGTCGGTATTGCATATTATATCATACTAAAATTTGAGAAGAATCAGAGTTACAATTTGAGAGTTATGGTGTTCCAAAGTTGGCTCCTCATCCAGTTGGTATAAGTGTGCTGAGTGTTGAGAAAAAAAACTGCGTGTGAGGCAGTTTTGTGAGATAGTTTTGAATAGGCTTTTGATCTCTGTTGGACTTTAATTTCGGATATGTCATATTTAGGATTATATAGGGTGTGTTTGGGAACCATTTATTTGGTAGCTTATCAAGCTTATGGAGATGATGGAGATGATGAAATTTTTAAAAATAGAATAGTGGGTGTTTGGGAGCCTAGATGATTGAAGATGATGGAAGATTATGGAAGATGATGAAAGATGAAATTTTTCATCTACCCTAAAGGAGATGATGGAGATGAAGCAAGATTATGGAGGACAAAATTACTTCACAACCCTCATTACAATTTATTTTAAAAAATGGAGTGATGTCCTTTTTGGTAATTTTACGTTTCGATCAGCTTCGATAAGCTTTGTTCTCCCAAACACCAATCAAAATTGTGAAAATAAATCAGCTTGTTCAATCAGCTACTTATTCAGCTACTTAATCAGCTTCAGCTTCAGCTTCAACTTCTATAAGCTTCAGCTTCATCTTCAGCTACAATAAGCTACAGCTTCCCAAACGGACCCATAGTAGGTTGTATCAAAATTTGAGAGAATTTCTTCAAGAGGTTTAGGAGTTATGATTTTTCAAAGTCGAGGTTGTAAGCAGTTTTCTGGATGTTGCTGAAGTTTTTCTAAGTGCTGGAAATATCTAGTGTTGTGCAGTCATGTTTGAACTTAAGTTTGGATTCCTTAGAAACATAATTCACCATTCAGTTTTTAGTATGTTATAGAGTGTCATGCATAGTGTGATGTATCAAAAGCTAAGGTTGATCCAGCGGTTGGATTTAGATCTATCAAGGTGCAAAGTGGACTGGTTGAGCCGTTTGTGAAAACATTCAGAATTTGGCTAAGTATAGAATTTTTGGTTTTGGAACCAACTTTGGAGAATTATGTAGAAGTTGTTGTTGGGTATTTTTGAGAAGTTCTTGCTTCTATGAGTAGGGTTCATATCTTAGAAGACCTAGATATTTTCTTAGAATTTTTATAAATTTATTTGAGTCTCGTATTATAGGCTAAAGTTGGACCTTAGCGAACTTTTTGAAAGTTAAGAAAAATGTGTAATCTATAATTTCAACCTAAACTAACTCTTAAGAGTTAGATTATGAAATTAAGTCTCAAAGAAAGGTTTGGGCATATACTATAGGATCTTTGAGAGTTTCGGGACCACGGGTAAAATGGTCATTTTACCTTAGGAGGACATTTCAGGTAATTTCTCTTGAAAGGATTGTACATCTTAGAAGATATAGATTTCTAAGAATATGGGATGTATTTTGATCCACTTGCCCTTATAACAGGCAATTGAGTTCCAACAGTTGCGGACCGAGTTGAGATAACGGGAATCGAGTTTCGATTCAGGTAAGTCCTTTGGACTTACTTAGCTAGCTTCTGGATATGAGTGTAAATAATGATAGTAGTGTTTGAATGATGTGTGTATTAGTGTATTTAATATTAATCATTGACCGACCTACCTATCTGGCCTAAGAGTAATGGGCGGTGGCATTGTTCTCAGTTAGCCCGAGGGCACTGGGGTTTCTTTAGGGACTAGTCCATACTTGGTTTGCGGGGACGCCACCGGCGGAGGTGTGCCAAACCATCACCAGTTGGATAAGGAACGGAGGCGAGAACTCTTAAGATTTCTCGTGCCACAACTTTAAAACGGAATAAAGTGAATCACCTAAGCTATCAGATAATAACCGGATTGTGTGCCAACATGATGAGTGTTTATGTTACTTTGAGTGTGTTTGTGCTATCCTTATTATACTTATTTTTAGATTGTTAGCTCACGGTTTATCCGTGTTGTAGATTTTGTAGAGATAACCAATTGCACAAAGATCCGGGACGGATGGTCAGCCGGGTCCTAGTACTCATTAGATGGGGACGGGGGAGTCTTCCATACGACATGCATGTTATATAAATATATATATGTTTTGGAAGGCTGTCACATGTGTACATTCATACAATAAAGCATTATGTTTTGAAATTGTTTTAAATACATTTGTGCCTTGTTGTAAGATCCTAGTAAAGTTATTGTTAAACCAAGGTCGGGACCCATTGTGAGGTCCTAACCAGTAGCTCCCCAAGTTCCGAGAATTTGGGGTGTTACAACATGGTATCAGAGCTCTAGGTTGACAACAATGTCACTTGAAATCTTCTGAAAGACCGAATCTATAAAATAACTGGAACCCGAAAGGGGCCTAAGATTTTCAAAACGGATTTCTGTATTTACATACGTGCATAGTCGGGTTGTTGGGTTAGTAGTACGTCGGACCACCATCGTTCTCTTTAGATCTCTACAACTTGGAATGATAGGTGAGTTAGTATATAGACTTATATAGATACGTTTTAATGTATGATTATATATATTTATAGGTGTAGCATGTTAGTATCCAAAAATGTATATATATATATATATATTCATATATCTTATATCCTTTAGTTGTTATATCATGAAGCGATTATCGCCTCATGATAAATCGGTAGCAAACTTGAAGAGTTTTCAACACGAGACAATGGTTTCAAACCTAGGATTGAGTATTATACTCTGGCGGGCGTCCTGGTGACCCTATAAATCATCCGAAGAACGGGTGGGCAAAGAGTAAAAATGTTGAGATAATTTTCACCACAAGCACAACCCGATGGGAAAGAAATTCCCGAGTCAGCTCAGATAGAAGGAATAGGAAGTCATGCAAGGGACTTGGTCGTATTAAGTCGAGAGATGTATTAGAAGAACCATGCAAGAGACGACAAGAGATCGGATTAGAGATAACAATATGGGAACACAAATCGAGCAGGGTAGCGTACAACTACACTTGATTTAAATGACAACTACAACTAATGTGGATGCCGCGATAGACAAGTATGAGCATGAGAGTACCGAGGAGATATGATGCTAACCCCGAGGTGAAGACTTAAAGGAGTACAAAGACAGACATTGACAAATGAGTTTAAAGACGAGAAATAAAATTCATAACCATGGAGACGGGTTGACTCCTTCCGAGACACAAGAATGTCGAAGGAAATCACGACACAAGTATCAAAGAGAGTAGAATTCTGAAACTCATACAATGGATTTCCATGAAGGCAATGTTACAAAACAACATCCACCGAAGAAGAAGAATGTGCGGGAATAATCTTGATGGACTTGAGAGACCATAATAACTACTTCACCAACAAGGGACTTAAGCTAACCACACTAGTGGTTCACAACAAAGAGTCACAGGTAGACGATGACTTACCGCGAAGACGCGTCTACAAGCTATCAGGGAAGATTTGATAAACCATAGATGACATGTGAATAATACCACTAGACTCAGGTAAAGTGATCTTAAAAAGAGAAAGAAAAGTGTAAATTGTGGAAGAAGCTAAAGGTGTATAAACGGACAACCTAGAAGGGATAACTTTCCACCTAGTATATCAACATCGAAAAAGATAGAAGAAAAGTGAGTCTATGATCTGGTACAAGACCAACTACAAACTAACTAGTAACAACTGAGAATTCACGCGGGAAGTTGACTAGTGATAACAGGTTGGTAGATAAGAAGAATAACATTGGATTTACTAAAGAATGTTATCGACATAGGGAGGATCTCTACCAGAGATCAACGACGACAATTGTGAATTTAAATCGGTACAGGTACCTATACCCTTAATAGTAACATAGAATGAGTTCAAGCCAATAACTCTAATTAAGATTATAAGGAGAAGATTTCGACGGCCGAAAATGATTCCCTTAGGTCATTAAAGAGATAAAGGAAATGGTTGTGAGCAATTGCTTACCTCCTGGCTAAGAAAAAAGGTCCGGATTACAGTTAGTATGGAAGGATTGTGTAAGAAAGACTATCAGAGTCATAAGAAACAAACGAGTTTGATCATGTATTACGTCAATCAAGACACATGGTGCTTACCATTCCACATAATCGGGACTAATGGTGCTCTTCCGAGAAAAAGTTAGGTTTTCCAGATTTATAAAAGGAGGCTTTTGTGACTACGAGTGACACGGAATAAGTATAGTCATAAAGGCAGTGATACATCCTTGGACACGTGAATGAAGTATTCCGGATCTAGATCAAGCTGAAGCTCAACTACTCCTTAGTTGAAGTGCGAATGCAATTGAAGATGGGTTGCGGAAGCTTAGAGATGGAGGCGGAAGTTGTATGATTGAGTCGATCTAGATTGATCGATCAAACCTTGAAGTGGGTCGGTTGGGTTGGTTCTTGAAGAACCCTCGAATATGGTTGAGTTTGGATCGAAGATCCAAAAGAAGAACTTTGAGAGGATTGGAAGAGGGATTGATGCTCAAGTAAGTAGGAGGAAAATACTTCTTATTACTTTATCAAATTGAACATGGTTTAGAAATGAGCCAAGCATCCCCTTATATAGTGGATGAAGGCCATACAAAGAGCCGGAAATTAAATGACGGAAATAAGTTCCGGAAATGAAACACCTAAAAATATGAAAGGTTGAGAATTTAAGTTCGGAATTAAGTTTCCGAATTAAATTCCGAAACCAAAAGTCTAATCTTAAATTCGGAAAATTAATACCCGGAAATAAAGTCCCGGAAATTAATATTCCGAAAATAAAAAGACTTATTATTACAAAACGCTAAATTACGGAAAATGCGGAAAATGCGCCGGAACGGTGCCGGCTTGACAAGCTTCAAGTCATAGTGGCGTAGAGACACGGTTTGCAACCAATGGGTCCGTGACAAGCAATGGTGCGGCTAATGATGGAGCCGGTAGCTTGAGCGATTGCTTTAGCACGGGAATGGGTGAGCGGTCCATCGGAGCGAACCCGAAGTGCCTCGTCTTCCTCGTCTTGGGACATAGGGGTCAAGGGCGCATCAGTCCCCCCATCTTGGATGTGAAACGTCCCTGTTTCACCTTCGTCAAATAGGGGCTCAATGTATGGTGCAAGGTCCTTGACATTGAACGTCGGGTGCACGCCATAGTCGTCCGGAAGCTCCAACTTGTAAGCATTCGGGCCATGGCGGGATAAGATGCGGAATGGTCCATCACCGCGGTCCGAGAGCTTGCCTTTGCGGCTGGATGGAAAACGCTCCTTCCTTAAGTGGAGCCAAACAAGATCACCGGGCTCGAATGACGTTGGACAGCGCCCTTTGTTGCGTTGTGTGGCAAGTTGATCGGCACGCCGTTGGAGTTGTGTCCTAGTCCGCTCATGAAGTTCAATGATATGAGCGGCACGGCTTGCTCCGGTGATGTGTTCTCCGTCTTTGAGTGGACGCGGAGTGAAGTCCATCAGGGTGTGTGGATTAAGGCCGTAGACAACTTCAAAGGGTGAAAGCTTTGTTGCCGAGTGTCGAGACCTGTTATAAGAAAACTCCACAATAGAAAGTAAGTCCTCCCACTTGCGTGGGTTGTTCCTAAGGGTCGCTCTAAGTAGAGCGTCGAGAGTCCGATTGGTCACCTCCGTTTGACCATTGGTTTGGGGATGATAGCTACTTGAAAACAACAAGTTGGTTCCAAGTTTCCCCCATAAGATTCTCCAAAAATGGCTCACAAACTTTACGTCCCGATCACTAAGGATGGAACGCGGTATTCCATGTAAGCGCACAACATTGTCAAAGAAAAGGGTAGCTACTTCACTAGCATTTTGTGTGCTCTTACATGCAATAAAATGTGCCATTTTCGAAAAATGATCAACTACCACGAAAATGGAGTCTTTGCCTCGTTTTGACATGGGTAGGCCAACCACAAAGTCCATAGAAAGATCCTCCCAAGGTCCCATTGGTATAGCAAAGGAGAATACAATCCATCTGGACCTTGGCGCGATTTTGCATGGTGACATGTGATGCAACTTGTGCAAAACCGTGTCACATGCTTGCGCATGCGGGGCCAAAAGAAGTGCTCTTGTAGAGCGGCGAGAGTCTTGGTAGCACCGAAGTGACCACGACCCTCATGGACCTCCTTTATCAACAAATGACGAATACTCGAGCGCGGGATACAAAGTTTGCCCGCACGGAATAAGTAGCCATCGTTAATAAAGAAAGACTCATGCTCTCAGAGGTCAAGGCATTGAGCAAATATATCCTTGAAGTCAAGATCCGTGGCATATAACTCTTTGATAAGAGCAAAGTCATGGATCTTGGCGTCCATATGCACAAGAAGGATATATCGGCGAGAAAGGGCGTCGGCTACCACGTTCTCTTTACCTTTCTTATGTCAAATGACATAAGGAAAGGTCTCAAGAAACTCTACCCAACTCGCATGGCGCCGACTCAAGGTAGTTTGACCCTTGAGATACGAAAGAGCCGCATGATCCGAATGAATCACGAACTCCTTCGGCCACAAGTAGTGTTGCCATGTTTTAAGACAACGAACTAAAGCATATAGTTTCTTGTCATAAGTTGGATAGTTGAGTGAGGGACCGGAAAGTTTTTCGCTAAAATAAGCAATGGGCCGATTCTCTTGTAGGAGAACCCCCCCCCCCCCCATGCTTACATTAGATGCGTCACACTCCACCTCGATGGTTTTCGAAAAGTTTGGGAGTTGGAGTAGTGGCGCATTACAAAGACGGTCTTTGAGCGACTCAAACGCTCGAGCATGGGTGTCATGCCACTCAAACGTGACACCTTTATTAGTAAGCTCATGTAGCAGTGCCGCTATCGAGCTAAAGTCCTTGACAAAGCGTCGATAGAAACCCGCTAAGCCGAGAACGCTAAGCCGAGAAAGGCTCGAACCATGGTGGCCGTGGTAGGAGTAGGCCACTCCTGAATGGCGCGAACTTTTGATTCGTCCACTCGTAGTCCGTCCTTAGGCAGGACATAGCCAAGAAAAATTGTGGTGTCCGAGCAAAAGACACATTTCTCCAAATTGACATATAATTGCTCTTGTCTAAGGCACTCGAGCACTTGGCGAAGGTGCTCGATGTGGGCATCCAAAGACTTGCTAAAGACTAAGATATCATCGAAATAGATAACTACGAAAATACCCAAAAACTTGCGCAAGACGTGATTCATGAGGCGCATGAAGGTGGATGGTGCGTTGGATAGGCCAAATGGCATGACAAGCCACTCGTAGAGGCCATGCTTCGTCTTGAAAACCGTCTTCCATTCATCACCTTCGGACATGCGGATTTGATGGTATCCGCTCCGGAGATCGATCTTTGAGAAGATAGTGGCGCCATGGAGCTCGTCCAACATATCATCAAGGCACGGGATCGGATGACGATACTTGACGGTGATTTGATTGATGGTTCGGCAATTTACACACTATTCGGGAATGAAATTTCATGAATATAAATATTTATGAAATTATAGAAATCTCATGAAATTAATTCTAAATATTTTTGGTGTAGTTAATTTCTTATAATTATATTTTAAAATTTTAGGTTTCAATCAATAATGAAAAGTGTTGATTAAAGAAGCCTAAACATGTTAAATAAAAGTAAAAAAAAAAAAAGAATTGCAAAAAAACAACAATTTAGCTCATTAAATACCAAGTCATAAATTGGTAATTAAAAAGGAAGCTAAAATTATGGGATTGGTTTTTTTTTTCCTTCTACGGTGATTTGGTGGACAAAACAAAATTAAAAATGGATAAATGCATTAATATTGTGTTAATGGGGTTAGTGGGAGGTTATCAAAATAACTCTTTTAAACCTCTCCACTCCCCTATATTAAAGGAAGGGGCATCTCCCCATCTTTTTTTAACGTTAACCTGCAAACAAAAACAAACGCTCATTACAGAAGCTGAAGAAGAAAGCAAGTACAAAGGAGGAGATACAGAGTATGTTTGTCTTCCCTTAAAACAGTCTTCTTCTTCTTTTTTGTTGGTTTTGATCAACAATACTGCAAGCCATTTGCGTTTTATGGAGGTCTTATCAAATCCAAAAATCGTTTTCTTCCATACAAAAAAAAAACCATTTCAAACAATTACGATTCGATTAAACTGGCTTTTAATATGAATCTAAAGAAGCATACATACATATGTTTGTTGCTTCTTTCTTCTTCATCCGATTTTGTTTCTAATGGCTTGCATATCTCCCCTTCAAATGTGTTTTTATTTAAAACTCAACTGGATTTTTGTTTGACGTCAAATGGAAGCAAATAGGAGCAAGTGTATTTCTATTTGATTTGGCTTTTAATATGAATCTAAAGAGGCATACATACATATGTTTGTTGCTTCTTTCTTCTGTAAACGTAAGTTGAGTTTTTGGGGCCAAATGGGAGTACCATTGATGAATGGAAGATGGTGTTCTAAGCAGACATGGTTCAGTTGATATCTACATTCAGGCTATTCATCCACATAACCAAATAAAAAAAAGTGATGATATTTCATCATATTAAAGCATGCGATTGGTAGGAATCGATGGATTTCACCGCCGCAAAATACGTAGTTGGATGGAATCAAACGATTTCGCCGCTACAACCGAACCGCTTGGTTCAAAACTGAAGTCCGTCTATGATGTTGTTTGTCCCACAAAATGGAAGTTTAAGTCAAAAAAAATTTCAAAATAAAAATTACATAAGAGGGAGAACATACGATCATTGGACAAAACTTTGCTAAAAAGGAAATGAAGGAATTAAATGGTGGATTTACAGGAGCCTTAAGAGAAGGAGAATGGGGACTTTACTTCTTCTTTTTTTTTTTTATTATAATCAATTAATGATTTTCTTCATCTTTCCATTCTAAAGGAAAGGGAATTAATAAATTTGCCTATATAAGGAAAGAAAGAGAAATATATGGAATGAATATATAAGCCATTAATTTCCTTAAGACATATTTAATTCCCATCTAAATATATTAATAAAATTGACCCTGAAAATATCTATAATTAATTAACATCATGTTTGTTGCTTAATCTTGTGATTAACATCTTAATAAATCCATTCACGAAATAAAACCTGCAAAAATAAATCTTGGTAAGGTGGTGGTTTATATAATACAACTTTAGCAAATTGAAGTGTGCTCAATGTCAGATGATTACACAAGAATGGCAGCGGATTACATGAGCTAATCGTAACCTACATTTCATTTGTCTTGGTGAAAGCAAATTAGTCAAAATTTGACTAAAATAAAGTAGAGAAGAAGAGCATCTAAAATATATTGGTGTTTCTTCAAATACTGAGACCTAGCACCAAAAAATTCATTTAAGGTGTTATTTAAAAATGAAGTGGGAAAGTGGAATTTGTAGACACAATTTTCATGCAATTTCTCTTGAATTGTGGAAATGATCCAATAAAGTGAATTCTTCAAATTGAATCAGGGACGAGAAAGACCATATGATATCCTCTTTTAACGTGGGTTTAGGTTTAAGTCCAAATAAATCTACGGTTCCTTTGAAATTAAATACTTTAGAAGAACTACTCGATATTATGATTTAATATTATCGAGTGCATTGAGGAATCAAATTCAAATATTAATTTCCCTTTTAGAACTACGTAAGGACTTGCGCCACTCAAATGGCTACGTAGGTAACCCGGTACTAAGTTTAAAAAATATTATCGGGTACAGTCGCAAATCAAATCCAAATTATCTTTCATGAAAGAACTACGTATGATTTGATTCCGTTTATTTTTACGGATACGTAGAAAATTTGATACAAAAGAAATACGTATTAAATTCAATCACAAAATATATTTTTGACTTTTATATGAAATGAAAGTCATAAAGTTAAATTTTAAATAATCTTTTAATACAAAAGAATACGTATTAAATTCAATCGCAAAATATATTTTTGACTTTTATATCAAATGAAAGTCGTAAAATTAAATTCTAAATATATCTTTGTAGAACTACGTAAAGACTTGACGCCATTTTAAAAGGCTACGTAGGTAACTCCATATTAAGTTTAAATTATATCGGGTACAGTCGCATATCAAATTCAAATATTATAAAATTCTCAAATGTTCATAAACTCGATATAAAACATCCACTCATCGAGTTTAACCACAAAAAAAACTAATCATTTAAGAACTACGTATTGATTCCTAATAAAGGATTCGTAGGAAATTTGATAAATTAAGAACCGAATTCAGTCACAAATTTAAAATATAAAAAAATAAATAAAATATCACTTTTTCTTGATCATGCGCGTGATAGCGGGATGAATTAAGCAACCCTTCCTAGAAGGTGGGTTTAATTTAATCTTATGATGCATGGTCGAGATATAAATGTCATGCAAATGATAGTTGGATCATCGTCTAGGCAACCCTTCCTAGAAGGTGGGTCGGGACTTTGATTCTCTGATGCATGAAAACACCGTACGGAATATGTGAGACTTGATCCTCCTTAAAGAGGTACGTAGGCAACCCGTCCAAAAACGGGTGCAGTCCAAATCACCAAAACTAAACCAAACATCGGTATTTATATAACTTAGAATAAAAAGGTCAAAAAGAGAGGGTCGAACTCAAATAAAAAAATAAAATGTGTTTTGTAAATTTGTATTCGAATAAAACAAAAAAAGGCGTTTTGTAAATTTGTGTACATTTTTACTCAACACACACATCCGCCAAGATCCGTCTTTCTTGGGCACAAGTATGACCGGCACGGCACATGGAGACAAGGACTCACGGACATAGCCCCGGTCTAGGAGCTCTTGGACTTGGCGTTGTAGCTCCTTGGTCTCCTCCGGACTTGCACGATAAGCGGCACGGTTGGGCAAAGACGCGCCGGGCACCAAATCGATTTGGTGCTCAATTCCTCGGATTGGTGGCAAGCCGGGTGGTAGTTTGTCGGTCAAGATGTCCTGAAATTCGGACAACAACAAGGACACCTCGTGTGGCACATTACTAGGGTCATGGGAAATAGATAAACAAAAAGGGACAAGTAAGAAACAAGGAAACTTACCTTCCATGACCGGTGTCAAGTCATGTCGTCGGGCCAAAAGGATTCGTGGCTCACATCGCCCTTGAATGGTAGAAGCGGGAGGTGCATGTGTCGGGACAATGCTCTTACTACCTCTTGCTTCGGTAGCATTAACCTTAGGGCCGGAATTTCGGAAACCGGAAGTATGAACATCCACAACATCGGGAGAGAGGTGAGGATGGTCCGATGTGGCCGGTGGTTTAGTGGTGTCATCGATCACTTGTTGCCTCTTTCGTTCTGCATAGTCAACTAAAATTTCCTGTGGAGTCATAGGCAAAAGTGTGATCCATTTTCCATTATATTGGAACATGTACCGGTTGAGATAACCATCATGAAAAGTTTTACGGTTAAATTGTCATGGTCGTCCCAACAATACATGTGTGGCGTCCATTTTGATAACATCACAAAGGACCTTATCAACATAGGCGTCAATAGAAAACATCACCCACGCTTGTTGTGTGACGGTGTCATTTACCTTATCGGAAATCCATTGGAGTCCGTAAGGTTGTGGGTGGGGGGTCGTAGGCAACTTAAAGTGTTTCACCACTTTTTCGTTGACAATATTACAACACGAACCCCATCGATGATTAGAGAGAGACTAGTGTTATTGACCAAGCAACGAGAGTGGAAGAGATTCTCGCGTTGGTCAATAGAGAGATGCTCTTTGATAGCCAAATACGACGAGAGACTAAAGCAAACTTACCTGGTTGTGCCGGACCGCAAGCAAGTTGGTCGTCGCATGGCTCCATGCCATAGTATGGGTCGGCATCTTGGTCATCTTCCAAGAGGATATCACATTATAATCCTCTTCGTCATCGTCATATGATGGGTTGGCAAACATCACCCGCTTGGTGTTCGGGCAATCACGTTGGACATGACCAAATCCGCTACATTTGAAACACACGGGTTCTCTTGGGCGGGCCACCGTTTGAGATCCTTGTTGGGGTCGGCCCGGAGGCGTTTGTGGTGGAGCAACGGTGCCACGGTATGGTGGTTTCTCGGTAGCCGCTTGTCGGGTGGGTTGACTCATCCGTGGTGATCCTTTAGCAGCTCCGGAATCTTGGAGACTAGAAACATCTCGAGATCGAGAATTAGTGGTATAAGAGTATTGACTATTGGAAGAATTATACCTTGAGTATCGAGGCGTTTCGAGTTGTTGCTTGTGAAGTTTCATGGCGGCATGACATAAGGCTCCTAAGTCCTTGTATGGGACAATCTCGAGGGGCCGCCGAATTGATGGGTTAAGGCCGCTCATGAATTTGGTTCGAAGGGCGGAGGCGGAGGCCGAGATGCCGGCCTTCATATGCATGTCCTCTAGTGATAACACGATTTATAGCATAGTTTTAGGTGCACATTTAAGTAGAATTCTCGCTCAATCATGCATTGTCTAGCACTACTCCAATACGTTTTGCACTCAAAACATGTATTTTGTCGAGATAGACGTCTACACGGACTTGTGTGCGTTTTGTAGGTATTTCGGGAAATTTCGGGCTAAAACGAAGCGTTTAAAGGTCGCTCATTCAGAGGACGCGTTTCCAACTCATTAGAGCACAAAGAAGGACTCAAGGAACCTTGCCAACACAGGCCATACACCAACCCACAGCCTATTGAGCGTAAACAAAGTTTCTGTTAGCAATCACGGTTTCCTGGAGAATCACGGCCGTGGAAATGGCCGTGGTTTTTGCCAGATTCTCGTGACAGCTGTGCCACGACTCTCATGGCTAGCTCATGAAGAAATTGGTTATAAAAGTGGTCCTTGAATGTTGTTAGAGGCAGCTGGGATTTTGGGTAGTTTTGGGAGCAGCTCACACATTCTCTATTGCTCTTGAACAAAAATATATTCCAAGGAGAGAGAGATTTTTCTAGGAAGGAAAGTGCAAGAAGAAGAAGAAAGGAGTCATTGCCATTGAAGAGGAGAAAAGAAGACACACCTAACCCTTGTATTTCGGATTTGTTTCTAGAAGTTTTTGAACCCTTGAACATTCCTTTGAAAGGGTTGTAAGTCGTTCTAAATTCAGTCTTCAGATTTGGATTTTGTTTGGAGATTATTGTTCATCTTCTTTCTCTCATTTTTCTTGCTATGGAGATTATGAATCTATGCTTGTTTGTTTTGAATTCCAATATGAATGTTGTAGGCTAGATTGATGTGATTCTAGGGTTAGGAAAGGATGGTTATGGCTAAACCTATGATAGGATAAATTTAAATTTACCTTTGGATGATTTTTGTTTATGGACGTAGCTACTGTTAGGAATCACGGGTAGTTCTTGAAGAACCACGGCCGTGGTTTCTGTAGAACGAACCGTGATTTTCCTGATTCGAAGGATCTCACCTTAGGTTCATAAAATTGTTGAAACCCTAAAGATTTTGCTAAGTTTAACCTACCCTAGGGTGTCCTAGTGTAGAGACTAAGTGTTAGGAGAGACTTACCCGGTAATCCTTGCCCTTAGAATCTAGAATAGTAAGGACTTAGGTAATGGTGAGCCTAATAAGCCGCCATTGGACTACGTGTGCTAGGATAGTTGCTTAGAACTTCCCTTTCCGAGACTTACCCGGTGAGGATAGGATAGACCTCTAAGTAATAATCCGGTTTGTGTTAAAATCATATCCTTAGGTTCTTGGAGACCTAACCGGTAACGAGACCTTAGGTGTGGACTAGTTGGATCATGAGACTTACCCGGTAATTGATCCCATTTTAGAAACACTAAATCCCAGCATATCATCATCAATCCAAAGAATGAATAGATAACTTGAGGTTTATGCCATAACCGAAATTTCCAACCCCTAGAATCCGTTTTCCTTCTCTCTTGATCACATTTTGTTCTATTTGTTTATTTGCGCCGATCTTTCCGATTGAGTTTGATTTGGTTGTTTGCATGAGTTGTGATTTTCGATTTTGATCATCTAAAACCCACAAAAACAATTTGTGATTTCCCCTTTCCTTGCTTAGATTAGACCTTGCTAAATTCAATCACAACTTAGTTTGATTTCACCTTAGTCTTTGTGTTCGACCTTGGAGTACTTATCTTTCTACATACGTCCCGTACACTGCGGGTGCGCTTAGAATTAGGATAATTATAACAAGTAAAAAATTTAAGGCTTATTGCGTACACACTTTCTAGCGTAACAAGTTTTTGGCGCCGTTGCCGGGGACTAGGTCTAGATTGAGTCTATTTTGTGATTGATTCTAGTGTAGATCTTTCTTGTTTCTTTTGATCTCTTTTTGGTTTGTGTCTTTGCTTTTCAGGACATCTATTTCTCTTTAGGTGTATGCGAAGATCTCGTGGCAAGGATCTAGCTCCATTCGATCCCGAACCGGAGAAAACCCTTCGATCTAGATCTAAGAACATCCGAAAAGAGAGAGAGATGGCCGGTAGAAATCTTCAAGCTGAATTGGATGAAGCCTTAGAGCAAATAAGGCTAAGAGATGAACTCTTGGAGGAAGAAAGGAGACTTGCCAATGAGAGGCAAGAGGAAACTAGAAGGGAGATTGAGGAGATTAGGCAAGCTCTTGTTCAAGGAGAGCTTAATCGCCGACAACCTCCACCACCTCCACCACAACCGCAACCGGCGGCTAATGTTAGGGTTGTTCCAATTGCCATTGAGGAACCACAAACCCTAGGGAGACGCATGGATCCGGCACAAAGAGCACACCGACCGGGTGTGAATCTAGGAGATCCCGCAACCCACAACTATGAGCTCCGCCCTCAAGTTCTACAAATGATCTGGCACAATCAATTTGGAGGGATGGAAGGAGAGTCCCCTCATCAACACTTGATGAATTATGAGATCTTGATGGAGACTCTTAGACCACCAAGATTGGAGAGCAACAACCATAAGCTAAGGGCCTTTTCTTTCTCTCTAAAGGACAAAGCCTTAGCTTGGTATCAATCTATTCCACAAGGGAGAGTTGGCACTTGGGAAGAGATGACAACCGAGTTCTTGACCAAGTTCTTCCCACCTTCCAAGACCACCGAGTTAAGAGGAAAGATCAATGCCTTTGTGATGAGGGATAGAGAGAGTTTGTTCAAGTCTTGGGAGAGATTCAAAGACCTTCTCCTAGATTGTCCGCACCATGGCATACCAAAGATTGAGCTATTAGAGATCTATTTCAAGGGGCTTGATGAAGATAGCCAATTCAAACTTCAATCACTTTCCAGTGGGACATTTATGGAGAAACATGTGGATGATGCTTGGGAGTTTGTGGAGAAGCAAGCTCTAGTGATTGAGAAGTACTCGCATAGGAAGAGTGAAGGGAGAAAGGCGGGAGCGTATGAGGTGAGTGAAGTCACCATGAGCAATTGCAAGCTTGACGCCATCAACAACGAGTTGAAATCCTTGAGAGAGTTATGCACTACCACCTTGAAAGGCCAAACAACTCCTCAACCACCTCCACAAGCAAACTTGTCTTCCAAGGAGGTGGATGTAAACTACATGGGAAGAGGCAACTTCAACAATTACCAAGGCCCAAGGAACTTCAACAACAACCGGCAATTCAACAATTACCGGCCAAACCATAACCATCCCGGTTTTTCTTACTCGAATCCGGATGGAGCCTTGAACCCTCCCGCTTCCACAAGCACAACTCCACCACAAAGAGCTTCACAAGAACCTCCACCCGGTTTTACTCAACCTCCAAAAGATAGAACCGAAGTCATGTTTGAACAATTGCTCGGAAGATTGAGTGGACTTGAGAGCACCGTCACTTCAATCTCTAAGGCTCAAAAGGTCTTGGAGACACAAGTCTTTCAAAAGGCGGGTGAGGCACATAGAGATCCGGGGAAGCTTCCCGGAAGAACCGAAGACAACCCAAGAGGTCAAGTTTTGGCTATCACAACAAGAAGCGGGTTAAGCATGAAGGATCCTTTGCCCAAGGACCAACCTAAGGGAAAGCAAGTAGTGGTAGAAGAGGGAAGAAAGCAAGATGATGGAGGCAAGAGCAAGGATGTAGAGCCAACTTATGTAGCACCGCCTCCATACAAGCCGCCACTACCATTCCCACAATCAAGAGCAAGAGCTCGTTTGGACAATCACTTTGGTAAGTTCCTTGAACTAATGTCCAAGTTACATATTAACATTCCGTTCATGGATGCCATCTTAGGAATGCCGGCATACGGAAAGTTCTTGAAGGAAATACTCTCCAACAAAAGGAAGTTGGAGGAGTATGGGGAGATTAGGATGACCAAGAGATCCTCGGAGTTAATCCAAACAATGAAGGAAGCTATGCCTCCCAAGCTAAGAGATCCGGGCTCTTTTTGCGTCCCAATTGGAGTAGGAGATGTGAAGTACGAAGCCCTTTGTGATCTTGGGGCAAGTGTAAGCATCATACCGCTTGCACTTAGTAACAAGGTCGGGCTAGGAGAGCCAAAACCGGTCAAGATGACCCTCTATATGGCGGACCGATCCATCACCCACCCGGTTGGGATTCTCGAAGACATTCTGGTGCAATTGGGAGGATTCTATGTGCCTATCGACTTTGTAGTGTTGGACATTCCGGCGGACTACCCGGTTCCCATCATCCTAGGAAGACCTTTCCTAGCCACATCCGGATGTTTAGTGGATTGCAAGAACGGGACTCTCTCCTTCAACATTGGAGAGGAGAACATCAAGTTCAAGCTGTCCACAATGATGAAAGGGCCAACCCTTGATGAGGATATCTTCAACATAGTCGAGCAAGAGGAATCTAGAGAAATGGTGAGCTAGATTTTGATCAAGGATCCCTTGGAAAAGGTTCTTACCTTGAGTATGATGGAGGAAGAAATTGAGGAGAATTGCAATGAAGAGATCAAAGCCTTGGAGGCATTGGAAGAGGAGCCAAGAGTTGGATTTGAGAGCCATGAAGAAATTGTGAACAGCTGCAAGTTCCACGGTCGAGATTTAGGAACCACGGCCGTCAAACTCTCTAGACAACTCCGAGAAACAAGCCTGGAAGGAACCACGGTCGTGGAAGTTGAACCAGCCGTGATTCCAACCGTGGTTTCCCCTGAATCAGCTCTTAATGATGATCAAGCTTCTAGGAGCCAAGGGGGGTCTTCATTTACTTTGGATTCATCTCATCCAACCTTATTTGGATCGTCTTCAACCAAAAAAGGTCCTCCCTCACTTGAACTCAAACCCCTCCCCTCTCATTTAAAGTATGCATTCCTTGGTGATAATTCTACATATCCGGTGATTGTTAATGCATGCTTGAGTGATGATGAACTTGCTAAATTGCTGCATGAACTAAGATTGCATAGGAAAGCCATTGGTTATACTATTGATGATTTGGTTGGCATTAAGCCATCTTTGTGCATGCATAAGATAATGATGGAAGATAACCACAAACCCTCTATTGAACATCAAAGGAGATTGAATCCTATAATGAAAGAGGTGGTCAAAAAGGAAATCATTAAGTTGCTAGATGCGGGAATTATCTACCCTATCTCGGATAGTAAGTGGGTTAGCCCCGTTCATGTAGTACCTAAGAAGGGTGGAATGACTGTAGTAACTAATGAGAACAATGAACTAATACCTACTAGGACGGTCACGGGATGGAGAATGTGTATAGATTATAGGAAATTGAACATGGCCTCTAGGAAAGATCATTTTCCCCTCCCCTTCATTGACCAAATGCTAGAAAGATTAGCTCAACACTCTCACTTTTGCTATCTAGATGGGTATAGCGGATTTTTTCAAATCCCTATCCACCCCGATGACCAAGAGAAAACAACTTTTACATGTCCATGAGGTACATTTGCATATAGGAGAATGCCATTTGGGTTGTGTAATGCACCCGCCACTTTTCAAAGGTGTATGATGGCTATCTTTTCGGAATACATAGAAAATATCATGGAGGTGTTCATGGATGATTTCTCTGTTTATGGCTCTTCTTTTGATGATTGCTTGGCTAACTTATCATTAGTATTGTAAAGATGTGAAGAGACAAATCTTGTCTTAAATTGGGAGAAATGCCACTTCATGGTAAGTGAAGGGATTGTGTTAGGACACTTGGTGTCTAACCGTGGCATTGAGGTTGATAGGGCTAAGATTGAAGCAATAGAGAAGTTGCCACCACCTACCTCGGTGAAGGGGGTAAGGAGTTTCCTAGGGCATGCCGGTTTTTACCGGAGATTCATCCAAGATTTCTCTAAAATCTCTAAGCCTCTAACTAACCTACTAATGAAGGATGTTGATTTTGTCTTTTCCAAGGATTGTCTTGAAGCATTTTGTAGGTTGAAGAACGCCTTGATCTCCGCACCTATCATGCAACCTCCGGATTGGAGTCTACCATTCGAGATCATGTGCGATGCAAGTGATGTGGCCGTTGGGGCTGTTTTGGGGCAAAGGAAAGAAGGGCGCACTCATGCTATTTACTATGCTAGCAAGACGCTAGATGATGCCCAACTCAATTATGCTACTACCGAGAAGGAGTTGTTAGCGGTAGTGTATGCATTTGAGAAGTTCCGTTCATACCTTGTTGGAGCGAAGGTCATAGTTTATACGGATCATGCGGCGATCCGTTATCTACTTACAAAGAAGGATGCCAAGCCAAGGTTGATTTGGTGGATCCTTCTTCTTCAAGAGTTTGATTTGGAGATAAGAGATAAGAAAGGATCCGAGAACTCGGTGGCGGATCACCTTAGTAGACTCCCACCATTGGAGCTTGGGAAAGACAACATCCCGATAGATGATTCATTCCGGGATGAGCAATTGCAATTGGTGGAAGAATGCTTATTCCAAGTGGCTAGAGGAAGTGAACCGTGGTATGCCGACATTGTGAATTACTTAGTATGTGAGGAGGTGCCTCTCGGACTAACGTATGCACAAAAGAAGAAGTTCTTCAACGATGTAAGGCATTACTATTGGAGTGAGCCACTTCTATTCAAAAGAGGCCCGGATGGAGTGCTTAGAAGATGCATACCGGAAGATGAAATGGAGAGTGTGATCCGGCATTGTCATTCCCTACCATGTGGAGGCCATGCTAGCTCACACAAAACGTGTGCCAAGGTATTGCAATCCGGTTTTTATTGGCCTAACTTGTTTAGAGATGTGCAAGGTTTTGTAGCGGCATGTGATGCTTGCCAAAGAACGGGGAACATCTCAAGGAGGAATGAAATGCCCTTGAACAACATCCAAGAAGTTGAGATTTTTGATGTATGGGGTGTAGACTTCATGGGACCATTCCCTTCTTCATGTGGAAATCTATTCATCCTATTGGCGGTGGACTATGTGTCAAGATGGGTAGAGGCAATCGCCTCTCCTACAAATGATGCCAAGGTGGTGGTGTGGTTCTTCAACCGAGTGATCTTCCCTAGGTTTGGAACACCAAGGGTGATCATTAGTGATGGAGGGAAGCACTTCACAAATAGGAATTTTGGAGCACTTTTGGCCAAGTATGGGGTGACTCGCAAAGTGGCAACACCTTACCACCCCCAAACTAGTGGTCAAGTAGAGATCTCCAACCGAGAAATCAAGGCCATCCTCGAGAAGACGGTGTCTAGGATAAGGAAGGATTGGGCCATGAAGCTCAATGACGCACTATGGGTATATAGAACCGCCTTCAAGACACCTATTGGCACCACTCCCTACAAGTTGGTCTATGGCAAGTCTTGCCATCTTCCGGTGGAAATGGAACATAGAGTTTATTGGGCCATTAAGTGGCTAAACTTTGACCTCAAGGAGGCGGGAGAAAAGAGATTGCTTGATATCAATGCACTTGAGGAACTCCGATTGGAAGCTTATGAGAATGCCCGGATCTACAAGGAGAGAACCAAAAGGTGGCATGACAAGAGGATCATCCCAAAGGAGTTGAGTGAAGGAGATCTTGTCCTTCTCTTCAACTCAAGGCTAAGACTCTTTCCTGGAAAACTCAAATCAAGATGGACCGGGCCATATGTGGTGAAGAAGATCTTTCCCCATGGAGCAATTGAAATAGGAGGGGAGCATTGTGGAGATTTCAAAGTGAATGGGCATCGCTTGAAGAAATACATTCCGGGAGCACCGATAGACATGATTGCCCCGCTTCACCTTGCATAAACGCTCCCGAGTTTGGTCAAGCTAATGACCTTAAAGAAGCGCTTGGTGGGAGGCAACCCATCGGTAACATTTTTCCTTCATTTTAGCTTAGATTTTTCTGTTTTTGTGTGCTTTGTGTGTTTTGTCTATTTTGTGTGCTAGAACATTAGTGGCATTGGAAGCCTTTCTTGGAATTGATGATGATGAAACCCTCACCAATTATGGGTGGAGCGGACGCGGAACTTGGACGGCTAGCGGTGCCTAGCGCGGGTTTCAAAGCTTGAAGAATGTTTGGAGCTCCCTACCATGGTTGAAAGTATCATCCAACATCAATCCTCTTGAGAATTCCCAAATACCAAAGAAAACCATTTTACATTGTGAGAACCTTCTTTCACTCTCTTTACTTGTATACCACATTGGGGACAATGTGTTTCTAAGTATGGGGTGGGGTTTGCATGATCCTTTGCATGAAGAGCATCTAGGATAAGTTAATATTTGCACATCTCTTGCATTGTACATACTTAAAGCGAAAATTCCAAAAAAATCAGAAAATTTAAAAATTTTTTTGTGCTTTCTAAGCTTGGATATGATCCTAATGATGAAAACTTGTCTTGTGATTGGCTATGAATGGCCTTATGTGTTAAATTGATAAATGCATATGTGGACTTGAACTATTTCTCTTGAATTTCATGAATGACTTGAGAGCATGGTGATTGCCTAGAATGGATTGAGTATTGAAAATCGAAATTACATGATAGTTCTTGCATACCATCTAGGAATGAATAAGGCATTTCGTCTTTCTCTACTTCTCATCTTGATCATGATTGCTTGAGCACCTCAACTGATATAAATTTGACCTCCTTTTAAACCCATCCGGGAATAGGAGCATGCTAGTGTGTTTGAATGTGTGAAAAGCAAGTGCGGGGTGAAGATGTAATGAAAAGAATGCCGTGAATGGAATGCTGAAATTATTGTGGAAGTGTAGCCAAAATAGGTTTGGGGGCGTTGGTTTAAATGACAAATAACTCGGTACACTTCACATAATCGGGTGTTGGTGCCTTGCCAAAGTCAAATGAACCAATAGCCCTAACGAGCTTTGGTATGTGTGCCCGGTGTGGATGCACCTCGAAAAAGAGAAAAAACCCGAGGATGGCTAATCACCTAGGTTTCGGCTATTGTACACCAAGGCCATTGTCTCAAAAATGAATCAAAGAAAAAGAAAAGAAAGCAAGATAGGGAAAAATATGCACTTGGGGGAAGTTGATCGAGGACAAGGAGTGAAGTTAGTTCCATTCCCGGATTAGCATCACACACCTAGAAAATTCCCCTTCCAATTACAACGTTTCTTGGCCTTTTATGTCACAAGCCCTTATGACCTACTTGCATGTTTGTAAGACTTAGTAGTTTAGATTGGACAGACTCTTGATCTTCTTGACATCTCCGTCCTCCCAACTCATGCATGTTTTTGAGTTAAGTACAATTGTCTTCCCATGACTTTATTATTTGATACATAATTGCTTATTCAATGGCCATTGATCATGACTATGAAGGTGATCCAATAGTAGAAGCACAAAACCAAAAAAGATTTTGCCATTTTTCTGCATACATAAATCATGTCATCTCGTGGTCTATAGTTGGGAATTTGCTCGGGGACGAGCAAACCTTAAGTATGTCCTCTAGTGATAACACGATTTATAGCATAGTTTTAGGTGCACATTTAAGTAGAATTCTCGCTCAATCATGCATTGTCTAGCACTAGTCCAATACGTTATGCACTCAAAACATGTATTTTGTCGAGATAGACGTCTACACGGACTTGTGTGCGTTTTGTAGGTATTTCGGGAAATTTCGGGCTAAAACGAAGCGTTTAAAGGTCGCTCATTCAGAGGACGCGTTTCCAACTCATTAGAGCACAAAGAATGACTCAAGGAACCTTGCCAACACAGGCCATACACCAACCCACAGCCTATTGAGCGTAAACAAAGTTTCTGTTAGCAATCACGGTTTCCTGGAGAATCACGGCCGTGGAAATGACCGTGGTTTTTGCCAGATTCTCGTGACAGCTGTGCCACGACTCTCATGGCCAGCTCATGAAGAAATTGGTTATAAAAGTGGTCCTTGAATGTTGTTAGAGGCAGCTGGGATTTTGGGTAGTTTTGGGAGCAGCTCACACATTCTCTATTGCTCTTGAACAAAAATATATTCCAAGGAGAGAGAGATTTTTCTAGGAAGGAAAGTGCAAGAAGAAGAAGAAAGGAGCCATTGCCATTGAAGAGGAGAAGAGAAGACACACCTAACCCTTGTATTTCGGATTTGTTTCTAGAAGTTTTTGAACCCTTGAACCTTCCTTTGGAAGGGTTGTAAGTCGTTCTAAATTCAGTCTTCAGATTTGGATTTTGTTTGGAGATTATTGTTCATCTTCTTTCTCTTATTTTTCTTGCTATGGAGATTATGAATCTATGCTTGTTTGTTTTGAATTCCAATATGAATGTTGTAGGCTAGATTGATGTGATTCTAGGGTTAGGAAAGGATGGTTATGGCTAAACCTATGATAGGATAAATTTAAATTTACCTTTGGATGATTTTTGTTTATGGACGTAGCTACTGTTAGGAATCACGGGTAGTTCTTGAAGAACCACGGCCGTGGTTTCTGTAGAACGAACCGTGATTTTCCTGATTCGAAGGATCTCACCTTAGGTTCATAAAATTGTTGAAACCCTAAAGATTTTGCTAAGTTTAACCTACCCTAGGGTGTCCTAGTGTAGAGACTAAGTGTTAGGAGAGACTTACCCGGTAATCCTTGCCCTTAGAATCTAGAATAGTAAGGACTTAGGTAATGGTGAGCCTAATAAGCCGCCATTGGACTACGTGTGCTAGGATAGTTGCTTAGAACTTCCCTTTCCGAGACTTACCCGGTGAGGATAGGATAGACCTCTAAGTAATAATCCGGTTTGTGTTAAAATCCTATCCTTAGGTTCTTGGAGACCTAACCGGTAACGAGACCTTAGGTGTGGACTAGTTGGATCATGAGACTTACCCGGTAATTGATCCCATTTTAGAAACACTAAATCCCAGCATATCATCATCAATCCAAAGAATGAATAGATAACTTGAGGTTTATGCCATAACCGAAATTTCCAACCCCTAGAATCCGTTTTCCTTCTCTCTTGATCACATTTTGTTCTATTTGTTTATTTGCGCCGATCTTTCCGATTGAGTTTGATTTGGTTGTTTGCATGAGTTGTGATTTTCGATTTTGATCATCTAAAACCCACAAAAACAATTTGCGATTTCCCCTTTCCTTGCTTAGATTAGACCTTGCTAAATTCAATCACAACTTAGTTTGATTTCACCTTAGTCTTTGTGTTCGACCTTGGAGTACTTATCTTTCTACATGCGTCCCGTACACTGCGGGTGCGCTTATAATTAGGATAATTATAACAAGTAAAAAATTTAAGGCTTATTGCGTACACACTTTCTAGCGTAACATCTAGCTTGGCTAAGTAAGCCACCGGAGTAAGGCTTCCTTGTTGGAATTCGGAAATTTGCAACCGCATGTCGTTTTTGAAGGCGTCGGGCACGTACTTCTTAGTCATGACATAGATCAATTGATCAAATGTCGCAACCGGTTCCCATCCTCAGTTCTCACGGTTGGTCTCGTACCTGTAATAACCGGAATTTTGAAACTCCGTTAAACCTGAATTTAACCGGTTTTCGAAACGTCAATCTTAAATAAATAAGTACTTAAATAAAAAGTAAAATAAAACGGGTGTTATTTCTATCATTTTATGTGACATTAATTCACATAAAATGACGAACCTTATAACCGGAAATAAATTTCCCACCTTAAAAAAAAAAAAATAAAAAAAAAAATAAAAAAATAATAATAATAATAATAATAATAATAAGATAATACGGAATCTAATTCTGTATTATATATTTTTTTTTCCGTACCTAACCAGAAACCGGACGAGTAACGAGTTCCTATTCTCGTTCTAATAGGAGAGCAGGCCGAATGGCCCACGAGCAAGCCCACATATCCTATCAGCCAGCCCATTTCTTTAATTTACCCTAATCCCCTCTTAACCCTAATCCTAACCTAATTAGTCTAACATATCTCACCCTCCTCCGAAGAGAAATTGTACGCCGTCTCCTGCTGCCCATCTCTCTCTTCTGGACGAACGAACAGCAGCCCTAGCACGCCGAACCACCGCGCCTTCACCGCCGAACCACCGCACCTTCACCGCCGAACCACCGCACCTTCACCGCCGAACCACCGCGCCGCCTCTCTCGCCGGTAAGCCGCCTGTTTCTTCTCCGCTGCCCTCGTTCTGTTCTTCTCTGTTTCCGAAACTCACCTTCCGCCTTCTCCGACAGCCGACGCCGCCACGCCGGGTTTCCCCGCCTCCCTCGTTCGCCGGTGACAGCGGCGCTAGGTAAGTCGTACCCCTCCGTCCATCTTTCCCTTCCGATCTGAATCGCTAACAACAGCTACTCGGACCTGTCTGCACACAGCGGTACGTCGACCCCTGCGTTCGGTCTACAGCCTCCAGTAGCCGACCTGTGACTCCGTCTTGCCTCCAGCCGGATCGCTGCCGCCTCGAGCCAGGCGGAACCGCCACCGCGTCGGGCCTTTCCGGACAGTTGTGAAGGTAAGGCTGCCCTTCTTACTCCTCGAGTCACCTTCTGCACCACCCTATCGCTTAACCTTGGACCCACATCGAGCCAGTGAGCCGCCGTTTCTGCTGCTTCCGTATCCTATGCCGACGCCGCACCCCGTTGCACCCTTTTGGACCAGCGTCGGTTTAGGTGAGCCCTTGTACTGATTGAGTTGCTAGTGTACTGTAAGATGTATATGCATATACATATTGGAATGGTATGAGTTGTAAGTACACTACGAGATGTATGTATATATACATTTGGAATTGTATGAATGTAGTACAATGTATACATGTATATATGATAAGAAGTAGAAGCGGAAAGTTATAAAATAAAGAAATAAAAATAAAAATAAATAAGTATAAGTTAGTATAGTGTATATAGGAGTTGTGTTTGCCGGGTATATATAAATATACGTGAATATATATTATATGAAAATAAAAGTATACCTAAGTGAAGTAAAGTTATACATGTGGATCGATATATATATAAATCTACTCATACGAACGGGAGTTGCGGAAATGTCATGTATATAGCTATATATATATATATATAAATACCGAATGGTTACGGTTTTAATATGAAATGGAAGTAAAGGTTAAAGTATGTACCTAGGTATACATACGTTTGGAAGAGTAAAGTAATAATAGAGAAGTAAGGAGGGATTTTGGATCTTGGAAGAATTTAAAGTGTAACTTATAACCGGTGTAACTATCAAAGGGAGTTGATATTTTTTCTAAATTAAACTTGGAGAAATGACGATACCAAGGGTAAAACGGTCTTTTACCATAAGAGAGCTTTTTCCGTAATTCCTTCGCATGAGGTTGGACGTCGAAATGTGATTTTGATACACATGCCTTATTTGACAGGCGTTTGAGTTACCACGAGTACGGACTGTTTGAGACGTGTTAGAGTGTTTTTGACTCAGGTAAGTCCTTGCGACTTACTTAGCCAGTTTCTGGATATTAGTTGAGTGATAGTGGTTGTGTGTGCTATTTGCGTGTTTAATAATAATAACTTGCTAGGACGACTGTTATTATTACGTTTAAGGCCCAAGTGTATGTATAACGGGCCGTGACATCACTGCCCAGCTCTGACAGGAGACTGGGAGGTTCTCTATACCCAGACCATCCAGGTACACGGTGAGATGCATCGGATCCACTCCTGATGGGTACACGGGGGCGGAGGCGAGGTTTGGGAATCCCTCGTGTCACAAAATAAGTATCATTAGCGTGAAAGAGTAACTTAACTCCAGATAATAAAACGGACTTGTTTGAAAGCATGATGGGTGTTTATATTTTTTATGTGTGTGTGTGCTACTATTATTCTGCTAAAATTTAGATAACTAGCTAACGGTTCCTCCTGTTGTTGTTTTTAGATTTACCGCAGGTTAGACCAACAGCTGAGTGATCCGGAAGTAGTGGTCAGCCGGGTCTCCGTACTCCTTAGAGCGGGGTTGGGGTTCTTTTTGTCTTTCCTTTCTTTTGGTTAAGACAGTTGTTCTTTTCTTTTGTTTAAGTACTTTAGGCTGCTAGACAGTGTTGCATTCATTACCCTAAAAATATTTTTATGAATTTCGGTTTCTTTATTTGTGTCTTGTTGCAAGATCCTAGTAATGTTGTTGTCAAACTGAGGTCGGGACCCATTGTGAGGTCCTAACCAGTAATACTCCGAGTTCTGAGAATTCGGGGTGTTACAACATGGTATCAGAGCTCTAGGTTGGCAACAATGGCACTTGAAATCTTCTGAAAGACCGAATAAGTTTAAGCAGAACCCGAAAAGGGGTCTGAGTTTTAAAAAGAGAATTTTGGTTTTTAAATGCATGCATAGTCTGGTTGGGAATAGAAAAGTACGGCTGACCACCACTACTACCGCGGATCTCAGTATGCTTAGTATGGACTTTAGGTTTTACTGTAGTTGGACTTTTAGTGTTTATAAAGATATGTTATATAGATAGGTATATGCCGAAGATTAGTTGAATTTATAGTTACAGTACGCCCTTAATGGAGATAACAGTTTGAGATCCTCATTCAGTTGGCACACCTAAGTTTTTGAAGAGTGTCAACGTGAGGATTAGTATGTACATCTTATGTGCATTAGGGTAGACGAACGTCGGACAACTCCTTCGAGCTTGTTGAGGAACGTCGAGACGGAAAGGTGAAGACTCAAAGACAACACCAATTACGATAACAAGAAGAGAATCCCGAATCAACTCAACGGGATCAAATGACGGATATTAAAGAGAGTAGTTCCGGAGAAGCAAGAGATGATCGCCAACTAGGGAATTTGAGAACGACAACGGAGAGGCTCCTCCAAGTTGTGTAAAGTGACTTCACAAACAAAGAGGATGACGTCGAAAATTTGCCATAGACATGGAAGTCAAAAGGGAGATATAGTAGCGATCAAGAAAAGGGACATAAAATTTAAACTCACTGACAAACTAGGAGGTGAAAGTTGATGTCAAAAGCAAGGCGAAATATGATCACTCTCAACAAGCTAATTGCCACCGCAATCCAGATTGATAACCGAGACAGTCAAAAGTATGGAAGTCAACACGAGATACATTATCCATCCAATTAGAAAGAATTAAAGAGCTGCAACTAGGAAGCGTACGCATTGCTAGAAAGGGAAAGGTGGATTTCACCAACGTGGAAGTGGAGTGATCTCATAGAACAGAGGAGAATTGTAACGTAGACCGTGATACAACAATAACCAGATTCTGTAAAGGCAGCATTACAAGCAACAACCAAGGAAGAAGAGTGTGTGAGGAGAGTATTGGTGAACCCGAGGGACCCCAATAACTTCTCATTCAAAAGGAATTTAAGCTAACAATACTACAAGTTCATAATAGAGAACCGCAAATAGACGATAACTCAGGTAAAAGAATCACGGAGATGTACCTACAAGCTACCCTAGAAGGATTGAAAAGTCTGTTGATGGAAGAAGAATGATACAGCTGGACTCGTAAGAATATTACAATCTTACAAAAGTGTAAATTGTAGGAGGAGCTAAAGAAGAATAAACAAAGAGACTGAAGGAGATATATTTCACCAAGTATATCAAGCCTCAAAAGAGATGGAAGAAAAGTAAGACCATGATGTTGTAGAAGAATAACCACAAGGTTATAAGAGAATTTTATCGACATCTAGTGAATTTATTTCGGAGATCCACGACGAAAATGGTGAAGTTAAATCGATACAAGTACTAGTAGTCGGGATGGTAATGTTAGATGAGTCCATTCTGATAACTCTAATAAAGAAATTTAAGAGCTGCTCTTGACGGTCGGTAATGACCCTTGATGATAGTAATGGTGAAAAAGGAAATTGTTGGAAGTAGTTACTTATTACTGACTACAAAAAGGGTCAGATTGTCTAGATTGACAGGGAAAACCCTTGTGATTAAAGATGTGACACAGAATAATTGGAAATTCCGAGGCGGCACAAACATAAAGAGTATGATGTAAAGCCTTGGTGAGATGTGTGGTCGAGTTGTGAGGTGATTGCAGATAGAATCTACAGGTTGACTAAAACAGATATGAGAAGGAGTAAAAGTGAAAGACTAAAGGTTGTTATAGGGATCCGGTATCACACCAATAAGATGGTTACCGAAAGGACTAAAGACTGTTATTTAAGGAGAAATGGAAGTACTCCATTGAAAATTCAGCTGGATTGATGACCTAAGAGTTGATGAAAGTAATAAGACCAACCAACGCAGTTGTAAAGTGTGTACGAGAAAACTCAAAGGGATTTAACTATCTTACGGAGTGTAAATATCAAAGAAGGTAAAGCGACATGAGTATAAGAAGACATAATAAATGCGATGCGAGAAATTTGATTGGTGGGAAAATCATATGCACCTAATGTGTTGTATACAAATAGTACCATTGGATGTTTAATAACAATCATACCAATGGACTGATGACACTATGATGGATTTAGTGTAAACCAAGTGTATAACTTATCTAGTGAGAAGGAAAGTCAGGTATCAAAATTGCGAGTTATGATAAATTTTTAAATAAAGTTTTGAGATGAGGATGTCCTTAGGAAATCTATGCAAGAGTACAAAGCAACTGAAGTTCTAACACAAAATGGGTAGTAATGATCAACAGACAGTTAGAGACCGATGCAGAGAAGAAAAATGTATAAGACGAGTCACCAAGTGGAAGAGTTCACAAGACAAGCTTGTAAGGCCAAAAGAGATAAAATGTCGACCCGGATGTGAGAGTCTAAGGTGCATGGAAAGGATATCTACAATAGATTATAGAAGCAAGATGTAGACTATACAAGTGTGAAGAGGTTTTGACCTCCTCAAAGATATAGAAATTGGAAAGAAATCGCAATGCCGGTACCAAAGAGTTGAAACCTGTAGCGGAAACAACGGTGTTGCAGGAAGGCTATATTGCCGGTAACACCAGCGAAGGAATGTATATATGAGAACGGCCTTAGAGGACTCGAAAGTCCAAGGTGACCCCAATTACCAAGGGACCTAAGTCATCAACACTGACGATCCATGCAAGGAGACTGCCAGGGGGATAATAATTAAAGTCACCAGAACTACAAAGACACTTACCAACCATCGTTGAAGACTTGGAATGACTATTTATGTCACGATGAATGATCTAGTTAGGCTCGAGAAGTAGAGAGCCTAAGGAAACAGAAGGGTGGAAGATAAAACGAATTAGCGAAGCATGAAAGGATTCAGCGAGCATATGATGCTCACCAGGAATTTAACGCCAGTATAGACATGAGAAGAGTAAGTCCGGGATATCGAGATAAGTCAATTATAGGCTGACCGACGTCAACTGAGGACGTGTAAGTGTTGGTTGATATTGACGAATAGGTACCGTTAAGAAGAAACATTAGCGACTGCGGATCTAAGAGGTAACCATACCGACGCCTTGAAGGATTTCCCAAGTAGGCAACAACAACCTTCTGGGATGATTTAAGGATATAGAGAGAATCGGGTTAGAGGTTGCTTACTGGTTGATTAAGAACCGACTACGGTTGAGTAAGAGAGTAAGGGTATGTTGAAGAAAATCAATGTTAGATTAACTATGAATTCAAGTTAAGGAACTAGAGATCTATATGAACGGGTTTACTTGGGATTGTGATTTGTTTTTAGTTATATATTTTGGAAAGCTTGACAGGAAATAGGTGATGGGGTATTATTTGAGAAACGGTCCAACTGAGTCGTATTAGGGAGAAAAGACCAAGTGCGTGGTCTTACGAAGAGCATTAACCACCTACTAAAGTACCGGGAGATGTCTCAGTTCATGGTTTCAGAATTTATGGACAGGACCTTCCGAAAAGTCGGAAGCAGATGGATTCATTAGAAGGAAGAAAGTTTTATTGTTATTTTGGTAGTCATCAAAAGCTTTAGAGGTGAGTTTAGAAAGGGAATAGTTGATATATATAAACTAATTGCGTTCGATTGATACTATTACCCATACTAGAGGGTATTCATCCGGTCTTCCATGTACCTCAGTTGAGAGAGTACATTCCGGATCCGAGACACATCATCAGCCATGAGGATCTGACAGCTGAGCCTGACCATACATTTGTAGAGTACCCAGTAGCTGTCTTGGAGCGCAGTACTAGACGTCTGCGGTCCAAGGAGAGACCTATGTTGAGGATCCATTGGTCTAGACGAAGAGCTGATGAGACCACTTGGGAGACCGAGGAGAGTATTAGACGTAACTATCCCGAGTTCTTTGAGAGGTTAGAGGTTACTCCTGTTTTGACGAGTTAGTACTCGGATGTTGTGTTGTTTGATCTTTCAGGTTTTTATACTGATTTGAGTGATTACGTTCTATGCGACACATGCCTTCTGTTGATGATTGAGTAGTTGCTTGTAGCCAACGAAAATGTCGAGAAAATTTAATATACCAAAGGAAATGCGCGATGAAGAGAATTATTCTAAGTTTCGGGACGAAACTTCTTTTAAGAGGGCACTGATGTAATAACCGGAATTTTGAAACTCCGTTAAACCTGAATTTAACCGGTTTTCGAAACGTCAATCTTAAATAAATAAGTACTTAAATAAAAAGTAAAATAAAACGGGTGTTATTTCTATCATTTTATGTGACATTAATTCACATAAAATGACGAACCTTATAACCGGAAATAAATTTCCCACCTTAAAAAAAAAAAAATAAAAAAAAAAAAAAAAAAATAATAATAATAATAATAATAATAATAAGATAATACGGAATCTAATTCTGTATTATATATTTTTTTTTCCGTACCTAACCAGAAACCGGACGAGTAACGAGTTCCTATTCTCGTTCTAATAGGAGAGCAGGCCGAATGGCCCACGAGCAAGCCCACATATCCTATCAGCCAGCCCATTTCTTTAATTTACCCTAATCCCCTCTTAACCCTAATCCTAACCTAATTAGTCTAACATATCTCACCCTCCTCCGAAGAGAAATTGTACGCCGTCTCCTGCTGCCCATCTCTCTCTTCTGGACGAACGAACAGCAGCCCTAGCACGCCGAACCACCGCGCCTTCACCGCCGAACCACCGCACCTTCACCGCCGAACCACCGCACCTTCACCGCCGAACCACCGCGCCGCCTCTCTCGCCGGTAAGCCGCCTGTTTCTTCTCCGCTGCCCTCGTTCTGTTCTTCTCTGTTTCCGAAACTCACCTTCCGCCTTCTCCGACAGCCGACGCCGCCACGCCGGGTTTCCCCGCCTCCCTCGTTCGCCGGTGACAGCGGCGCTAGGTAAGTCGTACCCCTCCGTCCATCTTTCCCTTCCGATCTGAATCGCTAACAACAGCTACTCGGACCTGTCTGCACACAGCGGTACGTCGACCCCTGCGTTCGGTCTACAGCCTCCAGTAGCCGACCTGTGACTCCGTCTTGCCTCCAGCCGGATCGCTGCCGCCTCGAGCCAGGCGGAACCGCCACCGCGTCGGGCCTTTCCGGACAGTTGTGAAGGTAAGGCTGCCCTTCTTACTCCTCGAGTCACCTTCTGCACCACCCTATCGCTTAACCTTGGACCCACATCGAGCCAGTGAGCCGCCGTTTCTGCTGCTTCCGTATCCTATGCCGACGCCGCACCCCGTTGCACCCTTTTGGACCAGCGTCGGTTTAGGTGAGCCCTTGTACTGATTGAGTTGCTAGTGTACTGTAAGATGTATATGCATATACATATTGGAATGGTATGAGTTGTAAGTACACTACGAGATGTATGTATATATACATTTGGAATTGTATGAATGTAGTACAATGTATACATGTATATATGATAAGAAGTAGAAGCGGAAAGTTATAAAATAAAGAAATAAAAATAAAAATAAATAAGTATAAGTTAGTATAGTGTATATAGGAGTTGTGTTTGCCGGGTATATATAAATATACGTGAATATATATTATATGAAAATAAAAGTATACCTAAGTGAAGTAAAGTTATACATGTGGATCGATATATATATAAATCTACTCATACGAACGGGAGTTGCGGAAATGTCATGTATATAGCTATATATATATATATATAAATACCGAATGGTTACGGTTTTAATATGAAATGGAAGTAAAGGTTAAAGTATGTACCTAGGTATACATACGTTTGGAAGAGTAAAGTAATAATAGAGAAGTAAGGAGGGATTTTGGATCTTGGAAGAATTTAAAGTGTAACTTATAACCGGTGTAACTATCAAAGGGAGTTGATATTTTTTCTAAATTAAACTTGGAGAAATGACGATACCAAGGGTAAAACGGTCTTTTACCATAAGAGAGCTTTTTCCGTAATTCCTTCGCATGAGGTTGGACGTCGAAATGTGATTTTGATACACATGCCTTATTTGACAGGCGTTTGAGTTACCACGAGTACGGACTGTTTGAGACGTGTTAGAGTGTTTTTGACTCAGGTAAGTCCTTGCGACTTACTTAGCCAGTTTCTGGATATTAGTTGAGTGATAGTGGTTGTGTGTGCTATTTGCGTGTTTAATAATAATAACTTGCTAGGACGACTGTTATTATTACGTTTAAGGCCCAAGTGTATGTATAACGGGCCGTGACATCACTGCCCAGCTCTGACAGGAGACTGGGAGGTTCTCTATACCCAGACCATCCAGGTACACGGTGAGATGCATCGGATCCACTCCTGATGGGTACACGGGGGCGGAGGCGAGGTTTGGGAATCCCTCGTGTCACAAAATAAGTATCATTAGCGTGAAAGAGTAACTTAACTCCAGATAATAAAACGGACTTGTTTGAAAGCATGATGGGTGTTTATATTTTT
>BSUD01000003.1:121487516-121504766 GCA_033239045.1 Fagopyrum esculentum | reverse complement strand
AACTAGCTAACGGTTCCTCCTGTTGTTGTTTTTAGATTTACCGCAGGTTAGACCAACAGCTGAGTGATCCGGAAGTAGTGGTCAGCCGGGTCTCCGTACTCCTTAGAGCGGGGTTGGGGTTCTTTTTGTCTTTCCTTTCTTTTGGTTAAGACAGTTGTTCTTTTCTTTTGTTTAAGTACTTTAGGCTGCTAGACAGTGTTGCATTCATTACCCTAAAAATATTTTTATGAATTTCGGTTTCTTTATTTGTGTCTTGTTGCAAGATCCTAGTAATGTTGTTGTCAAACTGAGGTCGGGACCCATTGTGAGGTCCTAACCAGTAATACTCCGAGTTCTGAGAATTCGGGGTGTTAGCCAGTTTCTGGATATTAGTTGAGTGATAGTGGTTGTGTGTGCTATTTGCGTGTTTAATAATAATAACTTGCTAGGACGACTGTTATTATTACGTTTAAGGCCCAAGTGTATGTATAACGGGCCGTGACATCACTGCCCAGCTCTGACAGGAGACTGGGAGGTTCTCTATACCCAGACCATCCAGGTACACGGTGAGATGCATCGGATCCACTCCTGATGGGTACACGGGGGCGGAGGCGAGGTTTGGGAATCCCTCGTGTCACAAAATAAGTATCATTAGCGTGAAAGAGTAACTTAACTCCAGATAATAAAACGGACTTGTTTGAAAGCATGATGGGTGTTTATATTTTTTATGTGTGTGTGTGCTACTATTATTCTGCTAAAATTTAGATAACTAGCTAACGGTTCCTCCTGTTGTTGTTTTTAGATTTACCGCAGGTTAGACCAACAGCTGAGTGATCCGGAAGTAGTGGTCAGCCGGGTCTCCGTACTCCTTAGAGCGGGGTTGGGGTTCTTTTTGTCTTTCCTTTCTTTTGGTTAAGACAGTTGTTCTTTTCTTTTGTTTAAGTACTTTAGGCTGCTAGACAGTGTTGCATTCATTACCCTAAAAATATTTTTATGAATTTCGGTTTCTTTATTTGTGTCTTGTTGCAAGATCCTAGTAATGTTGTTGTCAAACTGAGGTCGGGACCCATTGTGAGGTCCTAACCAGTAATACTCCGAGTTCTGAGAATTCGGGGTGTTACAGTACCGGTTCCACCAAGATTTTGCATCACCTTCAAAGTAAAGTGTCGCCGCTTTGATTTTCTCATACTCTTCATAATGGCAATGCTTGAGAGCTCTTTTCATATCCTGTGCCCAATCAAGAAACGCACAAGGATCATATTCACCATAAAAGATTGGAAATTTAACCTTACCTTTCCTACGAGCTCGGTAGGGATCCGGTCGAGGCGGTGCCATGTATGCTTCTTCGTGATGGGCTCGCCGGTGGCCATCGTTATGCCGTTGGCGCCCATGATTAGGTGGGGCACGCCTTGGTGGGTTAGGAGGAGGCAACCATTCTTCTCCTCGATCCTGGTTCTCAAAAGGCTCTCGGATGGGTGGGTGCCATGGACGGACATGTGCCACCCGTTTCAAGTCCGACTCATCATCGGAGAACTCGTCAAAGTCATCTCTTTCGTCATACTCTTCATAATCATGATACATCGGTTGTCGGCTATGCCGTTGGCGGCGTTGTCCGGACCGATCATTCTCGGGACGTTGAGAGAGGTCATTTGTTTGATGATGGTACCGGTCATCAATCCGGGAGGGACGGTTGGTGCGTTGGGCACTAGATGGAGGAGGGGAAGTGCCATACTTACGTCGGTTGTGCTCATAGCGTTTGTGCCGATTCTCCGTGTTAACATATAGCAAATCATTTGGAGAAGGGTCAGGGTTCTCGTCACCTTCATTGTGGGACTCATGACCGTCATTTTGGGAGGGACCGTGGTTTTCAATGACGGAGGTAAGCCGTCGACCGTTAGATGGTTTGGCTCCCAAGATACCTTTGCCTTTGCGACGTCCATCGGCCGTGGAAGCATCGACCAAGGTTCCATTTGGATTCGGTGGAGCGGTCGTAAGTGCAAGCATTTGGGCCTTCAAAGTTTCAAGCTCTTGCCTAAGGGAGGCATTTTCTTCGGTCAAAGTAGTGAGCTCTTGCCTTTCACTAGATTCCTGAGAATTTTCCATTGTGACGTTAGTCATAACTCCAAGATTGGACACAAAATTGCAAGCAATCAAATGAGCAAGGTGACAAGATAAGTCAACGTTACCCAAGTTCAAGTGCGTTAGGGTTCCACCTTTGGGAAAGCCGTTTGGCGGTTAGGCAAGGAAGGCAAATCCAACAAATTTGAACCAAAATGCACACAAATTCAAGAGAAAATTTGCAACTTGTAAGAAAATGGAGAGATAGGAAATGGACGGATTGTTTATCGGCAAGTTTTACTTGCTTTGGTCTTTGACCTTTTTAAAAATCCGATTTTTCGGATGGACCGGTTTGCGGGACGTCTTTTACTTTTGTTTTTGTGGAATTGTTTCTTTTTGAAACTTTTGAATGCAACCTTTGGAATGCACGAGATGAATCCACTTTCTTTGAAACAAATCCGTTTTTTGAAGAGTTTTTGCTTTGTTTTTGGTTTTTGGAATATCAAAAGGCGTGATATCTGATTTTGTCAACAAAAAATCCCAAGAAAATGGTAAAATTGATTAACAAAAATGTCGGAATGGGTAAGGAAAAATGTTTTGTTGATTAATGGTTTGATGGTAAACCAAAAATCTCCTAAATTTGCTATGCAAAATAGATCGAGAAAAAAAAAATTTCAAGAACGTGGATGAAGATGCGAAGAACAAGATGAAGATGGTGATGAACAAAAGGCAAAAAGGATGAATATGATACGCACAAAAACAAGAGTAAAGATAACTTAGCTTAGATCCCTTTGCCCTGATGCCAATTTGATGCGTCCTTGGACACGTAAATGAAGTATTCCGGATCTAGATCAAGTTAAAGCTCAACTACTCCTTAGTTGAAGTGCGAATGCAATTGAAGATGGGTTGCGGAAGCTTAGAGATGGAGACGGAAGTTGTATGATTGAGTCAATCTAGATTGATCGATCAAACCTTGAAGTGGGTCGGTTGAGTTGGTTCTTGAAGAACCCTCGAATATGGTTGAGTTTGGATCGAAGATCCAAAAGAAGAACTTTGAGAGGATTGGAAGAGGGATTGATGCTCAAGTAAGTAGGAGAAAAATACTTCTCATTACTTTATCAAATTGAACATGCTTTACAAATGAGCCAAGCATCCCCTTATATAGTGGATGAAGGTCATACAAAGAGCCGGAAATTAAATGACGGAAATAAGTTCCGGAAATAAAACACCTAAAAATATGAAAGGTTGAGAATTTTAAGTTCGGAATTAAGTTTCCGAATTAAATTCCGAAACCAAAAGTCTAATCTTAAATTCGGAAAATTAATACCCGGAAATAAAGTCCCGAAAATTAATATTCCGAAAATAAAAAGACTTATTATTACAAAACGCTAAATTACGGAAAATGCGGAAAATGCGCCGGAACGGTGCCGGCTTGACAAGCTTCAAGTCATAGTGGCGTAGAGACACGGTTTGCAACCAATGGGTCCGTGACAAGCAATGGTGCAGCTAATGATGGAGCCGGTAGCTTGAGCGATTGCTTTAGCACGGGAACGGGTGAGCGGTCCATCGGAGCGAACCCGAAGTGCCTCGTCTTCCTCGTCTTGGGATATAGGGGTCAAGGGCGCATCAGACAGCACAAACATAGAGATCGGATCTAGTGCTTAGGTGGAATATCTCGTCGAATTGGGAAGTGATTGGAGATAGAGTCTACATTTTGGTCGGAACAGACATGAGAAAGAGTAAGGTTGGATGACTGAAGGTTATCATACGGATCCGGTATCACGCTAATAATTTAGGTGCCGGAAAGTTTTTATATGGGAGTTTAATGAGAAATGGTGGTACTCCAACGCAAATTCAAGTTAATCTTGATAACTCAGTAACATGAAGATGAATGAGTAGTTGTGAGACCGCGTACACGAGAGGTGCCCTGAAATCCCTCCTCGGTTAATGACAACAAAATTATTAAAGGTAATAATCCAATCGACGTAGTCCGTAAAGGCAATACAAGAAAACTCAAAGGGACGTCACTATCATACGGAGTATAAGGATTTAAAGAAGGTTAAGCGACATGAATATAAGGACAACATAGTAAGAGGTGAGTCGAGAGATCGGATTCTTGAGGAAATCACATACATCTGAGTTCCTATACAAATGATACCAGGAGAGGCAAAAAAAGTCAAGTATCAAAAGGCGAGTCTTGCTAAATTTCAATAACATGTAGATGCATGTCTTATTTGTTAAAACTGAGGTCGAAAGGGTATGTTTGAATCGAATAGGTTTCTTGTATCCAAGAGTTTAAAGGGTTTTGATTTATTTAATTTTGTGCAAAAGTGAATGTTAAGTTGTCAAGACACGTTATTTTGAGCCCGAAAGGGAATTTGTAATACTTTAGGCAACCTACCTTCATGATTATAGTCGGATTTGTTCAAGAGAAGAAAATGTTTAAGGTCTATCGATGATCATAGTTGATGAAATCTTCAATCCTGAAATATTACTCTTATATGATTCAATTCGTGTTTAGTTCACTATTTTCAACCACTTTTGATACTAAAAACCAACAAAAATTTTACACTTTTGTTTTACCGCTTTTGGCTTTGAAAACTGGTTTAATGTTGTGATTTATACTCCTAAAGTCCCTGAGATTTGACACTCGTTTATACTCACATCAACTAATTAACGGCTCATTATTAGGGTTAATGTTTTTCTTCTTCATAGGTTATCTCTAACGTTTGCATGTCAAAGGAAACGCACACAACCCACTTCTATATAGCCGTGTTGATTTCGTAACTAACGCCATATTCTTTTACCTTACATGAACCGAGTCCAATTCACTAGTTTCACTCAATCATGAAAAAATATGTTAAGTTGAAATATAGTTGAATAATTTGTATCGCCATCACGTGGATACTCCAAGTGACCCCATATAAAACAAAGTAACTACTATTAGTTTCTACAATATTGAATGCATTTGTTCACATTCTACTTAAAACAACTATTTTTTTCAAAATAGTAGCAAATAATCGTTCGTCAATGATATTAAAATACTAAAAAGTAAGAGTTTAATTTTTAAAATAACATTAAATTTGTGCATAAATAGCCATTTATAAGATAGCAATCTAATAATAACAACTAACTATTCATGAAACTATGATGGATCCACAACTAATCGTTCAAACAACAATTCAAGTATATTGTAAACTTACTTGAATATGAGCAACAAAGTCACCAGGAATACTATATCCACAATCATCGAATGGAAAAATAACTTCATCTTGACTTTCTGACATCTTCACTAAACCTAATAAGTTTTGGATCAGATATGAAATAGAGGGTATTCATAAGTTTTATTACACCTTTATCCTCAACTTTCAAGACCAACGGTTAAAACTTTGACCATCAAATAACGCCAAAATTTAACGGTCATATTTTAAAATCGAACACTGCCCGACATAGAAGTCAATGTTTTTGGATACGGTTGATCAACGCTACAATTGAAGCGCCCTCGCAATGCGACAGTTACTAGAAAATCCATTACCGTGAGTCTAAATACCTACAAAATATAGGCCATTGACAGTTAGGTGGCATTGTTGGTAAGGGTAAGAGAAATAATTGATTGGTGTCAAGTATGGGGAAAATATGTGCCCAACTTGAAATTGACGTTTCCTTGGATGAAAACCAACAAGCTTTGTCTTGTTGCCATTCATTATAAAAGAATATGCTTCTATCATTATTGTATATTCACTTCAATATATATTATTATTGTTTACAATGTCATATTCACATCAAGTTACACCAAGGGATGAAAATTCATTGCCCCATCGTCATCGTCTTCATATCCATCTCTACAATCATTGCAAATATATTAACGTGTACATGCATTCAAAACACTTAGAATCGAGATTTATACTATACTAGGGGTATAAACCCGTGCTACGCACGGGTATTCCCGTTATATTTAAAAATAACTCGTGATATTATAATCAAGTGACTTAGTCTTTGATAAAATAAAGTACTTTATATTCTTATATGAATAAGGATTTTGAGAAGATTTAATAAGTTATGAAATGTGCTAAAAAAATATGTGTTTTTATACTGGTTGGACTAAGGTAAGAAGCAAAATGAATCAAAATGTATAATACATTCATTGAGATAAATATATGTATTACATATAAAGTATATAAATGAGTTATAAATATTGATTGTTGACCATATATAAATTATCAAATGTGCATTAATGATGGCTACATTTATTTTAAAAAAACTCAATCTTACTTGTAGGTAGGATTCTTTTTAAAACAATAAATATATAATTTAAGATATTTGTTGAATGATTATTTGTTAAAATCATGTTAATGAACTTTTTGAGATTTAAAATTTATTCCAAATCTCTATCTGTTGAATTGTACAAAGTTTTATGTACATTAAAAAGTTGTATGATTTGTTTTATTGCTATGACACTATGTATTGTTTATATAGATTAGAAAACATAATTATATCTACAATTTCTAACAATACAATAGTTTAGCTTTTACAGCAATAAAATAAATGTATACTTTAAGATGTATTGTAAATTGAGTTTTTATCTATTTTCTTAAATCTTAATTTGGTGAATTGTGTTTTATACATTTATAGGCCACTATTATATTTTTTTGATTATCTTGTATAATATATCAAAATAAACGTATAACATCATAACTAGTCAATTTTCTTTTGTTTAATGATTGTTAGTTAAAATCGTAATATTGATGGTTTTAGAATGTGAAGTTTATTTCAAACCTTTATACTTTAATAGAATGGATTAACAAAATGTATATTCTTTTTTTCCTTCAGTTTTTGAAGCAAGACATTAATTATTAGGGGTGTAAATGGGGTGGAGATCTCCGAAATTCGCAGGTATTACCCGTAATGGGGACCGAGATGGGGATTTTAAACGGGGACGGGGATGGAGATGGGAAAATTTTTAATTACTAGCTTGGGGATGGGTATGGGGATAGGGATGAAGATAGGGTATCTGCCCCGCCTCCCGATTCGAACCCGAACCCGTTGGGGAACCCGATGAGAATCCGACGGATAACCCGATGGGAATCCCCGACGGGTAACCCGATAGGGATTCCCGACGGATAACCCGGTGGGATCTCCGACGAGGAATCTATCAGGATACATAAATAAACAAATCGTAATTATATTAGAATTTCATTGTGGTTTCATGTTTAATTTAAAAATTATCGATAATTCTTAAAATTAAAACTATATAAACTTTTGTACTTTAAGACTACTCGTTCTTACTTACACAAAATGTATTTTAACTTTAAATATTAAATTGATAATAATATGTGTAAGTTATGCTAATACTAACCTATATTAATTTGGTTTTCAATCATATGAGGATAATACCTCGTGAAATATTTGAATACGTCGTGAATGTCAATCACGATGATCAAATGCAAATCGCGCACTACATGTGTTTTTTAATGTGTCTTACTCTTTCACATACATGATTTGATGTGCAACCTTAATTCTAAACCGTAAAATTCAAATGATAAAATAATATAATAATTTATATTGAGATCATAATCTAAAGAAAGATATAATTATTATAATTTACATCAGTTTGTACTATGAGTCACAATTGTACTTGAACGAATGAAAATTAATATATATACACAATATACCTATACTTTGACAAATTGAATAAGGTGATGCGTTAAACAACAAACTAAGCCACATCAACATTTCAATTAACAATGTATATTAATATAATATAAATTGACATTTATCTTGTAATCACGAACTAAGGGTTAGTAAACTATATACACTTTTGTACTTAAGACTTAATAGTATCATACTCGTTCCTACTTACACAAAATATATTTTGAAAAAAATACGACGATCAAATTTCAATTAAAATGTATATTTTGTAAATTATATGCATGCTAATGGTAACCGATATTAATTTTTTTCAGGATCATATAAGGATAACATAAAATTTTGAATATGTCATAAATGTCAAATCACGATGATCAAATGCATGACAAACTACATGTTGTGTTTTTTTTACGTGTGTATTAGTCTCTCAAATACATGTGTTTAGTGGTGCAACCTAAATTATAAACCATAAAATCAAATTGATAAATTAATATAACACTTTATCTTGATATCATAATCTAAATGTTAGTAAGATATAATTATTTTAGTTTACAATAGTTTGTACTACGAGTCTCGATCCTACTTGAACGAGCGAAACATAATATATATACGGTATAACTTTACTTTGACAAGTTTTTATTATTTTTTAATGAAGTTTTCTTCTTTCTTTTTCCTCGTGTTTTTTTAATTTATATAGTAAAATAAAGTAACAGTTTTCTATTTTATGGTCTAATTTCACATTTATTACCCGAGTAAATGTTTTTTACAAAATCCTAAAAGTTAAACGGGGATGTGAATAGAGATTTTTACGGGAAAAACCCATAGAATTTTAAAATGGGAAAAACTAAACGGGGATGGGGAATCCCCGATGGGGACGAATATCCGACGGCAACGGGGATGGGGACAATTCTCAATACCCGAACGGGTATGAGGATGAGGACGGGAGACATTATACTAAACGGGTAGGGGGATGAATAGAGTACTCTCCGCCCCAAACCCTACCCATCGACATCCCTACTAATTATTCAACAAATAAAATGTAATATCTAATAAATATAGCATTAATCTTATCGAGTAATGACTTAAAAGTAACTCTGGAAATTGTCCCTTGAATAATCGGCATTCCAGGTAATTGCCTATGTTTTTGGTGACTTCAACTCTACTTATACTTTCAAGATTGATGATAAGATCGGGAGACACATTGGGAGAGACGAAGATCCTGAATTTCACTAGTCTCACTCTTTGACATGATGTCTGACAAAATCTTTCCACACACCTCATAACAACTCTCATTTGAGCCGGTGAAGCTTCCGCGAATAGCGTGGTATTCTCAAAAAACATATGTGAGAGTTTCGGTCCACCTTTGAAATATGGATAGGTTTCCAAACATTGTTCTCCACCGATTTAAGAATGATATGGCTTAATCTCTCTACTGCCAACACAAATAAGTAGGGAGATAGGGATCTCCTTTCCTTATTCCCCATTCCGGGACGAAGTGATCAATAACTTCTTCATTCCATAGAAGTTGCATCCTCGTTGTACTAATGCACTGTTTGATCATATCTCTCCAATCAGAAGGGATACCCGCTTCTCTGGTGATATCTAACACAAAGTCCCAACGAATTCTATCATAGGCTTTCTAGAGATCAAGCTTTAGAAACATCCATTTCTTTCCGGTCTTCCTCCTCATTGAGTGTACTATCTCTTGCATAAGTATAATATTATCTTGTATGGGTCTACCCGGGATAAAACTCCCTTGTGTCGGGTCAACTAGGTTACCAATGATTTGTTGCATTCATTGGACCGGCACCTTAGAGATTATTTTGAAGTTGACATTACACAAAGCTATGGGTCGAAATTGAGTAATGAACTTCGGGTTTCTGACATTAGTGAGTAATGTAATGTGATAGGTGATAGATTCTCTATCACAATAACATAGTTTTAGCATGTATTTGTAGTAGTTTTGCTTGTATATGGTGCTAGATATGTAAATCTAACTAAGGAAGCCATCATTGAAGAAATCCAAGGAATTAGTAGAAAAATCAATTCAAGAAAGTGAGAAAACAAAGAGAAGAACAAGAAGGAACCTTTTTGTTGTCACACGCACCCGCGACTTGAAGTACCGCCCCCGCGGCCATGAGTTACCGCACCCACAACTTGATCTTTGTCTAGCTAATGTTTCGTCTCTCCGCGTCTGTGGCATCAACCCTGACACCTCCAACTCTTCAGTTTCCCGCACCCTCTGCACAAGATGGCCTCACCCGCGTATAAGACATAAGATGAAGAGTTGCGGCCATTTCAAGAGTTGCATGCTTCCCGCAGCCGTGGCCATTCACAACCGCGGTCGCGATCCCTTTGAAGATGAAGCGGTTCCTTTGGATTTTACGACCCTGCACCCGTGGCCATCAGTTTCCGCACCCGCGGGTAACTTCTTCTGTAGTAAAACCACGGTTTCAAATTTGCACATTAAGAGCTTTTAGTATGACGGTATGAGATTTTCCTTTTCCTATCTTTAATGCCTAGAGTAGTATAAATAGAAGTGCTAGACTTATGTTAGAGGATCTTATAACTCACAAAAAACCTCTCTTTCTTTCTTTGTTATTTTGTTCATAACTCTTTATAAAGAGCTGAAGTTCCATAGCTTCACTGAGCAGTTGAAGCTCTCATAGAAAGAATTTGGTTGTATGTCTCTATTTTCTGAAGTTTAATCTCATGAAGATTTGTGTTAAATTCATCATTTCTAATGTTTGTTTTGTATTTCACCTTTTACTTTAGCTCGATCACCTAAGTAGATTGGTCTCTTACAAACCGCTATGAATCGATAATTCTGTGTTTAGGTTTCCATTCTAGTAGCAAACACGATTAACACAAGTAGGTTGCAAGTGCCTTTCGTGAAGGGAAATTAACCAGATATTATAAGTAACAAGTTGTTTCTTTTATATGTGTCTCTATATCCTTGCTTGCACACTAACTTTTCAATTAATCTTGTAGGTTTACAGATTAACTTTAACGTTAAGTGATTTTGGGGCTGGTAGAACCAATATCTATATATGATCGGGATCAAAACAAACAATCGAGAAAACTTCAAAACAACTAGTATCAACCATCTCTTTTGTGAGTGAAAACGGTTAAGTGTATTGTCTTCTCCAATCTTTGCAAACAACTTTCATTTGCGATTCACTTCTTACTATTTTCTTATTTCCACTTTTCAACACTACCCCCACTTTTTTGGTCACATTCTATTGGATAATATCTATAGTATTTTTATGCTCAAATCTCTCTTGGGTTCGACCCTTACTTATTTATTATACTCGTTTTTAGTGAATTTGGTTTGTATATTACATTGATAGCACTAACGACGGAAAAGTTCTTGTCAAACTTAGCCCCGTTACAAGGGAGATTTTGCTTAAAATTATTGTTTTATGCAATTATCAAATATTGGTGTGAACTTTTTGTATGGTTCACTCTCATACTACTAATACTTCTTTTGTTCCTTTTGATTCAAAAATCGAAAGAACATTCAACAAACAACGAAGAGAACTCCGCAATACAAGAGTTGAAATGGAGGAAAGAACACTCTGGTAGTTGACGCAACCGAACTTGACACAATAACCACTTGTCATGACAATTCCTGCAACCGGCGAAGGCGTTAGCTTCGAACTCAAGCTAGGATTGATCCACCTACTTCCATCCTTCCATGGGCTAAGTCGGGAGGATCCAATCAATCTCTTAGGGAAGTTCCACACGGTGTGTAACAACATGAAGCTGGAAAATGTCACGGAAGAGCATATCAAAATGAGGATCTTTGGATTCACCCTTAAAGATGCGGCGGACGACTAGTATTACCACTTATCTCTAGGAGCATAGACACATGGGAAAATCTTGATAAGGCGTTCCTAGAGAAGTAGTTCCCGGCAAAGAAGGCCAATAACTTGAAGAAGGCCATAAGCAACATCGAACAAGAAGCTGATGAATCTCTATATGAGTATTATGAGAGGTTTGCAAGGTTGCACTCAAGCTGTCCATTCCATGGGTACTCGACCCAAGACTTGGTATTGTATTTATACAATGGTGTGGTGGACAATGAAAGAAGGATCATTAATGCTTCATGTGGAGGTAATATTCTTAATACCACTCCTAAATATGCCATGAATAAAATCCATGAAATGGCGGAAGGAACGCGAAATTTTGGTATAACTCCTACCAAAAGAGGGGTTCGTGTTGTAAACCCCAGCCGCCCTGAGTATCAAGAGACATTGCTGAATTGAAGGAGATGGTGAATAGATTGACGTTGTTATAAAACCTCAACAATTGAAAGCATGCGATATTTGTGACGATCCATTCCATCCCACAGACACCTTCCCTCAAATACAAGAAGACTCCACAACTGAAGTGAATGCCTTGAGAGGATATGTACAATAAAAACCGAGAAACGATCCCTACTCACATAATTACAATCCGGGGATGGCAAGACCATCCAAATTTCAAGTAGAAGGATCAACCAAACCAACAACAATATAGATGTGGAAAGATTGACTCAACCGATGATATACTTTACGTTTTAACTAAGCATTTTGCTGCACATGTCCAAAGTACAGAATTGAACATCAAGAATTTGGAAAAACAACTTAGACAAATGGTTGAAGCAATCACGAGGATCGAAGCTCAGACCTCGAAAAATTTACCCTTCCAAACTCTCATCAACCCAAGGGAGAATGTCAGTGCCTTGACCCTCAGGAGTGGGAAGCAACTGAACACAAATCTAGAAAATAAAGAAGATGAGGCAGAAGAGCAGAAAACAAACAAAAAAACCGCACACGCGGCTGCAAATGCCGCACCCGCAACTACAAATGACGAGACACACCCGTGGCCAACTGAGCCTGCACTCGCGGCTGTACAGGCAAAAGAAGATGAAGAGGATTTTGAAGATAATCCTTATGCACGTCCTCACTTGCCACCACTTTACTCAGAGAAACCAAGTCCCCCTTTCTAGAGGCACTCAAAGAGAGGAGAATCATTGAAGACAAAGACCTCTTTGAAAAATTTTCTAAATGCGAAGTAAACATTCCTCTTTAGAAATTAGTGAAGGGTATTCCTAAATATGCTCGGTTTTTAAGGAACTATGCACAATCAAGAGGAAGCAAAAGATAAAAGGGAAACAAAAGATGAAAGTGAGTGAGCACGTATCTGCAGTCTTTCAAAGACGAATGCCAAAGAAATGCAATGATCTGGGTAGGGTAAGCATTCCTTATGTCATAGCCAAAACTCGTTTTGACAAAGTCATGCTTGATTTAGGTGCTTCAGTTAATGTTTTACCACACTCCATTTATAAGTCACTTGGTCTTGGACCTTTCCATGAAACTGAAATAGTTGTACAACTTGTTGATTGGCCTAATGTTTACCCAAAAGGAGTCTTTGAAGATGTTTTAGTTATGGTTGACAACTTGATAGTCCCTGTTGATTTCTTTATCCTTGATATGGAACATGACATGCATGATGCACCTATTTTATTAGGAAGACCATTCCTAAACACGGCTAGGATTAAACTCGATTATGTTAGTGGAAAACTTACTATGGAGTTTGATGGAGAGGTGATTGAGTTTCATATATATGATGTCATGAAACACCCCGTTCATGACCATTCGTTGTGTTCCATTGATATTATTGAGCCTATTGTGCAAGATGTATTTAATATTTTTGCTTGTGATGAACTAAAATCCATTATTGAAAATGGTATAACTATTCACCACATAGAGTATGCCTTGACATCTAACATGCAAAAAGTGCTAGCCCAATTGGATGTACACAAGAAGCTCCTAATCACACCATTGACCATTGGGCCCAACCTTCTAACTCTGAGTGAGAAGATTTTTCGTTCTATTTTGCAGGGCCCTAATCACCTCAAGTATGCTTTCTTGGGAGACAACGACGCATTACCTGTAATTGTGTCTAGCAAGTTGTCAAAGCAACAAGAGGAGAAACTAATGGATACGCTGAAGGAGCATAAGATGGAACTTGGCTGGACTGTAGGCGATATCAAGGGAATCAACCATTCCACCTGCATGCACCAAATACTACTCGAAGATGAAGTAAAACCATCAAGGCAACCACAAAGGCGGCTCAGCCCACCAATGATGGATGTAGTAAAGAAAGAGGTCCTAATCTCCTTCAAGCGGACTTGAGTTTCCCCATCTCCAACAGTAAATGGGTCAGTCCGACCCAAGTTGTCCCGAAAAAAGAGAAATTACAATGGTGGAGAATTAATATGACGAGATGGTTCAAGCAAGATACAAACCGGCTGGAGGGTTTGCATCGATTACCGTAAGCTAAATACGGTAACCCGAAAGGCTCACTTCTCCTTACCCTTCATTGAATAGATGCTAGAACGTCTTGTGGGACATCCTTATTGCTTCTTAGATGGCTATTCAGGTTACTTTCAAGTTGTCATGGCACCGGGGTACCAAGAAAAGACAATGTTCACATGTCTCTTTGGCACGTTTGCGTACCGCAGAATGCCATTTAAATTATGTAACGCGCCTGGAACCTTCCAACGTTGCATGATAAGTATTTTTTCTGAATACATTGAAAATTTTATTAAAGTTTTCATGGATGATTTCACGGTACATGGAAATAGTTTTGACGCATGTCTAAAACACTTAACACTTGTGCTAAAGAGGTGGGTAGAAACTTAGTAAGCAATTGTCTTAGGTCATATGATTTTCGTTAGTGGTATTGAGGTCGATAAGGAAAATATTAATGTAATTCAAACATTGCCTTATTTTACTAATGTGTGTGAAGTTCGTTCTTTCTTAGGACATGCAAGTTTTTACCGTAGATTCATCAATGACTTCTCCAAGATTTATGCACCCTTGTGTGAATTGCTAAAGAAGAATGTCACATCCATAGTAGATGAAGGATGCATAGGAGCATTTGACAAACTAAATAAGTGTTTGATAAGTGCTCCCATCATTCAAGCACCCAACTAGTCTCGACCATTCGAGCTAATGCGTGATGCAAGTAATACACCGTACGTAGGAGCAGTCTTAGGAAAAAAAAAAGAAGAAGGAAGTGCCTCTCATGTAATTAACTACGTATCTAAGAACTTGAATGAAGCACAAATGAACTACTCCACCACCGAGAAGGAAATATTGACCATGGTGTTTTCCTTGGAGAAATTCAGGCAATATTTATTAGGATCCAAAGTGATCGTCTACACAGATCATGCATCTTTGTGCTACCTAATGACAAAGAAATAGACTAAGCCAAGATTAATCTTGTAACACCCCGAATCTACGGGACTCAGGATGTCACATTGGGCTAGGATCTCACAATGGATCTTGACCCTAGCCTGACAACAAGTTTCTTGGATCTTACAACAATGCACAGACAAATTAAAAACAAAATACATAAAACTGTATAGGATACATCAAAAGGTTTTACAACATCAAGCCGAGTACAAAAACAACATCCACAACATCAGATACAAAATATCCCGTATCCCACGAGCAACCTAATGTACAGAAGTCCTCGGCTGCTCACCTTGTCTGGCTCACTCTGCAGTCTTCCTAACCTGCAGATCATCTACAACACGGTATACACCGTTAGCTACAATAATGAATAAGAATGAAGGTAATATCACAAACACATATCCACACATCACGCGTACAATGCCACACACACATTCATTTATTATCTTCAATTACGTTATTCCATTACTAATTCAACTTATTTTGTAACAAGAGGAGCCTAAAGAACCTCGTCCCTTCCCCCGTTAACACAGGGGTTTTGCATGGGATGATCATCACTCGTCTTCCCTGTGTTACTGGCTTCCGGGCACCTCCTCCTACTCGCAGGCGGAGACAAGTGGTCACGACCCGTTATAATACACTTGGGCCATTTAGGTATACATAAGTGGTCATCCTAGTCAAGATTAAGTTGTAAATGCAACAACCATATGAACATACACAGCCATCACAATCACGCAAATCCACAACTGAACGCTAAGTAAGTCCTATGAACTTACCTGTAATACTCGTAACTTGTACCACGTCACAACTTCCCCTTGGGGAAGTAATCAACGCCTGCAATAGCAAGGAACACATCATCACATACTGCAAGGGTTAGGAGACTCGTCTCCATAACCACAACCAACCTATGACCCCAGTCTAAACCTCGAGATCATATCATGCTCACAAATGCCTAAGGCATATCCTCAACATAAATATAAGTGCCTAAGGCACACAACCATCATGCAACTCATCATACTCATCCTAACCATACTAGCCTAGCCCTCCACTAAAGCCAAGGCCAAAGGAAAGGAAAGAAGGAATCATACCAACTAGGTATGCCCTGGACGCACCACCGGAAACAAGAGACGCAAGGACTAAACCAGTGAGTTGCAAGGGTGGGTGGCTCATGGCGTAGGGGCGGCTCACAGTGAGGCACATGGGCGGCCTGACTGAGGCGCAGGTGCGGCTGAACAGCAGGGAGCTGATCTCGACTTCTCTTAGATCCTTCTCTTGACTCTCTTCACTTCTCCACCACATAGCAGCATACCACATACATATACGCACATGTATGAACATCAGAATGTCCAGGACATATCCACACAAGCTCAGCTTGTGATCCTAAACTAGAGAAGAAAGAAAGAAGCAAGGAAAAAAGAAGGGATGAAGATGGAGATGAAGATCTAACCACATCAAAACCCTAAGCAGCAAAGAAGAGCAACCAACACCACCTCACAACCTCAACACCTTAGCAACAACACTCAACATCAAGCTCAAGAATCCAATCAGCACAAGTCCAAATCAAGATCTACTCTTGATTCCAACAAGAACAAGATCAAAGGAAGGAGAGAAGAAAATGAACGTAAGGAGGAAGAAGGAGCTGGGAAGAGATGAAGAAACCCCTTATCAGAAGCAATGGATGGCATATAAGGGAAGCCAGCCGCAAAGCACGAGTCAAGGTCAACGAAAGCGGTTGTAGCCACACAAAGTCGTAGGGGCGGACCCTGTGAGGCGCAGGGGCGGCCAACCGCAGGTGCGACCCTCTGGGTCCGTAGGGGCGGCTGTCTAGGTCAACTAAGGTCAACAAGGACTCCAAGGACTAAGGCTCTTACAAATCTGGTGGGTCCTTCTTCTAAGTGAGTTTGACTTGGAAATACGAGACAAGAAGGGAGTCAAGAACCTGGTGGCAGACCATTTGAGTAGGCTTGTCAATGATGATTTTCATGATGATACTTTGCTAAGTATATCTCTATGATTCCACGCACCCGTAGTGCCCCGTAACCCGCACCCACGGCTAGAATTGGCCGCGCGCGGCAAGCCTGACAGAGGTATTGTTTAAACTTCATTCCTTTAAACTTTGGTTTGCCGACATTGTAAATTGTTTGGTTAGAGAGAATACCCCCAGATTTCATCAAGGCACAAAGGGAAAAGGTGAAAGCCGAAGCTCGACACTACGTTTGGGATGATCCATATCTATGGAAACATTGTAGTGAAAACAACTTTCATTTGCGATTCTCTTTTACTATTTTCTTGTTTCCACTTTTTCAACACAACCCCCCCC
>BSUD01000003.1:121448210-121483140 GCA_033239045.1 Fagopyrum esculentum | reverse complement strand
CCCCCCCTTTTTTGGTTACATTATATTTGATAATTGACATAGTATTTTTATGCTCAAATCTCTCATGGGTTCGACCCTTACTTATTTACTATACTTGTTGTTTAGGGAATTTGGTTTGGATATTACTTTGATAAACACTAACGACAAAAAAAGTTCTTGTCATAATGAGAGTATCGTTGCTTCGTGTGGGCATTTTATGTGAAAAAAGTTGCCACAATGTCAAAAATCGATACTCCAACCGTGTGCCAACACTCCTGGTAGAAAACAGGTTGAAAACTGTCAATCCTAGGAGCTTTGTATGCGCTCATACTCTTAGTGGACTTCCAGACTTCTCCCATGGAAACTGGTTTTCTGAGTTCATTCTAGTTGCACTCATCAATAGCAGGGAAGTCCAATGTCTCCAACTAGTAAGGTGGTAGGGGATATGCATCATTCAGGTTGTATAGGCGAGTGTAGAAGTTGACGGCATGTTTTTCCAAAATCTCCGGATCTCTTACCGTTCCCCATTATCAAGCTACAAGCCTATATTACGGCTTTTACGTCTTCTAATAATTGTATAAGTGTGATAATAGAATGTATTATGGTCTCTCACAACGAGCCACTATTCACTGGACTTCTGGAACCATATGAGCTCTTCTTGTTCTAGAGCATTGTCTAAATTCTTTTTTTAACTTGGTTATTTACTATAGAGACGGCTTGATGAGTTCAGATTGGGATGTTCTTGGACCGCAGCTAGCTTAGTATTGATACTAGTTTTCCTGCGATAGATACTACCAAAAGCACATTGATTCCAATTGACAAGAGAAATTTTAAGATTACGAAGGGCCTCACTAACTCCATTATAGTTGGTTCAAACAGTTTCAACCAACAGCTGAAAATCCTCATGTGTCATTCATGCGACTTCCATGTGGAATGGTCTCCAAACTTTCTTTTAAGTTATAGTTGGGTTAAGGGGACAAGATGTCTGACTTGCGTGTTTACCCAAACCTTTTTGCAGTTCCGGCTCATCAAAACCCTATCAAGATTATCTCTTCCATTATCCCATGTAAAACTAGGGCCTATGAAGCCAAGGTCAGTTAAGCCAAATTTTTGAATCATATTGTGGAAGTCAGCCGAGTCCGAGCGGAGAGCTCCATTGTAACTTATACGTTCATGGTAGTAAAGAGTATAGTTGAAGTCTCCTCCAATAATAAGGCTCTATAAGGTGGTTTAGTTCCTTGGCCAAGTCTACCCAAAGCGACTCTCTTATGTTAGCTTTGGGAGGGGCGTATACAATAATGAGGTGGTAAGAGTGTGTCCCACCCTCAACTTTAGAATGAATGAAGTAGTTGCTCGCATGAACGATACTTAACTTCACCTTGTCCGAGTTCCAAAGAAGCCACATACCTCCCTCAAAATTGTTTGCTTCAATTCTATATCAATCTTTGAAATCCATACGATCAAAAATCTTTTGAGCTTTAGCACCTACAGTACGAGGTTCAAAGATAGCAAGAACATCTACACTATTCTACTTGCAAATGTGTTTCATAGCTCTTTGAAACCCATTCTTTCAGGCACCGTAAATGTTCCATAGTAGGCAATTCATCAAGAACTATAGATGAGAAGTAACTATGAAATACTATCCAGGTGAATAAGAGTTGATGTGTTGATTAGCCATCATTATCTCATGATCATCTCCATAGTTCTCAGGCCAATCAAGATCTTCCTGTTGAGCATATTGATCATCTCCATGAAATTCCACGGATATATCGCGCAAGATCTTGTGTCCATCTTTTTTGATATTAGGTGTAGGTAGAATTGGAGCAACCACTAATTCCTTTCTCTCTCTTAGGGTCACAATTAGGTTAGCAGAGGTGGCAATCCCGTATTCCTAAACGATCATAGGACCCGAAGAAACATTTGTGCCTACTACATTCTCATAGCCCATCATATCCATGGGGATATCAACTTCCGATCTCTAACGCTTGGATGAGCCTACTTCTTCACTTTTAGCATTGGCCATCTTAACTTTCCACAACATTTTTCTGCTCTCCTTACGTAGTTTATTTCTCTTCTGCTTCTTCTCAATTAACTCAGCTTCGACCTTTTCCTCATCTTCCCCACTAGCTGAAAAAGTTGCAATCCCTTTTTCGATCTTCTTCCCAACAGTCTGATTTTTTTTTCATCCCTAGTTTTGTTGGGCCTTTCTGTATTGGGGTTTACCTAGGAGGAGCCTTCACATCTTGGCTTGTGCCTTTTCCTTTATCAAATTGGCTCACCGGCTTGATAAGATTAATTGGGCCAATTATAAGGTTTGTATAGAAATCTTAGGTGGTGAACCTTCAATATTATTCTTTCTTTGGTACTATCCTCCGGAATATCTAACTTGCGTTGTTTGCCTTCCAGTCTAATCTGTAACTTTTTCTTTCCCTTTAGGAAATTTTGGCTTTTTCGAGACAAGCATCCATAGGCCAAAACCCAGGCCTTCTTCTGCCACCTCGATCCTGGTATTTTCACTACCATCTTCTCTCACTGCATTACTTGTTTCAACGTTCATCTGATCTGCCTCGGAGTCCCCACCACTTCAATCCTCGTCCCCATTTGCTCAAACCGACAACTTGAAGCAAGATGCCCATATCTTCCACATTTATAACATATAGATTACAAACCTTCATATTATATGGGGAATCTTTTTCCATTAATGAAAATGGTTTTCTTGAAAGGCTTGATTAGATTGATCTCGACACACATCCTAGTGAATCTACCACGGTTTGAATGCAACGTTCTTGGATCAATAGAAAGTGGTCAATCAATACCCCCTGCTATTATCCACAAGATAACTTCATTATACCACTACATAGAAACATCCGTTATGCGAACCCAAGTCGGGGTTGAATCAATAGGGTATGTTGTAACAAAGTCCGGTGTCCATCGTTTCATTATGAGATATCTTCCGAAGACTGACCATGACCCTCCCGTAAGGACTAAGGACCATGAGAAGCTCGCTTTCATTATCAACGTGTGCAAGAAAGAAATTGTTGTCCATATCTATAAGCTACACTTTGTCCCGCATCTCCAAAAGTCCTTGATTTTCCTCTTCATAACCGGGAAGGCCACTAGATATCCGATAACCTTGAACACTAATGAATTCGTCCATCTTTCTTCTAATTTAACTGTGATTTCTTCCGCAATCTCGACTACTGGATCACCATCCGGTCCGAAGGGAAAATACACGTTAATCTTCCTTTCTAACGCAACCGTGTTGATACCTTCTGTAGGCAATCTGACTTTGTCATTTCTCTTTGCCATATCACTCCATGAAGGATTTTCAAATGTACATTTGAGTATTGAGTACATAACTTCCTTGGTTCATGTTTCTTGATTAGTAGCTCTCTTGTTGTAGAAAAACCAACCACAAAACTCCCATTTACATCAAATGGAAGAACGAAACCCTTTATAGGTTGGGTGTCAGGGAATGCATAATTAGGTTATTCGCTATCAACCTCTCTATGATATTAGTCAGACATTCCTACTCTTGTGGGAGGTGTAAAGGGTGTGTCCACCTCCATACAACTTAGTCAAGGGAAAAAAAAACTAATCACTAAAGATAAAACCACTATTCTTTTCCCCGAGAGGGTATTGCGACTCTAGGAATGTTTATGACTTCAATCAAGAGTGGTCGAAACAGGAATATTTATTAATGGAATACCCATGAATCAATACGGGCATTTTACCCTCATCAGTCTTAACCCAAAACCTTGGATATATACAGGCTGTGGATGGTAAATATCAATAAATATCAGGGGCCAAAAATTAATGTGAGGATATATGATATACGTACGGGTGGTGAGCGGTGAGGATTGATTGTCAATCACTCTTCATCACCACTCTCTCCTCACTACTCCCAAGGCATTCCAAACTTCCCAGCCAAGCAAGAAAAGGGAGCCTGGGCGAAGAGAAATGGCAGCTATGGCGGCGATTGGAGCTTTGAGAGGGCCTACTACATCCGCATTTTCTTCTTCCTCAGCGTCGAGTTCCAATGGCAGAGCCAAATCGAGTTACAACAGCCTCGCATTCTCGTCTTCCAGCCTCACCGGCGACAGGATTCACTCGACGGCGTCTCTTTTGACTCGTCGGAACCAAAGGATTCCCATTGTTGTTTCGCCGAGGAACGTTTCCGATTCCAAAAACGCGCAGACTTGTCTGGACCCTGACGCCAGCCGCGTAAGGATGCCGTAGTCTTATCTCTTTCGTTTCGTATTAGTTTTGCGAATTAATTTTCTGATCAGTTCGTTGTTTTGTTTGCGCTTTATATGGAATGTTAATCTCTTGGTCTGTTGAATTCGAAATTCGATGTTGTTTGATGGTCAAACCTTTGAGGAGCTGAAACGAGATGATTGAAGCTGCACATGTTCTTAAATTTCTTCGGTGATCGCTAATGCGCTTCTTTATTTCACGTTTGGTTCATCTTTGATTTAGTATAAGGCTCTTAAGTCTTAACAATGACGCGGCAAGTTGGGAGAAAAGATCATTACTATATTGATTTATTTTACTTTGGCAATATTTTCGATGTTCAATGGAAATTGCATTTCACCATTTTGATGCATCTGATTTCTAGATCCTAAAAGAACGATAAATTGTTTAAAACGAAATCCTAGAAGACTTATTCAACGTTTGCTTGCCTTGATTAACTAAAGAAGGGGATGATGAGGACTTCATGTCATATTATATTTAAAAAATTACATCCTCCGGTCTATCGCTACTTCAGGTTGTTCATATTTTATTTGCCTAAAGTTGCTTAAACCTGATTGAGGTTGCGCAAAACAATCTATCATGCACAAAATTGCATTACAAAAATTGATAATGCGTGGTTAGAATGCAATTCTGTTTAGAGCCAACCTATGGTGTTTGTGTACCCTTTTATGTCAATATATGGTGTTCAATGTATGCATTTGCAAATTGATGACATCATAAATTATTTTGTATAATGCAGAGTGTTCTTGGGATAATTCTCGGCGGTGGTGCTGGAACCCGTCTTTACCCTCTTACAAAGAAGAGAGCGAAGCCTGCGGTTCCTCTTGGGGCAAACTACAGGCTTATAGATATTCCTGTCAGTAATTGCTTGAACAGCAACGTTAACAAAATCTATGTTCTCACACAGTTTAATTCTGCATCTCTTAACCGTCACCTTTCACGGGCATATGCTAGTAACATGGGTGGATACAAGAATGAAGGTTTTGTTGAAGTTCTAGCTGCACAACAGAGTCCTGAAAACCCGAATTGGTTCCAGGTTAACAGATGCTATTAACAAAAACTTTATTGTCTTATGCCATTATGCTTCAAATTCGGCATCTATACAGTGTGAAGGTGGCAAAAGAAGAAAAAATGCTGTTATAAAACCTCTTAATTTTGCAAACCTTTCTCTAATAATGTTTTGTGATCACAGGGGACAGCCGATGCAGTTAGGCAGTACTTGTGGCTCTTTGAGGAGCACAATGTCCTTGAATTTTTGATTCTGGCTGGTGACCATTTGTATCGTATGGATTACGAAAGGTTTATCCAAGCTCATAGAGAAACAGACGCTGATATCACTGTGGCTGCACTCCCAATGGATGAAAAACGTGCTACTGCATTTGGTTTGATGAAGATAGATGAAGAAGGCAGAATCATTGAATTTGCTGAGAAGCCAAAGGGGGAGCAACTGCAAGCTATGAAGGTAGTCAAAATGATCAAAATTCTTCCAGACTTCTGCTAAGCTCCTGTGCTGTTCATGGCCAAATTGTTGGATTAAGTTGTAATTGTCTCTTATGCCTCGCTTTATCTCAGGTTGACACAACCATTTTAGGTCTTGACGATGAGAGAGCCAAAGAGATGCCCTTCATTGCAAGTATGGGCATATATGTTATCAGCAAACACGTGATGTTAGATTTGCTTAGGGAGAAATTTCCGGGGGCAAATGATTTTGGAAGTGAAGTTATTCCCGGTGCCACTTCCATTGGTTTAAGAGTAAGTTGTATCTTTGCCATTGCATCACTTGTTGTAACTGTTACTGCATTTAGCTTGCCAATTTCACTTAGTTTTATGCTTAATCGGATCAGGTTCAAGCTTACTTATATGATGGCTATTGGGAAGATATTGGGACAATTGAAGCTTTCTATAATGCCAACCTAGGAATCACCAAGAAGCCGATCCCTGACTTTAGGTACTTCATTGCGTGTAGTATGTTGATTGTAGTTGTTTGTTTATTAGTAAGTATGTTTATGGGTTTGCATGGTATAATGACTATCTTGTCTTTGTGAAGCTTCTATGACCGTTCTGCACCCATCTACACACAACCTCGTTATTTACCTCCTTCAAAAATGTTAGATGCTGATGTTACTGATTCTGTCATCGGCGAAGGTTGTGTCATAAAGGTAAGGTTCCTCCTAGCCACCCATTTACCAAAATTATGCTCTACAAAATCTTTGTACTGCTTGTCACAGTATCTTGTGAGTCATTTGACCTTCCTGACATTGGTAATTCTCAATTGTCATTGTAGAACTGCAAAATTCATCATTCCGTGATTGGACTGCGGTCATGTATATCCGAGGGTGCTATCATAGAGGATACACTTTTGATGGGGGCGGATTATTATGAGGTGAGAAGCAAAGGTTATGCTGTTCACATGCTCTGCCTCTACTTAACAATTATGTCATGTTTGTGTGTTTCAGACGGACTCTGACAGGAGATTGCTGGCTGCAAAGGGTAGTGTGCCAATAGGAATCGGCAAGAACACCCACATCAAGAGAGCAATTATAGATAAGAATGCGCGTATCGGTGACAATGTGAAGGTTAGTCGGTCTGTTTGGAGCTTATGAGCACAAAATTATGTTTGCAGAAGTAGATTGGTAGAATATCCACAACAGGAAGAGATTCAACAGGATGTTCTTCTTTGGTTGGATTCCTGTATAATTTGGTTTACCATTGCAGATCGTAAACAGTGAGAATGTGCAAGAAGCAGCTAGAGAAACGGACGGCTACTTCATCAAGAGTGGAATTGTAACCGTTATCAAGGACGCACTCATCCCAAGTGGAACAATCATATAAGAGAATTAGGGGCGTCAACGGTGAATCATAGAATCCCTTGCAGTTTGAGTTCATGTGTATATTCTACGGCAGTATGATAACGGTGGAACACGTGGAATAACTTGTGTAAAGGTCTTTAATCTTTAATTATCAAAATAAACGGGGTTTGCTTCTTGTATCATAAACAAAAAATAATCACAAAATAAAGCAATTTAATTTTTGTGGGCTCCTTTTGGATTTGTTGGTATTCACCTGTCTAGAGAAGGAAAGAGAAATATAGTAGAAATCAATATGGAGCAAATAAATATCAAAGATGATCATGTTAATTTTTCATTGCGGTTTCCTAATTTTAGTTATCAAATTTATTATTGGTAAACTATCCCTTCGATATCTATCTGATAGAGAAGACGAAGGCTAGAAATAAGAGCCATACTTGGTCATGAGGAAGTCTGTAATTTTCTTATTGTCGTTACTTAGTCTCTGAAGGTAAGGGATAATAGGGAGATCAGTCCAGTGATGCTTCCAAATTGAGTTAGAATTTAGAAACAGAGAGAATGTCAAAATCATCAACTGATAATAGGGAGATCAATCCAATGATGCTTCCAAATTGTGATAGCATTAAGCAATGGGTGTCATGTCTGAGGCTTGAAAATGGCTTCCTTGTAGTATTTCAGCTCAGCTATGCTTTCTCTAATATCATCCAGAGCCCTGTGCCTCTGCTCCTTTGCAGGCCCCTTTCTGTGAGCTGAGTTTTTCACATTTGCATCAACATTTAACTGGTACTTAATGCTCTATTAACTCTAACTACAACAAAATGACCAAGCAAGGACTTGCATCAACATAAACTAGCTTAGTTTAGTCGAAACTCAATGGATTTCATTACCTCTAGGATACCACCGCACGCACATGCACTTGATACTGCTAACGTCGACCAAATTTTGAGGGAAGAGACTAGCCAAGTCTGGCATATACTTCTGCAAAAGGATAATCATGGCTCCATTTGGTAAGGGCATAATTTAAGGAGATTAAAATTATGTGAATTAAAAACGAGAAATAATTCTCATAATCTCGTTTGGTAAGAGAAATGAAGGAGATTAAAGGAGTTAGATTATGCAGATTAAGAGAATTAAATTATGGGAATTTTGTAATCTTATAAAACTTCAATTATAAGGATTATAAGGATTATTGAGGCTAAAATATCATTTTTACCCTTATTACCTTTTTTCGTCTCTTTCATCTATAAAAAAATTGAACACGTATTTTTTCGTAATTTTACCCACAATCATATTCATTTTACCAAACACTCATTTTACTTATTTTCATATTCATCTTATTAAACAATTTCATCTCCTTAATTCTTCATCTAAATATTCATCCTCATCTTCATCTACGTAATCTTACAAGGGTCCCATGTCTTATTCAGTAGTTTGCAAATACAAGGGCATCATCAATAAACTCTTTTCCCTACTATTAATCTTAGACAAAAGAAGCCACAATACCAGCCAATAAACTGCCAAATTTGACTCACAATAGAACATCAGGAATTAAAAAACAATTATAGCCAACAATTTTCTTCCATTTTTATTCATAAATCAACACCAATAAATGTCTTTACAAGCACAAGTTATAACAAAACCTTGTATTTTAACTGACTGTAGTCAACTTCAGAGGTGTGCAATGAAAGACCTACAGTTATGAGCAATCAGTATTAAAAGATTCAACAGCAAACAGCTGGTAGCGGATAGCCAACACTTCAAGGATATGTATTTTGTTTAGGAGTTTTTATTCCGGCCTTCTATGTTGCATTGCAATGCATACATCTCTCCCAAAACCGCATTCATACAAAATGTATCAAGCTAGTTTTTTTCAGTGCAAGCCACCTTAGCTTCTTACAAAGGCATGTTAATGGATTCAACCTTGACCATTTAACTAATCAAATATCATTTATAATTAAAGAATGTTAACCAAGGACAATGTGACCATCTGACTAGAGGTTATAGGCTTTCAGAAAATCATCAAAGATTATGGGATTGTCTCTCTCAAAGAGATTCTAGATTGATAGATCAAGGTGTAATTTATTAGAGAAAGGTTAAAATTTCCTCGACTTCTTGTTCATACACTAAGAAATAGTGTTGTAATTTGTCAACTTATTTGGAGATTCTCCTAACTTGCTTCAAGACTTTTCTCCTCTAATCGAACACACCAAATATTGGACAGAAAAAATCGAACAGACATTAAAAACCTACACAACTACTTCATCCTAGAAAACAGTTCAAAAATAATAACCTAGCTTTCTGCCAGACCGAATGTAAACTACGTAAGGAAAATCATAACAATAACAACTATACTTTAAGAAAAAACTTGCCTTAAGGAATATTAAATCTGTGTAAACTGAATTCCCTGCCAGAAGAGGTGTAGAGTTCCCTACATGCTCTTTTACAAATTTGATGACCTGGGATGAAGTTAGCACATTAGATATACAACACATGAAAAAAACATACATCTTGCATAACTATTGAAACATACACTAGAAATCCCTCTTATCAATAAGTTAGTCGTACTAAATTGCTTTCCAAATACATCAATTTCAAATTGAGTAGTTATGCATACATGTAAAAGCTTTATTGACACAAATTACCATGAAGTAAAAAATCTCAACAGACTTTAGAGTTTGGAGCATGAGAAACGGTAAAACACTGGACCAATAATGTTTCAGTCGGTTTCTACAAACCTGCTTCTCAGCTTCTTGTTCTGTAATTGTACTTTTCAACACTTTCTTTGTCAAACCTGAAAGATCATCAATATCATTAGGTACCATTTAAAGATAAGCAAATTATATTGATCAGTACAGGTAATTAAAATGGCTAAAAATTTAAATTTCAGCAGTGTTACTGTTTACCACTAGCTCCGTGATGATCTTGACACCATTCACCCATCTTATCTAAGCATTCCTGGGTTTGATGAATAGCAAGATCTGGGCCCTGAAAAGAGTTAAGAAAGTAGATTATTCAACATAAACATGAATGTTGCAAAATTAAACATCTTTTCCGAGAATATACAACCAAATGTATAAAGCATACTTGTCGTGATCATGAAGTTCATCGTTAAAAAGACTCGGAAAAGCACATGCAACTAAAAATGCACACCTGCAGATGCATTCTAGCTAAAAGAATACCAATAATGAGCAATTTATCAACATAATGCATAAATTAGGAATGCATAAATTAGGAATGCTTAAATAACAAGTAGACAAAATAAAGATGTAACATACTTGAAAGTACACTTACTTGACTCAGAATTAATAAATTGCCATTAAGAGGAAAAAGTCTCCACTTAATTGACATACCATTCAATTGAAGCACATAATGATATCTCTAGTCCTATACAATGAAAAGCTTCAAATAGAAATCAAGTTTGCAAATCTATATAACGCTAAGATACTAAAAGATTATAAAAACAAATTTGATAAGGAGTGAGAGTACCTCAACTGATTTAGTCAAACTGCCGTCTGTAACTATACATGCTATTTCTAGTATTCGGTCAACTTCAACATTTAGCCCTGAAACAAGTTAATATGGAAGTTAAATAGAGATCCAACTATTATAGTTATTGATAGATTTCAGTAAGATATTACAGAAGAGAATTTTTTTTCTTCCTCGAGTATAGTGCCGAAGACAATAAACTTTGATGAACAAGGCATTTGTTTCGCAAACAGAAAATTAACCATACCAAGGGTGTCTCAAATATATTTTTCGAGGGCTATGTCTAACTAGAATTTTATGGTATCAAAGTACATAAGGTCAACACCTTAAAGTAACAGCTACTATAAGAAAAATAAAGCAGAAAGGATCAACCTAGCTGCTGTAAACATGCAAACGTGAGAATATTTATCTGATTCACAGTAGCAACTTACCAGTCATTTCTAAGTCAATCCAAACAAGTGGATGCTCCAATTCTCCTGAAGGTAGTTCTATATTTGTATCCTTTTGATTCCCATTCTCTGCCACCATTGCACTGGTTGAGGTATCACCCATTTCCCCACTCTGTCCTGCAGCTAAAAGCCTAAAACTATAGTCCATGGCATTGATATTTAACATACAAGCTTGAACCATGCAATGAACAAGCAAAGTTATATCATATAAATCATCAGCAGCAAACTCTCTTGATTTCTTTTGATTATTACATAAGATGAATCAACACATTACACAGTAAAACTCCAGATACATGGAAAAATGAATACAGGTAATGCAAACAAAGTAAATCAAGGGAAACAAAGTGAGGCTTTGCAAGACAACCTAAGCTCCTTGGAAGCAAAGTCGCCCAAATTACTTTATTTCACTTCCATAACCTTCTTGAATGTCATGCTTCCAGCCTTCCTCATATCCGTGGTTGATTCTTCTATGCTAGCCAATTTTTGTTTGGTATCAAAGGGTGTGAAGTCCTCTGAGCGGAAGAGCTCATGAGTACACTGAGCAAGGGCATACACTTAATGGACCTCAGGCCTGTGAGGCTAAATAAAACATATTTTTACAACACAATGAGCTCCTGTCCTATCTATTTCTGGATATTTAAAAGGGCTGACAATATTAATATCAAAGTTGATCTCAGTTAGCGTTAGTGTTGCAAATAAGATATACATTCGATACGATTGTAAATTTGGCAATATGATATAACTTATAGTTTCAAAGTAAAGTCAATCTAATAAGTTACAAGATGAACTAAAATATAACACTACGTTCAAGCTCTCTTATTGAGACCGGGGATAAAAAGGACTTTGACAGGATAGTGATCAGGCAATGAGTTAGGGGATGAGAAGGATTCTACTCAAATTCTCCAGATAAAGAACAACAATTTTTTCCAGCAGATAGTCTGCCATAAACTTACCAACCTCATATCTTCCCTCATCTTCACTTCACTGCTAAAAGTTAATGTCCATCAAACCTAATTTATTCCCCTTAAACCCCAAACCCTAGTGATAGAAAGACATTGGTGGCACTTAGCTGAGTTGACAGGTTTCAAAAGTGAAGAATAGGAGAATGAAACTCCAACCTCATCTGACATTTCTAGTACTTGATTCAGGATCTTTAGAATATCAGTACAATGCCTCAAACTCCATCATGCCACATTCCTATCCTATTTTGCTCATTCCTTATAAAAAGTAGACAAAATAGGAACCCTAGAGTAACCAAACAGTGGGTACAATGCATGAGATTCCGACTTGATACCAGAATTTGAACAAACAGAATGTGAAGCGAAAAACAACAAGTAGATTGATTTCAACTCGATTCGAGAAGACCATAAGTAGATTGATTCTCTCAAAGCGAATATGCTATTACAACACGTAAAACAACAATGAAAGCATAAAAAACATTACTGGACCAAGTAAAACGAAGTGCTCTTTCAATTGCTCCATATCAAGATTACTATGATACAACAAAGCAACTGTTGGAAAAAACATACAACCCATCTAACAAACAATACTCCTCTCACTATATCAAAAAGACAAAAACTAAGATCGTCCACATCCAAATATCCAACAATTCTACTGAAATTCCTCATCAACATGCTCTATTATACATCTTTTTTTTTTTCAAAAAAATCCATTCAGTTAGACTATGATTCCTCTCCTTCCCAAAAAGCACACGAATTAAAAGGAAAAACTCAGCATCCTCAGTTGAAATAGTTCCTCCCCTCGGGTCCTGGCTTAGTAGTTCGAGAGGACTTTTAAAAAAGCTGAAGCAAGACTGAGGCCCTTTACAAAAAGTTATAGACACGGCTAAGTTGCAGCAAGGAATTGAACTAAGACTGGGCTTGCAATGGTAAAATTGAGAGATTAAAGAATATTGGTACCTTTGCCGGAGGTGGCAGGCGGTGGAAATTGATCGTCGTCGTCGTCGGTGGTTAAGATTGAGAAAGCGTTCGAGAGAGGGTTCATGTTCTTTCGAACCTTGGCAGTCGAATTTTTCGGGGCTTGGATTTATAAAAATAAAAATGGAAATACGACGGAAGTACTATGATCAAATATATACAAACAAGTATATATTTGTTAGTTATATAAAAGACGATAAAATTATAAAATTGTCATTACGTGATAGTAATATGTTAGATACAAATTGATAAAAAGTGATTGCAGTTGTATTTGTGGTACATCGCGTGCAATTTGTCTATCATTCTTTGTCAAGTACAATCATCTATCTAAATAGTTTGATAGGAATGTCGTGTAAGTTATACTTACAGTATGATAATAGTCATTGATAGTTCATGAAGAGTAGTTATGTACGTGATATCAATAGTCCGAAAAATGGTTGATTATGTATCATATATTGTGATAGAAGTAAAAATAAGGGTTAAGTTAGTTTAGTGGGAATAGTTCTAAATCCGATTCCTTTTATCCTCTTTAATCTCTATCCATCCCTTTTACTTTCACTTTCACCATCCTTATCTCCTTCTTCCTTAATTCCATTTTCATTATTCAAGCTCAAAGAAAAAATTCACGGCCGATGATGCTATTAGTCGTCGTTTTGTGGCTAATAACACACGTTTTTTAGTTGAGCTTTTCATTTGACTTGTTCTTACATACATCATTGTCATCTTCATTATTATTATTATCATCTTGGTGGAAAGACTTCATTCTTAATCCTTTCGGTAAGGTCATCAAGAGAGGTAAGCAAATCTGAAGTTTTGTTTGTATTTTACCATAATTCCAAAAGTATGATTTTATTTTAACAAAAGTTCTTTAGATCTATGAAAGATTAACCAAAATTTTGATGTAGAAAGTTCTAAATTTAGATAATTATAAGCCGTGTTTCTTAAATATATTTAGCTTATGAAAATATTGAGTTTCCGACGTAGAAGATCTCATAATGGGCGACTACATATCATAATACTCAAATAGATTTTGATTATTAAAACTTATAGATTTTTGAGAGGACTTAAGAAGAGTTTAAGATTAGTACCTTGAACTCTTGAAAAATGACCAAAGCTCGGTTGGAAGTTAGAACCTCTTGTTGATAACGTGAGATGATAATTGGAAGAAGATTATTACTAATTATTTTACTTTGTAGAAAATTATTTTGTGGTGGAGACTTTTGTGGGGGCTAGAAGAGGGAAGAGAGGAAGATCACTTTCCATTCTTTTTGTACTCTTTGTGCACTTTGTTACAATGAATGAATGCTTCTTTTTATCGGCATAATGTTAGTGAATTTCCTAATAGAAAAATTAGGGAGGCCATCGAGAGGTTAAATCCATCCATCGAGAGGTTGAACCCGTATAAGCTGTAACTATATAATAAATTTGAGATCAATATTATTTTTTGGTTACAATTTCAGTAAAATTTGTGATTTTTTCAGTCATGAAAAAAAGAGAACTAAAAATACAAATATAATTTAGGTTATAAAATAAAAATCCATCTTCTTGTGATTTTTCTTATTCATGTTACATGCCCTAACATGAACTATGTAACTCTTACTCCAAATGAAGGAATAATGCTCCTATTTATACCGAGGTCACTTCTTTGTAGGAAGACTTCGGAGATAAGCAAACCTAGGAAATTTTTTAATCTTCTTGAGTACATTCATGTCTAGGTCTCTATACAAACCTAGAATACTCCTTTAGACTCCACTCTTACATTCGGTATCCAACTATAACATAGGCAGGTAAACCTCCTTGTTTGACGACATTGCGACACTTCAGTAAAAATGGATTTTCTTGTTGTTGTGGTTGAAACTTGAAAACTCACGAGTATTACTTCAACGGTATTTAGAAGCTCTACAACTTTATAGTAGAAATGAAAGTCCAAATTGGGTGGCTAAAACAACTAGTTTTCAGAGCTCTTCATTTCTTCAATCCCAAATCTTGATCATTTTAACTCTAAAGGACTAGAATGTCATATTATCAATATAACACGAATAGATCTCCAAAATACAAAAGAGAAGAAAATTTATCAATATGCAATGCAAATTAACACTAAATTCTCAAATGATGAATACAAATGATAGTAAAAAAGATGGTAAAATGAATCTTATTTTAAAGTTAAATCTGTGTAGTTTTTATTCATCACAAAAAAAATAAAATTGTCCAAGAAATTATCCTATATTGTTCATAACTTGTTCATGTTGTATTGTTCGTATAAATAAATGAACTACAAAGTTATGCAAATGAACAACTAGGGATGAACGATCACAGATTCACAGTTCACGATCATGCACCAAGAACACAATCGTACATTATGATTGTACAATTGTATGCACGATTATAAGTTGTGGGCAAGATCGAACACCATTTACAAATATACAAGGCACCTATTACCCACGTGCGGTACAAGTGACGAAATGAAAATCGTTTTATATTTAAATCAAACGTTTGTTAAATATTTTCATATCAAATTATAAAGAGGTTACCGCCTACCCTAAATACGATTTTGTAAAGAAAAAAAAAAGTATTAAGTGAAAGAAAAAGAAAATAAAAGGCATTGTGAAAATTATATAGTTTAGGGGGCACCACACACATATTCCCTATTATTACCCAACACAATTGTTGTGGAAAACGATGATTTTTATTTAGTTTTCCTTACCGTCCCTTTCTCTCCGCATAGCGGGGCATGTTTTGCAAATAACATGCATATAAAGTTTCTCAATTTTACCAATTCAACATTTCATATTTCCCCTCTCTTCCTTCTTTCTCATTCATTCTCTCCCTCTCTCTCTTTCTTTCTTTCTTGCGCAACCAATTCAAAATGGCAGATCAGTTGACGGACGATCAGATCTCCGAATTCAAGGAGGCTTTCAGCCTATTCGACAAGGACGGCGATGGTTAATTACTTTTCTCCCTCTCTCTTATTGTTCTTATTTTGCATATGATACGCACAAAATAGATCTATTTTGCCTGGATCCTTCATTTCAATCCTTGTCGGTGATATCTGCATTTCGTATTTAGTTTGATTTAGATAGCGGCGAGAATCGATTTATATCCTCGTTGATATCTTTGGTTTTGGTGAGATTTGTTGCGTCGAAATCTAAAAACATTCAATGGAGGAATGATCGTGTGGATACGATTTCCTGTTGTTTTCTGAGTAATTCCTTATACGATGATGCCAATTTGACAGCTGACAGTCATGAATCGTTGAAAATGCTCGACTGTAGAGCGCGATTCTTACAAAAATTGAATTGAAGAAGCCTTTGTCAATTTACGCTGATGAAAAATTGTTGCCTCGTTGTGCTTGGATCAGGTTCCATCACCACAAAGGAACTCGGAACAGTGATGCGCTCCCTCGGACAAAATCCAACCGAAGCTGAACTTCAAGACATGATCAACGAGGTCGATGCTGACGGAAACGGAACCATTGATTTCCCCGAGTTTCTTAACTTGATGGCCCGTAAGATGAAGGATACCGACTCGGAGGAGGAGCTGAAGGAGGCTTTCCGTGTGTTCGACAAGGACCAAAACGGTTTCATCTCGGCGGCTGAGCTACGTCATGTTATGACCAACCTTGGCGAGAAGCTGACAGATGAGGAGGTTGATGAGATGGTCCGTGAGGCTGATGTCGACGGAGATGGCCAAATCAACTACGAGGAGTTCGTCAAGGTTATGATGGCCAAATGAGGTTTCAATCAGCTCAAATCCATTATGTTTATTTTTTTTGGCATATAAGTTTGGTAAAACATTCAAATTTTCTATATCCAACACTAATTATCAGTTATGATGCTTCTGTTTTCCTCTCCGAGTTGTATAAGGTTCGACTTTGCCACTTTAAGGAGTGTGAAGCAATTAGAGTTTATTATTAAAACCAACTAAATCTTGTCTTAACATTGTTTTGTTTGTTACTCACAATTCAAACATTGCTTCGTTCAGTGCATTGTTATAGGCTATATCAACAACTCCATCCTATTTTTAAACACCATTTCACCTATTTATAATGCATGGTTATAGCAGATTATGACCCCATTTTTAGCAACATCTAAAGTGTTGCCGTCCATTTGTCTTTCTTTTTCTTCGTATATTTCATACAATGTCTTAGGTGGATTTGTATTTGGATTCCCGTAGTAGCTGCAAGATGAAATTAATTCTTTACATCGATGAAAGTTTAACCTTATTAAAGGACTTTAGAAATACCAAATATAGTAATTATATAATCAATATGTATATTAAAAAAATGATTTTTCTAACCTTTGTTTTTAGAAGACGAGTTAGAAACCTTAATTCAAAATGTTCTTTAAATTTATTTAACCACATTCACGAGAGTTTTAGTTTTTTGTTAGAATATCAATATTCTGAGAGTTTTGAAAATTATGAAATCTAATGGATGTTTGTATTAGAATTTTAATAGAATATTTTAAATTTGGATTTTTCCTCTTGATGTCCTCGAGGTTTGGACTTTTTCTGTTGATATTCACTAAATTTCAAATATCCTCTTGGTACCCTTATTCTTGGTACCCTTATGGTTCAACTTAATCTTATCTTATATATCTTATATATATTAAAGCAGAAGCCTCTATTGCCACGTGTCGCTCCCACGATTAACGTCAGCCTCTTTTGCCACGTGTCGCTCCCATAATTAACATCAGCCCAACAAAAATTAATCACAAAATTTAACTCATTATTTTGCAAATCAAATTTTTTAAAAAGTTTGCTAACACAATTAGTTATAATTTAATGATTAACATTAATTATAATTAAAAAAAACACACGTATTTTTTTAAAAAATCCATCATATATTTATAATTGAAAAAAGAGAAAAAATAAAGATATTGGTTAACATTAATAATAATCTTATCTTATTTTATAAATTTTAAATTGGAATCAAACTAATCAATTTAAATTTTAAAGTTTTGTAAGATTTTGTTTTTTACTAAAACAAAATCTAAAAAAAATCTTTTTTTTAACTAATCTCTTAAAAGAAAAAATAACTTTTATAATAAATAAATAAATAAATAAACCTAATAATATCTATTGATGTTGAATGATCGTAAACCCTAAACTTCCTTTCATACGCTTTACTTATCCTCTAGCTATATATAGATTTGTTTTCATATTTGTTAGACTGATAAATGTTAAAATTAATCTAAATTTTTTGTGTTCTAATCCTATTTCATTCATTTTTTATCCTCTAGCTATGTATAAATTTTAATTTGGAGTTGATGATTTTTATCCTCTAGCTATATTTGTTTTGATTTTGTACGCACAATTTTTAATTTTATTTTATTATTAATTATTATTGTTTGTTACGTATGTCTAAAAATTGGTTTGATTTGGTTTGTTAATCTCTACGTCGATTTTCAATTTAGCTTTTAAAATATTGTATTCGTTATAAATATTTTTTTAAAATTCAATTTTTTTGAACGATTGATAAGATCAATCAATTTTTAACAACTATCTTTATTTTTCTTAAAATCAATTTCTTGAACGTAAAGATATTTTTAAAAAGTTATTATTTTGGTTATTTTTGATAGAAAATAAAAAATAAATACCCAAATCTATAATAATTTTTCTTTGCCACGTGTCAACGTCACAATTCACGAAGCTCTAAAAATATTTTTAAAAAGTTATTATTTTGGTTATTTTTGATAGAAAATAAAAAATAAATACCCAAATCTATAATAATTTTTTAAAATCTTACTATTTTTTTTTAGAAATTCAGTAAATTTTCTAATCAAATTTTAAACATATACATTTTTAATTAAAGCTAATAAGTAATCATAATAAATTATATTATAAATAAAAAATTTTAAGTAGAAGAACGTGATCTAATTATATTAATTATATTTAATATATAATTAATTATAAGAAAAAAATTTTAAAGAAAATAAAAAATAATAATACCAATTATAATTTCATTCCCCAAATTTTTTTATTACAAAAGTATACATATAAATTTTAAGTATAAAGTATTTATTAAAACTCGACCCGCACAAGGTGCGGGTAATACACTAGTTATATCTATTAAAGTAGAAGCTTTTTGCCATGTGTCAACACGAGGATTCTCTATATCTAACAAAATATTTTAAAATTTAATTATTAAGTTAAATATTTAAGAAGTAAATATTTTTTTCAGGTAAATCTTATCTAATCTTTTCCATTTTTATAATAATAAATTATGCAAATTTTTTAAAAATATATTAAGTTTCACTCTAATAATTGACAAAAAAAAAATATATTCTTTTAGAATTTAGTTTTTTGTAAGCAAATCTTATCCCAACTTTTTTAATTTTTGATAAGAATACATTATGCAAATTTTTAAAAAATTAATAGTTAATATATATTAATCTCTCGAATAACTGACAAAAATTAATTCATTTAGAAATAAAGACAAGGGGCATCCCATAATCTTATAAAGGTATGAGTCAACATAAAATACAAAATACAAGATGGTAATGTAGTAAAGTATTAGAAAATAATCTCATTCCAAGAGTATAGAGTTCCACTTCATTTTTGAAGCATATAACTCTGCTAGAAAATTAGAAAGATAATTGTAAAAGAAGAGAACTTGGTATATAGAAAATATATCTTAAATGATAGATATTATAATGTAGATACAAATTCAATCCTTGATGTTGCGTATGCTAATGATAAGGCTCTAAGAACAATAAACAATGATTATTTATAATTTATAATCCTTATCAAAATGATTGTTATTTTATTGTTGAAATTATACTAATCAAGACAAATCACCGTTTTATTCATTTTATCAAGATTTAATAAGAATCATGTTGTTAAACCATAAAAAAGGCATAAAATTTTGAAATCTTATATCTATTAAAGATGAGCATCTTTTGCCACGTGTCAACGTCAAATTTATCAAAGTTCAAAAAAATTATTTTCATAATAATTTCTAAATGTTAATATAAATTGAAAATTAATTTTAATTTTTTTTAGATATTCAAATAAATATTTTTACAAAATTAGTTTTTAAACTTTTGCGGATTTTTTTTCATCGATTTTTGTAAAAATATTTTAATAAATATTTTTACAAAAAATAGTTTAAAAAAATATTTTTACAAAATTAGTTTCAAAATATAGTGCTGAATATACTTGATAAAAATTTAAAATTTAATACACATAATATTTTTTGTTAATAAATTTATAAATAAATATAAAATATTGTATAACAAAAATTAAAAACAACACTCGTGCATTGCACGGGCAGTACACTAGTTCCTCTTTAAACCCATTCATAATATAGTACATTAAAAAATTAATATAAAATAAAAAAAACAGAAAATTAAATTTATAATAGAAATAGTTTATAGGGTGATGTTCAGGTAAGGCACATTATTCCGGTACGGCCGTGCGGCCGCCCGTACGGCCGACACGTATCCCAAAATTTTTTTATTATTTTTTTTTCCAGAAACGAGTGAAAGTAATAATTCAAAATTTATTAAGGAATAGTTCATAACTTATAAAAGGATAGTTCATGAATTATAATATAATAGCTCATAGTGCAAAATTTATAAAGGAATGAAAGTAATAGTTCAAAACTTATTAAAAAATAGTTCATAACTTCTAAAAGGATAGTTCATGAATTATAATAGAATAGTTCATAGTGTAAAATTTATAAAGGAGTGAAAGCAATAGTTCAAAACTTATTATGGGATAGTTCATTAATTATAATAGAATAGTTCATGAATTATAATAGAACATTTCATGAATTATAATAGAATAGTTCAAAGTGCAAAATTTATAAAGGAGTGAAAGTAATAGTTCAAAACTTATTATGGGATAGTTCATGAATTATAATAGAATAGTTCATAAATTATAATAGAATAGTTCAAAGTGCAAAATTTATAAAGGAGTAAAAGTAATAGTTCAAAACTTATTATGGGATAGTTCATGAATTATAATAAAATAGTTCATCAATTATAATAGAATAGTTCAAAGTGCAAAATTTATAAAGGATAGTGCATAAGTTATAAAATGATAGTTCATGAATTACAATTGAATAGTTCATAACATATAAACGATTAATTTATGAATAGTTTGATAAAAATATATTAAAAAGTAATAGTTCATGGATTATATGGGAATAGTTCAAAGTTTATAGGAGAATAGTGCATAAATTATAACATGGTAGTTCAAACAAATTTTCATTCGTTTCTGGAAAAAAAAGAAATTTCGGGACACGTGTCGGCCGTACGGACGGCCGCACGGCCGTACCGCATTAATTGAACCGTACCTGAACAAAAAAAGTATATATATATATATATATATATATATATATATATATATATATATATATATATATATATATATATATATATATTAATATTTAGCCATCATTCCCATTGATCTAGTCCGTCAACTCAAAGTGTGTGACCGCATAGGACCCGTTTATAATAGTTATGAGTTTAACTTGTTTAAGCCCATTAAGCGTAGTTCGCTTCTAGCAAAGCACTACGACTCCTAAAATAATCGGATTGAATTATCTCTGTTAATTGTCCTAATCCAAGTTTAGTCATTGCACATAAAGGACACAATTCCTTCAATCTCCCACTTGTCCTTAAAAAAGTGTGCAATATAAGATACATTTGTCTCTTAATGTCTTATTTGACGATATGGTGTCATTCATATCTAATGTCAAATGTGTTTCTTGAACTCCGAGTTTGAACTGTCAATTAAACGGATGATTACAAATAATCCATCCGAGCATGACCATGCATTTTCAGTTCTCGCTCTTCAAGTGGCCGAGACACCAATCTTGTTCAATGCATCACAATATACACGAACCAGGAGGACTTCTCCAATCTTGTATGAGTATGGCTCCAACTCAACTTTTGGCAATCCTAACTACTGCCTTTATAACCCCCTTTTACGGAAAGCGTTTAACAATATCAAATAAATACCAATCATCAAATGAGACCACAACATACTCATGTGTGAGGAATCTACTAATCATGGTTTAACTTAAAACTCTACAATCTCTTTTGGAGAGTCTTAAGGTGGCTCAGTCTTACATGTATCATCCATACATATATGTAAATGACTAGACATCTCCATGTCCCTATAGCCCATGAAACCTGGCGCTATCAGTCAACTTACAGTATAGTTACTAATAAAATCATCCATGTCCATTTGATGATTTCGAACTATAGACTTTCAATAATTCAAAACTTTATTTCACTTAATGGGGTTTCATTCACCAGAACACTTAAAGTGATTCCATTTGTTAATAATGAATTATTTGGACATATTATTCAATATAGATCAAAACAATATATAAATAAGGATGAAATATCATATATCATAAAATCATCAAGTCAAACATAAAACAAGTGTCCAACACTCATAAATACACAATGTAATATAAAAGCAAACTCAAAGCCATTCTCCAATGTGCTTGAGACCCTTAGCCCTAGTGTGGCTCTCATGCTTGGGCCTAGGCATATGCTTGGTCAATGGATCTGCAATGTTGTCATCAGTATGCACCTTACACATTCTAATGTCACCCTCACTGATGATGCGTCGAATAAGGTGATACTTCCTCATAATGTGTCTGGATTTGGAGCTCGAACTCGGTTCCTTTGCCTGGGCTATGGCACCATTGTTGTCACAATAGATGTCAATAGGCACTGAAATACTAGGAACAATACCGAGTTCATCCAAGAACTTCCTCATCCAAACAGCCTCCTTTGCTACTTCACTAGCAGCAATGTACTCAACCTCTATTGTAGAATCTGCTACTATATCTTGCTTCGAGCTCTTCCAGCTCACAGCTCCTCCGTTAAGGATGAAGACATAACCCGATTGAGACTCAAAGCCATCTCGGTCAGTCTGAAAGCTTGCATCAATATAGCCTTGTACGATCAATTTTTCATCTCCCCCATATACTAAGAAATTATCCCTGGTCCTTCTCAAGTACTTTAGGATATTCTTAGCTGCACTCCAGTGTGCTTCTCTAGGACTTGATTGGTATCTTCTACACATGCTCAAAGCATACGCAACATCAGGACGTGTATATACCATGGCATACATGATAGATCCTATAGAAGAAACATATGAGATCTGGTTCATCTTTTCAAGCTCAACAGGTGTTTTAGGACACTGCGTCTTGCTGAGATATACGCCATGTTGCATGGGTAAAAACCCCTTCTTGGAATCCTGCATCTTGAATCTATCAAGAATCTTATCAATATAAGTTCCTTGACTCAATCCAAGAAGCCTCTTAGATCTATCTCTGTAGATCTTAATTCCAAGTATGTACTCGGCCTTTCCTAAGTCTTTCATTGAGAAACATTTCTTCAGCCATTCCTTTACGGACTCTAGCATCGGAATGTCATTCCCAATAAGTAGTATGTCATCCACATACAAGACTAAGAAGGCTACATTACTTCCACTAAACTTCTTGTAAACACAAGGATCCTCTTCACATCTAATAAAATCAAACTCTTTGATCTTTTCATCAAATCGAAAGTTCCGACTCCTGGATGCTTGCTTAAGTCCATAAATGGACTTCTTAAGCTTGCATACCTACCCAGCATCATTTGGATCTTCAAAACCTTCGTGTTGTGTCATGTACACATCCTTTTCCAAAAAACCACTTAGAAAAGTGGTTTTGACATCTATTTGTCATATCTCATAGTCATAATATGCGGAAATATCTAGGATTATCCTAATGGATCTAACCATGACAACTGGTGAAAATTTCTCGTCATAGTCTATACCATGAATCTGTCTAAAACCTTTGGCAACTAGCCTTGCCTTGTAAACAGACACATTTTCATCCTTGTCAGTTTTGAGTTTGAAAATCCATTTGCTTCCTATAGATTTTACCCATTTGGCAAATCTATCAAGTCCCATACTTGATTTTCAAACATCGAATCCATTTCGGACCTCATGGCCTCAAGCCATTTCTTGGAGTCTGGACCCGTCATTGCTTGCTTATATGTAGAAGACTCACTATGTTCTAACATAAGAACATCAATGCTTACATTCAAGATGAAATAATCATAACGTCTTCGTTGTACCCTTGGCCTTTCCGATCTACGAGTGGGATCAACTTGTCCAACAACTGAATCCGGAGCATGATCCACAATTGTTTGTAGATCCTCTTGTTCCGGCTCTTGAATGATCTGAGGCTCTAGGCCTTCAAAAGTAATCATCTCATCAACGATATCATCTATGTCATCTTGTTGTTGAGTTTGTTGCTTTTCATCGTCTTGAACTATTTCAAGATGAATATTTCTCCCACTTGACTTGTTGGAAAGGAACTCTCTTTCCAAAAAGACACTATACCTTGCAACAAACACCTTTTGCCGAGTTAGATTGTAGAAGTAATATCCAAAACTTCTTTTTGGATACCCTATAAAAAAGCATTTATCTGATTTTAGGGCAAGCTTCTCTGTTTGTAAACGCTTTACATAAGCTTCACATCCCCATCTTTTCAGAAAAGACAACTTTGGAACCTTTCCAGTCCATATCTCATATGGAGTTTTGTCTACAGTTCTTGACGGAGTCCTGATTAATGTAAGTACAGCGGTAGTGAGGGCATATCCCAGAAGGATACCGGAAGATCAACAAAACTCATCATTGATCAGACCATGTCTAACAAGGTCTTGTTTCTCCTTTCAGACACACCATTAAGTTGTGGTGTTCCTGGGGTAGACAACTGCGTTACTATCCCACAGTTTTTCAAATGATGATCAAACTCTTGGCTCAAGAACTCACCACCACGATCAGATCAAAGTGCTTTTATTTTCTTGTCACTTTGAGTCTCTACTTCATTTTGGAATTCCTTGAACTTTTCAAAGGATTCCGATTTATGTGACATTAAGTAAATATATCTATATCTACTCATGTCATTAGTAAACGTAATGAAGTATATGTAGCCACCTCTAGCTTTTGTGGCCATTGGCCCACATACATTAGTATATATTATGCCCAACAATTCAGTAGCCCTTTCATTGGTTCATTTGAAAGGTGACCTTGTCATTTTGCCCATTAGGCATGATTCACATGTATTAATGGATTCATAATCCATGTCTTTTAGAAGTCCATCTTTATGGAGCTTCTTCATGCGATTCACACTAATATGGCCCAATCGACAATGCCATAGGTAGGTCTCACTCAAACTATTTGGTTTTTGCCTTTTGTTATTTATATTATATACATCCGATTTGAGATCCAACATAAAAAGTCAATTACTCATTGGTGCACTAGCATATAAAATATTGTTTCTAAAAACAGACATAAATCAATCTTTAATGCTAAAATCAAATCCCTCAGAATGTAATAATGCAACCAAAATAAGGTTCTTGGTAATGCATGGAACAAAATAACAATTATTCAGTTCTAATACTAAACCAGAAGGTAAAGACAGACTAAAATCTTCCACGGTAAGTGCAACAACACTTGCTCCATTTCCAACGCGCAGGTCTATCTCCCCCTTCTTCACTTGCCTTTTATTTCTTAGTTCTTGCACATAAGAAATAATGTGAGCACCTCAAGCGGTATCTAATACCCAAATGGGATCATATTCTAATGTGAGAACATTTGTTGTCATTATTTCAATAACATAAATACCTGAAGTGCCGGAACTCATAGTTCCATTCTTCTTGTCTTCCAAGTACTTGAGACAGTTCCTCTTCCAATGTCCCTTGGCCTTGCGGTAAAAACAATCATGATCAGCAACCACCTTTGGCTTCTCACCACCCTTGGGTTTGGCAACTTGCTTGTCTTTCTCTTGGTAATTGCTCTTACTCTTAGCCACCTTCTTAAAACCCTTCCCTTTGTTGACATTCTGAACTTCCTTCTTTTTGTCATCAATAATATTGCCCTCAACATTTTTAAGCATGTCATGGAGCTCATTCATATCATGCTTCAGACCATTCATATGGTATTGCATTCTGAATGGTGCAAAACCATCATGCAAGGATCTAAGAACAATATCAGTGGCCAACTCTTGGTCATATGGGGTCCCCAGATTTTCCATCCACTTAAAAAGCCCAGTCAGGCTAATCACATGAGGACTCACTGGTTTCACCTCTCAAGCTTGCTATCAAGTATAGCTTTGTGAGTCTCATATCGCTCTATCCTCACCTAATCCTGAAACAACGTTTTCAGCTCAGTTATGATAGTATAAGCATCAGAATGCTCAAACCTCTTTTGCAAATCAGGCTCCATTGCAGCAAGCATGAGGCAAGTTACAGTTAATGCCTCAGACCTCACCCGAGTTTCCGTTGCCTTCTCCTCATCTGATGAGGTGTCGGTCACAAAGGGGATAGGGGTAGTTAGGACGTTCTCACGTCCCTCAGACTTGAGAATGATTCTCAGATTCCTTTCCCAATCAAGGAAGTTCGTTCCATTGAGCTTGTTTTTTCTCAACAATTGAGCGCAGAGAGAATTTCAAATTATCGTTCGACATTATCTACAAAATATAAATGACATACAAATCAATATATGTTTGAAATTGCAAATACTTATATTTAAACAATTTAAAATAAGCAAAATCACATTTTATTCAGTTGTTGTCCTTTTGAATAAAATATTCCAAGATCTCATCCCAAACAAGACTCAACGTACTTTTACATTGCCTTAAGTCCTATGTGTTCAGGGTAAGTAACAGTTACTAATTATAACTCCTTATAATTCTTGGTTGATGATCCACATCCAATGCAGAAATCATCCCATGCCTCAAGATCTAAACCTTTGCCTTTTGGTCTCTCGTTGGGTACTACCATATCAAGGTTTATGAACCCCTGTATAGATCCACCCTCACTCAGTCCAAGATTATGGAAGAACACCCTCACTTTTGTGAAGCCCATTCAACCAAAAATCCAAAACTTAATGGGTTATGATATGGAAAGGTATTGCCCCAATTTACCTTTGAAACTTAAGTCTTTTTATTTGTCTTTTATTTATAAGTAAAAAAATATCATAAATAAAAACAACATAAAAACTTAAAATAAAGCATTCATAACGCAATAATAGTGATTCTAGTATGGCCCCTACGATGCAAAAAATAAAGATTTAATCTTCATAATCACTTTATCTTGTATCCTTCATGGAACTCCATCCTTGACCTTCTTATGTCTTGTACTTTGTATTACAATTTTGAATTACTCTAATTGCATAAATTAAATTACAACAAAACAAACGATGCGTAGATCGTGTACAAGAAAAGCATAACGGTACACATATCGTATTTATGGGCCATACCAGTCACCTTATGCAAGCAATATATCATAATATAAAACAAGCATAACAATATATCTCAATTTAAAATTAAATCCTTATATGATATTAATCAATATTAACCATTAAAATATAATAATTGGATTAAATTGTATGAAAAAGATATAATATCAAATATTTAATCTTAAGTGGGATTTCCTAACTTTTAGGAAACAATTAAAATAAACAATATCATAATATTATCCATATTAATTTTATAGGCAAAATCTCAAATCACCGGCAAATATTTTATATCAAACATTTTGTGACCTAGCCAAAAATTTTATGGCAAATATTTTGCGGCAGATATTTTATATCAAATATATTTTGAGATCTAGCCAAATATACATACGGCAATCATCCACCGGTTCGGTCAATTTTGTGGCGTTTCCATCACCTAATCGGATCGAATCTGACTTGGTTCGGTGGTATCCAATTTTCATATCAATTCATACAATTTCATGTCTCAATTCAGCAAAATCTCCATTTCAATTTCACATCTTTATCCATATAAAATTCACCACCAATTTAAATCAAGATTCGCATCAAATCATTGATCCTATCAATCTATGCAAGATCGCTCTGATACCAATTGAAGGTTTATTAGATGCTTTAAGCGGAATTTCAGATCATATCTAAACATCTAATTGTAGGATCTACAAGCACAATTGATAGGCAACAATTGATTGTTCATAGGAAATACCTGTTGATGTGTGAACCGAATCTGATCGGGAAGGAACGAAAGAGATGAGAGCCCCACGTGTTGCTTCTCTAGTTGGTCCACACGAGACCGGTCAAGATCGCCTTTGATTTTGACTGCTAGGACGAAGATCGCAAAGCGTGTAATCGAATTGCTTCGGATGAAGATGGTAGTCAACCCTCTAAAACAAAACAAAACCAACAATTGACTTTTTATTCTTCTTTTGCTCTCTCTTTTCGTTAGAGTCCAAGTAAGGAGAGATTAATCTTACTAATTAGGAGGAGGGAGTTACAACTCATTACAACTCTAACGTACAGAATGTGTAACTCCCCTAATTAACATCCCTAATTAATATCCACTAATTAATTATTTCACAAATAAATAATATGGATATATTAATAATATGTGACCGCATAGGACCTGTTTATAATAGTTAGTGTTTAACTTTTTTGAGCCCATTAATCGTAGTTGGCTTCTAGTAAAACACTACGACTCCTAAAATAATCGGATTGAATTATCTCCGTTAATTGTCCTATTCCAAGTTTAGTCATTGCACATTAAATTAAAGTACACAAATCCTTCAGAAGATGCGCTCACCGGAAGGGAAACGAAGGCGCCAGTGTGAGACGTGCTCTTGGCCGTCGCTGCTTTTACTGGTCGAGGGGGAAGCTATCGGTTTTGCGAGTCGAAGACGGCTTCTGTTGCATGCAGAGGGTTCCGAGAAGTTTAGAGGTAGAAGGTATGCACGGAAGGAGATATCAAAAAATGGGAAGAGAGGGAAGATATGAGGAGAGAGAGAGAGAGAGAGGGGATCTTCAACGTGAATATGAGTTACGGTTATGTGAGAGTTGGAGCATGGAATGTGACGGCTGTATCACTATGGAAGATTGTACGTGAAGCTTAGAATGACCAAATGGGCTTGCAGACCCTTTAAGCCTTCACTTCCCATGATGGGCCTGCCATACACATGGACTTAGTGGATCATTTTTGTAATGGTCCATTTATACTAGCAGGGAATTAAAGAGTATTAAAAGAATAATTTTACGTAATCAAAATTCACCTAAAAATATGAAAGTTGGTTGAGAATATATTATGTGATCCAACTCTTTACATAAAATGATATAATTTTTCGAGAGGAGAATGTAAACATGGTGCACAAAGGTCAAGATGATCAAAAAAGGGATATATAAGGTTAGCCGAGACTCACCTAAACTCCAATCTGATTCTTTTCTTCGCATCTCTTCTCGCTGCTCTCCTCACCAATTCTTCTCCGAGTGTTCTCGAGCGCCGGAGTCTTTGATGGTTTCTAGCTTGAAAAAGAACTTTGAACCACCTATTTGTAGACCATAAAGTAGTTCCTTGAATTTTCAATGTTCATTCAGTTTTTTGCTTGATTTGTTTTGATTTTACTCCTACGCTTTCTCCTCCGTAATTTCTTGTTTGTTTTGGTTTTGAAACTATAGTGGATTGTATATGACTGAGATCCCGGTGACGTATGATATGATCCGAACCTCGTAAACAAACTTTGTGTTCTTGATACTCTTAGAGTCAATTGTTATAGATTGATTTCTGCATAAGTTTATCTTTAGACATGTTAATATTACCGTTTACAAAGACCATATTGGAAAATTTAAGGGCAAAGAATAATAAAATTACGATAATTAATTTGTTATCGAAAAAAGTTCTACGCAACAATTAGGGCCCGTTTGGTTTGAACTACGGAATCGGAAACGGAATGGAAATGATCTAGTCCATATGTATACCTTGTTCATGAAAGTTGTTGGAATCATTCCTTGTGATTTGAAGTAATTGAAGTTGAATTTGATTACTTTTGATACCCTATAGGGTAACAAAATATGGGGAGACAAGTGCATTTTGCATGTAAATACAAGGAATGATTCCATAGAATTTCATGAATATGGATATACATATGGACTAAATTCGTTTCCATTCCGTTTCCGTTTCCGGAGTTGGAACCAAACGGGCCCTTAGTCTCATTCTTTTCTAATTTTTGATTTTCTTTCTGTAATTTATTTATTTTTTTTTTGGTAGGTGATACGGAGCGGGATTAACGTCCGGCCCGTACATTTATTAAGTAAAACACAATGGCTAACATCTGACTCGTCTACGGGTCGCCACTCCGCGAGCATCGTTTTTCAAAATACTAACAATATTACTAGGAGGTTCGCTCAGAAAGAAATAACCTATTGGATAAGTAGAGCCCAAGTACACCATGTGGTCGGCAGCAGCATTGGCCTCACGGAATGTATGACGGAGTTGGACAGACCAATTCCTACTCATGAAGCCTTGGCACCTTGATACCAGACTAAACAGTGGATGGATTTCTGGGAGTTTGCGTGAAACGAGATTGATGACCAGTTCCGAATCCATCTCCACTATGATCATTCGAAAACCCTTCTCCCAAGCCTGATACAATCCCATGCAGAGTCCCCATAATTCCGCCATGGGCACCGTACAGCATCCGATATTCATAACAAACCCGCATAACCATTGGCCGTAAGCATCTCTGAAGATACCACCCGCCGAGGTTGTACCTTCAGCATGCCGAACGGAACCATCTGTGTTTAGTTTTACCCAACCTTCCGGAGGAGCAACCCAATTAACCAACCTTTCGGCCCATCTGACCTGCACCGCACCCACACGGCTCCTGTTTAATGCCCTACTGATATTTCTGCTGTATTGAGAGATGAAGGAAATGCGATTCAGAGGGCGGGGGCTGCTCCGGAAAACTAACTCGTTCCGCCAACGCCAACACCACCAGATGGATACAGCGAAACAAGTACTCCATGGCAGATCGTGGTCAATATAATCGGTCCGAGTGAGGTTAACTAGTAGCCAGTCAGTAACCTCATTACTAGAATAGAAGCTACCTGCATAATCAGCATCTAAAAAAGTCTCCCAGATAGCAGTTACCTTCGTGCAATCCCTGAACAAATGAAGTAGCGTCTCCGGAGCCTCAGAGCAGGAAGGGCAGATATCCTCAGTAGCCAGATGGCGCCGATACCTTTCGGCGTTAGTCAATAATCTTCCATGGCCAGCAAGCCAAAGGAAGGTCTTGATTCTTTCGGGAATTTTAAGCTTCCAGATACATTTGAATAACCGATTCGGCACCAATTCCGGCCTAGATTGGAGCATTCTAGCCCGGAAGGCTGAAGACGAAGAATAAAATCCGTCATTGGAGAGATTCCAAGCGACGCAGTCATGGAGTGGAAGGGCTTGATTGAGAGAGATCCCAGCGAGTCGGACGAGAGACAGCGAAGACAGAGTGTTCCCGATACGTGCCCAGTCCCAACCCGAAGACTCGTCCCAATACTCACAGACTCTGTCGGCTATATCAGTGTTAGGGGGAAGGGCAGGCACCTCATTAATTAGGGCTTCGGGCCCAAACCAATGATCGGCCCAGAACCGTATGATAGATCCATCAAAAGCAACCCACCTTAAGCCCAGCTTGATAACGTATTCTTTAGCCCAGATGATACCCTTAAAAACAAAAGAGCCACGTCTATTGATGCTGCATTCCAGCAATGATCGGCAATCTCTGATCCCGTACTTAGTAGCCAAGACAGCAGCCCATGGAGACTCAAATTGAGTGATGAATCTCCATGTCAACTTTCCTAAGGCAACAACATTTGCATCCGCTGTAGATCGAATTCCGAGTCCTCCAAATTCGGTTGGTACACAAACATTGCACCATGAAATAAGATGGATTTTAGAACTCGTTTCGTTGTCGCCCCAAAGGAAGGATCTGCATAGTTTGTCGAGTTCGTTGCTAATTGAGGCTGGAAGTTTCACGATCCGCATAATGTATGCAGGTAATGAACAAAGAACCGATTTCACCAGGGTTAACCTACCAGCGAAACTTAGAAGTCGTCCTTTCCATGATGCCAATCTGGTCTTAGTTTTCTCGACCAAGAACCTAAAATCAGAGTTGGAGAGTCTAGAATGTAGAATCGGAAACCCCAAATACTTACCAAAATCCGAAACAACCGGGAGTCCAGTGATATTCTGAATGTCGCGCCTGAGAGATTCATCGACATTAGGAGAGAAGATAATTTGGGATTTGGGGAGGCTCACCTTAAGTCCAGAGCTACTGCAGAACTTGCTCAAGGTATTAGCAATCACACGGGAACCCTCCACAGTCGCTTCCGCAAACAGTACGATGTCGTCAGCGAAGAACACATGAGAAATGGGGGGACATCCACGCTTAATCTTCACCGGCTTCCATGCCCCAGCCTCCACACGTTCCTGGATCGCATGTCCCAACCGCTCAAGGCTTAGAACAAATAGATACGGGGAGATAGGATCCCCTTGTCTCACACCCCTTGAGGGAATGAAAGAGTCCGACATCTCACCATTCCAAAGAACGGACATGCCTTGAGATCGGACACATGCGGAAACCCAATTCTTCCACTTATCCGGGAGCCCTATGGCATCAGAAGTTTCATCAATAAAGTCCCACGATAGGCGGTCATAGGCCTTTTCAAGATCAATTTTTATAGCCATCCACTTTTTCCCGGCCTTCTTCCGCACAAATGAATGCATCAACTCTTGTACAATGATAACGTTATCCTCGATGGTTCTCCCCGGAATAAAGCTACTTTGGAAGGGGCTAACCAATTTACACATAAGCGGCTGAATACGCGAGACCAGAAGTCGAGAGATCAGTTTATAGCATACGTTGCACAAGCCAATCGGTCTAAATTTGGTTATGTGATCCGGGTTACTTCCTTTCGGAATGAGAGAGATCAGGGTCTCATTTACCCCTTCCGGCATAATTCCGTTTTCAAAGAACTGAATAGCAAATTTAGTCAAATCAGGGCCAACTGTATCCCAAGAATGTTGAAAGAACACAGCGCTGAAACCGTCTTTACCAGGAGCTTTGAGGGGTGACATACCGAACAAGCATTTCTTAACTTCAAGGTGTGTGAAAGGCCTGCAAAGATTAGACAATTCATCCGTAGACAGCGTAGGGAAGTTAGCGTAAAACTTACCATCCCCGTTAGAGATGTTGGAAGGTGAGGTGAAGAGATCTTTAAAAAACTCCACCGCGTTTCTTTTCATGAGCTCCTGATCCGAGATCCACTGGCCGTCATTGTTTGTTATACTCTCTACCCGGTTCGATCTGCGTCTCACAATAGTACTTAGATGGAAGAAAGAAGTATTCCTGTCCCCATCTGCGAGAAATTGGTCCCTCGATTTCTGTCTCCAGAGGGTATCCTCTTGATCCAGAACCTCATTAAGTTCAGTCTGCAGCGTCGACTGAAGGTCAAGGAGAACTTGTGTTAAGCTACTTTCTAACTCTTTTTGAACCTCTGACAATCTGTCCAGCAAAAGTTTCTTTTTCGTTTCAATTCTTCCGAATATATGCTTGTTCCAATGTAACAGCTTCTTTTTCATTGATGCTAATTCACTTTGCAGTTCAAGATTCGGCATGCTGGACCAATGACCGTTCACCACCGAGTCATACTGAGGATGAATCATCCAAGCGGCCTCGAACCGGAACGGCCGTCTCGAAGGGTTATAACCTTTGTTGGGATATAGTTGTAACAAGACAGGGTTGTGATCCGACGACAGAGAGGGGAGGTGTCGTGTCACTGCTTCCGGCCAGTAAAGACGAGCATCAACATTCAAAAATGTTCTATCGAGCCGTTTCGATAGTCTAGTTTCAGTTGATAGTCCTCGATTCCAGGTGAACTTTGGCCCGCTGAACCCTGTGTCAATAAGTTGAGTTTCATTTACCCAATTCTGAAATAACGTAGTGTCCGGTGAAAGATTACGGGAGTTCCCACCAACGTCGTTGTGATCAAGAACACAATTAAAATCTCCACCGACAATGATCGGTCCACTGCAGTCAAGGATAGCGTTACGGAGAGAACTCCAACCCTCGAGGCGTCGTTGAGGAGTCGGTGGATTGTAAACGGCAAACAAGTTGAGGTTTGTGTTCTGAATACTGCATGTCACATGAATAAAGTTTACCTCCTTTCTCTTTAAAGTCATGCTTATGGAAGATGCATTCCACAGAACCCATATGCCTCCTTCAAAACCGCAGGCCTCAACCCTGATAGAATCGGAGAAACTTAACTTAGCGCACACTTCCATTGCAGCTCTCCCAGAAATTTTGGTTTCAAACAGACATAAAATATCGACTTTGTGACGGTTGATCATGTATTTGAGGGATTTGCGGAACCGCCTATTACCCGCGCCCCTACAGTTCCAAAATAGTGCTATCATTGGAAACCAACCGAGTCGGCGGGCCCTGGTGTCGAAGGCTGTTGGTTTGCCACCACTATAACATCCTCCATATTAGTATCCGGTGGGTCTGGTGGCAGGCCGGCCGCAGGAGAAATATGGTTAGACTGATCAACTTCCATATCCAACTTGGGGCTCGGTACCGTCGATGTTACCGGACTCACTGAAGCCCCAGTTTTAACAATATCAGTCGGAGGTTGTGGTGCCGAGATCTGAGGGGTAACAGTGATCACGTTTATGTGTGGTGGGCCAGGGAGGATATTAGTGGTGTTTGGGCCCGATGTCTTAGGCCTTTTTGTGTACTTTTGTTGGGCTCTAGGGTTTTCAGGATTATGAGACGTTACTTTTTTCTGAATAACGGTTCCGGTAGCCTTACTGGGTGGATTGACTGCTACAATAATTGGCTTATTAATTCCTTCTGTAACCGTTTCTGAGCTTTGATGATTACCGTCAGTCACCGGAGAGGCTGCAGGCGACACCGGGGTTGGGTTGATCTGATTGCCCTTAGTTACTGGAACTTCTGTGTTTCCATCGTTTGCAAGAGCCTGAAATCTGTTTACACCTGTGTGAACTTTGTTGCTATCAGGCCTGCTATTCACCTTCTGGCTGTTCCTCCTGGGTTGTCTTATTACTGTCATCCATGATCCTAGGTAATTTTCCCCTTCAGATTGTGATGATGTCGGAGCGTGTTCAGACATTGTAGCTTCGGGAACCGTAGCTTCCGAACTCTGTTCCGCGGGGGGGGGGGGGGGGGGG
>BSUD01000003.1:121401715-121448200 GCA_033239045.1 Fagopyrum esculentum | reverse complement strand
GGGGGGGGGGGGGGGGGGGGGGGGGCGGACAGGCAGACGGTGCCACATGAGAGCACCTTTCCAAGCTATGACCGTACAACCCACACCTATGGCAGATGGAGTTTAAACCTTCGTATTCGATGTGAACTCGTGAGTCACCAATAAGAATAGTGCCTATGAGGGGCTTATCCAACTCGATCTCTATACACACACGAGCAAACTTTCCTCGCGTTGCATAAAGAGTATTAAGGTCAACTTTTAATGGTGTGCCAAGTGCGGAGGCAAGCCCATAGAGCACCCCTTCGTCATATAGCTGCATGGGAAGTTCTGACAATCTCGCCCAAACGAAAGTTGTGCGCAGGGTGTCGATATATGGGTTAAACTCTGCGGACCAAGGTCTTACTGTGATATAGTGGCCAAATATCTCCCAGGGACCACCGGTTAAAGCATGCAGAAAATCTTCTTCTTTGTCAAATCTCACTGCATAGAACCCGTTGGGAAGGTCCAGGATTGTCATGAGTCCAGCCGGCCTCCATATTTGGTATATCCTCCGTTCCAACAGCCGGAATGCCACGTTCCTACCAAGCACCTTTATGATGATGGCCTTCTTCCATTTCTCCGAGAGCATTTCGATAACATCCGAGTCTATCTCAGCCACTGCAAGGCCCCTACTTCCCTCAGGGAATGAGATACGCATCTTTCGGGACTCAAGGAGAGTGTCACAGCATAAAGGAGCGTCAGTTTCCTTTGCACCGCCGACGGCGTCGGCATATGACTTGCTTTCTGGGGGTTTATCTGGTGGGAGAGACGGTGGGATTGGTGGGGATGCTGTAGCCGGTGGGGTCGGTGAAGGGCTAACCATTCGAAGAGAGCTTTTTTTTTCTGTAATTTATTTTTTAAAATAGATAATGACCTCCCTGGTCCCCTGGCTACTTTAATGGAGATGCTATTAATGTTTATTATACATGGGAATAACACTAAAATATAAGGTCTTATTTTTACCTTGAAAAAAAAAGTAAGGTCTTTCTGAATCAGAATTTTGGAACGTTATTCAAGAGGCAAACTGTCACTCAGCCTCCCCTTTTGCATAAAGATACCACGTAGGTTTACAGTTCATTAAAGGGAAAATTGTCTACAAATATGTTTAAAAGCTGCAACAATTACAAATCCTCAATCAATAAATAAATAAATAAATAAATAAATAAATAAATAAATAATGCACATTAACTTCAAAATAAGTTATGTTTGTCTTAAGGCTTTCTTTAATAGATAAAGAAAAAAGAAGAGAATTAGGAGCCTAAAAATTATTAGGGTGAAATAAATCTCTGAATATCAGTTTGATATCAAATAATGATGAGACGAAGATTATTAGATTATGAATGTTAAGAGAATTAGAATCCGAGAATATTAGACGAATCTTTAAATTTTCTTTATCTATTGTCTTAATTGTGTTATACACGTGTGTAATTAGGGATTTTAACAACTTTGTATATGAGTCCCGAAATGAAAGCTTTTTTTTATTTTTAATTCCGCATTTGTGACCAGTAATGAAAGCCGGTTTTGAGTCAAATTTTAGTTGTCCAATGCCGCAATTGGGCTCCAAAGTGGAAATTGATTTCGTATATTTCTCCGAAACATGAACCTTTAATTGTCAACCTCTATCAGCTTTCACATTCTGATTCCAGATCTCAACGAGCTCATCCTCCCTTACCGGTGACGAAACTCCCTTCCCCTCTTCCTGATGACGAAGCCCTAATTCCTCACGGTGAAGTCTTCCCCCTCTCATTTGGAGGTTGACGAAACCTAGATCCCGATGAACCCAACTGATGATTCCCAACGACGAACTCAAATCCAATTTTTTCTTGAGTTCAACAAATCCGCTTTTGGATTCGGAATCCATGTGCAAAAGTGGGATTTGATCTGGTTTCGGAACTCATGTGCATAACTAAATGACTCTTTCGGCCTCAAACGACTTCCACTTCAGAGCCTATACGCGCAATTAAAGCAAAAACAATGATTAATATTTTTTTTTACCCAAATATTAAATTAAGTATTTTTAAAATATTTTATAGGGTACGTTTTAACGGCACATTTGATAATCATTCATTAAAATTAATGAGCGGATAGAAACCGGTCTGCGTTAATTACAACCAACGATCGACGTTCATCATTGATGGATCCAACTTACCTAAAATTACAATTATGCCTCACCATAAGAAGTACACAACTGCAACCCTGAGATTAGTAAGTCTTTAATAGGGTACCATTTCCTTAATAAGATAAAAATTGATGATACTGTAAATCTGAAAGAGTAGCTTATGCTGCCCATATGCCTTAACTTTACGTACGCGTAAACTAAAGAAACCCATGTGCTATACCATCGTAATAATATATCAAAGGCAAAAATGCTTTAAATAACCCAACCTTTGCTATTGTTGCGGAAGGTGACACGAACTTTTAAAATTACAGAAAAAAAACACGAAATATAGGGGGTGTTGCACTTTTTAGCACCAGTAATTAATCTATTAAAAAAATGTTGGACATTTTGTATTATGTTATAGTTTGGCAAGATATAAATTAAAAAAATAGTGAAAATATGTAAAAAAAATTTAGCTTTATGTTTTACATAAGGAAAAAAAAAGTATAATAAGTAAAAAAATATTATAAATTTTATAAGTTGTTAGGATAAGAATTTAAAATAGAAAAACATATAATGAAAATGTATACTTCCTTACAACAAATTACTTAAATTACATAAGCTATCAATTATAAAATGAAAAAAAATATTTTTTAAGTTTTTTTTATAGGTCATAAATATTTGTTTTGTTTTATATTTATATTTCATATAAAAGAAAGAAAAAAGCAAAGCACAAAAAATCTATTTTTATTTTATAATTTATAGTTTATGTAATTTAAGTAATTTACTGTAAAAATAAAATGTATATATATATATATATATATATATATATATATATATATATATATATTTTCCCCTATTTTTTAATCTTTTTTTATTATTTGTTTTTTTTTACATTTATATCTTACCAAAATATAACAAATTATAAAATATCTAATAGTTTTTTAACGGATTAACTGCCGGTGCTAAAAAGTGTAACACCCCCTATAGTTCGTGTTTTTTTTTGCAATTTTAAAAGTTTGTGTCATCTTCCGCAACAGAAGGAAAGGTTGTGTTATTTAGAGCATTTTTGCCTATATCAAATTAACCCTGAGATTTTTATAATTGAATTTTGAATGTAATACAGTAAGAATGAGGATAACGGAAACAAATTAAAATACAAAGATACCAATAAATATAAATAGGAAAAATCCAAACTTTAAGTACACTAATTGAAAAAATCCTTAAAATTAATTTGTAATAGAACCTGCATTATAAATCTGAAGCAAAACTGGGGAAGCAGAAGAACACATAAATCCTTGAAATTAATTTGTAATACAACCTCCATTATAAATCTGAAGCAAAACTAGGGAAGCAGAAGAACACATCCAAAATGGATAAACCGGGTTCGAGCTCTGAAAGCAGTTTGCTGCTGACCATCGCTCTATGGTGTTTGGTGGTGGTGGGATCGGCTGCTGCTAAGGTTCGGCACTACAAATGGGATGTGGAGTACATGCTGGGAGCTCCGGATTGCGAGGAGAGGGTGGTGATGGCGGTGGACGGACAGTTTCCGGGCCCTGAGATACGGGCCAAAGCCGGGGACACTATACACGTGGAGCTGACGAACAAGCTGGGTACTGAAGGTGTGGTGATTCATTGGCATGGCATCAGGCAACTTGGTACTCCTTGGGCCGATGGCACCGCTTCTATCTCACAGTGTCCTATTCTTCCCGGTCAAACCTTCACTTATAGGTTCATTGTCGACAAGGTACGATACATACATTATGTGCTAATGCTATCCGTGTGTATGTCATGGGGGTTGAATGGGTGCAGGCGGGAACGTACTTTTACCATGGACACTACGGGATGCAGAGAGCAGCGGGGCTGTATGGGTCCCTCATAGTCGACGTGGCCGATGGAGAGGCGGAGGCGTTTGAGTATGATGGAGAGATGAATTTGTTACTCAGTGACTGGTGGCACAAGAGTGCTTTGGACCAAGAGGTTCAGCTTTCTTCTAACCCAATGCGATGGATCGGTGAACCTCAGGTTTCAATATTCTTCCTTCTATTATTTTCTTTTGATTTTGATTCGGAAGTCCTAAACGCACGACGATAAAATTCACAAACGCTTAGCGGATCTGAAACCTGGAACCATTACGGTTATGAGTTATGAATCCGTGATAGATGTTCACGGATCTAGAATCCGTAACCGTAACGGTTACGGGTTCCGGATCTGTCCTGATTTTCTTTGTAAATTGTAACTAAAAAAAATCTGTTACTGACACGGATCCGAAACCTGTGTCCATGTCTGCCGTTGGATTTTTTTTTTCACGGTTTCAAAACCTGTAACCGTGACAGTTACAGGTCGAATTCCGAATACCCCTGCATTCGTGAATTCGTGCTTAATACCCTCTTTTGATTTGTCTTCTACTAGTTTGTAGCCTTGTTTATACATAGGGAGTGGGATCATTTATTTCAGTACGTAGTTACCTAACCTACTAAGGCTCAATACTCATCCATCACTCACTACCTGAAAAGAGTATATATTGTCATGAATCATAATGCAACACACTTAATTATCAGTTCTCAACTAATATTGTAAGATTTATCACTTTTCATTAATGAAATTATTCAGAGCCTGTTGATAAATGGGAGAGGGCAGTACAACTGCTCGCTTGCGCCCGGGTTCGGCAATTCCTCGATGACGCCGTGCAAGTTCCGAGGGACGGAGCAGTGCGCCCCGCAGATTTTAAGGGTCGAACATAACAAAGTCTACCGTATCCGCCTCGCCAGCACCACTTCCCTTTCTTCTCTTAACTTCCAAATTCAGGTATCTTTTATTCACTCGTTTCTTAGGACTCTTACGTATCATTATATTAGATACGGATATATCAAGATATGAGTATGAAATTTATATGTGAAAAAGACATTGATCCTCCTTCTAACAAAAAAAACTAAAATAATTATTTCTGATATTTAAATATGTTCAGGAGCACAAGCTAGTGGTAGTAGAAGCAGACGGCAACTACGTGCAACCCTTCACGGTAGACGACCTAGACATCTACTCAGGGGAAAGCTACTCCGTCCTCCTCTTCACCAACCAAACGTCGTCGTCTTCACACAACAACTTCTGGATCACTATCGGAGTCCGAGGCCGCGAACCCAAAACTCCGCCCGCCCTAACACTCCTAAACTACGCCCCATCCCGAGTCACCCTCCCTTCCTCGCCACCTCCTCTCACCCCCTTATGGAGCAACTTAACCCACAGCAAGACTTTCTCCGGCCAACTCCTCGGCCTTGAGGGCTCCACCCCAAAACCGCCACGTGTTGCCACTCGACGAATTCTACTGCTCAACACCCAGAACAAGTTCAACGGTTTCACTAAGTGGGCTATAAACAACGTCTCCATTTCCCTCCCTTCTACACCTTACCTTGGCTCCATCAAGTTTGGCCTGAAGGGAGCTTTCGATCTCGCTTCCCCGCCGGATACCTTCCCGATTAGCTACGACATTACTCAGCCTCCGGCCAACCCCAACACCACCGTCGGCAGCGGCGTCTACAGGATTCAGCTCAACAGCATTGTCGACATAATTCTACAAAACGCGAATGCGCTTAGCAAGAACACAAGCGAGATCCACCCGTGGCACATACACGGCCACGATTTCTGGGTGTTAGGGTACGGTGAAGGGAGGTTTAATCCGGCGAAGGATACGGGGAGTTGGAACGTAGAGAACCCGCCGTTTAGGAACACGGCGGTTATATACCCGTACGGGTGGACGGCATTGAGGTTCGTGGCGGATAACCCCGGAGTTTGGGCTTTTCATTGTCACATTGAGCCGCATCTTCATATGGGGATGGGAGTTGTGTTTGCTGAGGGGGTGGAATACGTGAAGGGGATTCCGAATGATGCTATTTCTTGTGGCCTTACCGGAAAGATGCTCATGAGAGGCAAGCGCCTGCATCCTTGATTCACTCACTGAGAATAATATTACTATATGATCGAAGTTGATATATCATTTCACCGGCGAGGACGTATGCATGTTAACTTTTTCTCTTTGATGGAAAAAATGGTTTATCGTATTTTTTAAATGTCATGAAAGAAAAGTGAGACTGAGATCTAGAGATCAAACGACCCATATATGAAAATGTTATCTTTGAAATTTGAGAGAGATTTGGTGTTCATAAGCACTAACATTTCTTGGTTTTTTTAAATTGGGATTTTTGAAACACTCGCGTCAATCGGTGTTTATTGGATCTATTTCTTATTGTCGTGGGTGCCTCAAATGACCCCATGTTGCCCACTCGGCTCCTTTTTAGCCGGGTCACTTTGAGAAAATGGCGGTCTTAGAAAGGGTTGATTGCTGTTTTGCTACTGAAAACGGAGTTATTAGAGGGCATATACAAACGTATGCAAGTGTCTTGTGTTGGTGATTGCAAATGATGAAAAAACTGGTAGTATAGTAGTAGGGGCTTATGGGGGTGAAGGTATTTTTTTTTTGCTTGGATCACTTCTTGCTGGATTTACACAGTAGCAACAAAACACAATTAATAGACCCTAAAAACATACTAAAACTACCCAAATGAGTGATTTCGTCACCTATCAAGTATTATAAATTGTTTTGTTAACAAGCAATAATTCCGATCTTATCTTACCAATTAATATTCAAAACTTCTTAAACAACCTTTCCAATCAATCTTGTTGATCTTTATCTTTTGGTTTTGAAATTTTTTATTAATATAGAACCTTAATTCGTGCATTTACGTATCTACTTCTTCTTCTCTCATAATACGATACTTCTTTTTCTTTCAATTTTTATCCTTCCCTCAAAACAATCTTTTGTTGTTATTATTGTTTAAATTGTATATTAATTAATTTTAAATGTTTAATATTATATACTCGAGAAGAAACTTTAGTTTTAGAGAACTTAAATTTTTTTGTATCCATATTTTTAGGCACAAATTAACTAGAGGAAAGCATCACAACTGATATTAGTGGGACTCGTGCCAATATTCGGCGTGTGACAAATTTAGTGGATGGGTTGTAGTCTCTTTCCCGTCACCCGGTGCCCTAATATCCAGCGAGAACCGTAAGGTAACGAAGATTTGGGAACTGTGGAAAACAATGGTTACAAGCATAATACCAAGAATCGGTATCCATCGTCTCAAAAAATAGATCACAAAGATAGTCTTTGGACTCTTGATTATAAATCAGACAACCAGCATTGAAGTCATTGCACACTCCATGTTGCCACGACAAGGATGCCAATATAAAAGTGAAGGAGAGCCAAAGTTTGTTCCCTCTATTGTTAATCCATGAAAGAGATGAAAATATATGAGAGAAAGAGAGGAGAAGAGAGAATATTGTTTGCAGAGAATGAAAAGTATCATTTCATGTGTACGTATTACATAGCTTTATAGACCATCTTGTTACAGACTTTCTGTTATGAATGAGAGGCTACAAATCATCCATGTGTAACTATATCTTTGTCACCCCCTGCAAGCTGGAGGATGGTGAGGAACGAATCATGCCAAGCTTGGAGAGAAGACTGTCTTGATGATGAGAGGGAACCACTTTGGTGAAGACATCAACAAGTTGGGTATGTGTAGGTGTAAAATGGAGTTGTAAGAGGCCTTCCATGACTTTATCTCGTGTAAAATGACAATCAATTTCAGTGTTTTTACGGATTGACCCAAAGATCCGGAAATCATCAGCTGAGGGTGAGAGAGTAGGATATAGCCAAGACGGCATTTCGGACCAGATATGGCCACTACGAGTTTTTAGTGATGTCATTTGGGCTCACGAATGCGCCCACCGTTTTCATGGAGCTGATGAATAGCATCTTCATCGACTTCCTAGACCAATTCATGGTGGTCTTCATTGATGATATTCTGGCTTACTCTAGCAACAGAGAGGAGCACGCATGACACTTAAAGATCGCACTCCAAGTCATGCAGGATAGAGAGCTTTATGTCAAGCTCTCTAAGTGCAAGTTTTGGATGTCTGAGGGTCCTTCCTTAGTCACATTGTTTCTGCCGAAGGGATCAAGGTAGATCCGGCGAAGATTAAGTCCGTTGCATCCTGGCCGCCTCCTAGGAACGTTTAGGAGGTATGCATCTTCCTAGGATTGGCTGGTTACTACCGCAAATTTGTGAAGGGTTGTTCGGTTATCGTCCGACCACTTACTTCCTTGCTGAGGAAGTCTACGAGATTCGTTTGGTCCAAGCCGTGCCTGTAGATTTTGAGGACCTGACGAGGAGGTTGATTTCCGCTCCTATCCTGGCCCAGCCAAAGGAAATTAAGGATTTTGTGGTATACAACGATGCATCCAAGCTAGGCTTGGGATGTGTTCTGATGCAGAGGGGTAAGGTGATTGCATACGCGTCAAGATAGTTAAAGACATATGAGGAGAATTAACCTACCCACGACCTTGAGTTGGATGATGTGATTTATGCTTTGAAGATTTGAAAGCATTATCTGTACGGAGCCACGTGCCAGATATTCACAGACCATAAGAGTGAAGTAATATTCACTCAGCGGGAGTTGAATAACCACCAAAGAAGATGGTTGGAGTTGATCAAAGACTTTGATATGGAGATTTTATACCACTAGGGGAATGTGAATGTAGTAGCTAGCACCCTCAGTATGAAAACTCCCCATTAGATAGCGATCGCTCGACTGACAACTCAGCCTCAGTTACAAAGACTTGGCATGGCTAGAGATGGATATTCACTTTCTAGATTTTGATAACCACTTGTCCACCTTGGAGATGCTACATGATCTGTTGGTAGAAATCCGATAGAAATAGGAGAGTTGCCCGGCTTTGACATAGATACGAGACATGATGTCTTGAGGAGAGCCGCCACAATTTGCCGTCGGTGTAGATGGAATTTTGAGATGCCAGGAGCAAAGTATGTGTGCCCTTAGATCGAGAGATGAGACAACGGATCTTACAAGAGGCTCACACTACCCCTTACTCAGTGCGTCCCGGTGCGAGTAAAATGTATCGGGATATCATACGCTCTTTCTGGTGGGGAGGTCTGAAGGCAGACGTGACGAGATATGTAGCTCAGTGTGCGACCTATCAGCAAGTCAAGATTGAGCATCACCGGCCAGGTGGAGAGTTATACCCACTTCCTGTGCCCTGGTGGAAGTGGGAAGAGATCTTGATGGATTTTGTTACCAACTTAAGACCGAGTCGGATTTTTGACGCCATCTGGGTCATAGTGGATCGACTGATGAAGACTGCACGTTTCATTCCTATCGAGGAGACGTGGCTGGTAAGTCGATTGGCAGAGGAGTTCACTAGACAGATAGTGTGACTTCATGGAGTACCTAGGACTATAGTCTCTGACAGAGATGTACAATACACTTAGAGGTTTTGGCAACAAGTGCATGCCGCCCAGTTACAAGTCTACAGTTCACGACCGCCTATCATCCTCAAACCGATGGTCAATCCGAGAGGACCATCCAGATTTTGGAGGATATGTTGTGAGCCTGCGTGCTAGACTGGGGACAAGTGTGGCCTAATCACCTTCCCTTAGTGGAGTTTTCGTACAACAACAGTTGGCACACATCGATCGGGATGGCTCCATATGAGGCTTTATATGGACAAAGATGCCGTATTCGCTATGGTGCGATGAGCCGGCTAGTGCTAGTCGTGTAACACCCGAGCAGATATAGGATGATAAGGCTCGAGTAGCGATGATCCGAGAGAGGATGCTGGTAGCACAGAGTCGCCAGAAGTCCTACGCTGTTAATAGGCGCAAAAACCTTTGGAGTTTAGAGTTGGAGCTCAAGTATGACTGAGAGTATCCCCGTCACAAGGCATCAGACGTTTTGGTGTTAAAGGGAAGCTCAGTCCCAGATATGTCGGACCCTTTGAATTCTTTGAGCGAGTTGGAGAGGCAACATACAGACTTGCTTTGCCACCGAGACTTGAGGGTGTTCACCCGGTTTTCCATATCTCGCAGTTACGGAGTACGTACCAGACCCGAGAACATCATCGGCCATGAGGATTTAATGGTCGAGCCTAACCATATGTTTGTAGAGCACCCGATAGCTGTCTTAGAGCGTAGTATGAGACACGTGCAATCGAAGGACATACCGACGATGAGAGTTCAATGGATGACGCAGGGAGCTGATCAGGCGACTTGGGAGACAGAGGATAGTATCCGAATGGACTATCTAGAGTTTTACGCAGGGCTAGATGTGCCCATAGCATAGACATTTAAGTTTCAGCTTCCTTCATATTGAGTTTGTGTGCTTATGTACGACGTTTTGAGTTTTGTGCCCTCAAAGGAATTTGAGTTATGATAAGTGTTCTGCTACGTCGTTGTAATATCCGAATTTTTTTTTTCCGATTTATACGAAGGAAACCGGACCTTGACCGGTTTTTGGACTTTTCCGAGGTCATATCATTTTAGGTGTTATGGAGTTCATGTTTTTCTACCTTTTAATTATTTTATGTAAGGCTCCTACTCACATAAAATACACATACCGTTCTAATTTTCTTAGGCCGTTAAAAGAGTGTTATTCATCTAGACTCGCCATCTGGGCCCCATCATGAGTGGGCCAGCCGGCCTATATTGCGGATGAGAGTATGGCAGCCTTCTTCTTCCTTCTTCTTGCCTCTTACGTGGAATCATCTCACACTTCCTCTTCCCTCTCTTAACCCTAGACTCCTCTCCCTCCATTCACGTAACTACCAAGCCTCTCTTCCTCCTACACCTTGCCGGCCACAACAGGCTCCTCTTGCACACCGGAAAACTCCAGCAGCACACCCACACTAGATCGGCGCCTCTCCCTCCCTGACCTGTCGTGGATCCGTATCTGCACCCAACGGATCGGGATCTTCTTTCTCCTTCCTTACCCTTGTCGCTCGAAGCCTCCAACACTAGCTGCAAAAAGAGAGGCTCTAAATAGGGTTTTTGTGTCCTTGATGAACGCATAGGAGCATCAGTTTCGGAGATCTACCTTTCCATGATTCGCGCAGATGCAGCAGACAGAAACGCAGGGTTGAACCGCGGCCACGGGCCTCTAAAAGCGCAAGTGCACCTTGCTCATGGAGCTGCGGGTGCGGGTCTCCAAAGCCATGGGTGCAGGTCTCCAGAGTCGCGGGTGAGGCTGAGACGTTGCCCGCGGGTGCGCCGTGAGCTGACCGCGGGTGAGTTTCTGAGACAGTGGGTACATTTTCTTTTTCCTCCTCATGCACGCCTGCGTGTCGACCTTGCTAGTCGGGTAATGACTTCACCTTCCTTCGCTGCATTACTCTTCTTGCTCATACTCTGATAAGGACATCCGTTTGTGTCTTAGAACCTTGCATAGTATCCTTAGAAGATAGCTAGATGAGTTGATGTGTTTCCGAGGTTTGACAAGTGACAAGCAGTCAACTTCAAATCCAGATTTGAGTAAGTTAGACTCCTCCTCTATTGTTGAATTTAGGATATGGTATACTCGGTATTGCATAGTATAACATACTAATATTTGAGAGGAATCCGAGTTATAGTTTAGGAGATATGGTGCTCCGAAGTTGGGTCCTCATGCAATTTTTGTGATGTGCTGAAATATTGTAAGTGTTGAGAAAACTGCTTGTGATGCATATTTGTATGGGTTGTATACCTCTGATGGACTTGAAGTTTGAATATGTTGTGTATAGAATGCATAGTAGCATGTATTAGGTTTGGAGAGCGATCTAGCGGTTAGATTCGGATTTGTGATGTTACAAAGTTGGGCATAAGTATAGTTTGGTTAAAGAAGAGTTGTGCTAGGTTTAAGAGTGTGTTCTTGGAGATGATTCGGGATTGTGTATCTTTATGAACTTACATCATAAGTAGACATAGCTTGGTATGTGAGTAGGTGAGACTAGTATGTTTGGGATTTAGGAGTATCATGTTAGTTGAACCCTAATTAGTCTAGATAGGGAGTTTGATAGTTTGTCATCTATCAAACTCAATAGATCCTTCCACCGGAGAGTTAGAGATCTCGATTGGGTTTCCATTAGAAGTTCTTAAGACTTTAGGAAACCTTTAGAGTTTTCCGGATCCTAGAGATAAAACCGTCTTTTCTCAGAAAAGAGTTGGTTTAGTACTTTTCTCGGATTTCCGCTGTTGACTTAGTAGTTGGAACTTCTAGAAGTCGGATAGTATATTGATATGAGTTTTATGTTATGATTAGGCAATTGAGATTATACTGAACACGATCGAGTGATATGGTAGACGGGACTTGACCTAGTTCAGGTAAGTCCTTTGGGCTTACTTAGCTACAGTCTTATGCTGGTTGAATGACATGAGTGGTGTTTGTGTTACGTGTTTATATTAAGTTGTTGGTATATACAAATGACTTATAATTGGCCCACGTGTAATGGGCGGTGGCCACTTGCTCAGTTCTCTCGAGGGAGTCTTGGAGGTGCTTCGCGAATAGGCCAGACTTGGTGTACGGGGAGGGTACTCAACCACTCCATTGTGTATACCGGGAGGTGCTTTGAACAACTCCAGCTGGATAAAGAACCGAAGGTGAGAGTCGGAGACTTCTCGTGCCACACGTGTAAATGAATAATGTGAACAGTAGTAGACTTATGTTAGGTGGATTAACTTATGTTAGACTTATTATGTCGTGCATTAACTTATGTTAGGTGGATTTAGGTACACACACATATATATATATATGTGTGTGTGTGTAGCATGTTTGTATCCTAAAGGATATTTTATATCCTTTAGTTAGGATATCGTGATGCGATCATAGGCTCATGATAAAACGGTAGTAGACTTTGAAGAGTTTTCAACACAAGACAATGGACTTAGATGTTGGTGTTACGCTAGAAAGTGTGTACGCAATAAGCCTTAAATTTATACTTGTTATAATTATCCTAATTCTTAGCGCACCCGCAGTGTACGGGACGTATGTAGAAAGATAAGTACTCCAAGGTCGAACACAAAGACTAATGTGAAATCGAACTAAGTTGTGATTGAATTTAGCAAGGTCTAATCTAAGCAAGGAAAGGGGAAATCGCAAATTGTTTTTGTTGGGTTTAGATGGTCAAATCGAAGATCACAACTCATGCAAACAACCAAATCAAACTCAATCGGAAAAATCGACACAAACAAACAAATCGAACAAGATGTGATCAAGAGAGAAGGAAAACGGATTCTAGGGGTTGGAAATTCCGGTTATGGCATAATCTCAAGTTATCTATTCATTCTTTGGATTGATGATGATATGCTTGGGATTTAGTGTTTCTAAAATGGGATCAATCACCGGGTAAGTCTCATGATCCAACTAGTCCACACCTAAGGTCTCATTACCGGTTAAGTCTCTAAGAACCTAAGGATAGGATTTTAACACAAACCGGATTATTACCTAGAGGTCTAACCTATCCTTACCGGGTAAGTCTCGGAGAGGGAAGTTCTAAGCAACTATCCTAGCACACTTAATCCAATGGCGGCTTATTAGGCTCACCATTACCTAAGGCTTTACTATTTTAGATTCTAAGGGCAAGGATTACCGGGTAAGTCTCTCCTAACACTTAGTCTCTACACTAGGACACCCTAGGGTAGGTTAAACTCAGCAAAAACTTAGGGTTTCAACAATTTTATGAACCTAAGGTGAGATCCTTCGAATCAGGAAAATCACGGTTCGTTCTACAGAAACCACGACCGTGGTTCTTCAAGAACTATCCGTGATTCCTAACAGTAGCTACGTCCATAAACAAAAATCATCCAAAGGTATATCTAAGTTCATCCCATCATAGATCTAGCCATAACCATCCTTTCCTAACCCTAGAATCACATCAATCTAGCCTACAACATTCATATTGGAATTCAAAACAAACAAGCATAGATTCATAATCTCCATAGCAAGAAAAATAAGAGAAAGAAGATGAACAAATAAACTCCAAGCACAATCCAAATCTGAAGATTAAATTAGAACGACTTACAATCCTTCCAAAGGAAGGTTCAAGGGTTCAAAAACTTCTAGAAATAAATCCGAAATGCAAGAGTTAGGTGTGTCTTCTCCTCTCCTCTTCAATGGCAATGGCTCCTTTCTTCTTCTTCTTGTACTTTCCTTCCTAGAAAAATCCTCCTTCTTCTTGGAATATATTTTGTTCCAAGCAATAGAGAATGTGTGAGCTGCTCCCAAAACTACCCCCAAAATCCCAACTGCCTCTAACAACTATCAAGGACCACTTTTATAACCAATTTCTTCATGAGCTGGCCATGAGAGTCGTGGCACAGCTGTCACGAGAATCTTGCAAATTTCACGGTTGTTTCCACGGCCGTGGTCTTTCAGATGACCGTGATTCTGTGCAGAAACTTTGTTTTGGATCATTAGGCTGTGGTTTGGTGCATGGCCTTTGTTTGCAAGGTTCCTTGAGTCATTCTTTGTGCTCTAATGAGTTGGAAACGTGTCCTCTGAATGAGCGACTTTCAAATGCCTCGTTTTAGCCCGAAATTTCCCGAAATACCTACAAAACGCACACAAGTCCGTGTAGACGTCTATCTCAACAAAATACATGTTTTGAGTGCAAAACGTATTGGACTAGTGCTAGACAATGCATGATTGAGCGAGAATTCTACCTAAATGTGCACCTAAAACTATGCTATAAATCGTGTTATCAAAATACCCCATACTTAAGGTTTGCTCGTCCCCGAGCAAATTCCCAACTATAGACTACGAGATGACATGATTTATGTATGCAGAAAAATGGCAAAATCTTTTTTGGTTTTGTGCTTCTACTATTGGATCACCTTCATAGTCATGATCAATGGCAATTGAATAAGCAATTATGTATCAAATGATAAAGTCATGGAAAGACAATTGTACTTAACTCAAAAACATGCATGAGTTGGGAGGACGGAGATGTCAAGAAGATCAAGAGTCTATCCAATCTAGACTACTAAGTCTTACAAACATGCAAGTAGGTCATAAGGGCTTGTGAGATAAAAGGCCAAGAAACGTTATAGTTGGGAGGGGAATTTTCTAGGTGTGTGATGCTAATCCGGGAATGGAACTAACTTCACTCCTTGTCCTCGATCAACTTCCCCCAAGTGCATATTTTTCCCTATCTTCCTTTCTTTTCTTTTTCTTTGATTCATTTTTGAGACAATGGCATTGGTGTACAATAGCCGAAACCTCGGTGATTAGCCATCCTCGGGCTTTTTCTCTTTTTCGAGGTGCATCCACACCGGGCACACATACCAAAGCTCGTTAGGGCTATTGGTTCATTTGACTTTGGCAAGGCACCAACACCCGATCATGTGAAGTGTACCGAGTTACTTGTCATTTAAACCAACGCCCCCAAACCTATTTTGGCTACACTTCCACAATAATTTCAGCATTCTATTCACGACATTCTTTTCATTACATCTTCACCCCGCACTTGCTTTTCACACATTCAAACACACTAGCATGCTCCTATTCCCGGATGGGTTTAAAAGGAGGTCAAATTTATATCAATTGAGGTGCTCAAGCAATCATGATCAAGATGAGAAGTAGAGAAAGATGAAATGCCTTATTCATTCCTAGATGGTATGCAAGAACTATCATGTAATTTCGATTTTCAATACTCAATCCATTCTAGGCAATCATCATGCTCTCAAGTCATTCATGGAATTCAAGAGAAGTAGTTCAAGTCCACATATGCATTTATCAATTTAACACATAAGGCCATTCATAGCCAATCACAAGACAAGTTTTCATCATTAGGATCATATCCAAGCCTAGAAAGCACAAAAAAATTTTAAATTTTTCTGATTTTTATGGAATTTTCGATTTAAGTATGTACAATGCAAGAGATGTGCAAATATTAACCTATCCTAGATGCTCTTCATGCAAAGGATCATGCAAACCCCCCAAAAACTTGTTACGCTAGAAAGTGTGTACGCAATAAGCCTTAAATTTATACTTGTTATAATTATCCTAATTCTTAGCGCACCCGCAGTGTACGGGACGTATGTAGAAAGATAAGTACTCCAAGGTCGAACACAAAGACTAAGGTGAAATCGAACTAAGTTGTGATTGAATTTAGCAAGGTCTAATCTAGGCAAGGAAAGGGAAAAATTGCCAATTGTTTTTGTTGGTTTTTAGATGATCAAATCAAGGATCAAAAACTCATGCAAACAATCAAATCAAACTCAATCGGAAAAATCGGCACAAATAAACAAATCGAACAAAGCGTGATCAAGAGAGAAAGAGAACGGATTCTAGGGGTTGGAAATTTCGGTTATGGCATAAACCTTAAGTTATATATTCATTCTTTGGATTGATAATGATATGCTGGGATTTAGTGTTTCTAAAATGGGATCAATTACCGGGTAAGTCTCATGATCCAACTAGTCCACACCTAAGGTCTCGTTACCGGTTAAGTCTCCAAGAACCTAAGGATAGGATTTTAACACAAACCGGATTATTACCTAGAGGTCCAACCTATCCTTACCGGGTAAGTCTCGGAAAGGGAAGTTCTAAGCAACTATCCTAGCACACTTAATCCAATGGCGGCTTATTAGGCTCACCATTACCTAAGGTTTTGCTATTTTAGATTCTAAGGGCAAGGATTACCGGGTAAGTCTCTCCTAACACTTAGTCTCTACACTAGGACACCCTAGGGTAGGTTAAACTTAGCAAAAACTTAGGGTTTCAACAATTTTATGAACCTAAGGTGAGATCCTTCGAGTTCAGGAAAATCACGGTTCGTTCTACAGAAACCACGGCCGTGGTTCTTCAAGAACTACCCGTGATTCCTAACAGTAGCTACGTCCATAAACAAAAATCATCCAAAGGTATATCTAAGTTCATCCTATCATAGATCTAGCCATAACCATCCTTTCCTAACCCTAGAATCACATCAATCTAGCCTACAACATTCATATTGGAATTCAAAACAAACAAGCATAGATTCATAATCTCCATAGCAAGAAAAATGAGAGAAAGAAGATGAACAAATAAACTCCAAATAAAATCCAAATCTGAAGATTGAATTTAGGATGACTTACAACCCTTCCAAAGGAAGGTTCAAGGGTTCAAAAACTTCTAGAAATAAATCCGAAATACAAGAGTTAGATGTGTCTTCTCCTCTCCTCTTCAATGGCAATGGCTCCTTTCTTCTTCTTCTTGTACTTTCCTTCCTAGAAAAATCCTCCTTCTTCTTGGAATATATTTTGTTCAAGAGCAATAGAGAATGTGTGAGCTGCTCCCAAAACTACCCCCAAAATCCCAACTGCCTCTAACAACATTCAAGGACCACTTTTATAACCAATTTCTTCATGAGCTGGCCATGAGAGTCGTGGCACAGCTGTCACGAGAATCTGGCAAAAACCACGGCCATTTCCACGGCCGTGATTCTCCAAGAACCCGTGATTTCTAACAGAAACTTTGTTTACGCTCAATAGGCTGTGGTTTGGTGTATGGCCTGTGTTGGCAAGGTTCCTTGAGTCATTCTTTGTGCTCTAATGAGTTGGAAACGCGTCCTCTGAATGAGCGACCCTCAAACGCGTCGTTTTGGCTCGAAACTTCCCGAAATACCTACAAAACGCACACAAGTCCGTGTAGACGTCTATCTCAACAAAATACATGTTTTGAGTGCAAAACGTATTGGACTAGTGCTAGACAATGCATGATTGAGCGAGAATTCTACCTAAATGTGCACCTAAAACTATGCTATAAATCGTGTTATCAAAATACCCCATACTTAAGGTTTGCTCGTCCCCGAGCAAATTCCCAACTATAGACTACGAGATGACATGATTTATGTATGCAGAAAAATGGCAAAATCTTTTTTGGTTTTGTGCTTCTACTATTGGATCACCTTCATAGTCATGATCAATGGCAATTGAATAAGCAATTATGTATCAAATGATAAAGTCATGGAAAGACAATTGTACTTAACTCAAAAACATGCATGAGTTGGGAGGACGGAGATGTCAAGAAGATCAAGAGTCTATCCAATCTAGACTACTAAGTCTTACAAACATGCAAGTAGGTCATAAGGGCTTGTGAGATAAAAGGCCAAGAAACGTTATAGTTGGGAGGGGAATTTTCTAGGTGTGTGATGCTAATCCGGGAATGGAACTAACTTCACTCCTTGTCCTCGATCAACTTCCCCCAAGTGCATATTTTTCCCTATCTTCCTTTCTTTTCTTTTTCTTTGATTCATTTTTGAGACAATGGCATTGGTGTACAATAGCCGAAACCTCGGTGATTAGCCATCCTCGGGCTTTTTCTCTTTTTCGAGGTGCATCCACACCGGGCACACATACCAAAGCTCGTTAGGGCTATTGGTTCATTTGACTTTGGCAAGGCACCAACACCCGATCATGTGAAGTGTACCGAGTTACTTGTCATTTAAACCAACGCCCCCAAACCTATTTTGGCTACACTTCCACAATAATTTCAGCATTCTATTCACGACATTCTTTTCATTACATCTTCACCCCGCACTTGCTTTTCACACATTCAAACACACTAGCATGCTCCTATTCCCGGATGGGTTTAAAAGGAGGTCAAATTTATATCAATTGAGGTGCTCAAGCAATCATGATCAAGATGAGAAGTAGAGAAAGATGAAATGCCTTATTCATTCCTAGATGGTATGCAAGAACTATCATGTAATTTCGATTTTCAATACTCAATCCATTCTAGGCAATCATCATGCTCTCAAGTCATTCATGGAATTCAAGAGAAGTAGTTCAAGTCCACATATGCATTTATCAATTTAACACATAAGGCCATTCATAGCCAATCACAAGACAAGTTTTCATCATTAGGATCATATCCAAGCCTAGAAAGCACAAAAAAATTTTAAATTTTCTGATTTTTATGGAATTTTCGATTTAAGTATGTACAATGCAAGAGATGTGCAAATATTAACCTATCCTAGATGCTCTTCATGCAAAGGATCATGCAAACCCCACCCCATACTTAGACACACATTGTCCCCAATGTGGTATACAAGTAAAGAGAGTGAAAGAAGGTTCTCACAATGTAAAATGGTTTTCTTTGGTATTTGGGAATTCTCAAGAGGATTGATGTTGGATGATCCTTTCAACCATGGTAGGGAGCTCTAAGTATCCTTCAAGCTTTGAAACCCGCGCTAGGCACCGCTAGCCATCCAAGTTCCGCGTCCGCTCCACCCATAATTGGTGAGGGTTTCATCATCATCATTTCCAAGAAAGGCTTCCAATGCCACTAATGTTCTAGCAAAAATAGACAAAACACACAAAGCACACAAAAACAGAAAAATCTAAGCTAAAATGAAGGAAAAATGTTACCGATGGGTTGCCTCCCACCAAGCGCTTCTTTAAGGTCATTAGCTTGACCAAACTCGGGAGTGTTTATGCAAGGTGAAGTGGGGCAATCATGTCTACCGGTGCTCCCGGAATGTATTTCTTCAAGCGATGCCCGTTTACTTTGAAATCGCCACAATGCTCCCCTCCTATTTCAATTGCTCCATGGGGGAAAATCTTCTTCACCACATATGGCCCGGTCCATCTTGATTTGAGCTTTCCGGGAAAGAGTCTTAGCCTTGAGTTGAAGAGAAGGACAAGATCTCCTTCACTCAACTCCTTTGGAATGATCCTCTTGTCATGCCACCTTTTGGTTCTCTCTTTGTAAATCCGGGCATTTTCATAAGGTTCCAACCGGAGTTCCTCAAGTGCATTGATATCAAGCAATCTCTTTTCGCCCGCCTCCTTGAGGTCAAAGTTTAGCCACTTAATGGCCCAATAAGCTCTATGCTCCATTTCCACCGGAAGATGGCAAGACTTGCCATAGACCAACTTGTAGGGAGTGGTACCAATAAGTGTCTTGAAGGCGGTTCTATATGCCCATAGTGCGTCATTGAGCTTCATGGCCCAATCCTTCCTTGTCCTAGACACCGTCTTCTCGAGTATGGCTTTGATCTCGCGGTTGGAGATCTCCACTTGACCACTAGTTTGGGGGTGGTAAGGTGTTGCTACCTTATGAGTCACCCCATACTTGGCCAAAAGTGCTCCAAAGTTCCTATTTGTGAAGTGCTTCCCTCCATCACTAATGATCACCCTTGGTGTCCCAAACCTAGGGAAGATCACTCGGTTGAAGAACCGCACCACCACCTTGGCATCATTCGTAGGAGAGGCGATTGCCTCTACCCATCTTGACACATAGTCCACCGCCAATAGGATGAATAGATTTCCACATGAAGAAGGGAATGGTCCCATGAAGTCTACACCCCACACATCAAAAATCTCAACTTCTTGGATGTTGTTCAAGGGCATTTCATTCCTCCTTGAGATGTTCCCCGTTCTTTGGCAAGCATCACATGCCGCTACAAAACCTTGCACATCTCTAAACAAGTTAGGCCTATAAAAACCGGATTGCAATACCTTGGCACACGTTTTGTGTGAGCTAGCATGGCCTCCACATGGTAAAGAGTGACAATGCCGGATCACACTCTCCACTTCATCCTCCGGTATGCATCTTCTAAGCACCCCATCTGGGCCTCTCTTGAATAGAAGTGGCTCACTCCAATAGTAATGCCTTACATCGTTGAAGAATTTCTTCCTTTGTGCATACGTTAGTCCGGGAGGCACTTCCTCACACACCAAGTAATTCACAATGTCGGCATACCACGGTTCATTTCCTCTAGCCACTTGGAATAAGCATTCTTCCACTAATTGCAATTGCTCATCCCGGAATGAATCATCTATCGGGATGTTGTCTTTCCCAAGCTCCAATGGTGGGAGTCTACTAAGGTGATCCGCCACCGAGTTCTCGGATCCTTTCTTATCTCTTGTCTCCAAATCAAACTCTTGGAGAAGAAGGATCCACCGGATCAACCTTGGCTTGGCATCCTTCTTTGTAAGTAGATAACGGATGGCCGCGTGATCCGTATAAACTATGACCTTCGCTCCAACAAGGTATGAGCGGAACTTCTCAAATGCATACACCACCGCTAACAACTCCTTCTCGGTAGTAGCATAATTGAGTTGGGCATCATCTAGCGTCTTGCTAGCATAGTAAATAGCATGAGTGCGCCCTTCTTTCCTTTGCCCTAAAACAGCCCCAACGGCCACATCACTTGCATCGCACATGATCTCGAATGGTAGACTCCAATCCGGAGGTTGCATGATAGGTGCGGAGATCAAGGCGTTCTTCAACCTACAAAACGCTTCAAGACAATCCTTGGAAAAGACAAAATCAACATCCTTCATTAGTAGGTTAGTTAGAGGCTTAGAAATTTTAGAGAAATCTTGGATGAATCTCCGGTAAAAACCGGCATGCCCTAGGAAACTCCTTACCCCCTTCACCGAGGTAGGTGGTGGCAACTTCTCTATTGTTTCAATCTTAGCCCTATCAACCTCAATGCCACGGTTAGACACCAAGTGTCCTAACACAATCCCTTCACTTACCATGAAGTGGCATTTCTCCCAATTTAAGACAAGATTTGTCTCCTCACATCTTTGTAAAACTAATGACAAGTTAGCCAAGCAATCATCAAAAGAGGAACCATAAACAGAGAAATCATCCATGAACACCTCCATGATATTTTCTATGTATTCCGAAAAGATAGCCATCATACACCTTTGAAAGGTGGCGGGTGCATTACACAACCCAAATGGCATTCTCCTATATGCGAATGTACCCCATGGACATGTAAAAGTTGTTTTCTCTTGGTCATCGGGGTGGATAGGGATTTGGAAAAATCCGCTATACCCATCTAGATAGCAAAAGTGAGAGTGTTGAGCTAATCTTTCTAGCATTTGGTCAATGAAGGGGAGGGGAAAGTGATCTTTCCTAGAGGCCATGTTCAATTTCCTATAATCTATACACATTCTCCATCCCGTGACCGATTTGTAGGTATTAGTTCATTGTTCTCATTAGTTACTACCGTCATTCCGCCCTTCTTAGGTACTACGTGAACGGGGCTAACCCACTTACTATCCGAGATAGGGTAGATAATTCCCGCATCTAGCAACTTAATGATTTCCTTTTTGACTACCTCTTTCATTATAGGATTCAATCTCCTTTGATGCTCTATAGAGGGTTTGTGGTTATCTTCCATCATTATCTTATGCATGCACAAAGATGGCTTAATGCCAACCAAATCATCAATAGTATAACCAATGGCTTTCCTATGCAATCTCAATTCATGTAGCAATTTAGCAAGTTCATCATCACTCAAGCATGCATTAACAATCACCGGATATGTAGAATTATCACCAAGGAATGCATACTTTAAATGAGAGGGGAGGGGTTTGAGTTCAAGTGAGGGAGGACCTTTTTCGGTTGAAGACGATCCACATAAGATTGGATGAGATGAATCCAAAGCAAATGAAGACTCCCCTCGGCTCCTAGAAGCTTGATCATCATTAAGAGCTGATTCAGGGGAAACCACGGTTGGAATTACGGTTGGTTCAACTTCCACGGCCGTGGTTCCTTCCAGGCTTGTTTCTCGGAGTTGTCCAGAGAGTTTGACGGCCGTGGTTCCTAAATCTCGACCGTGGAACTTGCAGATGTTCACAATTTCTTCATGGCTCTCAAATCCAACTCTTGGCTCTTCTTCCCATGCCTCCAAGGCTTTGATCTCTTCATTGCAATTCTCCTCAATGTCTTCCTCCATCATACTCAAGGTAAGAACCTTTTCCAAGGGATCCTTGATCAAAATCGAGCTCACCATTTCTCTAGATTCCTCTTGCTCGACTATGTTGAAGATATCTTCATCAAGGGTCGGCCCCTTCATCATTGTGGACAGCTTGAACTTGATGTTCTCTTCTCCAATGTTGAAGGAGAGAGTCCCGTTCTTGCAATCCACTAAGCATCCGGATGTGGCTAGGAAAGGTCTTCCTAGGATGATGGGAACCGGGTAATCCGCCGGAATGTCCAACACTACAAAGTCGATAGGTACATAGAATCCTCCCAATTGCACCGGAATGTCTTCAAGAATCCCAACCGGGTGAGTGATGGATCGGTCCGCCATATAGAGGGTCATCTTGACCGGTTTTGGCTCTCCTAGCCCGACCTTGTTACTAAGTGCAAGCGGTATGATGCTTACACTCGCCCCAAGATCACAAAGGGCTTCGTACTTCACATCTCCTACTCCAATTGGAACACAAAAAGAGCCCGGATCCCTTAGCTTGGGAGGCATCTCCTCCTTCATTGTTTGGATCAACTCCGAGGATCTCTTGGTCATCCTAATCTCCCCATACTCCTCTAACTTCCTTTTGTTGGAGAGTATTTCCTTCAAGAACTTTCCGTATGCCGACATTCCTAAAATGGCATCCATGAACGGAATGTTAATATGTAACTTGGACATTAGTTCAAGGAACTTACCAAAGTGATTGTCCAAACGAGCTCTTGCTCTTGATTGCGGGAACGGTAGTGGTGGCTTGTATGGAGGTGGTGCCACATAAGTTGGCTCTATATCCTTGCTCTTCCCTCCATCTTCTTGCTTTCTTCCCTCTTCTACCACTACTTGCTTCCCTTTAGCTTGGTCCTTGGGTAAGGGACCCTTCATACTCAACCCACTCCTTGTTGTGATAGCCAAAACTTGGCCTCTTGGGTTGTCTTCGGTTCTTCCGGGAAGCTTTCCCGGATCTCTATGTGCTTCCCCCGCCTTTTGAAAGACTTGTGCTTCCAAGACTTTTTGAGCTTTAGAAATTGAAGTGACGGTGCTCTCAAGTCCACTCAACCTTCCTAGCAATTGTTCAAACATGACTTCGGTTCTATCCTTTAAAGGTTGAGGAAAACCGGGTGGAGATTCTTGTGAGGCTCTTTGTGGTGGAGTGGTGCTTGTGGAGGCGGGAGGGTTCAAGGCTCCATCCGGATTTGAGTAAGAGAATCCGGGATGGTTATGGTTTGGCCGGTAATTGTTGAATTGCCGGTTGTTGTTGAAGTTCCTTGGGCCTTGGTAATTGTTGAAGTTGCCCCTTCCCATGTAGTTGACATCCACCTCCGTGGAAGACAAGTTAGCTTGTGGAGGTGCTTGAGGAGTTGTTTGGCTCTTCAAGGTTGTAGTGCATAACTCTCTCAAGGATTTCAACTCGTTGTTGATGGCGTCAAGCTTGAAATTGCTCATGGTTACTTCACTTACCTCATATGCTCCCGCCTTTCTCCCTTCACTCTTCCTATGCGAGTACTTCTCAATCACTAGAGCTTGATTCTCCACAAACTCCCAAGCATCATCCACATGTTTTTCCATAAATGTCCCACCGGAAAGTGATTGAAGTTTGAATTGGCTATCTTCATCAAGCCCCTTGAAGTAGATTTCCAATAGCTCAATCTTCGGTATGCCATGGTGCGGGCAATCTAGGAGAAGATCTTTGAATCTCTCCCAAGACTTGAACAAACTCTCTCTATCCCTCATCACAAAGGCATTGATCTTCCCTCTTAACTCGGTGGTCTTGGAGGGTGGGAAGAACTTGGTCAAGAACTCGGTTGTCATCTCTTCCCAAGTGCCAACTCTCCCTTGTGGAATAGATTGATATCAAGCTAAGGCTTTGTCCTTTAGAGAGAAAGAGAAGGCCCTTAGCTTATGGTTGTTGCTCTCCAATCTTGGTGGTCTAAGAGTCTCCATCAAGATCTCATAATTCATCAAGTGTTGATGAGGGAACTCTCCTTCCATCCCTCCAAATTGATTGTGCCGGATCATTTGTAGAACTTGAGGGCGGAGCTCATAGTTGTGGGTTGCGGGATCTCCTAGATTCACACCCGGTCGGTGTGCTCTTTGCGCCGGATCCATGCGTCTCCCTAGGGTTTGTGGCTCCTCAATGGCAATTGGAACAACCCTAACATTAGCCGCCGGTTGCGGTTGTGGTGGAGGTTGTCGGCGATTAAGCTCCCCTTGGACAAGGGCTTGCCTAATCTCTTCAATCTCACTCCTAGTTTCTTCTTGCCTCTCATTGGCAAGTCTCCTTTCTTCCTCCAAGAGTTCATCTCTAAGCCTTATTTGCTCTAAGGCTTCATCCAATTCAGCTTGAAGATTTCTACCGGCCATCTTTCTCTCTTTTCGGATGTTCTTAGATCTAGATCGAAGGGTTTTCTCCGGTTCGGGATCGAATGGAGCTAGATCCTTGCCACGAGATCTTCGCATACACCTAAAGAGAAGTAGATGTCCTGAAAAGCAAAGACACAAACCAAAAAGAGATCAAAAGAAACAAGAAAGATCTACACTAGAATCAATCACAAAATAGACTCAATCTAGACCTAGTCCCCGGCAACGGCGCCAAAAACTTGTTACGCTAGAAAGTGTGTACGCAATAAGCCTTAAATTTATACTTGTTATAATTATCCTAATTCTTAGCGCACCCGCAGTGTACGGGACGTATGTAGAAAGATAAGTACTCCAAGGTCGAACACAAAGACTAAGGTGAAATCGAACTAAGTTGTGATTGAATTTAGCAAGGTCTAATCTAAGCAAGGAAAGGGGAAATCGCAAATTGTTTTTGTTGGGTTTAGATGGTCAAATCGAAGATCACAACTCATGCAAACAACCAAATCAAACTCAATCGGAAAAATCGACACAAACAAACAAATCGAACAAGATGTGATCAAGAGAGAAGGAAAACGGATTCTAGGGGTTGGAAATTCCGGTTATGGCATAATCTCAAGTTATCTATTCATTCTTTGGATTGATGATGATATGCTTGGGATTTAGTGTTTCTAAAATGGGATCAATCACCGGGTAAGTCTCATGATCCAACTAGTCCACACCTAAGGTCTCATTACCGGTTAAGTCTCTAAGAACCTAAGGATAGGATTTTAACACAAACCGGATTATTACCTAGAGGTCTAACCTATCCTTACCGGGTAAGTCTCGGAGAGGGAAGTTCTAAGCAACTATCCTAGCACACTTAATCCAATGGCGGCTTATTAGGCTCACCATTACCTAAGGCTTTACTATTTTAGATTCTAAGGGCAAGGATTACCGGGTAAGTCTCTCCTACCACTTAGTCTCTACACTAGGACACCCTAGGGTAGGTTAAACTCAGCAAAAACTTAGGGTTTCAACAATTTTATGAACCTAAGGTGAGATCCTTCGAATCAGGAAAATCACGGTTCGTTCTACAGAAACCACGACCGTGGTTCTTCAAGAACTATTCGTGATTCCTAACAGTAGCTACGTCCATAAACAAAAATCATCCAAAGGTATATCTAAGTTCATCCCATCATAGATCTAGCCATAACCATCCTTTCCTAACCCTAGAATCACATCAATCTAGCCTACAACATTCATATTGGAATTCAAAACAAACAAGCATAGATTCATAATCTCCATAGCAAGAAAAATAAGAGAAAGAAGATGAACAAATAAACTCCAAGCACAATCCAAATCTGAAGATTAAATTAGAACGACTTACAATCCTTCCAAAGGAAGGTTCAAGGGTTCAAAAACTTCTAGAAATAAATCCGAAATGCAAGAGTTAGGTGTGTCTTCTCCTCTCCTCTTCAATGGCAATGGCTCCTTTCTTCTTCTTCTTGTACTTTCCTTCCTAGAAAAATCCTCCTTCTTCTTGGAATATATTTTGTTCCAAGCAATAGAGAATGTGTGAGTTGCTCCCAAAACTACCCCCAAAATCCCAGCTGCCTCTAACAACTATCAAGGACCACTTTTATAACCAATTTCTTCATGAGCTGGCCATGAGAGTCGTGGCACAGCTGTCACGAGAATCTTGCAAATTCCACGGTTGTTTCCACGGCCGTGGTCTTTCAGATGACCGTGATTCTGTGCAGAAACTTTGTTTTGGATCATTAGGCTGTGGTTTGGTGCATGGCCTTTGTTTGCAAGGTTCCTTGAGTCATTCTTTGTGCTCTAATGAGTTGGAAACGCGTCCTCTGAATGAGCGACTTTCAAACGCCTCGTTTTAGCCCGAAATTTCCCGAAATACCTACAAAACACACACAAGTCCGTGTAGACGTCTATCTCGCCAAAATACATGTTTTGAGTGCAAAACGTATTGGACTAGTGCTAGACAATGCATGATTGAGCGAGAATTCTACCTAAATGTGCACTTAAAACTATGCTATAAATCATGTTATCAGTTGGATTGAGTATTATACTCTGGCAGACGTACTGGTGACCCCTATAAATCTTCCGATGAACGGGTGGACAAAGAAGTAAAGATGTTGAGATAATTTTCACTAAAAGGACAATCAGATGAGAAAGAAATTCTCGAGTCAGCTCAGATAGAAGGGATAGCAAGTCATACAAGGGACTTGGCCGTATGAAGCCAAGAAACAAAATTGGAAGAAGCATGCAAGGGATGACAAGCGCACGTATTAGAGATTATAGTATTGGAACAAGAATTAAGCAGAGCAGAATACAACAACGATTAACTGAATAAAGGACATTACAATTGAGGCGGTTGCCGCATAGACAATTATGGGCATGAGAGACCAGAAGAAATAGGGTGTCGACCCGGATAAGACGATCTAAATGCGCACGGAATGGGAACTTACATTCGAGTTTAAAGACTAAAGGTAGACTTCACAAGTGTGGAGATATTTTGACTTCTTTAGAGATATAAGAATTTGAAAGAAATCACGACGTCAGTATCAAAAGGGCAGAAGCCATGTAGTAGAGTCAACGGAGTTTCATTAAGGCAATATTACAGACAACACCCACGTAGGAACATGTGTATGTGTAAATGGCCTCGATGGACTCAAGAGTCCGGGTCAATCTCTCATTTATCACGGGACTTAAGTTACTGACATCAACGGTCCCGGAAAGAGAAACAACAAGCGGAGGACAATTAAGGTCATAGGAAACGAAAAGACGTGTTTACAAGCTATCGTGGAAGACTTGAAAGAACTATTTATACCAGATGAAAGACATTGTTGGACTCAAGAAATGGAGTTAGCCCCAAAGGAACCGGAAGTGTGGAACGTAGAACGAACTATAGAAGTATAAATGGATTAACCGAGTATGTGGCGCTCACATGAAAATTCAATAATAGTAGAGGTATGAGAAGAGTAAGTCCGGGATCTTGAGATAAGTCAACTATAGACTGACCGGCGGCAATTTAGGAAATGCAAGTGTTGGTTTGGTACTGACGAGTTATGTGTAGATAGGAAGAGGTAACGGTGACTAAGGAGTTATAAAGTAACCACCGACGCCTGGGAAGAATTCCTAAGGTAGTAAACGGCGATATTCTTAGATCGACTAACGGTATAAGAGAGAATCGTGTTAGAGGTTGCATATTGGTTGGTTAAGAACATATTCCGGATGAGTTAGTGAGTTTGGATCCGTTTTAGAAGAGTTAAGAGAGTAAGAGGAAGAGGTTGTTTTCCAATCGTTATCTTATTTCATAAAGCCAAGTAAGGAAGGTACTTGGTACTCCTTTCGGATAGGACTGATGGTGCGTTTTGACAAAAGAGCTTTGGGACAATCATTTTCGACTCACCGAAAACGCCCTTATAGTTTATGGGTGACAACAGAATAATCAAAGTAGTGTAGCGGAAGCGTGATGGGCCCTAACCCACAGAAAAAGAAGCTCAATGGTACCAAAAGGTGACGTGTCGAATTTAAGACGATGATAGTTGAAGAAAATGCTTTTCGTTTGGAATGAACGTGGAATAGGCCTTGCAGGGTGACGGGAGATTTTGTATGAAAACCGTATTACCCGGGTAAGGTAGACAAGAAAATGTGTGCAAAAAGAGGTTATTGAAAGAGAGCGGTATCTATTATGAATCAAAGTCAAGCATGACGACCTCGTCATATGTCGACAGACGAGTAAGGTGAGAATTAAGTATATAATGGAGTATTCTAGAGTCATTTCCTTGATGGAATGAGAGAAGAGTCGATGACATAATAAACTTATTGTGCAAGGTCTGCACTAGAAATCTCAAAGTGAGTAACCATCATACTGAGTTGAAAAATATAAAAGAAAAAGAAGCGACAGGAGTATACTTGCAAGCCAGTAATTGTGCAGAGAGAAAGCAGAATCTCGGAGTAGAGTTTACGTGTAATGTTATATCAGAATGGAGCCGGGTTGCGTCTTGAGTCAGAAGGATATTATTGGGATGATAACCGTGGTGGATAAAAGTGTGCAATGCAGATGGTGTGTTAGCATTTATTGAGTAGTTATGATAAATGACGGTGATGTGAGATCACCTTGTGTCTAGTACCGTCATTCCGGACATATTCTATGTCACTTAAGATCTTTGGAACTATGTAAGAAGCTTGAGGTTGAGTTAATGATATATTAAAGATCTATAAAATAATTTGATGACGTCAATAGAACGCAGAGAACGACCACCGGATTTTTATTATTGAGTTATATCAAGTTTAAGACCCAAAAAGGAGTAGGGATGATTCTTTAATGGAAGAACGATATGACTGAGTCCTATTAGGAGACAAGACCAAGTGAGTTGTGATACAAACATCATTAAGCACTTAGTAAAGTGCCAAGAGACGTATAAGCGACAAAAAGAAAGTTGGATAGATTATTCTAAGTATATTCATCGAAAGATCTGGAGGTGAGTTTTGTAAGTCAACCATTTGAGATTTTAAAGCGGTTTGGAAGTGATTGATGGACTAGTATTCCAAACCCTTTTGGAGAGTGTAGCTCCAGTTTTCCATGGAGACTCGGTTTGAGAACTCCATTGGGGATCTTAGTGGGAGGACCATTGAGCCGGATGATACCAATGGGATCTCCGGTAGCTATTCTAGAGCACAATAGTAGGCGCTTGTGAAGTAAGTACATGTAAAGATTTCGGAATCAATAGTTGGATGAAAAGCCGATGAGACTACCTGAGATATTGTGGCTAGTAAGAGGCATAACCATTTGGAGATCTATGCAGGGCTAGCTGCAACCTCAAGGCCGACGAGTTAGTACTCGTCCCTGTATCTGTGTGATATTGTTTGACTATTTGTTTAACTCAGACTTGAGTGCTTAGTTGGTAATGTGTGCTTTATTTGTGACATATGATGTGAGAAGTACTTATATGTGGAAACGACGAGACCTTTGGAGTAGTGCTTAGATAAACCGGGCTAGTGCCTTAAAGGCCGATCTTATGATTGTCTTATTCTAAGTTTCGGGACGAAATTTAATTGTAAGGAGAACATATGTAATATCCGAAAATTTTATTTCGATTTTTACGAAGCAAACCGGATCTTGCCCTGTTTTTTTACTTTTCCGACGTCTTATCATTTTAGATGTTATAGTTCATGTTTTTCTACCTTTTTATCATTTTATGTGAGCCTCCTACTCACATAAATTACGCATACCGTTCTAATGTTCTTAGGCCGTTAAAAGAGTGTTATTCTCTAGACTCGCCATTCGGGCCCCGTCAAGAGTGGGCCAGCCGGCCCATATTGCGGATGAGAGTATGGTTGCCTTCTTCTTCTTCCTTCCCCTTGCTCTTACGTGGAATCATCTCACTCTTCCTCTTCCCTATCTCAACCCTAGACTCCTCTCCCTCCATTCATGTAACTACCGAGCCTCTCCTCCTCTTGCACCTCGCCGGCTACAGTAGGCTGCGGCCTCTTGCACACGGGAATACTCAAGTAGCACACCCACACAAGACCGGCGCCTCTCCCTCCCTGACCTCTCACGAACAGCCGCATCTGCACCCAACGAATCGGGATCTTCTTTCTCCTTCCTTACCCTTTTCGCTCGAAGCCTCCAGTAGTAGCTGGAGAAAGAGAGGCCTTGGATAGGGTTTCCCTGTCCTTGATGAATGCACAGGAGCAGAAACTTCAGAGATCTACCTTTCCCCGATTCGCGAAGACGCAACAGACAACAAAGTAGGGTTGAACCGCGGGCGCGGGCCTCCAAAGACGCGGGTGCGCCTTGCCCATAGAGCCGCGGGCGCGGGTCTCCTGAGCTACGGGTGCGGCTGGACCTGAGCCGCAGTCGCTCCCTAGCTGAAAAACAGGTGCACCGTGAGCTGGCCATGGGCGCGTTCTTGAGACAATGGATATCTCTCCTTTTTCCTCCTCATGCACGCCCACACGTCGACCTTGTTAGTCGGGTAATGACCTCACCTTCCTTCACTGCATTACCCTTCTTGTTCATACTTTGATCAGGACATCCGTTTGTGTATTGGAACCTTCTATAATATCCTTGGAAGATAGTTAGAGGAGCTGATGTGTTTCAGAGGTTTGAGAAGTGACAAGCAATCAACTTCGAGTCCGGATTTGGGTAAGTTACACTCCTCCTTTGTTGCTTAATTTCGAATATGTTATAATCGGTATTGCATAGTAGAATATACTGAAATGTGAGAGGAATCCGATTTATAGTTTAGGAGATATGGTTCTCCAAAGTTGGGTCATCATGCAATATTTACGATGTGCTGAAATATTGTAAGTGTTGAGAAAACTACTTGTTATGTAGATTTGTATGGGTTGTATACCTCTGATGGACTTGATTTTGGATATGTTGTTTATGGATATGCATAGTAGCATGTATTAGGTTTGGAGAGTGAACCAACGGTTAGATTTGGATTTGTGATGTTACGAAGTTGGGCATTAGTATAGTTTGATTATAGAAGAGTTGTGCTAGGTTTAAGAGTGTGTTCATGGAGATGGTTTGGGATTTTGTATCTTTATGGACTTACATCATAAGTAGACATAGTTTGGTATGTGACTAGGTGCTCCTGGTATGTTTGGGATTTAGGAGTATCATGTTAGTTGAACCCTAGTTAGTCTAGATAGGGAGTTTGATAGTTTGTCATCTATAAAACTCAGTATATCCTTCCACCGGAGAGTTAGAGATCTTGGTTGGGTTTCTATTACAAGTTCTTGAGATTTCAGGGAACTATAGAGTTTTCCGGATCCTAGGCGTAAAACCGTATTTTCACTGGAAAAGAGTTGGTTTAGTACTTTTCTTATATTTCCGTTGTTGACCAAGTAGTTGGAACTTCTAGAGATCGGATAGTATATTGACATGAGTTTTATGTTATGATCAGGCAATTGAGATTATACTCAACAGGATCGAGTGATATGGTTGACGGGACTTGACCTGGTTTAGGTAACCTTGGTGCTTAGTTAGCTACAGTCTTATGTTGGTTGAATGGCATGAGTGGTGTTTGTGTTACGTGTTTATATTATGTTGTTAGTATATACAACCGACTTATAATTATCCCATGGGTAACGGGTGGTGGTCACTTGCTCAATTCTCCCGAGGGAGTCTGGGAGGTGCTTCGCGACTAGGCCAGACTTGGTACACGGGGAGGGTACTGAACCACTCTATTGTGTATACGGGGAGGTGCGCCGAACTGCTCCAGCTAGATAAAGAACCGAAGGCGAGAGTCAGACACTTCTCGTGCCACACGTGTAAATGAATAATGTGAACGACGTTAATACAAATAATAATTGGATTTCTATGATATCATGCTTTGTGTTTACTTGTTGTTTTGATGTGTGTATGTGCTTATGTATACTTTTGATGTTAGATTGTAGCTAACGGTTTATTCGTGTTGTTAGTTTTTTAGCAGTTGTAGGTACTTGCAGAGAGATCCGGAGCGAATGGTCAGCCGGGTCCACGCGCTCATTTAGATGGAGACGGGGGCGTCTATAGTTTCTTCATATATGTTGTATTATTATCTCCGTCTTGTTAGGCTGATACATGTCATATTCATGTAAATATTATTTAATGTTTTCAAATGATTTAAATACATTTGTACCTTGTTGTAAGATCCTAGTAAAGTTATTGTCAAACTAAGGTTGGGACCCATTGTGAGGTCCTAATTAGTAGCTCCCCGAGTTCTGAAAATTTGGGGTGTTACATAATTTAAGTCTTCTAATAGAAAAACTTAAAGATAGACTTGAATCAAATCTTCTAGAGATGTTGGAACCCCCACTCTTAGAAGATCTATCTTATTAGAAGATCGATTTTTATTTTATTATTTTCATAGAGAAATATCATATATATATATATCTTATTATCGATAAAATATGATTCTTCGGGCCGGACTCCAAGAAGTCCATAGCCGAGTTATACCCTATAAATAGGAAGCTCATGTCTCTTATTTTCTTAACTCAAAATTGAATAAACACATTGGTTATATTTTTGTGGTATTTTCTTGTGCAAATTGTGAATTTTGTGTCTTCCGTAGAGTTGGCAAAAGTTGACTCCATCCGTGAAACCAACCCGACAAACACGAACCGACATGGCCCCGAAAATTTTGAAAAAAGAGAATACTTGGAACCAACCCACTTGAAACCGACTCAACCCGAAGTAATAGATGACCTGAAGTAACCCGACCTGAATAACCCAATATCCCAAAGTAACCCAGCCTGATTGATCCGATAGCCCATATAATCCGGCCCGAAGTAACCTGACCCGAATGACTTGATAGCTCAAATTACCCCGACCCGAATGGCTTGATAGCCAAAGTAACCCAACCCGAAATGACTCGATAACCTTGTCTATTTTAAATTGTTTACAAATAGGGTAATTTAAGTTACATTGATAATTTTGAGATGAATTGAGAATTATCTACAAGATTTATTAAGAGAAAAAATATATAAAATTTACCTAGAAATAGGGTAATTTAGAAAATAAGTTAGCCATACGCCGACTATATTAATGCATTCATCGCTTATACAAATTCAACTTGAATAACAAATTACTAATTACCAAATCATTAGATTGTTAATTCCAAGTCTCCAATCATGTTTGAAACACCAACAATTTTATCGACAAAATTGAGTACAATTCATTAATTCAATTGGAGATAAATCCAACACAAAATGATAAGTTAAGTTACATGTGCATCTTTAAGTTTGATACAAGCGGTTGTAGCATCCATTGATCCACAAAATGATAATTTCAGTTTTTTTCATCTTTAAGTTTGGAGATAAATCCAACACAAAATGATAAATTCAAATTTATACAAAAAAAGTCACATCATCACCCATACGATCAAAAGGTTGTAGCATCCACTGTTCCACAAATAATAATAAAAGGATAGTTACCAAATTATTATTTTTTTGTCTATTTACAAGAAAGGGAATTCATCTCTTAAGTCTTAAATATAGAAAACAAATGAATGGATGAGACAATAATAACAACATATCCATAAATTCAATAAATCATCATAAATGATAAATCATTGAAATTACATACCTCAATATTTCTTGATTTATAATAAATATCATACTTCTCATTTAAGAAAAACATACCTCAATGTCTTGAACAAGTTCTACCTAAATAAAATTCAACATCAAAAATCATAAAATATTGAAATTAACAAATGATATACCTAATCCATTCAATGTAACGTTGCTAAAACTACTTCAGACTCTTAAGGAGTGAAATCTGATGAAACAATATATTAAATTAAAATAAAATATAATAAACTAAATAAAAAAACTCATTATACAATTTTGCTATCATTTAACATCAAATCTTGTCAACCAATTATTATTAGTGATTAACACTTCGATATTGTCATCTACGAGACAATTTTCTCCATTTGTTCAAGATCCGTCCTCCAATGCTAAAAGTTGATTCAAATGCAACTGTTGTAATTGAAATTGCCAAGATATCTCGTGCCATACGTTAAAGTGTAGGAAAACGTGTAGAATTTTGCTTCCAATAAGCAAGTATATTAAAATTATCCGAAAACATGTGGAATTGCCAAGAAATCTTGTCAACCAATATATATATATATATATATATATATATATATATATATATATATATATATATATATATATATATATATAGGGTGTGGTTCCTATGAGAACAACCCTAACGTGTATACATGAGAACAATCGTACACCGTTGGATGGTGAGTATTAAGGGTTGAGATTTAGAGTAGATATCATAATTAATAATAACTACAAATAATAATAATTAGGAATCCAACAATAACTACGAATAATCCACTCAACCGACAATAACTACGAATAATACATTAAACGATATGGCACCTTCGTAACAAAACTAATAATAATTACGAATATGTTTGATAGCATGAATTATAGTCTATATTTTAGGGTTTGTTTGGACGTTTTATCTTTCATAATCTGCTTGTTAGCATGTATATTATGTGATTATATTACCATTTCATCTACCTTTGTGGGAATCGAGGTCTACACCTAGTTTTGTTGTAATCGTAGGTAAAATGGCACGTTTTGCATCAAAAATGAGCAAAAGGAGCTATGGAGTCATTAGAACTACATCCAGGAACATAAGGAACCATCCAGGAAGCATAGCCATGGATTAGAGATCCACTTTGGACCAGATTTGAGAGATTTCACATTCAGTTGTGATTCACCTCGGTTGACCAGAGATTCACCTCGACCGAGGTGATCCAGAGAAGTCGACTCGACCGAGGCGAACACCTGGGATGCGGCGAGAATATTTTATTCTTGGCTGAGATCCTTTATCTTTGGAAAGAGATCTTATATTTTTGGGCTTGGCTCCTGGAAGGAAGAAGATATGTTAGATCACATATTTTACCTATTTTTATGGGAAGAGATCTTTCTAAGATATCTTATCTTTGGAGAGTAATTTTCCTATAAAAAGGGTCGGATTTCCCACAAATCCGACACCCCGCATAGCACGCTGCATACATCCGCTTACACCGCTGCAGCCATACTCCAGTTGGGAGATTTGAAGAACCTTTTTGAAGGTTGAAGAAGGAAGATTGTAGCTTTTATAGCTTTTGAAGGTTTTCTTGTAAGATTACCTTAGATTTCCTTCCCTATTGTCTTTCTTGTTGGATTTCTATCCAAGGAACGCTTTGTTGTGATATTTGATTTAGTTATTGAAGTCTTTTTATAAAATTCTTCTTGTTCAAATATTCACCTTCTTCCCATATACTTGATTAATACTTTCATGATGGTGAGTGGCTAATCTCTTTGTGTGATTCTAGAGTGATTGGCTGAAGGTTGTGGGAAAAACAATGATAGAATAATCTTAGATTCCAGTAGGACCCTGAAAGTTCGAGTCTTTAACCTTAACCCTAAGCATCTTGTTCAGTCGATGAACATCTCGGCCGGGCTGAAATTCTTCTGACCGAGGTGACTTATCTGATCCTAAACTGAGAGTTAAGTGTTAGAGTTTTCCAAATCCTATTCTTATTACACCTTTCCTGGTTCAATGCAAGCCTAGGATGAGACTTACCCGGTAATTCCTTAGTTTGTTTACCAAAGATCATAAGTGTAGGTAATAAGGGTTTATCCTTTATTGGGGTTTGAGTGTGCTTTCATCCCATCTTTGTGAGTTAGCCTGAGACTTACCCGGTGAAGGTTGATTCTATTCCCTTAGATGGTGTGTTAGTTTGAGATTATAGTTCTTTATCTTGATTCCTTGAGACTTACCCGGTAATAGGAGTTACGGTTTTGGATTAGTGAGTAGTGAGACTTACCCGGTAATCTATTCCACTTTAGTAGCACCTTCCCTATGCAAAAAAAAAACCTCAGCTTTGTCCGCTTATCTATAGATCTTGAGTTGGAACCACAACTAGATGCTTTAATCCCTAGAATTGCATGTTTCCTTTATTGACTTTTATCATCTTTTGATTGTGTTAACTGCTTTGTGGTTAGTAATTACTTAAGCATACCGTGATTGGACTTTGTTTCATTAAGTCACTTTGATCGACCCCTGGAATTCCTTGCTTTTTACTACGATTGACCCGTACACTACGGGTTCGCATCCTTATTTTAAGTTTTCGTCTAGGGTTATAAATTTAAAGCTTGCACACACATTTTGGAGTGAACAATGTTCTCATATTCTCACGTTAAGGGTTGTTCTCATAGGATCTATACTATATATATATATATATATATATATATACACACACACACACATATATACATATATATATATGTTGGTTGTGTGATCTTCTACTTGTTTATATCGTTTTTTGACCTTGTCGTTTTGGCTTTAAGTGCGTTGAGTACGATTTATCGAGACAAATACTTGTGAGCTTTTAAATGAGCATGATTAAGTTTTAGTCATTTATTTGTTACATACATGATTTGATGTTTTGAAATATGTTGATTTTGGTATTTATGAACCATGCATTGTGAGACCTGCTTTTGTGGTGTTTTAAATAACTGCACGATTTGATGTTTTGAAAGATGTTGATTTTGGTATTTATGAACCATGCTTGTGAGACTTGCTTTTGTGGTGTTTTAAAGAAATGCATGATTTGAGGTTTTGAAAGATGTTGATTTTGGTATTTATGAACCATGCATTGTGAGACGTGCTTTTGTGGTGTTTTAATGAAATGCATGATTTGAGGTTTTGAAAGATGTTGATTTTGGTATTTATGAACCATGCATTGTGAGACGTGCTTTTGTGGTGTTTTAATGAAATCCATGATTTGAGCTTTGAAAGATTATGAATTTGGTATTTATAAACTATGCATTCATAGTGTTTCAAAGAACGAGTTATTGATTATGAAAGCTTTTGACATTGCCTTTGATCTGAGTGACTTTGCCAATGTTGACGGCGACTTACTTATCTTACATTGTGGTACATTTATGATATTTTGCAGCCAAAAATATCACAAGTAAAACAATAGGATCATAATATTATAGAAGACAATTGTAGCAAAAAATAAGATCAAATTAGAGATAGATGGGTGTGGAGGAGGAGAATGGAGTTTCACTTGATATCTTCTGAGATAACTCACAATTTTTAATCATAGCTTGCAGATTGCCGAAAACAAAACAAGTAACACAATAGGTTATTCTTCTTTTTATTCGATTCTCTTTCTTTATTTTAAATCGACTTTTGTTTTTACACTAAACCGAACCATTGGGTTTGGTTTATCTTTTCTTCGAACGAACCGGGTTCGGGATGAATTGGGTTCACTTGATCCAACATTGTGGGATCGGGTTTGAGGCGAACCGGGCCCAAATTACTATTCTTTTGGGTTTGGCCCAAAAGTCGGAGGATTTTGGGTGGATCTTTTGACAACGGTAAGGATGAACCTGAGAGTTGGAGGTAGTGTTGGTGGCTTCTGGTGGTGGCTTCCGGCGTCTAGAAATGTTGTAGTGGGGTGGCATCGGTGGCGGAGGTGACTAGAGGTGATGCCGATGGTGGGATGTGAAGTGATGGCTCCGGCGGGGCGAGAGAAAACCAAAATTAGTTTCAGTGTTATCTTTTGTAGGTCGGAGGTGTAGTAGTGGTGGTAAGGTGTTGGTGGCCATGTGTAGTGTGGTGGTGAAGACTGGCGATGGTGTAGTGTTGGTGGTTATGGAATAGGAAGAACGAAGCCAAGGGAGGCTTTGGTGTTCCCGGCGCTAAAAGACGACGTTGGTAGTTGTGGAGTTAGTGGGGAGACTACTGGTGGCAGCGGTGGGGAAGAAGGGGTTATTCGCGTGGTGGCGTGATGGTAGTGGCGGTGGTGGTGAAGGTGTCGGACAGTGAAGCTACTTCGAAGAGAACTCCGGTGATACTCCGATGATGAAAGAACGAATATTGAAAGAAAAAGTTATTTATAGGCGACAATTGTAAGATCCTAGTTTTCACCTTCACCGCCCCCGCGATGAAGAAGGCCGCCTCAACGGCTGAGGCGATCCGCCCCAACGGATACGCTGCAGATCATGCCCGATCTGTTTTCATTCGTTTTATCTTCCTTCCATAGATAGAATATCCGATCTTCTATCTTATGGGCCGTCTTCCTTTTCTTCTTCCTAACCCTCGAGTGCTGCAGCCTTTTCTATCTTTCCAGCCTTTTCTATATATTCCCATCTTTTCTTCTTTTTCCCGTTTCTTGCTTACGTCTTCTTCAACCCTCAAGTGCTGTAACCTTGCTCCTTGTGTTCTTGTTGAACGTGTAAGTTCTTCCTTGTTCTTCATCACGTTCATGTGTTGCTGCACCTTGCTTCTCTTCTATTTCGTTTCTCTCTTCGTTTTCTCTTTTCTTCTTCTTCAAGAATCAAGTTTGTTCCTTAATTCTTGTGGAGCGCTCCGTTGATGATCATTTGTTGTTCACAGGCTCCGTTGGTTGAGTTGTGAAGTGTAAAAGTGTTGGAAGAACAAGTGTTGGCTTTTGTCGTGATTTTGTTGTCGTCGAGAAGTTGACAGACACTTTTGTCAAGGATCCGCCCCCGCACCTGCATAGAGCCGCCCCTACGCCTCTGTCACATGCCGCCCCTGCGCCTTTACCCAGCCGACCCGCGGTTTCTTCTGTAGTAACTCCCGTTTCTTATGAGTTGCTTCCTTCCTTGCTTTCCTCGTTCCTTCCCTTGGTTCTTATGGATGTTCTTTGCCCCTTGAGTGTTCTGTAAGACTAAGGCTAAGACCTTAACTTGTAGAGATATCTTAGAGATCATTGAGGCTAGAAGTTATAGACTTCTAGCAATCGTTTCATTTCTAATTCGTGATGCTTGTGTGAACAGGCTTTCCTTGCTCCTTTCCCGAGGGAAATTGAGTCATTCTCTGAGTGTTTGCTGAGTTTAGATTAACTTCGAGTAAGGTAAGTCACTTGGACTTACTTAGCTTCATTATGCGTATTAGTTTGATTGTATTTGCTTGTTTGTGTTGCTTTTATGTAATAACTAATAACCGGAATAGGATTGACCTTTGATATACCTTAATTGGCTCAAGTGTATTATAACTGGACGGTTACCACTTGTCCAGTTTAGAGTGGGGAAACTTGGAGATGCTCTCGGGACCAGTCCAACAGGTGATAGATGGATGCATACATTCTATTCTTGTTGGTGAAAGGGGCCGGAGGCGAGATCGTAACGATACTCGTGTAACAACCATCAGTTGAATTAGTAATTGGGTAACCTAATGAAAGATAACAACTGGTTGTTTATGAGCATGTTGATGTGTTTACTTTACCTTATGTGTGTTTGTGCCTTTACTAAGCATGTCCACGGGTCACGGGTTACCCGTGATCCGGCGGATACGGGTCACCACGGGTCCGGGTTCCACCGGATTACGGGTGCAGGTAAGGTTCAAGGTGGTCCTTACCCGCCGACTTAGCGGGTCGACCCGTCCAACGGTCAAAAAAATTTTAAAAAAAAAAACCAACTGCTATATAGCCGTTGGGGTAGCCGTTGTAACGGCTACTTAGCCAAAAAAAAAACAATTAAATTTTACCCAAAAACATTTCTATAAATACCTCAAACCCAATTCATTTCATCTCACACCAATTCTCATACAATCATCTACTCGCTCTCTCAATCTCTCCATAACTTCCAACTCTCAAATTCAATTAATCTCCTAATCTCCTAATCTCATTCTCTAGTTTTCTTTTTAATTATTCATTTTACAACTCTTACTACATTCAAACAAAAATGGCTAGCCGAAGAAGACGTTCCGTTAGCGGTCCTTCATCCGGCGGAGGTGTTAGCCGAGGACGTCATGTTGTTAGCAGTCCTCCAACCGGTTCGGATATAAGACGGGGCTTAAGTGGAGATCACGAGATCCACAAGGAGGAGGATATCAACATGGGTTCACCTCCTTTCCTCAACACCCAAGAATCCGAGACACAAGACCCGGAGGAGCCGATGAACAGCACTCAACTATCGGCGGTGGTCTTCCGATTTTGATTGAAAAAAGGTGCTCCCAATGCTAACGGGATTTACTATGCCAAATGCAATTTTTGTTCGACACAATACAAGTACAAAAAGGGAGAAGGCTATGGGAACTACAAGAGACATATTCGCAACAAGCATCCCGAAAAAATGGGAATGGCACGAGGGCAAACACAACTAACCGGGTACACATCTACCTCTAACCAACCTCCTTCTTTATTTACATATGATCATGCTTCGTCTATGGATGCATTTTCGGAAATGTTAGCCGTAGATTCTTTGGCATTTAGTTTTGCACAAAATGTTGGTTTTAATGATTGGATGCAACATCATGCTCAACCCGCATATAAACCGATTTCTCGCCAAACCGCTAAAAGAAAATTGATGCTTAAATATGAAATACGTAAAGAAGAATTGATTAAATATTTTATGGAAAATGGTGATATTCAAGTTTCTAATTGTAGTGATATTTGGACCGACTGTTTTCAAAAAAAATCATATATGGGTATTACTTGTCATTTTGTTGATAAATTTTGGATTTTAAACAAAAGAGTTTTAGCATTACGAGTTTTCAATGAACAACACACCGCCCAAAACATTGCTCGTTTGATTGCAAATGTTTTGGAAGAATATAGATTAGTTTCACGAGTTTTTTCAATCGGTTTTAACAACGCCTCCGCTAACACGGCTTCCATTAGAGATTTAACCAACTATTGTAAGCCGACGATTGGAGGTAAATTTTTTCATATTAGGTGTGCCGCTCATATTTTAAACTTGTATGTTCAAGACGGTTTAGCATATGTCGGAGATTTAGTACAACCTATTCGAAAATTTCTTAATGAACTTTGGTCTAAAAAAAGTGTACGTACTAAATGGTATGCATATCGTAAACAAAATGACGTTTATCCTAAAAAATTTCCAAAAGATGTTTGTACAAGATGGAACTCTACTTACAAAATGATTTCTGAATCATATGAATATCGAGATCTTTTAAGTGGTTTTGCTGCACAACATATTGACGGTGATTTTGTTTTCGGGGAATCTTGGGTTTTGGCAAAAGATGTAATGGAGATTTTTAAATATTTTTATGATGCTACTAATACTTTTAGTTATGTCTATACATCAACTTCAAACATATTTTGTTATGTAGCAATTAATATTACATATTCACTTCAACAAGGTCTTTTAATTGATTCTATTTCACAAGCTATTTATACAATGCGAAGTAAATGGTTAGATTATTATACAACTATTCCTGATGTTTTTCTTGTTGTATTTGTGTTAGATCCTAGACGTAAAATGGATGGTTTAAAACAATTTTTAGAAAGTTATTATGAATTTTTAGATTTAGAACAACATCCCGATTGCCATATTTGTACCATACTTGCCAGAGTTAGAAAATTATTTGATGATTTAATGGTTCAATATCGTGTTTCCGATCAAGGTCAATCATCTCAACCTCCTCCTCATCCTTCATCTTCAACTACTTCTAAATTTAAATCAATTGCTAGAGATTTGTTTGGCCTGAAAAGAGTAAAAACCACATCGAGTTCTCATTCGGAACTCGGCGAATATCTAACCATTTCTTTTGAGTTTGGCAATGAAGAAGAAAAAGAGGATTTCAACATATTAGAGTGGTGGAGCCGACCGGAGAGAATGAGGTTCCCTACCCTCTCAAGGATCGCGGCACAAGTTCTCGTCGTTCCCGCCTCAACGGTAGCGGTTGAGCAAACCTTTATCCGGAGTGGAAAGGTGCTCGATCCAAAGAGATCAAACATGTTGCCCCCGAAACGTTGGAGGCACAAGTCCTACTAGCCGATTGGAGGAGAGCGGAAATGCGAACACAAAGAAACAACCTATCGGCGGAGGAAGGCGACAAAAATGACGACGAACGACAACAAACGCCATCGGATGTATCGGCGGGAGAGTCCGATGACTATGATAAGGGCCAATCGGGGATATAAACAAAGGTAAGAGAACTACGTGGACTTTGATTTCTCCTCCCCGAGAGGATACGTAGGCAACCGGAATTTCGGTTCAAGCCCAATTCTTCCCCTTTTTTTTAAGTTTGTGTTTGAAAAAGGGTCAACCCACCAACCCGTCGGGTCTGACCCGTGACCCGGCGGGTTGACCTGTTAGACGGGTCTGGGTCCGGGTCACACTTTCCGGACCCGTCGACCCGGCGGATCCGACCAGTGGACATGCTTAGCTTTTATCGTCTTTTGGATATGTAGAATGTTAGCTGACGATTTATACCGATGTTGTAGATGTTCCACAGGTTCAGGATGTTGTTTAATGATCCGGATGGTGTGGTCAGCCGGGGTTCCCGTACAATATAGGCCGGGATCGGGGTATATTTCAATTGTTGTCTTACCTCTTATTTTAAACTCGATTGCGAGTCTTTTACGCTTCTTTTTGTATGAACCTTTGATTTTATATTGAGTTTTGGTTTTCATTTGTCTGTGTCTTTTTGTAAGATTCGTTGTGTCGTTGCTACTCTGAGAGTTGGGACCCATTGTGAGGTCCTACCCCGTAACGTTTCGAGTTCCCAGTTTTGGTGTGTTACAATATGGTATCAGAGCTCTAGGTTGGCAACAATGACACTCGAAATCTTCTAAAGGTCGGATAGATAAATAAATAGAACCCACAAGGGGTCTACGTTATCAAAAGGGGGTTTTGTTTTTAACTTGTCGATCTGGGATAGATGTACGTGCGACCACCACTACCTCTGCGGATCTCAACAGTGCAGTTTCTTATATGTTGGAATTTATATGCTTTAGTTGGATTTCTGCTTTAGCGTAGCGTGGCCTTATATCTATATATATTCTTATATATTTATCCTTAAAGCAAATGGCGCGTACTAGAGCTACATCTGCTATGAGGCGAGGAAGGGGTCGACCACCACTTCCACTTGCCTTCCGTACACGAGGACGTGTAGGAAGACCTGCACTAGCTAGAGGTGGGGGCCAGGCCCCAGTTGATGATCCGTCTATCGCCGAGGCGTTCGCTAAGGAAGTTGTTGAGAGTGTTGTTCCTGAGGTTGGGAACGGGACCACTGCTAGGTCTAGAGCACAGAGAGCCCCATCGACAGAGTTCGTTCGAGTGTCCATCGGACTGTCTACATATCGCAACTATGTGTAGAGAGTTGAGGAGGCTATCAGGACCGGAGAACCTACACTAGCGCCGCCAGTTCCCGCGAGATCAGCTGAGGTTTTGCAAAGAGTTACACGTATCGTTGTCCCACCTGCTAGAGTTGATGAGGTTGCAAGAGCACCGGCTGAGGCGAGAGAGCCGAAGCCCGACAGTTGGTTGAAGGCTTTCCACCAGCTGAAGGTTCACACTTTCATGGGAAAGACTAGATTGGAGATGGAGTTTTGGCTAGGACAGCTGAATTTTGCTATGGAGGCAATCGATTGTCCAGAGGGACTTCGCTTTGACATAGCATAGACGTTGCTGAAGGATCAGGCTCATTCTTAGTGGAGGACAACTCGGAGTAAAGTCACCAGTTGTGAGCAGATGAAGACAATGATCAAAGATTGCTACTGCCCTGCAGCTATGAGGAGAGATTGTCTTCAGGACTTCCTCGAGGCCGGATTCGAGGATTTGCCTATTGCTAAGATCGTCATCAAGTTTCAGGATGAGTTGTCTTTGCTGAGTCCGTTTGTATAACTTGAGGATCAGCATGTTTACCTTTTCTCTTGAAGGCTGAGGGAGTCGACACGCTCTTACCTTGCTGGTTTCTGTTGTGATTCTTTGACGGACTATCAGGATAGAGCTTCAACTTATGAGAGAGATCGATTAGGTTGGAGGAGAGCTTCTCAAACAAGAGATCTTGAGAAGAGGTAGAGGACTAGAGAAGCCAGTGCTAGAGCTGGAGCATCGGGATTTAGGCATAATCAGATGCCGGGACGTTCTGGTTTCCAATAGTTTGTACAAAGTTCCGACAGAGGACGGCAGTGCTTTAACTACAGAGGTGTTGGACACATGAGAGCTGATTGTAATAAGGTTGTTGTGACTTGCTTTTCTTGTGGAAAGCCAGGACACGGAGCTGCGTTTTGCCATCAGGGCAAGGCATCATCGCAGCAGGGTTCTTCGCCTACTAGTGCTACAAGAGGAGGACAAAGGTCTCAGTATCATCAGCAATAGCAGAGAGTTCGTGGATCTACAGCCCCTTAGGGTTCCACCACTAGTACAAATCTTAAGTTTCTCGGGACTTTTTTTGCATTGCGGTAGGGAGTTTTTCAAGTCCCGTTATACCTTTGGCCGAGAGATTTTTCTCGGGAGTTTATCTCCAAGTCCTGAGAAACAAAAACACTCTCGGGACTTTTTCAAAAAACTCCCTTGAAAACACTCTCGGGACTTTTTTAAAAAACTCCCTAGAAATGGCTCTCGGGAATTTTTTAAAAAACTCCCTAGAAATGTGTCTCGGGACTTTTTAAAAAAAGTCCCTAGAGACAACTCTAGGGAGTTTTTTAAAAAAGTACTCAGCACTTTTATTTCTTAAGCTTGCAATCTCATTGGCACGAGCAACAAATAGGAAAAAGTTGTCTTCTCAAACTCTTCTCTTATTTCAACATTGACACTGTCAAGTATCCCGTTTACAACACAACCATTCGTAAGAAACATTATGTTGATGGTCCCATTAGCTTCCATCACAGTAGCTAGTGCTACAAAGCAAATGCAAGCAATGTCAGATATGTGCCTTTAAGAATTAAAATTAACTCATCTTTACAATATGAATCAATGCAAGCGAAAATGTTAGATTAATGACCATACTCAAATCACATTTGAGATGACTGATACCTAATATGTTGTGAATGCTCAGTAGCATGAATAAGCAATTCGGAAACACTATCATTGTTATAAGGGACAAATACAACTTGCAAATAAATTAAAATGTGGAGATTAAAAATGGATTATTCAGTAAAAAAAAATTAACAACAACAAAAGTTGGTTGAAAACTTCAGTTAGACAATAAAAAGATAAGGATCATTGATTAACAAAACTCTTGAATATAAAAAGAGAATGTTGACATTTGCGCACTTACACCATCTTACCCCACAATAGCATCTTAAATTATGAGTTTAATTTCGCCTTCTTAGGGAGAAAAACATACAAAGGACCTTACCGTATCAACCAAGAAATAGTGAAGTTGGTTACAAGGACCCGCTAAAGTACCACACGTTATCCAAACAAGACCACGTTGGTGGAAGGAGGGGGTATACCATAGCAACTTTCTTCACTGAGCACACTTATTTCATTGAGCCCAATGTTTCTCCCCCCAAAACATTAATTTAAAGGACTTACAAATATTATAGTTAGTTATGAACAAGTGAAAACTAATGGCATAAACTTCCCAACTATGAGAGATTATTAATGTTTTTTCCTTAGCATCTCACAAAACAATTAGAAAAGAAACCAAAAAATTAAAGCAGCTTCTGGATAGTTCAAGAATAAGCTACTTCCTCTTAGATGTATGTCTAGCAATGAGATTTAGCAGCTGAACAAGAACCTGTTGTGACTATTTCCTAGAGTAGCTTAGTGGGTATTTTTCATTTCTCATGTTATGACCAGATTATTTAGGGTACACCAAGTACATATTCCTCGGCTTGTTTTTGATCAACAAGACAACATACACCTTGCTTCTCATATTAGCAATAACCAACTTAACATATTACTTAATAAACAAATGTTAAATTCCTTCAATCATGGCTCTACTTCCAGTGTGAAGGGGAACAAGATAGTTAAATATTAAGTTATGGATGAATAACTATAATAATTCATCAACCAATCATATATGACTGATTGCTAAATGAAAAAAGATTAAGGCATATTTTTAAGTCTTCTTCATATTGCTAACTTTTTAGTAACAATCAAACACAAACTCATAAAATTAAGCAAGAATGTTCTCCAAGATTTCACATGATTCATCAAAAACTTTAAAGATAACTTGAGCATGACTTCAGCA
>BSUD01000003.1:121389271-121401678 GCA_033239045.1 Fagopyrum esculentum | reverse complement strand
GACTTCAGCAAAAAAAAAAAAAAAGAAGCACAAAAACAGCACAAAATCAGTTGATCCACTTCCAATTGAACAAGAACTATACTCTATTTCACCAGGAAAAAAAATCACGGAGAGTTACAAACAAGAAGAAAAACAACAACACGCAACTTAAATCTCAAATTGGTAAAGTAAACACAATAACAGTACAGAAATATAAATCACATTTAAGAGTGCATTTAAATCACAACTAAATCAAATCAGTCTTATCTCTATATAGAGAATTTACATTCACAGAGCGCATAATTTCAAAGATAACGACTAAAGTTCGGATTTGCATTTAAACAAATCTACAAAGCGTGAATTACTAAAATTCAACAAAATTCCAAGCAAAACAACCACTACACTGTGCGGGTCTATCAACAATCACTATTATACAGCAAAAATGCAACTTACAGAGGAATGGATAGTGGATTAAGAGTGCTCCGATGAAGTGAAGAGGATGGTTAAAAAGAAGAAGAGTGTAGACAATCGCTGATGTCAAAGGCTTAAAGAAGGTGAATGCTGACACTCTCGCCGATCTCCGGTGAGCCGCAACAATCGTCATTTTGTGGTTATTCTCCTCAAAGAAGATAGAGAAAGAGAGATATCACAATCTCTCGCATCAAATTGGAGGATTTGATAAGCCGGAAACGGGAGAACTGGGTTTAGGGTTTTTTTTCAAAGGTTTATTTTTATTTGGCGGAGGAGACGGGTATGAGTATGACTTTGATAGCTTCTCGGGAGTTTTATCGTAAAATCCCGTGAGTGACTTTATAATTTCTAGGGAGGTATATAAATAAGTCCCGAGAGTCTAATATAAAATTTTAAACGATAAAATAATATTGTTTTTACGGGAGTTTTGTGAAAATATCCCGACCGTCTTCTATTCTTACTGCACTATTTTTTAATACCCGAGAAATTTGTCCCGAGAAACTTAGATTTTGTACTAGTGCACTTTAGGTCGGGGTAGAGGACGAGGAGGTGGTACTTCTGACACCAGAGGTGGTTCAACTAGAGTTTATGAGATGAGAAGTGCAGTGGAGCCGACCGCTCCATGGACCACAAGTACCATTCACTTTAATGGTTTTTCTGTCAAATTTCTTTTTGATACCGGTGCTACATTCTTTTATATTTGATTCATGTGTAGATAGATTGGCCTTAGTTACCGTAGAAGGTAGACCCTTCTTTACAGGATTACCCGATGGGGGTAAGATTCGAGGTACACGAGAGGTACACGATTGCCTATTAGATTGGGAGGCCGCGATTGGCCAGCTGACTTCTTCGTCATGTACTTAGTACATGAAGAAGTTATTTTGGGTATGGATTGGATGGATCGACATCGAGCAGTTCTGAACATCGGCAAGAGGATAGTGACGGTAACTACAGATGCTGGCCATGTTGAGATCTTCAAAGGATGAGATCTCGGGAAGACTAGCACATTCATTAGTGCAGTGCGAGCTGCGAGACTTATCAGTCAGGGATGCGAGGCTTTTTAGTGCTATGTCATGAAGGATAGTACGAGTCCAGCTTTGGAGGATATTCTAGTAGCTTGTGATTTTGTTGACGTCTTTGGAGAGCCATCAGGTTTACCTCCATAGTGGAGTGTAGACTTTGGCATTGAGCTAGAGCCCGGTATGAGACAGATTTCTAAGGCTCCTTATCGTATGGCGCCTATCGAGATGCTTGAGTTGAAGAAGCAGCTCGAGGAGTTAGAAGAGAAGGGCTTCATCTGCCCTAGTTTATCTCCTTGAGGCGCACCAATGCTCTTCGTTAGGAAGAAGGATGAGTCAATGAGGTTATGTATCAATTACCAAGAACTTAACAAGGTGACGATAAAGAATAAGAACTCATTGCCCCGTATTGGTGATCTTTTGGATCAACTGCATGGAGCTTCAGTAATTTCGAGGATCGATCTGAGATCCGGATATCATCAGTTGAGGGTGAGAGAGTAGGACATACCCAAGACGGCATTTTGGATCAGGTATGGCCACTACGAGTTTGTAGTGATGCCATTCGGGCTTACGAATGTGCCCGCAGTCTTCATGGAGTTGATGAACAACATCTTCGTCGACTTCCTAGACCATTTTGTAGTTGTCTTCATAGATGCATTCTGGTTTACTCTCGCAGCAGAGAGAAGCATGCAGGACACCTGAGGACAGTTCTTCAGGTGTTACAGGATAGAGAGATTTACACCAAGCTCTCTAAGTGCGAGTTTTGGATGTCCGATTTAGCATTCCTTGACCACATCGTTTCAAATGAAGGGATCAAGGTAGATCCAGCGAAGATCGAGTCAGTAGCATCATGGCCGCCTCCTAAGAACGTCAAGGAGGTACACAACTTCTTAGGATTGGCGGGCTATTACCGGCGTTTTGTTGAGGGCTTTTCAGTTATCGCCCGACCGCTCACTTCCTTGTTGAGGAAGTCTATGAGGTTCGTGTGGTCCGAGCCGTGCCTATAGAGCTTTGAGGAGCTGAAGAAGATGTTGACATTTGCTCCTATCTTAACTCGACCACAGGGCATTAAGGACTTTGTGGTTTACAGCGATGCATCCAAGCTTGACTTGGGATGTATTCTGATGTAGAGAGGTAAGGTGATTGCTTACGCGTCTAGACAGCTGAAGATGTACAAGGACAACTACCCTACCCACAATCTAGAGTTAGCTGTTGTTGTTCACGCTTTGAAAATTTGGAGGCATTATCTATACGGAGCTACGTGTCAGATTTTCACATACCATAAGAGCTTGAAGTACATATTCACACAGCGGGAGTTGAATAACCACCAACGTAGATGGTTAGAGTTGATCAAAGATTTTGATCTTGAGATCTTATACCACTCGGGGAAGGCGAATGTGGTAGTAGATGCCCTCAGTACGAAGACTCTTTGGGATATGGCGATCGCTAGACTGACAGCTCAACCTCAGTTACAACGAGACCTTGGTGGTTAGAAATGGATATCCACTTCCCGGATTCCGACAGCTACGTATCCACCTTGGAGATAGTACTTGATCTATTGGGCGAGATCCGATAAAAGCAGGAGAGTTGCTCAACTTTGACGCAGATCCGAGACCGGATGTCTCGAGGAGAGGCACCACAGTTTGCAGTCGGTGCTGATGGGATCTTGAGATGCCAGGAGCTTGTTTGTGTGCCTTTGGATAGAGTTGAGACAGAGGTTCCTTCAGGAGACAAAGGTTCATTCGGATAGAGTTGTGTGCCTTCTTGTGGAGGTCTGAAGCCAGATGTCACGAGATATGTAGATTAGTGTGCGACTTGTCAATAGGTCAAGATTGAGCATCATCGACTAGGAGGCGAGCTACACCCACTTCCCATTCCTCAATGGAAGTGGGAAGACATCTCTATGAACTTTGTTACAGGTTTGAGACCGGGACGAGGCTTTGACGCCATCTGGGTCATCGTAGATTGACTGCCGAATATTGCACGTTTCATTCCGATCAAGGAGATGTTGCCGATGAATCGATTGGAAGAGGAGTTCACTAGACAAATAGTGAGACTTCATGGAGTACCTAGGACTATAGTCTCTGACAGAGAGGGACGGTTCACATTGAGGTTCTGGCAGCAGGTGCATGCCTCCCTAGGTACGAGTTTGCACTTCACGACTGCTTATCATCCTCAAACCGCTGGACAGTCCGAGCGGACCATCCAAACTCTAGAAGACATGTTGAGAGCCTACGTGTTAGACTGGGGACAGGTGTGGCCAGATCACCTTCCCTTAGTGGAATTTTCATATTACAACAGTTGGCACGCTACGATCAAGATGGCTCTTTATGAAGCTTTATACGGACATAGATGTCGTACACCATTGTGTTGGGGTGAGCCGAGTAGTGCTAGTGGAATAGCACCTGAGCAGATTTAGGATGACATGGTTCGAGTAGCAGTGATCCGTGAGCGGATGTTAGCAGCACAGAGTCGACATAAGTCTTATGCAGATAAGAGGTGCAGACCTCTCGAGTTCAGAGTTGGAGCTCAGGTTTGGTTGATAGTATCCCCGATACGAGGCGTTTGACGTTTTGCTGTGAAGGGGAAGTTGAGCCCCAAATACGTTGGACCTTTCGAGATTCTTGAGCGAGTTAGAGAGGCAACATACATACTTTCTTTGCCACCGAGACTTGAGGGTGTTCACCCCGTCTTCCATGTGTCTCAATTATGGGAGTATATACGAGACCCGAGACACATCGTCAGTCATGAGGATATAGTGGTCGAGCTAGACCACACGTTTGTTGAGCACCCGGTAGCTGTCTTAGAGCGTAGTGCGAGACGTTTGCGTTTGAAGCACATACCGATGATGAAGATTTAGTGGTCGATGTGAGGATTTGATGAGGCGACTTGAGAGACAGAGGATAGTATCCAGAGGAACTATCCGGAGTTTTACGCTGAGCTTGATGCACCTTTAGCATAGTTGTTATGTTTGGTTTTTCCTTTGTTGCATTGCGTACGCTTTTGTGACGTTTTGAGTTTTTCCCCGAGTGGGAATTTATGAGTTGTGTTCAGCGTTTTGTGTTGTTATGTGATCGTTCGGGTTGTTGCAAGTTTCGGGACGAAACTTCTTTTAGGGGGATCTGATGTAAGATCCTAGTTTTCACCTTCACTACCCCGCGATGAAGAAGGCCGCCCTAGTGGCCTTGGTGTCTGTCACCGCCCCCGCGGTGACAAGGGGCCGCCCCTGCGGCTGAGGCAATCCGCCCTTGCGAATACGCTGCAGATTATGCCCGATCTATTTTCGTTCGTTTTATCTTCCTTCCATAGATAGAATATTATCGTCTTCCATAGATAGAATATTCCCGTATTTTCGTTCGTTTTAGCTTCCTTATCTTCTTCCTAACCCGAGATGTCCTCTTCTTTTTCCCGTTTCTTGCTTACGTCTTCTCCAACCCTCAAGTGTTGCAGCCTTGCTCCCTGTGTTCTTGCTGAATGTGTAAGTTCTTCCGTCCTTGTTCTTCACCACGTTCATGTGTTGTTGCACCTTGCTTCTCTTCTGTTTCATTTCTCTCTTTGTTTCCTCTTTTCTTCTTCTTCAAGAATCAAGTTTGATCCTTGATTCTTGTGGAGCGTTCCGTTGATGATCATTTGTTGTTCACAGGCTCCCTTGGTTGAGTTGTGAAGTGTGAAAGTGTTGGAAGAACAAGTGTTGGCCTTTGTCGTGATTTTGTTGTCGTCGAGAAGTCGATAGATGCTTCTATCAAGGATCCGCCCCCGCGCCTGCACAGAGTCGCCCCTGCGCCTCTGTCGCTTACCGCCCCTGCGCCTTCACCCGGACGCCCCCACGGTTTCTTCTGTAGTAACTTTCGTTCTTGTGAGTTGCTTTCTTCCTTGCTTTCCTTGTTCCTTTCCTTGGTTCTTATGGATGTTCTTTGCCCCCAAAGTGTTCTGTAAGACTAAGGTTGAGACATTAGCTTGTGGAGATATCTTAGAGATCATTGAGGCTAGAAGTTATAGACTTCTAGCAATCGGTTTGTTTTTGATTCGTGATGCTTGTGTGAACAAGATTTCTTTGCTCCTTTCCTGAGGGAAATTGAGCCGTTCTCTAAGTGTTTGTTGAGTTTAGATTACTTTCAAGTGAGGTAAGTCCCTTGGACTTACTTAGCTTCATTCTGGGTATTAGTTTGATTGTATTGGCTTGTTTGTGTTGCTTTTATGTTATAACTAATAACCGGAATAGGATTGACCTTTGATATACCTTAATTGGCCCAAGTGTATTATAACCGGGCAGTTACCACTTGTCTAGTTCAGAATGGGGAAACTGGGAGGTGCTCTCGCGACCAGTCCAACAGGTGACAGAAGGATGCATACGTTTTATTCTTGTTGGTGAAAGGGGACGGAGGCGAGATCGTAGCGATACTCGTGTAACAACCATAAGTTGAATTATTAATTGGGTAACCTAATGAAAGATAACAACCGGCTGTTTGTAAGCATGTTGATGTGTTTACTTTACCTTATGTGTGTTTTTTTCTTTACCGTCTTTTTGATATCTAGAATGTTAGTTAACGGTCTATACCGATGTTGTAGATGTTCCACAGGTTCAGGATGTTGTTGAGTGATCCGGATGGTGTGGTCAGCCGGGGTTCCCGTACATTATAGGACAGGATCGGGTTATATTTCAGTTGATGTCTTTCCCCTTGTTTTAAACTTGGTTGCGAGTCTTTTACGCTTCCTTTTGTTTAATACCGGGTTGGTTGGTGGGTTGGGTGATTGTTTTTAATATCTTCACCCGGAACCGCAACCGGACCATTTTTGTGAAAAGATCTTTGTGAAAAGAATCTAATAAAAGTACATGCAATTAAAGTCGAAAGTAGTAAATAAACGAGAATAATAGAAATACTAAATATAACGGTGGTTGCGTCGATTGACTCTTTTTGTGGAGATCTTTGTGAAAATATCTGATTTTTTTAATAGAAAGATAAAGATGTGATGCCGATTAACCCAAAGCTTTGACACCACTTTGATACGGAGATTAGCCGTAATTAGATGGTCCAATCTTTCGAAACCAAAAGGCTCCATAGAAAGATGCTAAATAAAAGAGATATAATAAAAAAAGAGGGTGATCCGATGGTGGATGGACCGATAGATGAATAGTTCAAGGTCGAACACTGAGAAAAGACTCAGAAGAACGATAAGACGCGATTGACCTAATCACACAACTGACAATTGGTATGTAGAACCCTTCCGTATAACCAGACACAAAAGGAAGCTATGGTCCCGAGATCACCAGGACCAGGAGGTATGCTTGTTAAAAGTCGAAGCACCCTATTTGTTGCGTGCAAGTAGAACACACTTAAACCACTCCAAACTAAAGGTCAAACAAGACATCTCTCTCTCCACTTCTCGCGCAGAAGGCGACAAAATTCGGTTGCAACTAGCAAATACCGAAAAAGAAAGTGTTTATTCTATTTCAGGTTAAGAAAACAAAAGGCTTGAGATCCCTATATATAGGAGTTGGTTCGAGTTTGGGCTTCTTGTAATCTAGTGCGAAGAATCATATCTTATCGAGAATAAGATATGATCTTCTGTTAGAAAAATAATAAAATATGATCAATGTTCTAATAAGATTTGATCTTTTAGGATTGATCAAATAATATTTGTAGAATATGTGATTCTCTCAATCAATCTTTAAGCTTTTCAATTAAAATACTAAAACTATTTGTAGAATAACTAAAGCAAACTTGGTCTGGAAAATAATATTTAAAAGCCTACAAAAATAACTCATAATAAAAAGATGTCTTTATGGGATAGAAATAAAGTATAAGTGATTGATTGTAGCCACTAAGGCCGCATCATCTATGGGCAGGAGGGGGATTTGAAATGGTTGTTTAAGCCAGGATTCATGGTGATGTAGCGGATCGCTTAGGCTTGGATAACTTGTCTAGTCATCGGAAAGATAGATCACAGTTCTGATGGATATGTTTGGAAAGAGTACGTCTCGAGATTTTGGGCTCTAGTTGGTGAACTTGCAAGTATGGCTCGTATTGGCGTGGCATGGATGATTTCATCCTATGCGGATATTGCATGGTTATTCTCGTCGTGTGCATGGCTCGCATGGCTACGTTGGACGTGTGCATTGCTCGTCTGAATCAAAGGGAATGTTGAATGACTCCTTGATATGTGTGCATGGTGCGCTGTCCGGAAGTGGAAGACGTGTGTGCATGTCTTGAGGTGGTATGAGTGGGTCCGGGTCTCTTTTTATCAAAACATGGTCATGTTGGAAGAAGGGTGGATGTGGGACCCGTGAGTCTTCTCCTCCCTTGAATGTATGCTTGATTGATCATGTTCTCATGCATCTTGGATCTTCTAGTGCGGAGGGATATTAACTAGCTTCTCTTCTTGATGTTGCTCTTCTTTCATCTTCTGAGCTTTGTTCATAGTTGCATGTTTCTTCCTTCCCCTTACTTTTATCTTCCTCTTCTTGGTAGAGGGGCTTGAACATGCCCTTGCATCTCTAGGTGATCCGGAATATGTTCATGTGTCTCTAGGTAATCCTGGATATGCTCCTATATCAATCCACATCCTAGATATCAACGGTTTCTCTAAACATTTAAAATTGTTAATATTAACATAAATCTTATAATGAGTGGGAGAATAGAAATGGGCGAAATAATAGAACTAGTGATTGGAGGGAAGGTTTTAAGAGAAGAAACTAATTTTGACAAGTTCTTGCATAATTTCCAATAATAAATATGGCTTTACACTTTTCTTAAAGTATTTTCCTCAAAATCTAGATATATGTGTGCGTGTGCGTGTGTGTCAAGATTTGTGAAGGAAAATACGGATGATTTTTGAGAAGATTTAGTTATTAGGGTAGTTTTTGTTTAGAGAATACTAACTAGGCCCCTGTTTTTTTTACAATGAAAAATAAAGATAAAATAAATAAGAAAATTTTAATTTAAAGGAGTAAACTATGGTAACTGCTATAATTTATTAAAAGAAACTACTAAAAACGGATAAAAATAAAAGAAAACTGTATTTCAATGATTGTGGAAGATCTTCCAAGAAACTACCAAAAACAGATAAAAATAAAAGGAAATTGTATTTCAAAGATTTTGGAAGATCTTCCAAACGTCCATTCACGCACAAAATCGTTTCTTCATTCTTCTCGCCACGTCTCGCCATTGCTGCCGTCTTCCCAACTAAATGTGTACACAAAAACACAAATTGTGTACATGAATTAAACAATACAAATGTACACAAAAATCGAAACATAAACACCGAAACATAAAATTAAATGAAACAATACAAACGTACACAAAAACAGAAACATAAAATTATGAGTTCAACAACACACAAATTATGTACATGAATTAAACAATACAAACGTACACAAACACCGATACATAAAATTAAGTGAAGCAACACAAACCGTTTGTACATATTTTATGCGAACTATTACAAATTGTGTGCATGAATTGAACAGTACAAACGCACACATCCACATAAACATAAAATTAAGTAAATCAACACAAACATTATGTACATATTTTCTGCACAGTAGTACATAATTGTTTTTATCACAATTGATTACATAACATATGCAATCGATTACATATTTTATATCTCGCACACGAGATTACGTACATAAACATGTATACTAGTTCGTTGAGTACATCACGCCATTGAAGCAGTTACAGTAGAACAAATAACGAATCGATCAAAATTTCAGAAATAAACTTACCGATAAGTGGATGTTATGTCGACGCAAACAAAAATCAAGATCAAATCGTCCAGGATCAATGGCGGAATCAAGCACCAGTAATGGAAACCGCCGTCTTCCGTTTCGGAGGAGGATGACGATGAACAACCAGCTACAAACGTGGTTGAAGGTTATTGAACGATTCCTTAAATAACGGTTGTTAGCAGCAATTACCATTTTTATTAAAGGAAATAAATAATTTTGAAGATGAGAGAGAAAGATTATAGGATCTTTATTTTTATAAATAATAAATCTTTTTGTTGGTAATTGGAGGGGTCTAGTTTGTTAATTAAAACACAAAACTGCCTACTTTATACACAATGATGCAAAAAGTGCCTACTTAACCATTTTACCCATGATTTTTTATATAAATAAGGTATATAATGGTGATTTATAGTATTTATTTTAATATTCGATGAAAAAATGTAAGACCGGATAAAATATATCTTGAAAATAAAAAGAAAAACTAGTGTTTTTTTATATGTAGTTATAAAATACTTTTATCTATAGATTATATTTAATTATATTTTATATTTTTTAGTTATAGTATTAGTTGATAATAATAATAATAATAATAATAATAATAATAATAATAATAATAATAATAATAATAATAATAATAATAATAATGACGATGATAGTTGATATCAATTAGTAATTGTAAAAATTAATAAAAATGCATAAAAGTATTAAAAAAAATTTCAATTGGTGCCCTGAAAGTTTTTTTTTTCATTTGTTATCCTCCAGGTTTGGTCGTTTTTTGTGGTTCTCTTTGATAACATTAATTTAAGTGTGTTTTTTCACTCTCACTCTCACTCTCATCCACTCTCATTCTCGGCCAAGTCGATGTGTTTTGGTACGAGTCGAGAATTTTATTGTAGTAGATCGATCTATTTACATTTAGGCTGTGTTTGGCTACCAAAGGAAAAGCACTAGTGTTAGTGTTCAGATGTGTTTTTGGATGAGTTTTGGGAAAACACTAGTGTTAGTGGTTTTTAAACACTAACGAGCGTTTGGTTGGACCAACTACTTAAACTAGTATTTCTTTCCTAATCTATTGTGTTCTTGCTTCCACCACCGTCGCCCGTCGGAGAGCTCGATAAATAGTGCTGGGTAGTTGGTATCACGCCATCAACCTGTACCAAAAGCTTGAACCATTCCCCAAGCCCCGATATGAATCATTCAAAGAAATTACAAATGCTTGAAACGTGATCAATCACTAGTAACATAGAAACTTGATTTAAGCTGAATAAAAAAAATTAGGACTCAAATTTAACCCAATTTAATTCAAACAATTACATCAAGATAGTTGTTCATCAACAAGCCACATCTAAAACACCCAATACAGCAAATGTTACACAAAAACTCAATTGATCAAACTATCATCACACAATTACAGAAACAGATGCAAACAATGAGCAATGGCTCTAAAAACAAAGGGGAAAGGTTTGAAGAGAACTCACAAACCTTATAGAGGCAAAATTGGAGATACCCAAATGATCAGAAGGCAAAAATTCATGAGAAATCACAAGGTAGAAGTTGAAGAGCTAAGAGCCTATCAACTCAATTTGTTTACAGGATTTAGAATTTTTAAAAAAAGGCATGCCCTAATCCTGAAAAAACCTTGAAGGAAGTGATGAACTAGGCTTGTTCGTTGCTTCTTGCCACCGTCGTCTGTTGTCCTCGTTTCTTCAATAACCAACAGAAGAACTCGTTGGAGATGGGCCTGATTCAGAAAAACTCCAGTTTCTTATTGGTGGATCTGGATCGGTACAAGGGAGGGATTGAAGGAAGGTGAATCCTGTGCAAGACGAAAGGATATGATTCGAGGTGAATGAGGCGGAGGTGGGTGGCGATGGCCTGGGTCTGGGTGGCGATGGCCTGGGTCTGGGCTGAGGAGAAGTTGACGGGTTCGAGAATGCTCCGATAGACGAGGACTTGGTGGTAGCATTGACAGACGGTGACGGCGGGTTCCGGTGATGTGATTGGTCAAGGTCAGAGCAAAGGTGGCTCGTGTAGACCAAATCTGGCTCGAGTAAGGGAGGGGTGATGGGTTCTTCGAAGCAACAATGGGGTTCACAGGTGAGAGAAGGTGGTTTATATACCTGGTTACGGAGGGTAAAAACGAAACAAAGTAGGGACAATAAAGTCATTTTCTAGCATAAACACTAGTGTAAGCTGAAAAACCCTTGCTTTGATCAGTGCTTTAAAAACACTCCCAAAAACACTAGTTACTAGTGTTTTTCGACTTGCCAAACACTCGTTAAATTTATTAACACTTCTAAACACTCATAAACACTAGTGTTTATGGCATGCCAAACATAGCCTTAAAGGTCAGTCGACAGGTCCCCACAATGTCATATGGCTTGGACGATCTATCCCCCTCTATTGTATACTTTTGTTTTGAGTTATCATTTAGTCTATCCTCTTAGACGTTTTTATCTTTTATCCTTGAAAATAGGCTTTAGTAGGGGGCCTCTAACCTTATGAGGATTAGGTTGGTTACTCCCCTATAAATAAGGGTATATAATCATTAGTTTCTAGATCCAATTTTTTGGTTCAAAACACAAAAACCTTATAAGTAGCATAAAAGACTAGACCAATTGGTTCGAACTCCATCAGGAAGTCGAACGATAGGTCCACCTTACTCGGCCGATTTGTCTATTGTTATTGTCGAGTTGTCTTGTTTTCTACAAATTCAATAAAAGAAGAGGTTTCATAATTAAATATCTCTAAAAGAAGAGGTTTCGTAATTAAGTATCTCTTGTCGAATTCTCGTTATTTTAGGATCCGGAGAGTCTGATTTGCATTGATGAATCTATTATGTTTATGATTGTCATTACACTTTGGTTATATGTCTTAAATCCATTCTTAGTTGTGAGAGCTACACAAGGATGATTTTTTTTGTTCTATTTGTATTTCAAGATGTCTATTTGTAAGATATGATATTTGCGGAAATTGATACATTAATTTTCTACAAGATTTGTGAGATGCGTGAGATACATGAGAAGTTTCCTTCAAAAATAAATTGAGGTATCACTTAATATATGAATCAATACATTCTCACACAACTCTCGCATCTTGCAACAGATGATCGTAAATTTTTTGTAAGAGAGTTTATTAACTATAAGTTATCTTGATAGTTCCATGTTCAACTTGATATTACATTTTTTTTTTTTTTTTTTTTTTTTTTT
>BSUD01000003.1:121267680-121389035 GCA_033239045.1 Fagopyrum esculentum | reverse complement strand
TTTTTCTATAAATCTATTTCTTTTGAAATTACATTTTTTTTCTATAAATCTATTTCTTTTGAAATTAATACTTTTAAAATATATACAAGTTAAGTTTTTCACTAAAAATAACTCAAGATTTATTTATATATATATATATATATTAATTTTGATATTATAGATACATACTTCTTTAAACTTTTTGGAAATCATGAATACTAGATCTTCACTTATTACATTGCTACAAAAACTTATTATATTTTTAAAAAAAATGTTTCCAAGTTAAGTTTTTATTGTATAGAAACTCAAGATGTGTTCTCGTCATGGGCGGCCCTTGGGGGTAGGGTGGAGCAGCCGCCTCCTCCAAAAAAAATTTGTGTGGAAAAAAATCGTTTTAAAATGGGTCGTGACTTCTCTCATTTATAAAATTGTTTTCTACGATTTATTTTTTTTTAAATATCAATATTCTTGTGTTATATTTAAATGTTTTTTGGGATCTTTCGCCGAAGTGAACGAAACTCTAAAAGAATTTCCCGTTTTAGACTCGGAGTGAAATAATTCACCGAAATGCATGAGATTTGTTGTTTGGATTAGAAGCGCGGTCTTAGACCACATTCTTATTTATAAAAAGCGTTGTCGAGGACAACGTTTTAATATCTGAAATAAAGATAATAAAAATACAATTAGAGGTGCGGTCCTATACCGCGGCTATAGTGTAACATTTTTGGAAAAAAAAAAACTAAAGAGGCGCGGTCTATAACCGCGCCTATAGGACAGCTTTTTTTTTTTTAATATATAGGTGTAATGTTTTTTTAATTTTTTTTTTGTATTTTTGTTTATTGTATGTAGATGACATATTGATTTCGTTTTTATCGCTATTTTATTTTCATAGATATTTTTATCGAAAATAAAATTTCGCCCCCTTCTCTTTTAAAATATTGCGGCCGTCTCATTTTGCTACTTTTATAACTTTATTTTCATGTTAATATTTTTGAATCGTTATTTAATATCATTTCTATATATTTAATTTTATTTTATTTTACAAAAATTTAAGAGGTTCTGGTTCCGTAACATAAAAAGTTTATCGCTTGATCATCTTTCTAAATATAAAGTATATATTAACTAATTACATTTTAAGAGAAATATTTTCCTGATTTTCACTTTGTATTGTTTGACTTTGTCTTAGTTGTCTACATTACAAAGAACGTGTTATATGAAGTAAGCATAGTGTATAAAAAAAATAATTAAATAGCTTATTTTCACCAAAAAGTATAAAATAAATAATCGAAACGCTGTGTAATATAGTGAAAAATAAAAACGATGTATACTGTGTGTACCAATATTTTAAAAGGCAAACTATCAAAATAAATCAAAGACTCATCATCTGAAAATATAACCCCTGTTTAGAAAATATAGGATTAATATAATATAATTATTAAATATATAGTAACTTTCCAGCATATGTATATGTTAAATTGATGTATGCAACTATGCAATTTTTTATAATAAAAAAAAAGTAGTCCCGGCGGGGCCCGAACCCGCGACCTCCGGCTCATAAGACCAGCGCTCTAACCAACTGAGCTACGGGGCTGTTTGTTTAATTAACTATAAAACAATAATTATATGCGCATGTAGTTGCAATAAGAAAATCATTATTATTCTTGGAAAAGGGATTGATATCAGCATGATTGTTGGAATTCAAAATTTCAAAGTTCAATTCAACTACACTACTCATTAGCCGTTCATCTTTATTAACCAATTTTAACGGTATAATACTGGTCTTACTCTTAAATTATCGTCTTTTACTGGTTATATAAAGAGTGATGTCGTCTGTTAAATATTTTTTTCACTTCATTCAGTTGTTTGCTGTAGATATTGAGTTTTGATATAAGTTTCTATTGTAACAAGTACCACTATCCTAATTCAAACTAATAACTATTAAACAAAAAAGTATTTGTTAAATATTGTGGCATATATTTATTTCATACATAATTAATAGTAAGTTTTCACTACAACAAATTTAATAAATAAATAAAAAATATAAAGGACAAATTTAGTAAATAGGCTCTTTTGAGTTTTCTATCTACTAAATAGGGCTTTTTTTATTTTTCATTTAAGAAAATGTACCTCTCCCTTTATTTTTACTCCCTTTATTTTTGTTGTCAAACCCTAAACACACTAAAAACCGCCGTTTTTGCTTCCTCATCTTCTCTCAATCTCAGCTTCTCCTCCGCCTCCCTGTCTCCGGTAAGAAGAAGCAGTCTTCGACATGCCGGCTCCTGTTCTTGCTCTCCGCCTTGTCATATCTACATCTAGATCTAGATCTAGATATGAAACTCTCAACTGAAGGAAAGGCTAGGGTTCGATTCTCCACAGAGTCAACAGTGTAGGAGCGTGGAGACTTAGGCTCGAATTTTCTCCCAACCGTCGACTTGTTCTAAGGTGCTTCAGGTGGGTCTGGCATTCTGTTTCTGTGAAAGCCAAGCAACACGACGCAACCTTGGTTATTTGTTTCACTTTGAATATAATAGTGAAGAAGATCTGGAGTGACTCACGCTTTGCTACAGACGACTACAATGGAGACTGTGGAGCTTGCTCCCACTGGCACGCCTGAGAAGGAGATGGATGGATGTACCCTTTCTTTGATTGCGTTGCTTCTCGATACCTTCATGTTTTTTGATGATTCACTCACAGGAGAAGCAAACAATTACTACTTCATTTCTTTTACACTTGCTGGTTTCTTTTTTTTTTTGTCTTTCTTTTCTACTTGCTTCAGAAAACATTATAACATCGAATAATAGAATCTGTCAAGTTATTGTTGTTTTCTACTATAGAAAATCCAATTGCTGCATCTTAGGATCTATAAATATGCTTAGATTTGTCTGTTGTCTTCGATCTAACTTCAGAGCATGCATGTCATGTCCTATTTTCAATATTTTAACTAGTGGCAAACAATTGCAGTTTGAAACTCATAGTTAAATTTGAGGATTGAGAAAAGTTTTGTTTTTCAATTACCTAATTTCTTGTCTGATTTCCTGTTGTGAAGTTTAATGATTGTTCTTGTTCTAGTCTCCTTATTTGCATTTGAAATTTGTGAAGTTAATGATTGTTCTTGTTCTAGTCTCCTTATTTGCATTTGAAATTTCTTCACATATTACCTCTATTTCTGTAGAAGGCTCCTGGAATCCAGTTTTGCTGTTGAAGCCTATCTGTTTATAAAAGAAGTTGGTGAAAATGAAACATAGAGAAATTGACCTTGAAGAGAAGTCCATCAAGACTGAGGAGAAAAGATTGGGCATAGAGGTCGGAAAAGGAGAATTCTGGTATGCTCAAGACTAGTAACAGAAGGCTAGAAGTACATGAGATGTATGGACTAGTTGAAACCCGCATACACTGAGTATAGTTTTGTAGATATAAACCATATGTAAAATCCGGTCCGGTATTAAATTCCGATATGTAAATCATACCAGAAACACATAGCAGAAAATTATAAAATATAAAAAATGACCAAAAAGACAAAAAAAAAATATTGAGAAATTCTGGTATGTGAGAAATTCATTTCAGGAAAAAAAAAAGAAAAGACAAAAAAAAAACAAATTCAGCAATTAAAATTAAAATTTATACTTACAAAACAAATAAAAAACATTTTTTTTAAATAGAAGGGTTAATTACTTTAACCTACCATTAAATGAAAGTGGTAAAAAATTATGGGGTATATTTACTAAATACAAAACTAAAAAAGTCCTAGTAGACCAAATTCTTTCAAATATAAATAGAATCACATACTAATTGTTTTAAAAAAAATTGTGAAATTGTGATTTCCTTACTATAATTAAAATGAGAGTTCTTCTTATCAATAGTTAATTACCCTTATTTGATGAGTCATGGTTTTTGATAGAATATGTAATTACCGAAAATAGAGGTCTACCTTTTGTAATTATGTAAATACGTTTCATTCATTAATACAATCCATCTGACGATGGAAACTCCAAGGAAAATTTACTCAATCTCTCGTATTCTCACATCGTATCAGAGCGATACAATCCCTAATTCTCACTTCAACTTTCTTTTTCACGCCTCCGCCTCCCTTATACGCCTGCGTTGCCCCTCTTCAGTCGCTATTGCGTGACCTAGCCTCTTTTCTCATCCAAAACACAACCAATGCCTATAGACAAGAAACAATCGTTTCATTCTGCCCTTGGGATATCAAACATCAAGAACAACATCGCTCTTGCTCTAGATCTGGATACTCCATATGTGTCTTGGGTGACTCTCTTTCGTGTCACCGCAAAGGCACATAACGTCTTGGATCACATTGATGCTAAGGCTCCCCACCTTGTAGATATTGATGATGATCTATGGAACCAAGTTGATATTACGGTTCTCCAATGGGTCTACAGTACGATATCTAGAGATATTCTTCTTCAAATTCTTGACCGTGACAACACCGCACTCAAAGCTTGGGGTCTATTTAAGGATATCTTTCAAGATAATAAGCATACACGTGTTGTCTATTTGGAACAGGAATTCTCCAACTGCAAATTGACGTCTTTTACATCCGTGTTTGGTTAATATCAACACATGAAAGCCTTGTCCGACCAACTCAAGGGCGTCGACTCTCCAATTTCAAGCAATCGGTTAGTTCTTCAACTTTTGTCTGGCTTGCCTGCTGAATACAACGCTAATGCCAGTTTTATTCAACAATTGGATCCGTTGCCGACTTATCAAAAAGCTCGCTCGCAACTCATTCTCGAAGAAACCCGTATGGCAAACCAACAGTCCGCCAAGGACTCGACCGCCCTCCACACCACCGTCGGCGGGTCAACGTCAAAACCACCGGCCGACCAACCCGGCTCCACCGATGGACCATCTAGCACTCGCGGTCGCAGCTGGAAAGGCAAAAGCCGGACCAGTGTGCCGTACCAGGCTCGGTTTGAATTTCGGCCACCCTACCGATGGATTCCTGTCTCCCAGGGCAACAATCAGCAACATGCCCACTGGTTTCAGCAAGCCCATTCATAATAGGCCCAGCGTGCTGCTCCAACTTACTTTCATCAAGCCCAACAAATATCTCCTTTTCAGCAAGCCCATTGGAATCAGCAAGGGTTGTTGGGCCCAGTTCCTGTTTAGCCTAGCACTCCGCGGCAAGCCCATTTCAGCATGGATTCAGTTTCTCGTCATCCCACTATAGTAGATCATGCTTGTTCAACAATGACGTTTAATCCCACAGATAATTTATGGTACACGGACACCAGCGCGACGTCTCACATGACAAATAATTCAGGTAACCTCTCGTCCATTTTGCATAATGGTTCATTAAATTCGATAATTGTTGGCAATGACATGCGAATTCCATCTACAGGTCTTGGTGACGCTCAGCTTATCACACCTACCCAACCACTCCAATTATCCAAAGTCCTTATCGCTCTAAAAGTTGTTAAAAACCTTGTATCCGTCCGTCGCTTCACAAAAGATAACCACGTTAGTGTTGAATTTGACCCTTTTGGTTTTTCTAGTGAAGGATTTACACACAGGGATCACACGTCTGAGATGTAATAACTCCGAAGATCTTTATCGAGTTAGCTCCACTCTTGTGTCGGCTTTGGCCTTTTCCGCTCAGTCATCGAGTCTTTGACATGCTCATCTTGGTCATCCTGGCACGCCGGTTCTAGATAGTCTTAGGAAGTCTTCTTTTATTCTTTTTAATAAGGAGCGCGTATCCACGCTTTGCGATGCTTGTCAACTAGGGGAAACATCATAGGCTAACTTTTGAATGATCTCTTACTACTACGGTTGCACCTTTTGATATAATACATAGTGATCTTTGGACTTCTCCGGTTCCTAGTCGGGAAGGTTTCAAATATTACTTATTATTTCTTGATGATTTCTCCCATTTTCTTTGGGTTTTTCCCATCACTTTTAAGTCTCAAGTTTTTGATCATTTTGTGCAATTTCATAAGTTTGTTAAGACTCAATTCAATATGCCTATCAAAATTTTCCAATGTGGCATGGGTCGTGAATTCCATAACACCCAATTTCACTCTTTCTTTGCCAAACTTGGCATTCATTTCCGCTTCTCTTGTCCCTACACCTCCTCACAAAATGGCAAAGCGGAACGTGTCATTCGCACCATCAACAACATGATGCGATCTCTTCTTTTTCACGCTTCCATACATCTCATTTTTTGGCCTCATGCCCTTGGTATGTCATGCTTCCTTCTTAACATCCTTCCCTCCACCACAATCCAAAATCAGTCACTTGCCCAAGTGTTTTGCCATTCAACACCGTCTTATGTTCACCTCCGCGTTTTTGGGTGCCTTTGCTACATAAATCAAAACGCAACCATAGCCCACAAATTAACTCATCGATCCACTCCTTGTTTTTTCTCGGCTACCCTAACCATCATCGAGGTTATAAATATTTGGACTAAAATTCAAATAAAAGTATCTTACCCAAACACGTTACCTTCAATGAGTCGGTTTTTTCATTTTCTCAATCCACAAAACCGTCTTCTTCAGTTTCTAGACTGCAGAAAAATGATTTTTGTATGACTCCATATCAAAGAGCCTAACAGATTACATCTCAGGCCCGTGTCAATCCGGCCCAACATAGCAGTGACACGCCCTCCCCATCCCCCTGTTAATGCCTTCTGATTTAGGCCCATCCCCAATCCAAATTCCAAACAGGCCCACACCTCCCTCACACTGTGAAGCTCCCCCTGCCTCGCCTCTCTCACGAGCTGGCCCAGTCCCCTTACTCGTTGGCCCAATCACCTCATACGCTGGCCCAACTCCCCGCTCCCCCTCCCCAGGCTCACCCAACCCATATGTTGCCTCCTTTAGGGAACCTCCGGCACATCCCACACCAATTAATCAGCCCCTTCCATCCGCACCCCCTCTAAATATATCCCAACCCAACCGACCCACTCCTCTATCTCGTAGCGGTATTTTTAAACTCAAACCCATCTTTGATCTAAACACCACCACATCAAACGCCCTTTCCCCTCTACCGGCCACGTCCCATAAGTCGGCTCTCCAAGATCCAAAATGGACCACTGCAATGGTCGATGAATATCGAGCCCTTATACGAAATGGTACTTTGGGTTCTTGTGGCTTGTCCTCCCCGGACAAATATTGTCATGTGCATGTGGATTTTTCATCATAAGCTAAGGTCTGATGGGTCTCTTGATCCCTTATACGAAATGGACCGCTGCCATGGTCATAAACTAAGGCTACAATCTGGACGGTTCTCAGTCTTGTTGTGTCGCGATCTTGGCCTATTCAACAACTCGACGTTAAGAATGTCTTTCTCCATGGGCATCTCAACGAGACGGTACACATGTATCAACCTCCAGGGTTCGTTGACTCTACTCGCGCATCTCATGTCTGCCTTTTGAAGAAGTCGTTATATGGTCTCAAACAAGCTCCCCGGGCTTGGCATCAACGTTTTGCAGGTTATTTGATCAACATCGGCTTTATAGGTAGTAAGAGTGATTCTTCCCTTTTTATCTATAAACAGGGCACTAATATTGCTTATCTACTCCTCTATGTTGATGATATTATCTAACAGCTTCATTTGATGAACTCTGCACGACTCTCACTACTACTTCCCTCAGTAAAGAGTTTGCTATGTCTGATCTCGGGCAATTATCCTATTTTTTAGGCATTTATGTTCAACGCTCATCTTCAGGTCTGTTTTTGTCTCAAGACAAATATGCTTGAGAGATTGTTGCACGGGCAAAGATGACTGCTTGTAAACTTGCGGTCACACCTGCTGAAAGCTCAATTAAGCTCAGTGCCTCTTTTGGAATACCTGTCATTGATCCGGCTTTATATCGAAGTTTGACAAGAGCACTTCAGTATCTTAACTTCACCAGACCTGACATCAGTTTCACCGTCCAGCAAATATGCTTATTCAATCATGACCCTCGTGAGCTGCACTTAGCTTCTTTCAAGCGCATCATCCGCTACATCTTTGGCACGTCTTCCTTAGGTATCACCATTTCTCCATCCCAAAATCGGATCGTACTGCCTATACAGATGCCGATTGGGCTGGATGCCCTGACACACGAAGGTCAACATCAGGTTACTATGTCTTCTTCAACGACACCCTCATCTCATGGTATACCAAAAGGCAATCTGTAGTTTCCAGGTCCAGTGCATATGCAGAATACAAAGGGGTTTCCAATGTTTTCTCTGAGTGTTTCTGGCTACGCAATCTTTTGCTTGAACTTCACTGTCCGCTTGCCAAGGCGTATATCGTCTACACTGACAACATATCTGTAACTTATCTTGCCAGCAAACCAATTCAACATCAGAGGACAAAACATATTGAAATTGACATTCATTTTGTCCGAGATAATGTTGTCCGAGGTCATGTTCGAGTTCTTCACGTCCCTTTAGCATTTCAGTATGCAAATATTTTTACAAAAGGCCTTCATAGACAATTGTTTCTAAGTTTTAGATTCAGTCTCACTGTAATGCCTCCTCCAGTTTCGACTGCGGGGTATGATAGAATATGTAATTATTGAGGTCTACATTTTGAAATTATGTAAATACGTTTCATCTATTAATACAACTCATCTGACGATGGAAACCCCAAGGGGAATTTACTCAATCTCTCATATTCTCACAACTTTTTATTAATTTGTCTAGCTCCTCATCGTCCACAGTTTTCTTAACGTGTCCTTATGGAACCTAAACCGACTATGGAGGTCATCAAATCGGCCCTTCCATATGCCGGCACCAAGTCTCACTTTCAGCTTCTTCCATCATCAATCTTCATCGTCTCCCGTTCTTTCTTTCTCGGGTTTATTGATTTCGGTCTCAGGTATACTCTTAATTTTCATCATATCTCTTCTTCGGCCTTATCTTCTGTGATTGCGATGCCGTCGGGTTCCACCATCCGCTTCTCCGCCGGAGACAACCTTCACCAAGTTCGGTTTTCTGCCCGAAGTGAACTCTGAATGTCTTTGGCTCAGTTTCTTCCCTGATTTGGCCCTTTTCTTTCCTGAATTCCATGCCAAAAGTTTGTTCCTGGATTGGTCGAGGGCTTTGTTCATTCCGTCCTTGTTGCTTCGAAAGCCGTAATTCGCCGTTCTTCTATTCCGGCCTTGTTGCTCTGAACCGAATCGGATTCTCCTGCTTCTCTATCGGACAATTTTGAGGATGATGGGTATAAGTTTTGATCTTCTATGCTTGTTTAGATCTCTCTGCTTCGTTATCAGTCAACATTGAAACTCCACAGGTAGTCTAACTAAATATGATCGGTGAATATTGTCAGTTCCGGCTTCAAACGGTATCACACGTTTCTTTTTGAAATTTGAAGGTTTTACTGATAATGATAATATGTTTTTTATGGAATTTTTAGGTTTTAGAGAAACCGGTAAATTGATTACTCGATTCATGCACTTTAGGTGTTTGATTATATGCTTGAAAGAAAATTCCTCTACGCTTTCAAGTATTCATTTGAAATTTTTATGCAAGCCTATTTGATTGGCTTGTAGATCAACAAAATAAGTCGTTTATTGTTGGTAAATGGCATATAGGGAAAGCAATCAACATACTTGATATTAATGGGTTTGAATCATTTCAGGTATAATCTTTGAGATTTTTTAAATAGTTCAAGTAATTCCTGTGTTCTATACATTTCTCATTGATATTGTGATTGTCATTCTCAAGGAAATAGTAGGGATATGTTGTATTATGCTAGTGTTCTATACACCTATCTTCTTTGATTAAGATAGGTGTATTCCCTTCCAAGTTCTTTCTTGCTTTCATTTTTTCATTGAATTAATATTTTTGATCCTCTTTATTATGCATGTGTTCCATCTAGAATTCAAAGCGAATGACCTACATTTTCAAGGTCACTTTCCTTACCTAAGATGCTCACTCCGAGGACAAAGAAAGAAATATAAGTACCGGTTACCCCCTAATTCACATTCGAATACGGAATCTCTTCGTAGTGGAAGCATAAGTGCTCCATTTCATTTACATGTGAGGCTAAAATGCTTTTTTTGTCATAACAAAACTCCATTTTCCACTATTTGTTGTGACAAGTAGATATGTTTTTTTAGTATAATTTGTATTTTGATATGCTGAAGTTGATATTATTTTCTATTTTACATCCAAAAGAAACTCAGAAATACATAACTCGTTCGCAGTCTGTTCCTGCTAATAAAGAAAGACGGCCTGGGTCAATAGACACATTTATCCGCGTTGTGTCATCACCTCAGCTAAAGACAATGATACTCTTACTACCTCAAATACAATTGTAATTGTAAGCAAGAGTATGCATCATTTTTCAAGTAAAGTTTATGTAGATTTTCATTACATAGTTCTGATCAACTTCTTCCTTATATTTCAGAGAATGATGAGTTTATATGAATCATATTCTCTGTTTGCAAGAAGATTATGAGAAGATTATACACATATTACCATGACCTTCTTTTCTTGAATGCAAAATGAATTTGCTTTCTCAATTTTCATATATGCATTGGGAGTGTTTCAACATTTGATTTCTTGCTTTATATAACTCATGTCAACGACATTGAATCCATGATATGTGGAGCTCTTAATTCCTCAATTACAGTTTCTTGATGTTGAAGGTGCTCAAGCTAAGCTATGAGACCTGTCAAGGATTTTCATCGACACACTTATTGAAGGAACATGATTTCTTGTTAGTTGGAGTACCAAAGACTACTATGTATATTGTTGAATCTTTTCACCTTCTCCCTAATATGAACCTTTTCTTCCTTATTATGACTTTAGTATATTTTTTTTTAGCTACGTATCTTTTACTAAGAAATCAAAGGTCATTCTTCCCTTTTTAAACTTGAAAGTTTATGATGATTAGGACTAAACGGTTTACTATGATAGTATGATCTTTGATTTCTCACCATGATTTCTCACCAGTTCCTCTGATATTAAATAGGATGTTCTGGTTCCTTCTCTCATGAGCAAATGTTGTGAATTCTCTTCAACTACTTTGACCATGGTTCTTGGCATACCCATCAGGCCAATGCTTGCAAAGTAAAGTTTCAACATTTCCTTACCTGCTAGCACATGTGAGCTCTCTCAGGGTGACGGTTTCATCTTTATTTAACTTCTGCTATGCCTCAAAGCTGACTAGGGATGAGGATCGGTTCAAAACCGCAAACCGTACCGAACCGCAAACCGCAATCCTAGAAAACGTGAACTGCACGTTTGCGGTTTTGCGGTTTTTTTGCTGGTTGCGGTTTGTACCATGATAGGTGATGGAATCACTATCATTTAGGATAGTTTTTAGAGTCTTTTTATTGCATTAGTGTCGGTTTATGCTACTAACTCCTTGGTCCAGAAGAAGAAGACTAAAAGAAGATAAAAAAGGAGTTATAAGCACTTAGGAGTGAAGATCATTCACGAAGCAAAGCTTATGTTGTTTCACCGCCCCCGCAGAGCCTTGTCACCGTCCCTGCGGGTGACACCATACTCCGGAGCGCCCCCTGCGCCTTCGCCAGCGCCAGCCACGAAGACTATCACCGCACCTGCGTCAACCCTTGGCGCCCCTGCGGTGACTTGCCCTGAAGAAGCGAAGACCAGTGCCCCTGCGCCTCTGCCTGCGCCTCAACCTGGGAGTTGGAAGATGAAGAGTCTGTGTCACCGCCCCTGCGTCGACACTAGGACGCCCCGGCGGCTTGGCATAAAAAACGACAAGAAGTTGAAGAGTCAGACGTTTGAAGAGCATTAAAGATCCGCCCCTGCGGAATTGTCTAGCTGCTCCTGCGGCCATGAAGAAGATCAAGCGTTTTTGCCTTCATCGCCCCTGCGGAGCTGAAGGCCGCCCCTACGGTTCAACGACAGAAAATTTACTTCGGTTGTTTACACCACCTTTATGGCATTAAAGGTGGCTGTTTTGGGCCGGCCATTTACTTCTATTTAGTGTCAATTATAGTATAAATAGACTTAGGTTTGATAGACTTAATAGGGAATTTTTAGAATTCACTTTTCCATTAAAACTTTCTTGCTACCTTTGTAATGAGTTGCTAACTCCCTTGCTACATTGGGTTGGTTTGAAGCTGCATTGTTACCTTGGTTGTAAGTTCTTTCTAATATAAGTTTTCATTCAGTAATTCTTTGTGTTTCCTTGATCTCCATTGTCTAATTGCATGTTTTACTATCACTTGAGATTGATCACCTTAGGTCCTAAAGTGCATGCAAAGAACTAGGATTAATAGATTCCGGGTTCGGGTCTTTAATCTAGTAGTAAACTTTAAGTAATAACGGGTTGTAATTGTTTAAAGAAAAAGGAACACAAATATAAAGATAAGTTTAACGGTTTTAATCTTTTCTTTATATCCCTTCGTCTTTGTTTGAAAGCTAACTTGTTATTTGTTCTTGTAGGTTTACGGAACACTAACCTGTTAAGTTGTGTTGATGCCGGTTGGCACAACACATATATATGATCGAGACGGGAGATTACTTGAAAACTTGTAAAAGGAACTCACCAAAGTAGCAATCGCATGCTTAGAATCAACCTAGTGTAGATTCACCCATCATTGTCTTACTTGTTGCGTTATTTGTTTTCATAATTTTTTGTGTGCATCAATTCAATCAAAACCCCCTTTATATAATCAATAATTGTATTTAATAATACCAAACTCTCTTGGGTTCGACCCTTGCTTAACCACTATACTCATTTTAGTGCTAAGTCGGGATTATATTTTGATAAGATAAAACGACCTCTAGATTAGAGTCTTGTCATACCACAATAACAAAACTTGCGGTCCGCAAACCGAACCGATTAAGTGCGGTTCGGTTGGGGTTTGGACCACAATTTGCGGTTCGGTTCACCGAACCGCAAGATATAGGTGCTACTGAGTGATCCGGACGGTGTGGATGCCTTGCAAGATGATGGTCGAATGCGCCTTATCCTCATTTAGATCACTTGAACACAAGACTCTAGATTAGAGTCTTGTGTTCAAGTGATCTAAATGCTCACATAAGACATCATATGTGAGACACAACATGATGGTCGAATGCGCCTTATCCTCCTGAGTGACCATCTTAGCAACATCTCCCTTTTCCTTACCAAATATATTCCTTGACAACGGCCCCATAAGCCCTATTGTTTCAGTATACTCACATCTTGATTTGCACATACTAAAACTATTTCTCCCTGTGAACTTGTCGATCTTCGTGTTAAAAGAAGACATCTTTCTCCTATATTATAGAAAAGCAAAGAACCTAAATCTCTGATGCCAATTTGTTGTGCGGAATTAAAACAACAAAGACGACACACACAAATTTATAGTGGTTCACCCAATAATGACTACGTCCACCTTCTAGAGAGATTTTATTGAGGAGTTTCAAAATACAAATAAACAAATAATTGGAGGCATATAGAACACTACAATATCTAGAGTACAGAAGTTCTAGGTTATACTTGATCACCACGCATAAGACTAAGTCAAACAATAACGACTCAAATTGATGTCACGCCCAATTCAAGGCATATCAACACGCTATATATATGGACCCTCCTAACTGTGGTGAATTCATCAATCTCACACGAACCTATAAGCATGAATCATCTAAACATTCAATCCCTTCTTAAAAATATTTTTTTCCAACACCCGTGGTTCTTTGAGAATATGACATTTGAACTATTTTAAGGGAATGACAATTGAAACCTTTTGTTAAGATAGTATTCAAAACACGCAACAATATCGTCCTACATTACATCAACAAAAAAATATGCATAAATTTTAAATCTTTTCTTGACAAATATCCGTGTAAGACACGGGTTGTCGGACTATAAACTAAGTATATATAAAAACATATTCTCCATTTAGGTTTGACAAAGATCAATATTGCATCCCGTCTAAATAAATAATATGGTAATAGTATAAATGTAAAGTCACCTTGTTTGACTACACCCCCTCGTACTAATGCACATATGACAAGTGTCATGCAGCCTAACCCATTTGACTCGTTATACATTCAAAATAACATAAGGTCAATGAATACTCACAAAACCATCGGAAGCATTACAACCGTCGATCAACAGTGGCATAAACCTTGTCCGTTAGATTCAAATCTCTCAGCCACTTAGCCCCACCAAAACGCGTCGTCTCCCGCCTTCTCTTTCCTTTCCTTGCAATTACCTCGCAATTCGCAAGCTACACAGCACCACAATCTGCTCTCAACATTCCCCCAATTTCTTCCTCCAAAGTCTTCCATGGCAGAACCTCAATTCCTTCTTCAAGACTATATAAAAGCTCCATTCCGTCTCTTCCACCCTCAGAGTCCCCATCCGAAATTTGCGATTTGCTATATTCAGTGGCCAAAACTAAAACGCCTGAGAGACCCGAGTTATAGGGCTTCAAACAAGTTAATCATTACTTTTGTTTGATGTCTGGTGTGGCGATGCAGAATCATGCAGCAGGTTCCTCTCAATTTACCGATTTTCCGGCAGCTTTCACCTTCGGTGACCAGTTTATCCAGTATAACATCTTTGGAAATATGTTCGAGGTCACGTCCAAGTATCGCCCGCCGATCATGCCCATCGGACGAGGAGCCTACGGCATTGTCTGGTAATATTTATTTCTCTTTATATGTTCGAGATTTTGTTAGGCTTTTCTCGAATTTCTATCGAGATGACGTTACTCACTATTTTGTTGTTATTGATTGTAGTTCGGTTTTAAACACGGAAACGAACGAGATGGTAGCTATGAAGAAAATAGCGAACGCTTTTGACAATTACACGGATGCTAAGCGTACGCTTCGCGAGATTAAGCTTCTTGGCCATTTTGATCACGATAATGTATGTACTTTCTCCCTCACATGAATTTCTGGTTTTATGTTTACAAAACTCCATAGTATGGTTAATGATTGGGCCAATTTTGTGTATAGCTTCATATGGTGCAATATTAGTTTTAAAGTCAAGAGTTGCCAAAAGACTTCATATTATCTTTTTATAAGCAGTCACTCAGTCAGAAGATTTTCAATCATCAGTGAGTCATATGGATTCTAGGCCAAATTTGCGCACAAGTGAACAACTTCATATTTGTTTGCGATTTTCCATTCAAATCCCATGCCAAAAGGCTTCACATAATCTGTTCGTAAGCAGTCCATTCAAATCCCATGAGAATTCGCATGCTGTTGTGCTAATTAGATGGGCTGTTCTGTTGTTCTAAGCTTGAATTCTCCTTCATGAACAGGTTCTAGGCTTAAGAGATGTTGTTCCTCCACCACTACGGAGAGAGTTCACAGATGTCTACATTGCAACTGAGCTGATGGACACTGATCTTCACCAAATAATCCGGTCCAATCAGGTTTTATCGGAGGAACATTGTCAGGTAAATTTTTGTTATTGTTATGGTGTAACATTAGACACAGCAGCCTAATTTTTTAATTTAGTTAACAAATGCCCTACTTGCAGTACTTTTTGTACCAACTTCTTCGAGGGCTTAAGTACATTCACTCTGCAAGTGTCATTCATAGAGATTTAAAGCCTAGCAACCTGTTGATAAATGCAACCTGTGATCTAAAGATTGGTGATTTTGGGCTATCACGGTCAACTTGTGAGAATGAACACATGACTGAGTATGTTGTGACCAGATGGTATCGAGCTCCTGAGCTTTTGCTTAACTCTTCTGAATATACATCTGCCATAGATGTTTGGTCTGTGGGTTGCATCTTTATGGAGCTAATGAACAGGAAACCTTTGCTTCCGGGCAGAGATCATGTGCACCAAATGCGTCTGTTGACAGAGGTAACATATACCACATGCTTATTCACATTTGCTTTGATGACACAGTAGCAAATTATAGTGACCAACATGCTTATATGCTTTGTTTACTTTCCTCAGCTGCTTGGGACGCCTCTTGAATCCGATCTTTCCTTCCTTCAGAATGAAGATGCAAAAAGATACATTCGACAATTGCCCCAACAGCCTCGTCAGAAGTTAGCTACGGTTTTCCCACATATCAATCCAATGGCAATTGATCTGATTGAGAAAATGTTAACATTTGATCCCAACCGACGCATAACTGGTAGGTTTCTATTTTTCGATAAATGTAAATTAGTTCCTCAATATTGAAGATGGTTTGTCTGCATTTTTTGCAGTTGAAGAATCGCTATCTCATCCGTATCTTGCAAGACTACACAATATAGAGGACGAGCCTATATGCAGAGAGAAATTCTCTTTTGAATTTGAGAAAGAAGCCATGGGAGAAGAGGAGATAAAGGAAATGATCTATCAAGAATGCTTAGCGTTTAATCCAGAGTATGCATAACGTAGGAAGCAAACCTAAGGTAAAAGATTGAAGCAGCGTAGGTAGCAAAGCAAGCTGTAGGATGAAAGGGTTACTAAAGGGCAAATGAAGTTTGAGAAGATGTTGTGTTGTAATATGAAGTTTGGCTATTACAGGGCAAATGTAACGAGTTTTAGATAGTTTTTGTTTTGTCTAGATGAGCCAACTTACATGAATAAATTACCATAGTCTTCCGAGTTAAATATTGCTTTCGTAATTCACATTGTTAATTGTATTTATGTATTATTTTGCAGTAGGATATTCGTCATGTGAAGTAACGATGGCCTTTATTTTAAAAAGATTATCCGAATCAAGGCCATAAGTGATTGCCCATAGTGCAGTAGATATGGTAGAGATGGTTCCCCTATTAAGGGTATAGCCGAAAAGATAATGCCCAGTGACCGTGAAGAAAACTGTCTCCACCAGCAACTCCTTGTGAGGCATCAAGGTGTGGTGCGATGTTAAGCTTTACCCCAATGTGGGGGAGGAGGGAGCCAAATGTCTTGGATGTGGGAGGGTATATGTCTTCTTGTGAGAATTAGAGAGATTGAATAAATTCCCCTTCGGGTTTCCGTCATCAGACGGCTTGTATAAATAATAAACAGAGTTTACATAATTACAAAAGGCAACCCTATATTTACATATATTTACATATTCTATCATACCCCCGCAGTCGAAACTGGAGGAGGAATAACAGTGAGACTGGATCTAAAATCTAGAAACAGTTGTCGTGGAAGGCCTTTTGTAAAGATATCTGCGTATTGAAAAGATGAAGGCACATGAAGAACTTTGACGTGACCTCGAGCAACCTTGTCTCGAACGAAATGTATGTCAATCTCAATGTGTTTCGTCCGCTGATGTTGAACTGGGTTGCTGGCAAGGTAAGTTGCAGAGATATTATCCGTGTAGACAATGGATGCCTTGGTAAGCGGGCAGTGAAGTTCGAGCAGTAGATTGCGTAGCCAAGAACATTCAGAGACAACGTTGGCAACTCCCCTATATTCTGCTTCTGCACTTGACCTGGAAACAACGGATTGCCTTTTGGCAGACCAGGAGATCAGAGTGTCATTGAAGAAAACACAGTAACCTGATGTTGAGCGTCGGGTATCCGGACATCCAGCCCAATCAGCATCTGTATAGGCAATGAGATCCGATTTTGGTGAAGGTGAAATGGTGATACCTAATGACGATGTGCCCGAGATGTATCTGATGATGCGCTTGAGGGCAGCGAAGTGTGCTTCACGCGGATCATGCATGAATAGGCAAATTTGCTGAACCGCAAAACTGATATCAGGTCTGGTGAAAGTAAGATACTGGAGGGCACCTGCTAAGCTCCGATATAATGTTGGATCACTGACAGGTGGTCCAGAAGAAGCACTGAGCTTAACTGAGGTTTCAGCTGGTGTGACTGCAGATTTACACGCTGTCATTTTAGCCCGTGCAACAATTTCCCTAGCATATTTGTCTTGGGACAAAAATAGACCTGAAGAAGATCGTTGAACAGAGATGCCCAAAAAATAGGAAAGAGGGCCAAGGTCTGACATAGCAAACTCCTTACTGAGTGAAGCAGTGAGAGTTGTGCGGAGGGCATCAGACGACGCAGTGAGAATAATATCATCAACATATAATAATAGATACGCAAGTTGATTCCCATGCCTATAGATAAATAGAGAAGAATCGCTCTTACTGCCTATGAAGCCAATGTTGAGCAAATAGCCTGCAAAGCGTTGATACCAAGCCCTAGGTGCCTGTTTTAGTCCATATAAAGATTTCTTTAATAAGCATACGTGAGACGGACGTGAGGAGTCAGCAAAACCAGGAGGTTGAAACATGTAGACAGTTTCGTTGAGATGACCATGAAGAAAAGCATTCTTGACGTCAAGTTGGTGAATAGGCCACGAGCGAGAGACAGCAAGACTTAGAACTGTTCTTATGGTAGCTGGCTTGACCACAGGGCTGAAGGTCTCATCGCAATCTATGCCTATTTGCTGGGAACATCCGTTAGCTACTAGGCGTGCCTTGTACCTCTCCAGGGTACCATCAGATCTGAACTTATGACGAAATAGCCACATACAACGCACAATATTAGTCTGCTCAGGACGAGGAACAAGAACCCAAGTACCATTCCGTATAAGGGCTCGATATTCGTCGAGCATAGCAGCGGACCATTTTGGATCCTGGAGAGCTAATTTGTGGGATGTGGGTATGGGAGATAAGTCGGATGTGGTGGATGTGTGGAGGTCAAAAATTTGACGAGGTTTGAAAATACCGCTTGAAGAGCGAGTATTATGTCGGTGAGGGGCATTAATATGAGGTGAAGGTTGGGGCAATTGGGATGTGTTTTCGGATGTGGGAGGGAGCTGGGCCGGAGGAGGTGAATTCTCAGCAGGAGATGACAGTGGGCCAGCGTGGATGGAGGAGGAGGGGCTGGGCCGGAGGAGAGGCTGGGCCGAAGGAGGAGCTGGGCCGAAGGAGGGGCTGGGCCGGGAAAAGGGAGGCGCACAGGATGTGGGGGGGTTGTCATGTGCAACAATGGGCTGGGCCTGGGTTAAAGGGGCTGCAGCAGTAGGTGCGACAGTGGGCTGAGCTGGGGAGGATTGTTGGGCCTGATGATAACTGGAGCATCTAGGTTCAATATCCGGTTCCGTAGGATTATGACGAAACAGCTCAGGCTTGGAGAACGGAAAAGTGAACTCGTCGAACGTTACATGTCGGGAAATAATAATCTTATTTGATTTTAAGTCCAAACATTTAAAACCGCGGTGGTGATTAGGATATCCTAAAAAAACACAAGGAGTTGTTCGAGGAGTTAATTTGTGGGGGATAGTTGCGCTTTGATTTGGATAACAAAGGCAACCAAAAACGCGAAGATGTTGAAAAGACGGTGTTGAGAGGTACAACACTTGGGTGGGGGATCTATTTTGGATTGTGGTGGATGGGAGAATATTTAGAAGAAAGCATGACATGTCAAGAGCATGAGACCAAAAAGTAATGGGTAAGGAAGCATGAAAGAGAAGGGATCTCATCATGTTGTTGATGGTTCGGATGACACGTTCAGCTTTACCATTTTGTGGGGAGGTATGAGGACATGAAAACCGAAAATTAATGCCATGGAGGGAAAAGAACGAGTGAAATTGATGATTATTAAACTCGCTACCCATGTCACATTGGAAATTTTTAATAGGCATATTGAATTGTGTTTGAATAAGTTTATGGAATTTGACAAACAGATCGAAGACTTGAGATTTGTATTTAATTGGATAGACCCAAAGGAAATGTGAAAAATCATCAAGAAATAACAAGTAATATTTAAAACCTTCCCGACTAGGAACCGGAGAGGTCCAAAGATCACTGTGAATTATGTCAAATGGCGCAAAAGTTTTATTGAAAGAACGTTCAAACGGGAGCCTATGGTGTTTCCCAAGTTGACAAGCATGACATAAAGAGGAGGCGCGCTCCTTATTAAAATCAAGAAAAGAAAATTTCCTAAGAACATCTAGAACTGGAATGCCGGGATGACCTAGTCGAGCATGCCAGAGACTCGATGATTGAGCAGAAAAAGCCTGAGCAGACGCAGAACCTTTGGTAACTGGATAAAGATCCCCAGAGCTATTGCATCTCAGACGGGTTATCCCTGTGTGTAAATCCTTCACAGAAAATCCAAACGGGTCAAATTCAATGCTGGCTTGGTTATCGGTTGTAAATCGACGAACAGATACAAGATTTTTGACTAATTTGGGTGCAATAAGGACTTGGGATAGATGGAGAGGTTTGGTAGGTGTGGGGATGTTAGCGTCACCAAGACCTGTAGATGGTATCCGCATGCCATTTCCGACAATAATCGAATTTAATAAACCATTATACGAGATGGACGAGAGGTTACCTGAATCGTTCGTCATGTGAGACGTAGCACCGGTGTCCATGTACCATAGGTTGTCATCGGGATTCAACGTCATCGATGCAAATGCGTGATCGACCGTAGTGGGCTGCAGGAAATTAGCTGGATATGCAACGTGGGCCTGCTGGCTGTTGGTTTGCATAGGAGCTGGGCCCAAAACTCCCTGCTGGGTCGGATAAGGGGCTGGAGGGGGCTGCAGCTGGGCCGAATGGAAGCTGGGCCACTGGGCTGAACTCCACTGGGCTGGCGTGTTATTTGGGCCGGTCTGCACAGGCAGCCATCCGAACCCAGGGCGAAACACAAAGCGCATTTGCCCTTGTGGATTGCCGCCGCCGGATGTTCTGTTGCGCCCTTTCCGTCCCTTGCCTCGACTCCGGGAGCCGCTGTCTTGCTGGCCGGTGGTGGTGGCGCCGCGGTCGCCGGTGGATGCGGGTTTGTTCGAACTTCCAGCAGCCGCGAGAGCCGTAGCGTCTTTGTCATGGACTTGCTGTTTTGCCATTCGAGTTTCTTCAAGTATGAGTTGTGAGCGGGCTTTGTGAAAAGACGGCAACGGATCTGATTGTTGAATGTAACTAGCAGTGGCGTTATACTCTGCAGGTAAACCGGACAGTAATTGAAGAACTAACCGGTTGTCGGAGATTGGGGAGTCAACACCCTTGAGTTGATCAGACAAGGCTTTCATGTGTTGACAGTAGGCGGATACTGAAGCAAAAGACGCCAATTTGCAATTGGAAAATTCATGTTCCAAATAGACGGCGCGGGTGTGCTTATTATCCTGAAAAATATCCTGAATGCGACCCCAAGCTTTAAGGGCGGTGTCTTCAGGATCAAGAATTTGAAGAAGAATATCTTTGGAGACCGTACTGTAAATCCATTGCAGAACGGTGGCATCAACTTGCATCCAAAGAGCATCATCAATGTCGGCTGGGCGAGGAACTTTGGCGTCAATATGATCCAAGACGTTATGTGCCTTGGCGGTGACGCGAAAGAGAGTGACCCATGACGCATATGGTGTATCATGATCAAGAACAAGAGCAATGTTATTCTTGATATTGGAGATTCCAAGTGCGGAATGAAACGTTTGTTTCTTGTCTGTCGACATTGGATAGTGAAAGACGGCGGAAACGTGAAAAAAAGGTGAAGAGAGATTTATGGATCTGAACCCTCTGATACCATGTGAGAATTAGAGAGATTGAATAAATTCCCCTTCGGGTTTCCGTCATCAGACGGCTTGTATAAATAATAAACAGAGTTTACATAATTACAAAAGAGAGATGGGGGTCGTACGCAAAGCAGCAGCCTAGTAGCCCTGGGTGGTCTGACTAACCAACTGGGGCACATCAACAATCATATCCACAGGTTGTAAAAGTTGAGCTCCATTTCTTCCCCTTGCTTAGGTTCAGAGTCATCCAAGGCTGCATTTCTGAGGTAGAGAGGAAACTAGTAGAGACAATATACGACAAAACATTCTGCCAGATTCTTGCAACTTGATAACATGTGCATGTAGGGCTCAAAGGGGCAAGAGAGAACGTTGATATGTGTCTCCGAACCCTATTGACGTTAGTCAGGAGGCATTCATATCTCAAAAGATACCCAAAATGGCGTGCTCCTTGTTGTGCCGAAGATCTCCAAATTGATGTCCACAAAAGAGAGTGTGGTTCTTCATCACTGTTAGTAAGCAACCGGATCATGGATTTGGTTGTAAAAATGCACGAGTTTGTAGTGTCCCGGAAAAAGTTGTCATGATCTTCCAGATCTTGAGACACAACAAAAGAGAGTGTGTATTCACTTTCTCCATAATGAATTCGCATTTGGGACGAAGTGAACGTCCATATAAGGTAGGGACTCCCAGCAAAAAAACATGTCATCAGTCAGCTTGATCCCAAGACCAGAACTGAGGCGATGTTGAGTATGTAAAGGGACGTGCTTGGAGAAGAAGATTTCACTTTTATCATAATTGAATTTTTCGCCTGATTGGAATGCTGAGATGTGTGGATTATTGTGTCCCACATCGACTAAATGAATGTGAACCTAACATATATATATCCAAGGGTTACTCCTCCTCCTAAAAGTTAATGTGCGTAGGTTCACTTGTGGCTCACTTATGGCGTGCATCCCCGGCCTCAACAAACGAAATCAAAAAAACAAATGTGATAGCGGAACTCCACCCAGAACAATCGGTTTCCACAACGAATGAGCAATTGTAGATTGTATAACGTGGGACAGGAATTCCATACAGAGAACAAAGAGATAAGGGATAAGGTATCTTCTTGACAAACATCCCGCAACAAGAGAAAGTGCTTGCCTCGTCATTCCATAGCATATGTGTTTTCCCACTCTTTTGACATTGCATAATCAAATCCACCATAGCTGCGGGAAAACCAGCATGCATCACATCATCAGAGTTGACCAAAGGAAAGACCATCTAATTATGTCATAAGCCTTGACAAGATCGATTTTCAATAACATTTAACGACAACTACTACATCTCGTCGTCACTGTACGAAGAACCTCATGCACAATATCCAAATTATCAGTAATATGCCTCTCAAGGGTAAAATTAACCTGAATAGGGGATGTCAAACTAGAGATAAGGGGTTTAAGCCTTTTAATGATCATTGAGCAGGGATATAGGGTGTAATTGTGAAGGCAATGTAGGATGACTGACCTTTGCAATGGGAACTAGTAAAGTATCAGCTAGACCATTCAGAACAACAACCTTTACCTCAGTGACCATATTCAAAACAGTTTTTGTGATACTAGCACCAACCACAATCCAACTCTTATGATAAAAGCATGTTTTGAACCCATCAAGAAGAGCAACCCATCTTAGAATGATTTACGATTTCGTTTCGAAATCAAAAACACTATAATGGATCTAGACTTTATACATGAATCAACCGATATATTCGTATATGAATCGAAGACTAACCTTTTTCCGTGCATCGCAAATCTAACAAGTCCGAATCGATCGTAAGCGTGTATCTTCTCCGTCCTTAATCCTTCCCTTTTACCTTCACTTTTAGTTAATCTCTAATGGATGAGATTAATCTTTAATTAACTCACTAATTACTTTTAGTTTTTAATGTCCAGTGGCGTCACTTTTCATGCGCAATGCAACCATTTACTTCTATATATATATATATATATATATATATATATATATATATAGGGATAGGATCAGGTGAGAATAAGAGTTACGGTAAGAAATGAGAACGTTTATGAACCACACAATTTAAATAATTCAACGGTTATGATGAGATCTATATATAGCTACTAACTAATCAAATATTACGTATTACCTTATTAATACGGTGAATAATGTTTTACCTTAATCACCGAATCTTACAATTATAAACATATAATACTAAATTGAAAAGTTTCCGGTCATCTTCCCAAAAATTGCACGACTCTTCAAACCGTTCAACACTGAAATTATAATAATGAACTCGTGTGCACAACAAGGACAACTTGCACTACTCGTACAATCAACAAATACGCCTTGCACTACTCGTGCAATCCCAAATTTATGGCAATAATATTATTTTCTAATGTTCATGCTAATTTTTATTATTTGTTTATAGATTTAAGAAGTCGTGTAGGTAGGAGTATTCTTGTTAACTTTTTTATTTATATATTTTTAAACGTGCAATATACTTTTATTACTTAAGTCTTGAATAGTGCACATATAATAGTTAGGTGAATAGTATGTATATTACTAATAATCAACAAGCACGATTTAAAATTTTCAACACTAATCAACGATATAACATGCACGATTAATTCTATAAACTAAATCTCTTATGCACGAATTTATATTTCCGTGCACCCTTAACTACCGATTATTGCTTTCCATAATCAAATGCGTATAATATATACTTACCATATGCACGTTGTCCGTAATAACTTATGCATCACCGTCTCCTTATATGGAGAATGAATCCGAGCCATCCATGCATTAATCTAACGATCTATAAGTGTTCTTATTTCTTACTGTAAAACACGTTCTTACCTGATCCTATCCCTATATATATATATATATATATATATATATATATATATATATATATATATATATATATATATATATATATATATATATATATATATATCCTTACTATACTAAAAGTGAGAGTTCCCCAAATGAATAGGGGAATTCCGATTTTACCCTTATATCTTGTATTTTACTGTTTTGCCCTTACTCATTTTCATTATTTACTATCCGCTAGGTTCTTATTATACACGCGTCATCGTTCTTCTTGTACTACAGTTTTGGAATTTGCACCGCTTTTGCCTCCATCACCTTCACACCGAAACTTCTTCAAGACTCCAACCATTTCCCTTTGTACTGTCTTCTTCCTCTCTGCCGTCTTTTAGATCAGATTTAGGTCCTCCTGATCTTCACGGAATGGAGTCATCGGAACCTCAAGATGCCATTTCACTTCAATCGCTCCAAAAATCATAGCACTTCCACTCTTATGAGCCATCCGATCGACTCGAAAATTAGGGCTATTGTCGAAAGCATCGGCGTCACTTTTTCCTCCGGTTCCCTCCCCTTTTTCCCTCCGGTTCTCTTCGCTTCGGCTTCGGAGGCGTGATAGGGTTTCGCCACCAACATCCGCTGAGAACTCGGCTTTAGTGGCTCCTGTTGTTAACCACTTAGCCACTATGTTAACCTGAACATGCTCACTGCATGATTGCTCTTTTGTCATTGCTTTTGTGCTTCACTCTGTTGTATTGCCATTCATTGGAAATGATCTGGGTTTTCATGTATGTGTTACATGTGAAATTTTATATATTTAAACAGATAATTGGATTTGTTTGGGTTTCAGGATATGGATAGGTTGAAGGCGACTTTCGAAGAGAACGTCTCCAAGCACCGGAACACAGATTCGTTAAAGCAAGAGGTAACTATTTGGAGTGGATCAGTTAATGCTTACTCATTTCCTTTCATACTTAAAATTCCATGTTTGAAGCAGACTCTACAGCTGGAGAAAACATTACAAGATCAATTTCATGTTCGTAGTACTCTAGAGAAAGCATTGGGTTCTGGATCTTCCTCTTGTGATACCAACCAAATTTCAATGCCAAAGGTGATAACTAATACCTCTATTTGATGTAACTATTTTTCTTATGTCACTATCTCTATACTTCTTTAAGATCCTGAATCCATCTCTTGCCCAAACCCGATTCATTAGCCCTCACGTGCTTTCAAATCCAGATCCCTTTGTTTGATTTTGAATGAGTGTCGGAAAATAACTCAAAGTGCTTGAAGCTCCTACGAGAAAGGAAGCAAGTTTCAACAAAGAGGTTAGTGCATTGAATTTAGATAACAAAGTTTCTTAGTGTTACTGTCGATTCTCACTTCAATCTTCCCACTCTTCTTCACTAATTCAATATCTCATCGTAGTTTCCTCTGTAAATGGTGATTCCTCACTCCTCAGGCAACCACTCCTGGTCAGGTGTCATTCAAATCTTGCTTAGCAGATTTCGTTCTTACTGTTTGCGGATCAATTCGTGCATCATGTTGTGCATGATATTAAACCGTTGATATTTGTCTCTGTACTCTTGGGTTTTTATTTTTTCTTATGCTACTACATTACAATTTGGTAAAGATGATATCCGGGTCTCTTTTCTTCTTCGACTTGTTGGAGTAATCAAAGCTTGATTCTACTCTGATTTTTTGGAGTACAGAAGAAACTCATCCTCTTTCAATGAGTGAGTCGAAGTGTATTTCCATATTTTAGTGCCTTTTCGGTTAGTCTTAGTGAGTTATCATTCTGTCGGTTACGGAATTAAACCAGAGGTGGGACTGAGTAGTAATTTAGGATGCATTTGGTATATTAAATATTGTAGAGACTTTCAAGATTTAGACCCACATTAGTTTAACAATGTTACATGATTTAGGATTAATAAATAGAGGTGTTGACTTCAAAATCAAAAGCAAGTTGAGTGGTATTATCTTCCTGAACTTGCATTGTATATACTCTATATTACTATCATATACCTTTTGTCCTTGTTAGGCTATATTCATAATTATTCAGTCATTTTAAGAGAAATTGAGGCTATAGTTTGGAACTTTGAATCCCCTGAGAATAGTTTATGGACTTTTTTTTCAATTTTATTTTCCCATACTTGAATATGCGATTTTGCTTCAACATGCTCAGTAAACTTTATGAATTTTCTAGGATGGTGTTGTTTCCCAGTTGAAGTCTGAGATTTAGAGTTTGCAAGCTGAACAAAAGAAAGAAAAATAAAAATAAAATGATAGGTATATACCCCTACTACTTAAGGTCATCTCAAAATTTGTCATTCACAAACCTTGAGTTATATTAATGCCCTTCTATGTATTAGGAAAACTTTGAAAAGGAGGTTACTCACAATACTCTTATACATGGACTTTGCAAAGAACTAAAAATTCAAGAGGCTTTGGAACTGTTTGACAGAATGAAGCTGTAGGGTTTGAAACCTGATGCAGGTTCTTGGCTGTTGTTTTTTTACTCGATTGATTTTGAACTTGATTTTGGTCATGTACATTGAGCAGATGCAAGTACCCTGAATTTAGTATATTTAAACCATCATGTTGTGTTTGAAGTATCAGTTTTCATCCCTTTGGTTTTTCCTCGGGAAGTATAGACTTCAATTCAATGTAGATAGGTAAAAGATAAACAATTTAAGCTAATTTGTGCTAATAATTTACTTGTGCCTTCGAAATTCATTCGTATCATGAAAATGTTAGTCTGTTATGTTTTTTTTTATTTGGCTAATTTATGATGAACTATGTAGATGAGCAGGTTGATTTGATTGTTTTAGACTTATAGAAGATACTATTATTTTCTTTAAATACAACTTGCCTTAACTACTCTTGATCATTGGCCAACTCTACAGAGTCATTGGCGCATGCATGTCAGACGTGTTTATTACATCAGAATGAAAAAAGCTGCACTTGTTACGCAGTGTGCTTGGAGAGGAAGGGTAGCACGAAGAGAATTATGGAAGCTTAAACAGGTGTGCTTCCTTCATGTGTGTATTTTTTTTTATGACATGAGGGTTTATATAAAAAATGAAACAATTTTTTTTCCTTTTAACTCATCATGTGACTAAACTTATCAGACTTTTCAGTTCACTACTTCAGTATATTGCATATCATCTGTAAATGTAGAAAAAGTAGACCACGAAAAGGAATCAAACATGACTATCTACATGAAGGATTGTCAATAGGTTATTAAATTGATACAGGAAAGGGACCATCACCTCATCTACATTTTTTTCCATAGGTTTCAAATTTTTTTATCTATTGACATTGGGTTCACTAGATGTGATGATGCTATGACAAACTATAATACATGTCCCACCACTCTTCTTATATACATTTTAGCCATTGTTACTAATTCTAAAATACCTAATTTGCATTTGTACCTCATCTGAACTAGATGCTTGTGTGAAGTTGAAGTTTAATATTTTTTTTCCTGATCAATTTAGAGGCAAGCTTTCTTTTATGATATAATATATTTAAAGAAGTTTACATTGGTATTCCCTTCATAGCCAAACTACTCGTATAAAAGTGACTGGCAAGAAATGAGTCAATAATTCCATGCCAAAATGTCCTAATGGCTTCTGTGTAGTTAGATCTTGTGCATATGATCTCTTTGGGCGTGGGAAAGAGTTTGCATCTATTAGTATGAACTCTTAACAACATCACCCCCCCCCCTAACATTCCAGTTATTTGATTTTTATCCCTGTCTAATTCATCTAAAGCTTCATTCATTTAAGATTTAGTTGACTTTGTGGTTTGTCCAGACAATTTCCTGTTTCATGTAATTAGAAGGTTTCGGTTTGATCTGTTTTCATTTCTTTTGATAGGGCAGAGGTTGTGGGTTGGCCTCCCATAAGATCATTTAGGAAGAACTCATTAGCAGCCACTTCAAAGAATGCTGAAGTAGTTGGGAAATCAGGACCAGGTGCTTTGTTTGTCAAGGTCAGCATGGATGGTGCTCCGTATCTAAGAAAAATAGACTTGAAGGCATATACTACATATCCAGAACTGTCATCTTCTCTTGAGAAGATGTTCAGCTGTTTCACCATAGGTTTGCTTTTTCCGTCCTTGCTTCACTTTGTTTGTCAACTATCGGTGTGTCCTTGATATGTATATCCAATATTCAGTTACTATATTTTGTTTCCTTAGTTGATTTTCACAATGAAAGCAGGTCAATGTGCATCTGAAGGGGCTGTTGGCAGGGAAATGCTGTGTAAGAGCAAATTGAAAGACCTGCTACACAGATCGGAGTATGTCCTTACCTATGAGGATAAAGATGGTGACTGGATGCTTGTGGGTGATGTCCCATGGGAGTAAGATCCAAACTTTTCCCATCATTTTCCCTTCCGTACTTGCATGCTCTTAAACATGACATTTTCATTGGCTACGATTAAGTATTAGGTTAATGGAACTTTTCATTGTTGTATAATATTACTGATCAGGAGTACTTAATTCATGCATAATAGATACAAGGAGAACCGTAGTGGCATGTTGTTTAGGACTAAATTGTAGAGGGTTTTTGGTGTTGTTTTGCTCCATATTGGATGACTAATGCCTTAAAGAGACTTGGTTATTTTTGCGATACTCATGATCGCTAACAAAATAGTTATAGTTTTCAATCCTAGATTTATTAACTGATATCAAGGGATGCAAGGTATTAGAATAGTATAGATCTTATAATATAGATTACTTGGCTGTACACTTGTTTCATAATTTGTGTTTGTGATGTAAGTTAATGGAAAATCAGTTCAAAATTTTAGTAGCTTCTGCAAGTCTACTCACTCATTAGCTTTGGCAGGATGTTCATTGACACTTGCAAATGGTTGAGGATCATGAAAGGCTCTGACGCCATTGGCTTAGGTAATTTATTGCATCCCATATTGAATCTTGTAAAATGTGTGTCATGGCTTTACAATTTTGACGTTAATTCATATAGTTACAATTAGAAATAGCTAATTGTGTATTTTACATTTTACTTACAGCGCCAAGGGCTGTGGAGAAATCCAGGAACAACCTTGTCTGACAGTCGGAAGCATTTTCATCAAACCTAGAGGATAGTAAGGCCAATGCAAGTGAATATCCAGGTTGGGATGGATATGCCGCAGACTTGGGCATCGGATGTTGGTGCTTGGTAGATACCTATATCTTTCACTGATGTATTAGCTATTAGCTTAATGTTACTCTTACCAATTAGTATTTTGTGCTATTGAAGACTTTTTCTGCAGAGTTACAAAATGTTTGATCTAAAGACATTGACTACTACAATTCTTCGTCTGTTGATGCCTCGAATGTAATCTGATGTGTGTAAAGTGCTAAATAATTATGCTTGTTTAATCTGAATGTGATTTTTGAGTATATGCTTCGGCAAAACCGAGTACTTTCTACGACAATGGGTTTGTTTAAGTTTGTATGGGTTATCGGTTTGTGATGGGGTTGTCTGCTTTTAAACTACTAATATATCGAGTTATTAAACATCTCATTCTCCCTCTCCCATACTCAAGTTACAAAGCGAGCTCTTTCCGTAGTCTAATAGCACTTCAATGTAACACCTTTTCTTTTCGATCATTTAACAAAAATTTTTACGTTTCATTTCAACGTGACACCAAATTCATATCAATGTATAGCACATTTCCTTTCAATCATTTAACGATTAATTTTATGTTTCATTTGAAGGTAAGAATTTTTCCTTTCGATCATGTAACGATAAATTTTATGTTTTTAGGTCACGGCGCGCGTTCGTAGCACGCGCGTCCATACTAGTCTTTACTATACTAAATGTGAGAGTATCTCCAATGAATAGAGTGTTTCCAATTTTGCCCCTGCAATTAGATATTTGACTCTTTTACCCTGAATTGTTATGGAAATTACAATCATTGGTTTAATGGAGATGTGTACGTGTTAGTGTAGTAACCCTCCACCACATACCCTTATACGTGTTCTTTCCTACCGACTTAGATATTCTTCGTCTTCTTCTCTTCCTTCTCTGTCAATTAAACATTGTTTCACTAAATCTCTTTTCTCTCTCTCATTTGCCCACACTCCTTCGTCTTCTTCCTATCACCTTGCGATTTCACTGCAAAATCAAACATCAGTCCCGGAGGTTGTGTGTAACTGCCAATGAGTACTTCTTACATGTTTGATTTTGACATGCTTGATTCTGATTTTTGCTTCTTCTTCCTCTTCTGCAGGTTATGGATTTGCGAGGAGCCCTAACATTCTGATGTTCAATCTTTCTGGAAACCTAATTTCAATTTATTTGTCCTGATTTTGTACAGACTTAAGAAGAAGGACGAAACCAGTTCTGGTGATGAATAAGCTGAACAGTTGCCCGAGAGTTGTTTCCTACACCAAACAATTTGGTAATCTAATTTTGCCTCAACCTCTCTTCATTGATTTTGGGTAATTTTCTGGTTCGTTTGTCTTTGAATCTTCATGTTTACTGATATTTTTCAGTTGAATATTGGTGAACAGAAGTTGGTGTTCTTCATGTTTCTGCATGTGTGAATGAGGTGCTGGATGCTTTTGTCAGGTATGTACCACATGTACTCGATGAAATGTCTGAAAAAAATTATTTTGTTTCTTTATCTACTAATTGTCTCATTAAACTAATGTAATATGATAATATAAAGACTGAGATGATTCATCCTCAACAGTGAGCACAAAGGTTGTTTCGCATATGCATCTCTAATTTCTTTTCCTTTTTACACAAGTGTTGATGAACTCAAATTTAGGGGATTTATGTGTCTTGATATTGTCTGAATCTTGTCTGCTTCAACACTAGGAGTGTTGCTAATGATATAGTTACAGATGAACATCTGTTACACATTGATTTCATGCCTGCTGAATGTACAAGTCAAAATTACAAGGATTTCTACTTGACCTATAGTTTAGTGGTGAATGCACTCTACATGTTTGATAAAATGCCCACAGCCGGATCTCACCCTTGGTGACCACGGTCATGTGAGTTCTTCATTGATTTCCTTGTCTCATTATATTACCATTTCGTCTATTAGCTGGATAAGCAATTGAAAACTTTTGGACTAATTTGTGGTTTGAATTTTGAAACATGCATATTTGACCGGTTGATGCTATTATCGTCTATTAGCTGGATCTTGAAGCAATTGAAAACTTTTGGACTAATTTGTGGTGTGAATTTTAAAACATGCAAATTTGACCGGTTGATACTATTAGTTTGCAAATGGCAAACAGATTTCTTATACCAATTAAACCGCTTAGCCTTCTAGATTATGTATGGCATAGTGATATTGATGGAATAAACTAACCTCCCAATAGTATAATATACTATCATGCTTGAAATTTTTATTCAAAGATAGAGTAATAAAATTAAGTTAATCATTCTAACAAGCTAATAGCAACAAATTTCTGAGTATCATTGAAAAGAATGATCCAATGCTTTTAGTACATAATTAAGAAATCAGAACCATTATAAAAACAACCCAAGTAAACAAAACACGTATTAATATTGAGGAGAATCCTTCATATGATCAACTCTGTTGCTCAAATATCGTGAAAGACCAATAACTTTTCTCCTAAACTCCTCAAAGATACTTCTGGCTAAAAGCAACAATTCTCATAATCCCAACTTTGGACCTTAAGGAAGACTATCAAACTTACCATAACTACCTAGCAATTCCTTCAACCTGAATACAAACACCGTAAATAAAAAAACAACGAAATTTTTTTTAAGTCTTTATGAGCTTAGATAAGAACACATTAATCATTGTGCAAGTTCCATTTGCCCTCAAACAACCAAAACCTCCATTTTACCGATACTCATCCAAAATGCTTACACTTCACATTCGGACCACCTCGACAATAGTCCGAACTACATCGGCTATCAAGCTTTTAGATATGGGAGGGTAGCTAGGGTTAAGGGCAATAAGAATTGGTGAACATCTTATTAGTTGAAAAATGGCACTAATACTTTTTTGGTGATAATGGAATATTTATGGTGTCCAACTCTCAGTTGCATTTAAGAATAAGAATAGAAGATATATGCTGCTATCTGTGACCATGAAGTGATCTTCTAGAAAATGTATAAGATAATTAAAATGAAACTGTTATTTTTTTTGTTTTCAAATGTACAGTAATTGAGCAATGGAAGGTTCAAGAATGTTGATCACCAAGCAGTGACGAACTCAAACTTCTGCCCTCTTTCAATCGCTTCATTCCAAAACCCGTCCCCTGCTGCAACCGTTTACCTATTAGCAGTGAGGTAAGGCGAGACACTGGTTATACAGGCACCAATCACCTTCGCTGAGATGTTTAGGAGAAAGATGGGTAAGGATCTTGAGCTTGCAAGGCTTAAAGAAACTAGCTAAGGAGCAAGCTCAACAAAATCTCGCCAAGGAAAAGGTGGAACCTATGTGGTTTGCTCAACAATATTGGTTGTATTCTTCATATGATGTAAGCGTGTTGTGTTCGATCATTCTTCATAATATATGCACTTATTATGGAGCACCCTTGGTTGTGGATAGACCAAAAGCTGAAAATCTCTTAACTTATACAAAAGAATATTGATCTTGAGAGAATTCAAATGGTTGTATAATCATCTTCTTCTCAATCTCTTCATCTGATGGTTGCGTTTGTGTTACTGTTTTTCAAATCTCTTCATCTGCTCATCTGTAGTCCCCGTTACAAGTAAGCAACGAATAATTTTGATTTCTATATATGTGAGTCAATTGTGGTTGGTTTGGAGGATTAATGCATGAAACCCTTGGTGTCAATCTTGATCTACTTGGTAAGCTGACAGTTATACTTTTATGGTATGTGAACCATCTCCAGTGCGGTAGTATCGGCCATTTAGTTTATCTGGTGTGTTTTTTCAGATGCAAGGTACTGACCCAAACCAATATTTGACCTTTCCAAGTTTTGAGCAAAGTAGAACTATGAATGTTAATGGAGCCCTTAATTTTAGGGTCTTTCGATCATTTGCTAATATATTGTACTGATGCTTGTTTTCAATGATTATGATTATGTTTATTTATTTAACTTTTTGGCAAGATGTTGAAAGAAATATCTTTGTGAGAAATTGATTGATGACCAAAGATTACCGAGATAGTTCCACTCTACTAGAAACACTGGACTTTGAACCTTTGTCTTGTGCTAGAGCCTTTTGTAGACAAACTAAGATTTAATTTTCTTCTAATTTTTATCCTTAGAGAATAGCTTCTGCAATTTTACTGCTTCAATTTGCAATCATAAAAAAATGAACATCAGTAAAATATATGCTGACAACAGAAGCGCTAAAACTATAGTTACCTAGTGTGTCTTTCTATTCATGATTGAAAATGTCCAATTTGTCTAATTACTTCTCAATCATCTCAGGCTCGGGTAATTACAGGTTTGGTTCAGGTTTTGGTTAAGATGACGAGGCTCTGTTTGATCCTGGTTGGTCAGACATACAACTTCTGTATGAGTTACATAGACCAACCTGGTTGGTCACACATACAACTTCTGTATGAAATACATAGACTGCCATATGTTTGTATGTACTTCCAACAATATAATATTATGTGACATAGTTCATAGAGAAGGACATAAACCAAAATATGTTGGTATGTACTTCCAACAATATCATATTGTGTGACATAGTTCATAGAAAAGGATATACGTAGATTAGGTCAATATCATGTTGTAGCTTTTACTTGGCAAGTGTATGTTGTATTTTGTATGTGGTTCTATATAACCTCGCTATTTCACATGGCTATCCAACTTTCTTACACGGCCGTGACTATAGTCGTATTTTGTATGTTGTTCTATCCGTTTACCTTGATTTGTACTCCTTGCGGATAACCTTAGAATTGATATGTAAAACCTTATTTGATCTACTAGAACTTGATATGGCTGTGTGCTTTACTCTTGTTCTAATGCATAATTTTGACTGGTATTGTAATTTATGTGATACTGAAGCAAATATTTATCAAAGAGACGTGTATTTAATTGATAGAGACATATCCGCCTCTGGTTTCTGATGCATTGTACGTTTTAAAGTCACGGCGCGCATGCGTAGCACGCGCGACCACACTAGTATATATTAAAAGTGAGAGTTGCTCCAATGAATAGGACATTTCCGATTTTACCCTTACAGTTTATATTTTCCACATTTGTCCTTAATGATTTATAGATATTACGTTCTAAGATTGTGCAGATTTTTTTAATGACTCATTCTTTTTAATTTACGTGTCTTCTTCTCAAATACTTTACGTGTCTTCTTCTCAAATCACTGCTTCTCTACCCTATAGGTTCCTTCTTCTCTTTCTCTCTCAAACTATTTCTCTTCTCCCACTACTGAAGCCTCTTCTTTTCCCAAATTCTCTCAATTCAAATCTCTCTCAGTCGACTACTGAAACCTCTTCTCTCCTTCGATCTCTTCGTCCTAATACCAAGCTCTAATTTTGTAATCGTTATTTGTTTGATGCCTGACTCGATCTGCGCTTTGGATGGCGCCCGCAGATCTGAAGTGCCGGTTCTCATCGACTGTCATCTGCTTCGACTTCCATGGTAGAGGCAAGCAACGTTTGAATCTGAAGTCCGCCGCCAATCTCTACAAACCCTAATTTTGTAATTGTTATTTGGTTTTCAATTGTAGATGTTGACTAAGGATGATTACTTGTGGTTTGCTTTTCTAAATTCGATTTGTTTTGCTTATTGAGTAACTCGCCTCTTCTACATCTAGGTCTTGGTTGCTGAGTACCTCGCGGAGCGGTTCACAAAAACAAGAACACCGCTAAAGCTTGCTCCTTCGCCGGAAGAACCTCTTTCGATTGGGCTACCGACAGCATACCATGCACAGCCGAGTCAAGGGATTTACAGCCTGGACCACGTCTGCCCGTTCTATAAGCTCTGACGCTTCTAACTCAAGTACTTGCCCCTTCGCTTTCTGGAGTGCGTTGGCAAAGGTTCCGCTGTTTCTTCCTCTTCTCCCGCCTTCTTAATGACCACCTGATACATATACCAATTATGTTACGATCTTCTTCTTAATATTCTCCAGATCCATCGATTGATTTGTATAGGTATTCAGTTCAGGATTACGGTTAACTTTGTGTTGAGAAGTCCAGGTATGTATGTGTGTATCTTTAATTCTTTTTGCAAAATGGATGTCTTCATTCCATTGGCAACCTATGCTGTTGTTAGTGTATTGATTCCTCTGAATCTTTTGATTGTAGTTATTGGTGGCACTATGGCTAAATAAGCAGTGGAAGCTTGGAGACGTGTGAAGCAGGTGAGGCTATTTATTTTTCCTACTTTACTTGTTTATTTATGTAGTTTACTCTAGCCCACTTAATTGGCAAGCCACTTACTGGTGCAAATTTGAGGTTAGATTTCAATATTCTTTTGATTTGAATGTCTGGGTTGTGCAACTCAGGATGCATGTCCCGTTTCTGGATTTCGAAAGCATGTAAGCTCAATCTTGGAGAGCCTTCTTTCAAAGTAAGTGAATCTATGGCTTAAAAAGTTTGCAGATTGATGATTTATCCGGGTGATTAGAGGATGCATATTAGGTGTTCGATGAAATGTCTAAGAGAAACTATAGAGCATATTCTTTGTAAATCAATCTCTATAACGTTTTGGCAGCTCATATTAGTGTTCTTTTTATTCATTTGTGTTTATATTGTTAGCCAACGAAGCAAACCACTTGAAGTGCGGATATCTTGGAGGCTACGAAGTCAAAGATAGATGGATCTCACAACGATAATCCGGGGTATTTTTCTATATCTTTTCTTTTGTTCTTCTATATTTGGCTTTCGTTTCTTCTATTTCCTTTGATTAATTGCTCACCTAAGATTTTCTTGTTGAATTTGATTGGAAGTCTTCCCAAATAGACTTATCAATTAATTATTTGTTTTTAGAAACGGTATGATATATATTTTTGTAGATGTGTTGTTGGATTATGGAATATGTGAATAAAAAGATACTGATGAGAAGATTTAGCGGTTGAACTTATCAATGTGAACATACTTGCTTAATTTTTCCGATGAAAAATAAAATATTAAATCTGTTTGTTGTCTCTTTCTGTTGTAGGTAAATACACATCTCACTCCCCGACCTATATTGCTCACTAGAAATGGAGAAAGCCGATTTAATATTACAAGAAAAATTGAGGGTGATTCTGCTTTAAGATTTGCTAAATTCTAAGTACTGCACTTCATTTTGAACTTCTGTATGATTTCATGCATATATTATGTGCATGTGCTACAGTGTGATGAGCATTCTCATATATAACTACACACATGCTTATGAATTTCTATATAAGCATGCATACATAAATCTAAATGCTTTTGAAATTAAAAAAATAAAACGTAGTGAAATAACTTCAGCCATTACTTATTGTGTACATCATTGCTTTGAAATCAAAACTTAACTTCATCAGAGTTCCCCTAAAGTCGTCATAATACTATATGAGCACCAAACTGGGTTCGAAGACCCACAATAGGAGTCAGAGCATGAACATATAATGGTGAAATCTCAAATGAGAAACATTGTAGAACCTGAGATAATACCATTTTTCCCTCAACGAGAGCTACATTTTGCCCCACACATATACGTGGATCCATCTGAATGAAAGAAATAGTTTTTATAGGTCTTTGAAATTACTTTAGAAAACCTTTGTGGTCTAAACCCTGCTGCATCTTCATCCCGTTGTTGATGATCTTGATAAATGATGTGACCTTTGTTATGTCTTGTGTTATATGTAAGGAAACAAAGAAATAATTTTATAGGTCCTACTGTTTTAATATCTCCTATGATAAATTGACAGTACATTGCCTATTTTGTGTAGGTTTGTAAATCAAGGAGATCAGTACATCTATGTTGGGCGCAAGGTATAAAGTTTATTTACGTTTTGAACTTTCATGTAAAGCCATATTGTGGTCTTTCTTGTTCTTTCATGTGTCATGACATTATAGTTTATGCTGCAAGTTACTTGATCAGTTTCACTTTGTGCGATCAATTCTTTTTTGTGTTGCTCTAAGCTGCTGCAGTTTGTACTATATTTGTATGCACGGCCTTGGGAATATGAAGAATCCGGACATATCTAAATATGCGGGGAGTAATTGGTTATGTGTAATAGCTTAATCAAAGAGCTTCCAACAATTGGGTCCAACATTTATCTTATTTGTGTTTTTCTTTACCAATATTGATGCTTTTAACAAGATACTCTCGTGCTGGTGCATATACTTCAGAGCTCACTTCTAAGAGAATAGTTAATATATGATTGTGTTAATCGGAACATACAGTAACATGTTTGTGGTCTCCTCCTTGTTTATCGTTGTCTTTCTCGTGTTTCCTTTGAGTCCTCCTTCCATTGATATAGAGCATAGTTGAATATTGAAGAGAAGAGAAAGGAAGTGAAAATTCAAAGGTTTATCCATGATGCAGAAGCGATATATCATCGAGGTTGAGCCTGGTTTTCTGGCGGAGGAAGGCAAGCCGTCGTTGGGACCGGTTTACCGGAGCAACTTTGCTAAGGACGGCTTTCCACAGCCTCCTCAAGGAATGGAGACTTGCTTGGACATTTCCGGTCTGTTAACGTCGTTTACTGGAGCATCTGGTTTCCTTTTCCGTTTGCCTGCTATTGTGAATTTTTGAGCTTGTGATCGTTTCTTAGTTTGTTAATTTTCTTTCTGAAGTGAATTTTGATGTTTGAATCTCCAATTCTACTTTGAGAGTTTACTTCGAATCAAAAAACACACAGTAATTCACCAAGGACAAGTAAGTTATACATAAATATGTATGTGTTAATCTGTCCTTTTTTCGGGATATGGTTTACTGGATTCGTACAAGAATAATATAGTTTGTACAATAACACAATGAAACCAAAGACATACATAAATGTACATCAGGAAACAAATTTTAAATTAAGACAATTTGTCCTCGAAACTTTTCATTGATTCATTAGCATCCCAATTTCATTTACCAGTGCTATTTTCGATTTCATCTAACGGCGCGCGTGCGTAGCACGCGCGTCCCGACTAGTATATATATATATAATCTAATGAGAAGAGGTGTATTTTATATATTAGATAAAGAAGGAGGGATTATATTAATCCCGTAATTTTAACGTCTTTAATCGATACCGATCCATTACAGTTTCGACTTTATATTAAAACTACAAACTATACTTTGGACTTAAATGTATATATTAAATCTAGACACATTATTTGTCATATAGAATATATATATCTTATAAATATTCTTACAATCCAAACCTCCTCTTCAACAAAAGGCCGGGATAAGCTTGAACTCACATTTGAGTCCGTATGAGGAATTTGAGTGCCAGAACCTGAGTTTCATTTTCAGCCAAAAGTCTGGTGCCAGTTGGGTTCAAAAGAGAGGAAATGGTAGAATCTAGTACTGCGGTCACCAAGTGTATTAGTTCCCCTATATCACATGGTAATGAGAGAAGAATTAGAAACGAACTCAACAAAGCTTGCATAGAGGTGATGATCCGACTGAGGAGGAGCATCTTTCCTCCCGCTTTAGTGTGACATTAAAGTTGCCCAATACCATCCAAGTTTTAAAGTCGCCCAATATGACTCTTTGGTCACGTTGGTCTCAAGCATCGTTACATGGACGACGGGGCCAAAAGACTTAAACTCTGAGCCAAAAGAAGGATTGGTTATTGGCTACTAGGATGTCTAATCCTTCCACATGAATCAACATCCATAATCCCTCATATTGGATTGGCCGAACGCGACCATGAAATTGGAACTTTGAGAGGAGTTGTTTAGAGAGATCAATCTTAATTCTCACACAGACAAACTGGCCCATGTTTGCCGCTTGTGTAGTTCTGTCTATGTTTACTACTTTTCCAATTTTATTACCAATGCGCTTGAGAAGACCCCCATGAAAGTATTTGAGGCTCAGGCCCTGGATACGCACCTAGACAGTGAGAACATCCGGCACTTCAGAATGGTCTCCTAATTATGATGACCATCAAGACCTGTGATTAGTCTACATTCCAATATAAACCTTGCTTTCCAGGCTTGTAGACACGTGATATCTCTAAAACAATGGTTTTTTGGGTTGTCTAGAAACACTTTGACAAAAACAGAACTTCCAGCATTTCTTCATAGTTGTTGCATAATCCGAAACTCTGTTGTATTGTACTCTAGAATCCCCTTGTGTCATCAACATTGCTCTGAACCTATCTCTTCATGCCTGATTGTATGTAATCAACACCATATGATCCCTTTCCATAGTAGTTATAAATCCTTCAGTTTCCAATCTGGATCATCTATATAGTATTTTTTATACCTTTCAGCCAACCAAGAAGATGTGAGTTTAGTGATCTCATGATATCATCCACAATCATGTGTAGGGTGGAAAGTCTTTAGTTGAAAGTTACAATCTTCAGACATCTTTCTAGCACAAGTCTTGAAGTTAAAAAAAAAACTTTCCCACAATCACACTTCTTCTTTCTACCATGCTTTATAGTACATTCACACTTCTTTTTGAAATAAATTGAAGCTTTCCTGTTGTCATTGTGCAAGTAATAGTAATCACCCTTGTCTCAATTGAAAATCGTCTTAGTGCCTTCCTAAAAATCTCATTAGAGCCAAATTTCATCTCCACTTTCAAACATTTTTTTTCCTTCAAATCAACTAGATGGTTGAATTCTAGATACCTTTTGTGTGGCTCACCATTAAAATCACTAGCACTATTCAAATAATCATAATCAATTTCTTCATCCTCATAAAACAACAAATCTTCAACATTATTTAAAACTTCTTCTTTTAGGTGGACAACTCATCTACAAAGGGAAACTCATCTATAGAGCGTAATTCACCAACTCCATAATCAATATTCTCATCAATTTCATCTTCACTACTTTGAAGTTGAATTCTTCATCAAAAGAAGAAGACTCATTCCCTAAAATGTTGATTTCATCATTTGAACTTTCATCAAAAACAATGAGAGAGACAGATTGTGGGTTAGATCTTGGTGTATCAGTTAGCAAATGGAAAAGATAGGGTTCATGTCTTTTTTAAGAGAAGATATGTCGACAAGTAGAATAAGGGTTTGTGATGTTGATGCCCTAGGGTTCGTATCTTTTCTAAGAAAAGATATTTTTGGTAGTGGAGTTAGGGTTTGTGATGTTGGTGGAGTCGAGTAAGAAAGGGTTTGGAAATGGGCTGAAATTGTGGACTTTGTACCATCAAGCTAGATGAGCTTATCTAATCACTTCCAACAAGATATAAATGCACAATTCTATCATAATCAAAGCACCTAACCATGTACAAAATATCAATATCACCTTTCCCTTCCTTTAACCCAACATGTAAAGTTTGTCCAGGTTAGGAGTACCAAATTTATGTAACATTCATATAGTCAAGTTCATCCTTAACATAACTTCTAGTACAACTTTGTATAACAAATCTGGATCAAAGTCTTGATAAACCTTAACTTTTCTTTTTCTATAATGTAATTGACCATCAGGACCAATGTAAAACTTCTTCCCATTGTTAAACATCATCTTAATTAACATATTTGCATAAAAATACACAGTTGACAAAGTACATTCAGTCAATAACAAGACAGCAAGAAAGCATTCAAACACTGAATTGAATCCACATAGAAAACAAACGTATTGATGTCCATACTTTTCCTTATTTAAAAATGAATCAGTCAATAAAGCCAACAAACTATGAATTGGGTCCACACAGATTCAGTCAAATTGTGAGAATTGACTAACCGACAAAATAAACATCTTTTTATTTGAAAATGAATTGAACAACACACATATTCCAACTAAACAACGCACATATTCCTTTTACGAGAAAATAAAGAACTTAAGCACATAAACTCAGTACAAAGCAACTAGCAGATTTAGGATTTTACTATTCAAACGAAATTGAAACCAAATAAACCCGTACATAACTAGCTCACCTTCAATTCAACCATCATTCCGTCGAAAAATTTGGGGTTTCACTCTTCACTCAACAACTGGCAAAGATTTATGGTATCACTCCTCGAAAAAAATTAGTTTTTATCCTTCACAACATCAACGAACCTCAAGGAGATCGAAGGATTAGGATTGTATTTTTGATTTCGAGTTGGGTTCCGAAGGTTATCTTGGAATCTCTTTGAGAAGGGAACGAAAAGGAAAATTGGGGGAAATTATAAGATTGCCCGATACATTAGTTCATTTAGGAGTTGGTTGGTTTTTTTTTTTAATAAAAAATCGGTTCGGTTCACTACTAAACGTTAATCTAGTTCGGTTCATGGTTCATATATGGTAATAATATTATAATCAAAAGTGAGACCCTTTAACGAGAAATGAGACGGAACAATAGCGGATGTGTTATTCTGTTGACATAGACTTTATAAAGGGCGTTTTTTGGTCATTTCAAATTTAACGGGTGGTTAGTTGCATATGCCGTTATTTAAGGAGTAATTTCCGGTAATTGACCCTAAAAAAATCCATGATATTTATACATAGTATTCCTATGTCTTAACACAAACATTTACTCAATGCAGTACAAATGATATATTATGTGACATTTGCGAATATCACACTAAGAATCTAGAGCGTATGAAACACAAATATTTGTATTATGTACAAATGTTGAATATAAAATGGATTGTATTGCACATAAATATGTAACATGGTAATTTTATCGTGAGTTTAAAATGCGTGAAATATGAGTATTTTGATTAAAAATTACTATTTAGGTTTTTAATAGATACAATGTTTTATTTAAGTAAATATTCTCCTTATATATATATATATATATATATATATATATATATATATATATATATATATATATATATATATATATATTATTTTTTTGAGTTGTTCACGTGACAATTAAACACTTTTGATATTATGATCCGTACTAACTCTTGTCTTTGGCTCGTCTGGTTCAATCGTTCATGTCACTCTACATAAATAAGGTCTTGTCTTTGGCTCATCTGGTACAGTATGCCAATATCACTCTACCTCCGAACCTAAGTATTTCATGGCTTGTTTGAAGAGACCCTCTCAATATCAATTGATTCATACATTACGAGTTTGAATTCTCCCGAATAACATGAAAAGCAAATACAAGTTTTTAGAGGCGTGTACGCTTGAGTACTTGATACATGGTCATATGTTAGTTGTAGTTTTAATTTTGTATGGATTTAAGGTCGAAAACATACACAAAGCATAACATGATTGAATTCAACGTAAACCAGAAAAGCAGTTACTAGGATGGAGCCTAGTAGTTCCACGCCAATTGGAACACTTTCGATCTTAATTTAGGAATAAGTTGTACAATGAAGGCGAGAATTTAGTAAGCTCTGCAAAATCCAGTCTAAAGTGTCTAAAATGACAACTATAAAGGGTATGACCAGAAATTACAAAATCTGAGAACTCTTCTAGACAAAACAAACATCCTTAAAGTTAAATGTACTCATATGTAATGAGGTTAAGGTTTGAGCAGAAAATACTTGGGGCTAGCCGAAACTATAGACGTTTGATGATTCACGGTGTTATCGATGAGTGTCTTCTCGAGTCTTCTATACTTGCACTTCATATGTATGTATGAAGGGAAACTTACAATGTAAAAACATGTCGGATAGTTGTAGCTAATCTTCCTCGTCTGTTAGTGCCGCAAAGGAGAATGGTTTGAATTTGTAGCCATCGCCATGGTAGAACTTGTTCATGAACTCCACCCAGTGGAGCCTCAACGCGTGTAGAAAAGCGCTGAGGGTTTCCATCATGAGTAAGATGAAGGCTGTGGCGAAAGCAAACACCGCTAGCCCTGCCAGCCGAATTGCTATGTTCTCGTACCTGAGAGCGCCATTCATCCAAAGCAGTAAGAGGATAAACAACGCACGTTGAGAATGCTCTAGTTGAGTTATGGTTTAGAACTCACCCCCATGCGAGAAGCAGAACCTTCTCATAGAAAACAGTTGACAGTTCCGAGTGAGCTAAACTGTTGGGAGCAACAACACAATTAAGCCCTATTATGTCACAGAAACTTTGATAAGGGATTATCTTATGCTTACCTCAATGCCCAGAGCCGAAGGTATGATGCTGTATTTGAAACTGATCCTAGAACAAACTCTATTGAGTGAATTAATTGATGAACAAAGACCTCACTGAAATTGAATTCTTCATGTTGTCTGGCAGAGTCGGGTTCCCCGTCAAGATCCATCTCAGAGGAGCGAAGCATTCCATATGTACGACCTTGGAACCTCTGAACCGTAAAATTTCACTATTTAATCATATCAGAATCTAAGATCATACAACACCAATAATGTTTTCAAGTTCAAACATAAACTTACCTCAGCATGAAGCTTCTTTAGCAAAAATGGTTTCGGGAAGAGCATCCATGGAACAGCAACAATAGCCAAAAGCAAAAGCAAAATCTGCATGGACAAATTATCATCATTGTCTTTTACTGTAGTGTTTACTGTTTAGATATATAGCACTAAAAAGAAATGTTTGATGTTGAGGGAGTACCTGCAAAGGTCTCTGTCCCCAAAACAATTCGTTTTCTCCAAGGGCCTCCAAAGGACTCAGGAACATGTAGATCATGACATGATAGAGATCTGCTTGAGAACCGCTGCACCACTTGATTATGATAAGGAGTGAAAGATAGCCAAAAAGGCTGTTCAGAAAGATCATCTGAGGAATAAACTGATACCTGAAAAAAAGCAAATTATTTCTACTGTAACTCACTGCTGTTGCATCTTAACTGAGAACGGAGAGAATGAAGTTAACCACATACTTTATATCCAGCGTGCTGTTAAAGAATCGGGCATTGAAGTAACTAAGTATTATTCCTACATTCATCTGCGCCACACCAAATAATATTGACATCTTCATCTTGAGTGAATTTAGAAAAGGTAGCTCGGTTCGGCTTCCACGCCACCTAGGATCCACCCCAAAAGGATATGTGTCTCCAACTTTTACTAAACCAACTGTGCGAGCATCACTGGTCAAAACAGAAGCATCATTTTAAGAGAACGGGAAGACGAAACATAACTGAAACTTTTTGTGAAAAGAAAGATTGCATCCTAGTTACATCACTACATGCAACATTACAAAAAGTAAAACGTTATTCAGACATATAACAAATGGTAGTAGCTCAAATTAACCACCTTTCCAGATGTTTCACTCTACAATCATGAGTTCTCTCCAAAGCCTAGGTCTAGATCAAATGGAGGTTGAAGAGAGTAGCACACCGACCGGGCACAGTAAAGAACCAAAAAATGAAACATCGTTGTAGGTGCATTTCTAGATCGTGACTGACCAATCTTGGTAATGAGTATATGACTCCGTCATCATAACAACATAGCATCTCCCTCCCCATTTTCCAAAGTATGATGGACCATACAACACAACAGTGTCTCTCCACAACTGCCCCATTTTGGGTTGTAAAGACTAATTAAATGATAAAGTTGACCAATCTTGTTAGTAAGTATGACTCCGTCATCAAAACAAAACAATACATATTAACTCTTTTACAACATCTAAGTTTATCACCCTTGATCAAATAGGTGAGTCAAGTCATTGACCTAATCACCAACTCCTATTGCCTTTAAAGACAAAATAGGAGGTCTTACTTTAAATCAAGAATTAGCAATATGTGCCACTATCATCCGCATGCAAATTGACATTGACTTTTTCCAGAAAATTTGAAGGTAGAAGGGATGTCTTGTTGCAAAACTGTAATGATAACTGTTTAGAACTTGCAATGTTGGGAAAATATTATGTGTCAATTCCTCAAAATAACTTCCCTTTTCTCAGCTTTTGACCCAATACACGGCTAGTGACATCCAGAGTGCAAAAGTATACACTTAAAGAGTCGTTTAGTGGCAATATTTTAGCATATTCATAGCATTTATTGGCAGCACTGTAAGTAACTAGACAACAGACTAGAACAAAAATCATGGATGATGGATGAGACGTAAAAAACGATTAACATCATATCATGGCACACCAAGCAATTTAGATAATTAAGTAGCAGTGTATACAGCTACGTACCGGCAAGTTGCCTCTCTGCATTTGTAAGCAGAATGGCCAAATATATTGAAAGGAACTGAGAAGAACTCATTGTAAATCAAGCCGCAATAAATTGAAAAAAGTGACATTAGAAGAACCACATAGCGTCCACCAAAAAGCATCTCCATAAAGCTACCAAGCCGCTGTTGAAAAAGATAAATGATTGTAATCGGTGAGGTTGCAGCAGAAGCACCATAAAAGGCTTAGTAAGAAAATTCATTTGAACACAAAGACTTCCCCTATCAGGCCCAAATGAGGAAGATCAATCTAATATGATATTGTCCATAATTTAAAGATATCAATGCTAGTTTGATGGTACATGAAATGTTCTAGCCCAGAAGAGAACTGACTTAACAAATAATCTCAGGAATCAGATTTTTTTTATTACCTGAGAACTGTACTTGCTTTCTCGAGCAATAAGAAACAAAGCCAGCAGCAGCAAACATATACCATGACCCCAATCACCAAACATCACCGCAAACAGAAACGGAAATGTAATCACGGAATAAACAGCAGGATTTGCCTCTTCATATCTGGCAACACTGTTGCGTAGGAAATAATAAAAGCAATTCAATCAATTCAATGTCGAACTTGAGGGGAAAACATAAGTAAAAATGGGGAGGGGATCAGTCTCATAATGGTGCCAAGCTTATGTTGAAAACATCAGGCTTACGGGAACCCTCTCATCAGCTACACAAGTTATAAATATATAATGGAAAGGGCATTTGATATTTCAAATAATAACTGCATTACACAATCCTGTCCTATCTATTTCTCTCTTTCTCTGCATGTATTCTGAATCAGGAAAATTTTTATATCATTATACATCATGAAGTTATAATACACCAATAAGGATTTATGAGAAGAATGAAGTACCCATATGCATCAATAATTTCTTGAAATGCATTTGTGAAGCGGTTGGTTCTGAAGTAAGTTGGTGGTGATTCTACAGCCTCCATAACATGGAATATAATTCCCACTTGTGAATTACTATCATATGTTGCACGCTGCAGAACTTCTTGAATCTACAATAACAAACCATAATCTATTTACCAAATGAGGAAATAAGCTTCTATTTAAGCTCAGAAACATACTGAGTAACCATTGCTAAAAGGTGTGTTACAAAAAGGAGTGCAACTGTTGGGAGAATATATGATGGATTGGTACCTGAGTTTTTGCAAATATTGGACACCAACCTTCACCAACAAGGCATTTCTTGGTGACATCAAAACTGAGCATGTTTAATGTATCATATACAGCTTTCTCACTTCTCACCTGTGAAAATAAGACAGTTCCAAACAAGGTCAAAGCACTTCACAGGTACACATTTTCACCTGAGTTTCACAGAAGAGCAAACTGACATCTACTTTTTACATCGATCCAGCCAGGGGAATGGGGAGGGGGTTATTTACTTCTCTTGTAGATAAATCTCAAAGTTTTGAAGCTTCAGCTAAACATTTGTATCAATCGAAGACCCTAATTGACGATAAGAATGTTCATCCACAAACTGCGTTTAGCAACTAAATGCACCAGGGTGCACCTATTAGACAGTCAAAAGTATACCATAGTCATCCACTTTGTTAGTTGGAATCCAATTTCCGTAAGAGCTTGGTTTCTGTGACGAATTCCAGCATCCAGAGTGGTTTCCAGTTCAGACAGCCGCGATATAACCTGTATCAAGGAATTTTTTATTCTCATGGAACCACAAAATAACAGAAAAACTTTGTTGTACGTACACTGCACCCTAGCTCTCAGCTAAACAAAGGGAAAAATAAACCCGAACTCCATGGCTTAGATTGATGTGACGTCCTTATCCATTACAAGGACCTTTGAAGTACTTACAAGCTCCAAGAACTTGTAAGTTAATCGGCTCATCTTGGATTAAATGCATATTTGGGCCCTTACCTTTTGGATTCATCTCATGATTGGCCTTAATTTTTTAATACTAATAAAGTCCCACAAGGTATATGCATACGTACTTCTCGAGTAAGTTGCCTTTGTTTAATCATCTCCTCTGGGACAGGATAGCAATTTGCACCAAATGCTTCACAAATTTTCAGTACTTTCATTCTTGCCTGCTCTCCCGAGAAGAATATTACAAAAACCATTTTTTCAACCTGCAAGGAGCAATCTGGTTCATAAAGTCGTATTGGCTTCACTTGAAAAACAAGTACTTTATAGATTGTTGCAACACCATAATAACTATGATCGGATGTGTATAACAAAAAAGGCCAAACTAATGGGTACAAAAATGACCAAACTAAAGGAAGTTGCATTATTGTAACAGTCAAACTTTTTAGATATTTTATTGCATAAAAACCATAAACAAACTCAATCAGGGTATTGTCACAATTCGTACCTTTTCAGAAGATATAGGATCCTCAATGCACTCATCAGCTGTTGCCTGATTAAATAGCATATTTCCTCTTGTGGCACGGAACAGCATCCTCTCAAATCTAAGGGCCTTAAATTTACTTATTATTCCACTAATAAATCTAACACCGGATCGGTTTTGTGTTTCAGACATCTCCTGTCAAATTAACCGTCTTCCTTAATGAACAAAACGAAGTTTAGATTCATAAAAACAAGGCTCAAAAGTGACAAGATAATAGTTTGGATTACCTGCTCTAATAATGACGCTGATTCAACATAGTCATTATTTGAATACACATTTTCACTTAACTCTGTCTCCTCTGGCGTAGCAGAAGTCTTTCCAGAGATAAGGAAATCACCTGCCTGGGTTGTTAAAACTTAGTCATCAGCTCAAAGTTGTTCCCCATGGAGGACATCAAATGAATTCAAGGCAAGTCATTTTTAGCGTCATCATTTAGACACCAATTGGTGGGAAACAAATTGAAGAAAGCTTAAGTTGCCTCATAATTAAGATACTTCAAATAATTAATAATATTGGCTCAAAAGTCTTAAATTGGAGCATTCTCTGCTATTGTTCATACCTATTTCTTTTTGCATTGTACCCTACACCATCATAAAATACCTATTTTCTTTTGTGTTGTACCAATTGGTGGGAAACAAATCGAAGAAAGCTTAAGTTGCCTCATAATTAAGATACTTCAAATAATTAATAATATTGGCTCAACAGTCTAAATTTGTGGATGCTTCTAAATTTTTTCTTACATGTATACACTATTGAATACAATTATTGTCCCATATTATATATATATATATATATATATATATATATATATATATATATATATATATATAGAGTATAGATCCTATGAGAACAAGCTTATCATGTAATGTATTATTCGTAGTTATTGTTATTAGTTTTGTTACGAAGGTGTCATATCGTTTAATGTATTATTCGTAGTTATTGTTGGTTGAGTGGATTATTCGTAGTTATTGTTGGATTCTTAATTATTATTATTCGTAGTTATTATTAATTATAATATCTACTCTAAATCTCAACCCTTAATACTCACCATCCAACGGTGTACGATTGTTCTCATGTATACATGTTAGGGATGTTCTCATGGAAACCACACCATATATATATATATATATATATATATATATATATATATATATATATATATATATATATATGTGTGTGTGTGTGTGTATGTTGTATAGTTATATACATACTAATGCAACATATGAAACCGAAAAGGTGATATCAACTGTCTCCTAAATTTTTTCATATCAGAAAAGAGAGGATAACCTGTAGGAAAAAAACTGATTGTGGTAAAAATGCAATTATAAAAAACAATTTGCTGGGAAAACAACAGAAATGATATGAAAGAAAAAGTAAATGTACTGGTAGTATGCAGAACAGGCACTCATAAATAGAAGAATTTTAATCAAGGAACCAACAATAAGTCAATAAAACTTGAAATGCGAGAATCAGAAAGGGTATCTAAACAAAATTTAGTTATCAGTAGCAAGGCCTGCTGTATGGAGCCAATATTTGTAATCCATTTTAGAATCATCAGAAGGCAACTGATCTTACCTTCAGCAGAACCATTTTAAATTCCAGGAGCTCATTGTACGTATGTTTCAGCTTCTCCGTGTTAGAATTCATTTCAATCAGCTCATGTTCATACTCAGCCAGCTGAACCTAAATCATGAAAAACAGAAGTAACACATGTATAAAGTCATTTTTCTAAGGTAGCATTACCAAAGAAAATGTACCAGATGCCGCATACTTAATCTATATGTGATGGTTTAGCAAGTGCAAATTTAATGAGCAGCAAGTGCCACGCTCTAAAACAGGAACCAAGTGCTCCATAGAGCATGATAGAGGCTTTTGTTTCACTAGAAAACCCAAAAATAAATCCATAGAATAAATGCTCAAACCTCCAATTCCTCCAAGTCAACTCCAGGTCGCATTGAAGGGTTGGCAGAGACTACTAAACCAGCCTTGCTGATCTGATCTTTGAAAAATCTCAGCTTTCTAGACATCTCTGCGCATCTTTTCACCTGTAAAACACAAAAATTTATGCAATTTCACCATATGCTTGATTGAGAATCTGCTCTAATACCCAGTAACTAGCAAAAGCTTACAAGATTTTCAAGCAATAGGAAACAACATGCACCTTTCTTTGGATGGTTTTTGTTATTATCGGACAGGGTATATTGTATCACTATGGCCAAGCTTATATTGGACGTTCTCGTGGTAATTTTGATTTCTCTTTCTATTAGGACCTGGGGTTATGGATATTTGAAAGTGGTTTTATGGAGGCAAAAGGGGTTATTTATTCATTTCCTTGAGGAATAAGAAATCTTCAGTTCTTGGTAAAACAAAATGTTTTTCCAATATTCTGTTCACCTCTCCCTCCTTAGAGTTCCAGTAGGTTTTCCTCTTTTGCAGGTGGAATTACTTTTCCATCTTTCTAATTCATTTGGAGTCACTAGAAGTAATAATGACATTAGTAGGATTGCTTAGATGCTTAAACTGGTGCCGCTGCAAGCTATATCTTCCTATGGAGGATACCTTCAGAGACATTTTTTTTTCAGAAGGAGATGGTGATGCTCCAGCAAAATGCTTTCATTCTTTTGCAGTACCAACAAGATTTATGCTGGAACTTCATTATTTGGTCTCACTAAATAAGGATGAAAATGATAATAACAGTTTGTTAAGTCATAGTTCTACACTTCTACAACATCCCTGGAATAGTATGTTGAGTCATAGCTCTACAAGTCTCACTTCCCTGTCTTATGTATATTGGTATGAGTAGAAAAGGAAGAAATTGATATTGTCATAAGAGTGGAATTTCATTACCCACCCAACTCTCAACTCAAGGGCGCTTCCCCACGTCCAAATTTTCTGCCACCAGTCTGCTGCTGTCCAAGACCAAAAATGCCAAGAGCAGAAGATTTACACAGTCATCAGTGTTCATACTTCATGCTCAACAAGGAACACATCTGACTGCTACAGTGTCCATACACATACTATCTCCAACTACAATCTCTTTCAGAACTAACAGTTCAGATGAGAACGGACCTCCAGGGAGTTCACCATGAGAGCTCTTTCTTACAGTTCTAGCAAGTCATGTCCTCCACCTTCAATTTGCCTTTAAATCCTCATCAAGTAAGATCACAGGAAGAGAGCATTCTGGTTTCCACGGAGAGAAGGCCAAACAACCAGTGATGTGGAATTTGAAATGTAAAATCCGCATTCTGTTCCCCACTATTCTTAGCTGTTCAGATCACACTAATTCCATCCTCTACGCTGCTTTTTGTTGTTGTTCGGAGCAGCATAGGGAGAGAAAAAAGGCTGAAAGCGCATCACAAATAATGGTGTTTATTGGTTAGATTAACTGGTTAAACACTTATGGAAGGATGTGGATGGTCCTGGTGTTTTTGAAAACACCTGCAGTTGGGTGTACAAGATTATCCAAATGGAGAGAGATTGGAGAAGACATGTTGCTTCCTCTAATTTTAATCGTGCCAAACCAAACAAACAAGGAAGAAAGAGTATCCTCTTTCATCACTGCAGAAAGGTTAAATCCTCCGTGTGTAATTGTTATTGTTCATTGTTCTAGACCCGTACCAAGGATGGCCTGAATCAATGAAGATTAACTCAAATGATTCAGATCCGAGTTCCTTTTATCAGCCATAGATATACTGGATAATATCTAAAATTCTAAGAAAGCTGGGGGCTTCTAGAAGGAAAATGGACACAAAAGTACTAGCAACTATATGAACAGAGTCAACAGACGTTAGTAACTCCCTGGAACCTACACTGTCAAAAGTTAGCAATTGAATACCTTAAAAATACCTACAAGTCAAAGGAATTTGCTAGATGCACATATAATAATCATTAAACAACGAGAAAGATATGCAGGATGGCATGCCCCCAAGTTGGCATCCCTTCTTCTAAAGCTAAGATTTTTGGAAACTTCCAAAGTATCACAATGTCATCCAACTAATGACGCAAGTCATCCAACTATTAACATTACCGTATTTCAACTGCTGAGATCATTCCTTATTTTAAGACTGCAAGGTTGCAGAAGGAAATAGAAGACACTCATCATCACACTGACCAAATTCAGTAGACAAGAGTCTAAGAAAGAGTTACCTGATTCACAAACGTCCTCTGAAAAGGGCTCTTATCAGCATTTAACTGCCAAAAAAACAGAGTTTTTTTTTGTTAGTGTAGCAGATTGACAGTGAGGCCCATGCGAAATGCATAATACATAACAGATGAAAAATTGAAAGATGAACAAATAAAATGTATGATCAATCATTATAGGCATCACTAAATGTACACATTTGACTTATGACTCACAAGATGCCAGACATACATTGATGAGATTATAATTCTTAATCTCATTACCCATGTCAAACACAGATAAAAATCAGAGGTAGGATTTGTGCACACAGGTAAACTGAAGCTTCTAGTCCGAGCACTGAGTTTTCTATTTCTCCTTTAGTCATTCATTTTCCTCTTTTAGGAAAAAAAATCTATATGATCATATGAATATGCTTCATAAGAAAAAGAAAACATGCTATCAATTAATTATAGAGCAACTTTTCAAGGATTTTCAGCTACACAATAGCATAGGATTTCATGAATAATTATATAATCTGAACTAATCATTCTGATATTTCTTTGAAAAATCGTGAATTATAAAAACATTCATAACAAACTGCAATGTGCATTCCATACTTTCGCCTCGTCATCTTCTCATTTTATGTCTAAACCCTCTGGCCCATGTTACCAATGCCTACTGGACTTAAAGATTAGTTTTATGCTTCACCAAAGGAGATAACTTGCTACCTCACAAATCTATCAAAAGCGTTAAAGACAAACATCCCTGCTAAACATAAAGTAAGATTAAGGTGGAGTCAATACTCTGCTGCTTTACAATATTTATAAGTCAACTTAGCAAGTCTCTCAAGGTTGTTGATGGCTAAAAACACTAAGATCAAGTTTCATGGCACTTGAATCTCATTTATTAAGTTGCAAGATGTGCAGCATTCCTAAATGCAGCCTTGAATCTCACTGTCATCACATGCATGTATAGTTTTTAATCTGCATAGTTGTGGTTTAAATCCCAGCAAGTTTTGCATAATTACACTTTCAATTCAGCTCTTGAAATTATTTGCAGCTTGATGCCCATTTTGGAAAAATAAAAATTAATACAGGTGCTTATTATAGACTACAGCTGAAAGAAGATTTTTTCTGTTCTTACCTACATTAGCTGCATACACATCCCTCAATTATTTTGACCATATGAACCTTACATCAAAACAAGTTGTGGCTAAGGATTTTGCTAGATGAAGGAAAGTCAAATCCGGCTTTGCTCTTCTCTTCTTGGACAGTCATCATCAGTCTCAACACTAAAACCTATCCCTCTCGGTTTTGGTGATAAGCCAATTTATCTGTATGCCATATAATGAAAATCAGGCAACAACCAGCTTCACATAGAAGCATGATTATGTTCTCTCAGTCTTTATGCCATTATGACACCACTAAATTACTTAGTGCGGCTACAAATACACTCTCCATTCACGGCCGCATGAGAAACCATAGAGGCACTCATGGTCAGTATTAATCAATAGCTTTTTACAGAATTTTTACATGTCATCACTGATCCTCCGGGAAACTCCTCAAACTACAAGTCCAGATATCACTTCAGTTTCCACCAATATCAATAAAAGCATTCAATTTGGCATCAGTTGAATATCCAACTATAAACAAAGACTGATTATGAAATTCCGAGCTAGCATAGATCAACTAGTCTACCACAATGTCACAGGAAAGTGAACCATGAGTGATTGTATAAAGTTAACAAATTAGCTGAATCAAATAATTATATATGCATATAACTGATTAAAAAGAGGCGTACATCGCGGAATTGAACAAGGCCAAGCTCTCCGAGGTAAGAGACGGCACGGTGAGCGGATTCGGCAGGAACAATCAATTGCACAAAGGTCATCTTCTCCGACCTCATCAGATCCATTGGTGGCAAGTTGTCGACGTACTCCATCTTCCATCCACCAGAGAAAAATGCACAAGAAAAGCAAATCGAATCTAGATTGATCCGATTGAAGCGAGTCAGTCACACAGATCTACCGGTGGAAGATATCTCTGCTCGAATCGTGGTCGGCCGCGGCGTTCATGACGGATAAGTGCCGTCGAGTGTTGACGTTGACGGCGATGGCGGTGAGTGTAGGAATTGTTTTCCCCCTTTGTTCGGTATTCGCAACTGCAACTGCAGGGGAGATATAGAGGAACGGTGAGAGTTTGGACTTAGGACTCAGTGGAATACGGGAATAGATACGTTGAAGTTATCACTATTATTTTATTTATTTTATTGCTAATTGTCAATTTGTCATCACACTTTATGCTTACAAACTTTTATTCCGAAGAGAAACATTATGATAATCAAGTCGAACAACCGTTTGATTTTTATTTTATTACCTAAACGTTTAATTCATCAGTACCAAAAGAATATGGTTTGTCTTAATAACTCCCAACTAACTAACTTATATAAAATCATATTTATTGACTTTCTAATCTTTAAAGGGTGAAAATATTTTCCAATTAAAGGAAAAGTTTTAAAAATAAAATAAGAAATCGCTAAGTTCAAGCAAGCACAGAGTTATTCCTCCGGTATGAAATTAAAGAGCAATGTTCGACTTAAACGTGGATTTTTATTTCTTCTGACGTGCATTTTTAGTTAATGTTTTGTACAATTCCTTCAAAAATATTTACTTTATTAATTTAAATTATTTATAACAATAATTCATAAATTTTTTGAAAAAAAATTTGTAATTATTACTTTGTCACTTCAAAACTTTTGTTCGATTTGTTCAAAATTTGTATGTTATAAGTTCTAATGTACGTCATAGGGTCATTTTTTTTTGTTAGTTATATTTTTATGTATCTTTTTTATCTATACATGTTTGAACTAATAAAATAAAATATTTGAATTACTAAAACATATTGGTCAAAGTAATAATAAACAAATTCTAAACTAATGTTATAAGTTCAAAATACGTAACATTATAAAAGATTTTTAAAATACTACAAAAAATTACATTAAAGTACGGACGAATAATATAAAATATTTAAACTAATAGTATAAAAGTTTTTAACAAACAAATATAATAATAAAATTTGTGTTTGGTAAACATTACTTGAGAAGGGGGGTTGTTAAACTTTGTGAACTAAATTAAAAAAAAAAAAGTTAGGGTTTAACTTTGGACGGACTTTTATACTAAACTTTGTGCTATATTTTGGGAGAAATAAATAGATGTTTTTAGGGCTGATTTTGGGCTTCACGTCTCCGGAGAGAAAAACTATGATCAAAATTTTAACTTTGACTTGTGCTGAATTTATTGGGTTTGTTTTGCCGTTTTCTTGCATTGGTGAACCTTGAATAATGAGGTATTGTTGGTTCATGCGAGTTTGTTGTTTTATTTCATTCGATATAATTTTATCATTCAAATATGCATTAAATTTTATTGTTTTCATTTTAATCACATGTTTCGATAATTTTCTAATAACCAAGCATCAGCTAAACCCAAGCTATATCTATTACTATTATTAAAGCCAAAACAATTTTTGTCATATGTTACTTCCTCATCTATTTGTTGTCACGTGTCATTTTTACGTGATTTTGATTTTTTTAAATGTACATTGTTGACATCTTTCATATTTAAATAACAATCTCATAATACATAATACATATCTACTTACCAAACATACTTTTTAAATATCTATATCACACTATATATGTTAAAGTTATATAATTAACAATAAATTAATATCTTACTTTTTAATCATACCACAATCTTCTACATACTTTAAGATATCTTATCAAAAAATTTTTTTTTTAAATATCTCATCTCTTACTTATAGGATAATTTGATAATTTCATATTCTAACTTTAACATATAAATATATAGTTCTTATATCAATTATATACAACTGTATAAACTATTACAATATATATTACATCTTTTTTTAAGGATCGTATTTTAAATTACCTATGACAATTTTTTGAATTGAGATTTTTAAAATCTATTTGTTTTAAACGTCACATTTCAATTTTGAGGTTTAGTTTTTTTTTAATTTATTTCACTTTAATATCTTAATAAATAATAAATTGATATTAAATTATTTTTGCACTCTTATATTATATAAGATATGAAAATTTTGGATATATAGTAGACTATTTTATTTTGTTTATCTAAAATATAATTAATCTAATAAAAATATATATAATTTAAATATTACTCGTGCCTTGACACGATGAACTATACTAGTACTATATTAAAGCAAAAGTCTTTTAATCCACGTGTCATTCTTTTATACATCGAAACGTGTCATTTTCTCACAATTTACATTTTACTATTTATTATATATTTTAATAACTAATTTCATCTCTTTCATTACTAAAATTTAGATATTCTAACCATATAAGTAAAGCTGAAATATTGGGTATTTTGGGTTGGTAGAACCAAGCTCGTTGTTCTAGACGAGACTTCCTTCAAGGCTTCAAGGTGTGCCGAGAGCATATTTTATCTATCCATAGGCTCTGCTCTACTTCTTTGGAGGGTGGAAAAAAGATTATTCTATCGTTGAAGCCGAGTCGGGCACGGAGTTACCCGGGGCTTCTTCCTCGAGTCTTGTCATGATCGAGCACTCAACGAAAGAGCTTTGCAAGCGGCATTATAAATATTGTTAATCTAACAAGATAATATCTAAATAATTGATACTCTTACCTTCTAATTATATTTTAATTTTGATAAAAAAAAATTATGTACTCCTTTCCTAATATAATTGATTGGGTGGATTTTATTTCAAACTTAATTTTTAAACTATCGAAAATTATAATATATTACATTTACAATAGACCAAGAATTTGACATACTAGGCTTTTTTGAGTTTTTGTTTAAGAAAGTGTACCCCAAATTTTTTACCACTTTCATTTAATAGTAGGTAAAAATTATTAACCCTTCTATTTAGAAAGAAAGAATAAATGATGTTTGTTATTTGTTATATAAGTATAAGTTTTAAATTTTAATTACTGAATTTGTTTTCTTTTATTATTTTTTTTGCCTTTTTTTAATTTCTTTTTTATTTCTTTTTTATTTTCTGGATTGAATTTCTCATACCGGAATTTCTCATACCAGAATTTTCATACCAGAAATTTCATACCAGAATTTCTCATACCAGAAATTATTTTCATACCAGAATTTTGTCATACCAGAACTTCTCATACCAGAACTTGTCATACCAGAAATTTTTTATACCAGAAAACTCATAACAAAATTTTCTGGTAAGCATTTTACATACCAGAAAATTCTGGTATGAGTTTTCTAGTATGAATTTCATACCAAAAATTCATACTAGAAATTCTGGTATGAAATTTATACCTAAAAACTCGTACCAGAAAACTCATAACAAAATTTTCTGGTAAGAATTTTACATACCAGAAAATACTGGTACGAGTTTTCTGTTATGAATTTTCTGGTAAGAATTTTACATACCAGAAAATTCTGGTATGAGTTTTCTGGTATGATTTTCATACCAGAAACAAGCAAATTACCATGAAAAAGCACAAGCAAATTCGAGTACCAGAAATTTATGATACCAGAATTATGATACCAGAAACAAAGACAAAAGAATTATGATACCAGAAACAAAAACAAAATGTACATATAATCAAATATAGCTGTTTTTCATTCTTTGAATAAAAACTGAGGAAATAACCAATATCATGCATAAACCAAGCATACTAAAAGGGTGGTTTTAGTGACATTCTCATAATCAAAACTTCATCCTCATTTATCAGATCCTGCACAAAAGCCATAGATATCAAATACTGCACTACCAAAAAACTTTAAGCTTTAAAAGATCAGAAAATTAATGAGCGATTAGCCATTATAAATGTAATCAATTTCACTCACCAAGGATCCCACTGAAGCTCATAAGCAAGAAACTTAAAAAAAGTCAACCCTCAAAAACCCAATCAATAAACAATAGATTTGATAGACACGTTGATTTTTTTCAACAGCTTTCTTATCAAAGTCTCAGTTTTCTTATCTTACTAGCTTCAGCACCTTCATCTTCGAGTAGTCTCAGTATCTTGCATTTCTTCTCATACATGATATGAAGCTTCTCTTCATCCTAAAATCAACAAAATCAACACAAACTTTAGTTGCTGTTTTGGTAAGTTTGCTGCAAAGAATATACACTGAAATATACCTTAACTTCTTTATACAACTTCTTCTCCCATATACAATAGGAAGAAAAACACACACTTTAGTTGTTTTGGCCCCATAACAAGTTTTAGATTTTGAAATGCAGTCCCATCTTCGTAACTCATCACCTCACTGCCAGAATTCACAGTAATACAATTTCGGGATTAAAATGCGTAATTATATAGCTTGCGTCGGGCTCTAATTACGCTTCCCAATTGGGTAACGAGGATCAGTCCAGATGCTGCCAAGGCTGCAACAAGACCTGCAATCGACATAGCAGCGTGCAAGTGTGCATTGTCTGCTCTTGCTTTGTCCTCCTTCTTGAGGGATCCGTGATTGGGGTCCTTGTGATGGAACCATTTTCCAATCCCAATCATTCTCCTGCTGTGAGTGAATCCCATTGCCATGCCAACCTTCAACAAAAGCAAGTTAAAATTACAAGTATGAGTTTGGGCTTATAAATGGAGAGACTGAGTTACTCACATCACACATATATATATGCTGATCCTGATCTTAGATGTTGATATATAGCCACATAGAACAACAACTTTAAACTAAACCAAACAAAAGCATAAACATGATCTATGTACCCACATACTTCGAAGAACCAACAAAATTACCAAGCCAAACAATCTTCTGTACCTTTTTTTTCATAAACTTTACAGTATCATCACAATTCTCTTTTGATTTGGTGATGGTTTTGGTTTGAACAGATCCATGGCTTCCCACTCCCGCTCCAATGCAATAGGCTCACTGGACCTGAATGCAGATCCCTGCAACTTCCCCTCACATTATCACCTCCCAGCCCGTGCTGATTCCACCGGTGCTCGATCGGAGCTACGTGTCTAGTGAACACCAGCAAAAACGGAGGCAGTGACCCTAACTCATAGATTCTCTTACCGCTCTTTTGGATCTCCATCCACCTCTCGATCCTCCTCGTGTATCCCATCCGCCTCCACCGATCCAGATCCAGATCCATCACTTCTGTGTTGAAATAGCACGGGACCCTCCCAACGAAAGTGCCGGAAAATCGCTCATCCGTCCAGAAGACGGCAATCGGTCGCCATTTCTAGAAAGCTTTCTAGCAGGGGAGGCACTCCGGAGCGGCTATGGGAAGAGAAGAGAGAAGGAGAGAGATGCGAAGTGAGAAGCGGTAGGGTTTAGTTGAACGGTAAAAATATAATCGGGGTACATTTACTAAATGAAAAACCACTAAAAGCCTACTTAGTATTCATAAATTAAAAAAAAGCCTAGTTACCTAATTAGCCCAATAAAAATATACTTTTTAATTATAATAGTTAGAAAAAATATAATTATAAAAATATTTCACGTTAGTTTTTTAAAAACAAAAGTTGTGCAAAGCACGAGAATTACACTAGTAATGTGTTGATATATGGTTTTGCAGGAGTGTTGTTTCACCCTACTAATCTTATCCGAACTTTGTCTTAATTGTATGAAAAAAAATTGATTTATTTTGTAGGCATATGTTGAGAAGGGGTGTTTGCCTTACGAATAAAAATAGACTAGTTTTCTGCTAGCTAGAGTGAGTAATTCTATTAAACCAACTAGGATTGAATTTGATTTAGGGAGTGTCAACTACCTTTATCCCGAGGATTCCCAACTACGTAGTTTCATAGGAGTCATGCTTTTTTTTTAAACAATTTAGTTTACTAGGCTTTTTCTAGTTTTGTGTTTAGTAAATGTACCCCTTGAGAGAAGAGTGTTTAGAGTTTGAAAATAAATACAAAAGGTTGGGGTACATTTACTTAATTGAAACATTAAAAAGCCTAATTACTATTCTAGCTTTTCAAAAAAGCCTAGTTACCAAAATTGCTCTTTTTTTTTGCTTTTCTGCCAGAGCGTGATTAGTTTAGTTTACTTGTGTTCTAAGACCCAAAGGGTTTGACCTATATCTATAGAAATTGAAAAAGTGTCTATATGTGTTTGTTAGACATTATCTCTTTGCATCGAGAGGTGGTAAAGGCGATATTAGACCTACTACGTCAGATTGCAACTCGGGCGACGAGGCTTTTTAGTTCCGTCACCTTAAGAAATTTAGGCGGCGGAATTTTAGTCCGTCACCTAAACACATTCAAGCAACGAAAACTTTTTCTTTCCGTCGCTTAAACATATAGGTGACAGACATAATCTCGTCACCACAAAGGTCCGTCACCACAAATTCCTGAAGTTGTAAGAGTTGTTGTCTTAGACGAGGGAGGTAATACTTCCGTCACCTGAATGCAATAAGGTGAGGAAAATGTTAATTCCGCCGCCTAAATGTAAAGTTGTCACATTTAATTCGTTAGTTGAGCACGTACAAGATCTGTACAATTGGCCGTGTTTACCCCTTTCTTCAACCCTCATTCGTGTTTTTCACTTCTTCTTGCCTTTCTTCCTTTCTTCCGCCCTTAATTTTTTTTTCAAATTGGAAGAATATAATACAACTTAATTGGTTGTCAAACCTCTTATACTCCATTGTTTCAGGTACGTAAGTATTTAAATTTTGGTTTTGTGTTAATTTTTTTTCTCTTCATGTTGGAATATTTTTGTTGGTGATTTGTTATTAGTTTGATGAGTGTTGGAATTTTGAGCTATGTATGTTGGTGATTTGTGTTATGTGTGTTAATTGATGATTTGTTATTTATTTGAATAGTGTTGAAAATTTTGTATTGTTAGCATATGGAATGGCCTTTGATAGAAAATGAATTTTTTGGTTAGAATATGAACTAAAGTAGAAATTGAGTTGTTTGTTGTGTTATGGAATTAGCTAGAAAATTAGATTGAATGGTTTATTTGGATATGAAATGAAATAGAAAATGTGTTGTTTGTTAGAAAATGTGTTGAGTGGTTTATCTCATTTGCTTTTTTAGGAAAATGGATAAGAGTTGGATGCAATGTGGTCTTACTTATCGAAGATACCTTCAAGGGACTTTTGAATTTGTGAACTGGGTTAGAGAAATGTCGCCTGAGAAGACACATTTTTTGTGTCCTTGCAAGAAATGTCGAAATAGTGGACTTCCGGTTGACATCCATATCATGTATTCCCACTTGTCTACTAAAGGCATGTTGCCTCTATATACGGTGAATATGGTGAAGTTTCACATGAATCGAGAATTGATGAACTCAAAAATCAGTTGCTTGATAAAATGACATCTTCCAATAGTGGTGCCAATTATTCTATGGATCCTGTTATGAACATTGTGCATTATCGTTTCCCTTATCATGATGGATATGATGCTGGTTTAGGTCAAGACAATAGTGATAGTGATGATCCTACTTTTGATGATGTTGTTGATGAAGATTATCAGAAATATGACAGACTTTTATTAGAGGCTCAAACCCCGTAATATCCTGGGAGCACATAAACTGTTTTGGGTGCTGTGTTGAAAGCATTGAAAACGAAAGTAGAAAATGGATGGTCTGATAAGAGCATTCACAATCTTTGCAATTACATTAGTGGTTTGCTTCCTCCTGGACACAATTATCCCATTGATTTTGGAAGAATGAAAAAGCTTTGCAGGGATATTGGTTTGGGTTATCAGAGTATAGACGCTTGTGAGTATAAATGCGTATTATTTTATAAAGGGTATGCCCAATGTGACGAGTGTCCCATCTATCACACTTCAAGATGGAGAGGATGACAACATCGTTGCTAGGAAAGTACTCCGCTACTTTCTCTTGACTCCGAGACTGAAACGCTTGTACATGTGTTCGTACACTTCAAAGCAAATGCGATGGCATGGAGAGAGGATGTCAGATCATGATTGGTTAAAGAACCCTGCAGATGGAGAGGCATGGAAAGATTTCGACAGAAACTTTCCTCATTTTTCTAATGATATCAGAAATGTGCGTCTTGGGCTAGCAACATATGGTTTCAACCCTTATAGAACAATGGGAAGTCTTCACAACACTTGGCCTGTTTTTTTGATGCCGTATAATTTGCCTCCATCAATATGTATGAAGAAGGAATTTAACATGCTAACTTTGTTGATCTCAGGTCCAAAGCCTCCAGGAAAGTGTCTTAGTGTATTCCTAGAGCCGTTGATTGACAAACTTATGAAACCGTGGGAAACTGGAGTTTGTACTTTTGACCGCTACGCACAATCTACTTTCACCATGAGAGCAGCTGTCTTATAGACCATTAGTGACTTTTCAGGTTTGGGTATGTTGACAGGCTCAACTACTAGTGGTTATAAAAGGCGTTCCCAATCTGTTTGGATGATGTGGATGCAAAACATGAATGTGGAAGGATGGTATACGATGGTTATTGTAGATGGCTTGTAAATAATCACCCATGGCGGTTTGCTGATCATGCATTTAATGGAGAGTGTGAGTTCAGACAAAGACCTCCTTGTCTATCCGGGGAGCAAATTACTGCAAGGATCAACAATCACGAGTTTCCAATACTTAGCTTGCATGAAACCTTCAAGGTCCCGTATAATCCAAGGAACAGAGTATGTTGGAGTAACAAGTGCATCTTCTAGAGGTTGCCTTATTGGAAAATTTTAAAGGTGAGACATGCTTTTGATGTCATGCACATTGAAAAGAACGTATTTGATAACATCATTGAAACCATTCTTAGTATTGAAGGAAAGTCTAAAGGCGGTCCAAAAGCTCATGCCGCCTTGAGAAAAAGGGGGGTGCGACAAAGTCAGTGGGAGCGAAAAAATGGACAACTTCCTCATGCGCCATTCTTGGTGAGGCAAGAATGTTTAAAGAGGTTTTTGAATGGTTTCATGATGTGAAGTATCCTCATGGTTATGCTGGGAGTTTGAGGAATAAGGTTTTTGTACGTGATAGAAAATTTCATGGATTAAAGACGCACGATTGTCACGTAATGCTTCAACGTCTTCTTCCGATAGTTATTCGTGAGTACTTACCATTAAGTGTTGTCAAGCCTTTGATTGCATTGTCCAAATGGTTTCAGAAGTTGTGTAGCAAAGAGTTAAAAAAGGAGGATGTTTGGTTAATGGAACATGAGATAGTCACTATCTTGTGTAGGATGGAGATGATTTTTTCTCCCCATTTCTTTACCATTATGGTTCACCTTATGGTTCACCTTCCAGAACAAGTGACGCTCACTCCTCCCGTGCATTTTACTTGGATGTTTCCCATTGAACGGTATATTAGTTATTTAATATCTTTTCTGTTTTCTTATATACTTGGACATTTTTTCCAATTTAACTAACTATTTTTTTTTGCAGTCAACTTGGAACTTATAAGAAATCAGTTCGCAATAATCGTTTTCCAGAAGGTTGTATTTCCGAGCATTATATTGATCAAGAATTAGTGATATACTGTAGTTTATACTTGGGGATTGGTGAACATCGTCAAGAAACAACCAACATTAGCACATCATCGCATTACGATATTTTTGTCGTTTCGGAGCTTGTGTGTCCAGATCGTTGTAGGTCTCGTGTTAGGTTACAAGAACACGAGATCTTTAAGGCTCACTGGCAAGTTTTGCTTGAATATGAAGAAGTGAGATACTATATGTCCGAACATCAAAGACTTTATATGGAACAACATCCATACTCTAATGAGAATTCACGTATGCTTGATTTTCATCTTTACTTCCTAGATTGGGTACGTACACATAAACTGTTTTTCTATTGTACAATCTCTATTACCATCCACCTTACACTAATATTGTGAATCTTACAGGTTGAAGCACTTAACAACTTTGGAGATCCTTACTTAAAGTCAGGGGTGCTCAATTTGGCTAGAAGACCACAAAGCCACTTTGTCTATTCTTCTTGTTATGTGAATGGGGTCAAGTTCATATCATGGGATAAAGATCGATACTTGCAAATACACAATTGTGGAGTGATGGTAGAGACACATGGTACCAACTACTATGGGATCCTTGAATATGTGGTTGAACTGCTATACACAGATCGGATGCCGGTTGTAATGTTCAAGTGTAGGTGGTATGATACCGATCCTTATAACAATGACAGCACAAAGTTAGACCATGGCATGATATATGTGGATACTAGTAGTAGTTGGTATGAAGATTCTCCCTTTTGTCTTGCGACCAAGGCAAAACAAGTATTTTACGTGGATGATCCGAAAGCGGGTGAGAATTGGAAAATAGTTAATGTGAGCTCTCATAGGAATGTGTATGATTCTAGAACACTTGCAATACATGAAGATGAGAGACCTCCTATTGGAAATCACGTTGAAGAACCCTATCAAGAGCACAACATGATATATAGCGGAGTCTTTGATGTTACTATTGACCTTGAAGTGGAAGAAGAGGAAGAGGAAGAGGAAGAGGAAGACGGGAGACAATTTGGTGAAGAAGAAGATCATGCACAATTTGGAGAAGAAGAAGATGATGATTGATTATATGAAAGAAATTTGTGTATTTGCATTTTTTGAAAACTCAAAATGGTAAACCAAACTTATGTTCGTTAACTTGATACATTTGTTTTTTACATTTTAGGGTATAATTTTTTTCTATTCCAGGATTGAAAACCAGGCAAAAATCTTAATCACATAAATGAAATTGTTTTTTTGGAAATAAGGTTACCAGGCGACGGACTTAGAAAGTTCCGTTGCCTAATTCAATTCAAGTAGCGGACTTAAGCATTTCCGTTGCCTAAATGTCACAATAAAAAATCAATTCAATATTCTAAAATAAAAGCGGGAAAAATAGAGCCAAAAAAAATTCGCCTAAATTTTTAAATAAATTGTAGCGGCGGAATAGTATAATTCCGTCACCTAAGTAATATTCAATTATTTTTTTGCAATCGGTAATTGGGAACTGCTCGTACCAGCGGACTTATGAACAGGTATCCTCCTAACTCGATATCATTTTAGGGTTTTCTATTTCCAACAAGAGGACGAATTGTCGGAAGACGACGGCTCCTCCACCGCCTCCTCCTCCTCCTCGAGTAGCCGACGCCTTCGAGCAGCCTACTTAGCCTCCTCCTCCTCGAGCAGCTTGCTTAGGGTTTTTGCAATCGGTAATTGGTAGCAGCCCCTGGTACGAGCAGCCTATCCAAGTCGTTGCAATCGGTACGTTTCTCCTTTCCCCTCTTGTCCATTCCCTCTTTGTTTCTCCATTCCCTCTGAGCAGCCTGCTTAGCCTCCTTCTCCTTTCCCCTCGAGCAGCATGTCCAGATCATTTCAATCGTTGTAATCGGTACAACCCCTGGTAACAGCCCCTAGCCGACGCCTCCGAGTAGCCTTGAGCAGCCTCTGGTACGTTTCTCCTTTTCCCTCTTTGTTTCTCCATTCCCTCTTTGTACTCTAGGTTCCCTGCCGGTTGATTTTCCACTGTCGGTTCAACTTGCAGGGTTAAATTTTTTGGCTGGGATATTTTGTAGCAACTTTATATGTTGTTGCTTCTTTGCACCTAGAAAAACTTGAAGGAATAGCAGCTTTAACTGGACATAAGAATTGCTTTGGTTTTTGCTTTAACTGGAGATGAGAATTTCATTGGTTTTTGCTTTGGTATGACTATGACATTCCTAAACGTAATAGTTTATAAGTATTAGATTCCTCTATTTCTATATACTGTTGTAACTTGCAAGTTTTGATTTGGTGTATGTCTCTACAGACTCTACAAGGGTGGTGAATTGTTGGATAGGATACTCCAAAGCTTTGGACGTGCTTGGAAAATTAAAGAATGTGAAAGTAGCCACAATTGAAACAGAGCACCTACAAACTCAACAGGTGACATAACTAGTTTGTACTTGTCTACCTTCGTTGAACCATTGACCATTAGGGGCCTCTGACTGTTAGTACCTTGTAATTAACACTAATGGTAAAAAGAATGTTCTAATTAATTTGTGAACCATGATTAACAGTAATGGTATAAAGAATTACCAAAGGAAAATTATTCTTCTAGGAATTAGGGAGAAGGAATAACATTGCCAGATTTGGATCAAGTTTTGAATATTTATTTACCTTTATCTTAAGCATTATATAATGATAAATTGGTAGGATCATCAGGCAGTAATTAAGGTAATTTGGTGGGTTGGTACCTCTAAAAATATAATGATAGATTGGTAGAACTAACGATGTCTATACTTACCCGAAGTTATCCTATCTGGATTTAAGCAATAGGATATTTTGGCAATCTGCATATGACCTTCAATCTATTAACTAACGATGTCTCTTGCTTCATTTCTTTCATTTCTTAGTAGTATTTGAACTTTAGTAGCATTTGAACTTAGTGGTTGGGCTGATGTTTGCAGCTCTTAGTATATACTTGTACTATTTGAACTGAATTTCGTTTTGCACAACATGATAATGGACTTATGCAATCTGATTTTTTCTTATAATATCTGAACTGGACTTGGGCTTATGCAATCTGATCAATCGATCTTAATCAAGTTCTCACCGTCACGATGGCTCCGACCAAGTCCAAGCGCTTGAACCGTGCGCGCTCTCCTTCTCCCTCTTCCTCTCCTTCTCCTTCTGCTACCCCTTCTTCTTCTCGTTCTCCTTCTCCTTCTGTTTCTTCTTTGCGTCCTCCTCTTAATCCTAATCGGCCACCGCTAGCTTCGCCCTCCCTAAACACCAACGCTCCTCCACCGCCTCCTCCTCCTCTCAGAAACCGATCTAGTTCCTCCCCTTCTCCACCGCCTCTCAAAAACCGATCTAGTTCCTCTCCTTCTCCTTGTTCTCCAACCCTAAACACCAACAACCCTTCTCCGCCGCCTCCTCCTCTCATAAACCACATAATCACCTCACCTTCTCCTCGTCCTCTACCTGCTCCCCTATTCTGTAATACTTCCATTGTCCAATCCCTCTTTCCTCCGCCTTCAGAACTCTCTGAACCGGTGGTTAGTCCCACAATAGACGTCAGCCAAGACGTTACGCCACTGAGCATTCGGTGTAAAAATGCTAAGGATGGTGAGGAAAACACTGCATTAAATTGTTGCACTAAATCACTGCTTATGCTGAATTATTTTTACTGTTTTGTGCAGGTTTTACACAACCTAAATATCGAGTGGTTAGAAGCAACAAAACTTCTCAAATTGTGAATACCGCGGGAGGAAAGATCACACTAGTGTGGTCTGATTTCCATAGTGGACCTCACACGAAGGAGAATTGTAGCTTGCTGTCACACGATATCGGGGCAGATGTAAGATCAAGAGTTCCTATGCTTGCATCTTCTTTTCGTCTTACCCGAGCATTACAGGAATGTTGTTAAACATTACCTGTTGGTGAGTCTTTTTTTGTTTGTTTTTATAATTTTTTATTTGTCTCTCTTTTGTTGTATTAAAAATGTGGCACTTATACTTAGCTTTTCTTTTGTGGTTTGCATTCTGCAAGATTACTATATTATTCCTGAAACGGAGGTAAAATGTGGAAATACATAAAAGAGAAGTCTCAAAATAGATACTCTGATTGGAAACACAAGTGCCACAAGCACTTTCTGAAGTACGGGGATCCACTTCCACTTGAGTTTCTTGACCGCCCTGAGCAATGGGAATATTTAGTTAATCAAGAGTTTAAAGATGAAGTGAAACAAGTAAGCATATTAATATTTCAAATTCTATGTTTTCATTGATAATTACTATGTGAATTGCTTCTAAATGTAACTTTTGTTACTGTTTTTCGAGACTATGTGGAAGCAAAACCAAATAAACCGGACAAAAAATCCCTCTCCAATCAACCATCACGCGGGTTCAAGACCCCTAACTTACACGGCGGAGGAGTTCGCGAAGAAAGGGCATCCGTCACCGTGTTGTGCAGCTGCTATAGAAGCATATTGTAACAGCAAGTACGGGAGTGAAAAAGCGGCGAGATTTCTAACTTTCTCTTTACTTTTTTTATAAGATTTAGAGCAACCCTCACTCTGATTTTTTTATAAGTTGTTGCAGAGAGTTATTTGTTCCTTATAAACTATGAAAATCCTAAAATGATTTTTTTAAGAAACAAATTGAGTCTATTGTTTTATATGGTAGTAGTCATCCCGCACTCTGATTTTTTTATTGTCTTCCATGTATTTATTGTCTTCTAGAGAGTTATTTATTTTCTGCCATTAGGAGTTCCATGTATTTCTTTCTTATGCCATGCTTAAATGAGTTTCGTAAATTGCTCTAAATCTTATTGTTGTTATATATATTTTTTTAAGGGGCTAATGTACATTAATGCATTTAGCTACTATGTTGAGCTGTTTACAGCTCTTGTTCACTTTTGCTCCATTTATTCACTGTATTGATATGTGGAAAATTCAACTTGTACCTAAGTTGTTGCATTTATTCACTGTTTTTGTTCATTCCGTTTTTATGCAATCTTATAAATGGGCTGATGTTTCTGAACTATTTCTGAACTACCTGGGCTGATGTTGCTGCATTATATTTATTCTCTTTACTTTTTTTTATAAGATTTAGAACAACCCTCACTCTGATTTTTTTATAAGTTGTTGCAGAGAGTTATTTGTTCCTTATATTTAAGAAACAAATGGAGTCTATTGTTTTCTATGGTAGTAATCATTCCGCACTCTGACTTTTTTATTGTCTTCCATGTATTTAGGAGTTCCATGTATTTATTGTCTTCTAGAGAGTTATTTATTTTCTGCCATTAGGAGTTCCATGTATTTCTTTCTTATGCCATGCTTAAATGAGTTTCGTAAATTGCTCTAAATCTTATTGCTGATATATATATATATATATATATATATATATATATATATATATATATATATATATATATATATATATATATTAAGGGGCTGATGTACATCAATGCATTTAGCTACTATATTGAGCTGTTTACAGCTCTTGTTCACTTTTGCTCCATTTATTCATTGTATTGATATGTGGAAAATTCAGCTTGTACCTAAGTTGCTGCATTTATTCATTTTTTTTTTGTTCGTTATGTTTTTATGCAATCTTATAAATGGGCTGATGTTTCTGAATTATTTCTGAACTACCTAGGCTGATGTTGCTGCATTATATTTATTCACTGTATTGATATAAGAATATAGTGATTGTTATAAGCTGAATTGGCTGAACTGGCTAGGCTGATGTTTCTGAACTGTTTTGAACTGGCTGGGCTGATGTTGCTGCATTATATTTATTCACTGTATTGGTTTTCAGGATAAGTTAATTGAAGATGAAAGTTGAAGAAGTAATTCAAGAACGAAGAGAGGAGGACCCGGATAATGTAGCCCCTTTTTCCTTTGATGATCAACATGAATCGGTTGTATACGGTTTGGAGAACGGAAAGGGACTGAAATCAGAGGTAAGATTGCTGTTGTGATTTTTATGGGTTATTATTTCACTGTTTTTACTTTAGCTTCCATTTGAAATAGTTAATAATATATCTTTCATTCACTGTTGTAGGATTTGGAGGACAGTTGAGGCGGCCTTCAAAGATACGTGGAAAAGCCGATCTTTCTCAACAAAATGAAGAGAGGTTTCGAAATGCCGAAGAGAGAGTTGAAAAGGCCGAGGCGACAGCCGCTGAAGCCATAGAGAAAGCCAAGAAATTAGAGGAGAATTTCAAGAAATTAGAGGAGGAGGTTCAAGCATTGTGGGCCATGTTTTAAAGATATACCGCCGATCAACAATAAGCTCAAACTTGAGGTAGTATGTAGTGGATGCCAAGCAATTAGTATGCTTGAGCTATCTTGGAATTAGTTGGTTGTGTGGAATTGTGCGGGTTTTGAATTAGTTGGTTGTGTGGAATTTTGTGCGGGTTTTGAATTAGTTGGTTGTGTGGAATTTTGTGCGGGTTTTGAATTAGTTGGTTGTGTGGAATTTTGTTGATGCCAAGCAAGTGTGTGTAGTTTTGCGGGTTTTGACAGATTTTGTTGATTGTGTGATTTGAGTTTTGACAGATTTTGTTGTTTGTGTAATTTCAGGTATGAGTATTTTTTAACAGGTTAAGTGAACGATTCAATTATTTTTTTTTCATGGCCAATCAAAATAAGGCCAGGGAAAGATTTGAAAACTTCCGTCGCGTAATTATTGGGGCGACGAGGACCAAAACTGCTACCTAAATGAAAATTTCCGTCGCCTAAACAAAGTCCGTTACCTAATAATTAGGTGACAAAGCTAGAAAACCGCCGCCTAAATGAATTCTGTCACTCCAATTCTTAGGCGACGACTCATCCCTTTCGTTACTACAGAGTGGATTAGGCGACGGAAATTTGTACTTTCGTCACCTGAATACTAGGGGGACGGTTGTGTTGTGATGGATGTAGGCGACGGAATGTCCGTCGCGAGACTCATTAGGCGACGGAAAGGCATTGTGACGACGGTTTCATTCCGTCACCCGAGTGTAAAACTGGCGTAGTATACCTAGTTTGAAAGTTGATTGAATTTATGATGTTCATATATCTTCTATCGATATATTATTGTGGTGATACTTATTGTATCTCATATATTTGTTCCGCCTTCTATTATTATGGTCACTCGACAAATACCATCCTCGTAATTCGACACTCGATTACTACAAATAATATTGTCACACTTGCGAGGTAGATTTTAGCATATCAAATTTACGTAAAGATGTCTATTATCATGCAATGCATATCCTAAACCGACTAATATGCACATCATCAAACATAATCATTGTTGTTACTTTAAGAAGTTCGAAAATGGCTATATCATAATGTTTCTATATATGTTAATATCAGGTTCTAGTGCTCGAGAAGTGAGAAGGTTAAAAAATTAATTGTTTGAGCCATTCTGGATGAAGGACTTTCGTGATGCTACACATTTTAGTATGACGATTTGGTCAAGATAGGAAGACATGGGCCGAATACATCAAGAGGGTTCTAGGAGGTTCATTATGCAAGATGCTAAGCCATCTAATGTCCTCGTAGGCAATCACTTCAAGTTGTCTAACAATGAGTCACCTACAAATAAGAGATAATGTGTCCAAATACAAAGAACTCGGTATGCTTCATCAACTAATAGTTTGATGTATGCAACGGTGTGCACAAGGCTTATAGGCATTGCACATGTGGTGGGAGTTGTTAGTTGATTAATTGACAATCTAGGAAAATAACATCGGGAAGTAATAATGGATCATTAGATACTTGAAGGTTACTATAAAGTATGTCTTGTGTTTTGAAGACAAGAATGTCTTGTTAGTCGGCTATGTTGATGTAGATTTGCTATCAAGTGAGGTACAACTGGGTATGTCTTCACATTTTGTGGTACTACGATCTCCCGGGCTTCTAAATTGCTGAAAAGTGTGACTCTATTTGATATGGAAGTTGAGTATGTTGTAGTGAGTGACATTACCAAGGAGATGGTATATATGGTGGTAGAATTTCTTGATTGATTTGAGAAAAGGTCAAAGTGGACACACTCTATATAGTGACAACTAAACGCATCATTCACTTGACTTTAAATCTAGCCTTTCATTCAAAGACAAAAACATACAGGGATATCATTACATACATCTCTTGAAGATAAAAGAAAAGTCCATCTGAAGAAGATTTCAAGAAGGGAAAATCATGCAAATTTATATGTTGACTAAGGTGGTAACCTTAGAAAAGTTTTCATAACTTCAGTTGGCCTTGGTAACTCAGATGAAGGTTAGCCACTATTGTTGGATGAAGGTTCTTGGTGAAGAAGACGATGATGATGATTGATATCAATCTACAAGTGGAAGATTGTTAGGTTGGGGAGTCCGATGTACTATCACAATGAGACTGAGTTAACGTCCTTGGAAAAAATTTCCGGCCCAATATATTATATTTGTAGGTATGTCATCTTTTAGATAATTTTGGCCTTATTTACCCACATTGATTATTATAATCATCATCATAAGTTATAGTGCAAAACCCTGCATTGGTATTGCCCTAAACGTAGTCATAGATTCGTACAAATGGAGTATAACCAATTCTCGTTTTTTTTTCCCCTATTGATTGCATTGTAATCCAAATTAACGGTTGGGAGTCCTGGAAATGAACTCTGAGTTGGTGGATCTAGTGCATATGGAGCTTCCTCCAACTCATCCTCTCGCTAGTGTGATGGAAAAGTGCCAATTAAGACCCTAGAATATCCGGTTCCGACATATTTATCATGAAGTGAGTTTTTTATGCTTTTCACTTTCCAATCTGCATACACATTTAGCCGATCCTCTTCTCTCTTGGAGCTTTTTGTTGACGTTTGTCGAACAATATGGGTATAAGAATTGAAACTTAATTAGGTGCTTTATTTTCTCTAAAAAAAAGTATGCACCAAGCTCTCATTCATTTAAAATTGAAACTTAATTCATTAAAAAAAATTAGGAATATTGAAGCATTATAAAAAGAAATAAACAAGCACCAAGCTGAATTGAAATTGGGAAGCTACACATATGCTTCAGTAAGTAGAGCTCTATAGTTCCCTACTATAAAAGTCGTAGTAACATATAAGTAAACCTAAAGTCGATGATAACATTTTAAGATCGGAAGGTAGCTAGGGATTAAGGTTGTCATGGTTATGGATGGGTGAGTCTCCGGACGGGTCTGAGTAGTCCTCAACGTGTGTAACCTCATCTTTGGTTTCTATCATGGCTCGTGTGCTATGTTGTGTATCCTGCTCATGTAAATTGTATTGCATGGTAAGTGTATATTAATATTCATAGTCAAACCTCTCAAAAAAAAAAAAATATTCATAGTCACAGTAGAATAATTTGATGCCTGTACCTGCATGAGAGGCGTAGATTCTTTGTGAGGGACAAGTCGGGAAGCAAAGCATGCATGAACAAGGAGGAACAAGAGCGACAAGAGAAGAAGCTGACGAGGCATGATCGATATTTTATACAAAGCTGGAGCTGTGATAATCTGCTAGGGTTTCGAATGGGAGCTTGAATTTATAGAGGAGTTTTAAAATGCATGGATAAAAAGGGTACTCGACAGGAACTAAAAATCACAAATTAAGGGCAAGGTTGGTGGATAGAAAAGGCTACATAATTGCAGGGAGGAGGGATTTTGGTGCTCCATATGCATGTACAGGTGCCTACCTACTCAACAGTTAACATTAGGCTTTTTGCTACTTCAAAGAGAGGCTGTTAGTAAGACAAATAGTGCTTCCCTTGTCTTCGCTGCATCTCCTGTGGCTTTTTTTTATTGCTCTTTACAAAATTTCCGGACTGTATAATCATTTATACCTTCTGTGTATCTAATTTGGATAAAAATATGTAAATCCAGGATGCATGGAGGCTATAAAGCATACTACTGTGAATGCCTTGGCAAAGCAACGACAGGGATACTGCTTATACCTTCTCACTTGCATCCCACAATCAAGACAGTCAAGAAATAATGGCTTTGACTCCATTCAACGACAAACTTCAGCACGTGCCTTCCCTCCAAATCACTCATACCTAGCTTGCTCGATCTTATATGTTGCAATGAGATAGAGATATATTTGGGCCATCCTAGATTTTCACTCCAGGAAGTAATATCCACCAATTCTCGTCCGAGAATTATTTCGGAGTCGTCCGAGATATCGCTAAAAAACGACACATATGACCCGTACGTCATAAAACCTAGTTTTTATTATTAAAAGAAGAAGTTGCGGCGAGGGTTAGGTACCTTCTGATCGGATGTTACCTAGAGAGGTCGGAATAGAGAAAAGGACGGCACAAGAGTTAGAAGGAAGATTGACACACTTTGAAGTTTTGTGAGTATTCTTGAAGGAGATACTTAGCTGCTGTTTTTCGTTATTTTTAGCACAAGGTCGGCCTTTATTATTGTTTTGTTTTAGTTTGATGTTTGATGTTTGATGTTTGAAGATCATTTGCTAAGTATTTTTTTTGCCCTTTTTCTTAGTTACTTTGGTTTTATGTCTTGTTTGATATCATATATGTTATTTGATTTGAATATGACTGTTGTTGGCTAAACCCTTGCGATTCTAGGGTGATTTGTTGATAGTTGTGGTGTAGATGATGATAGACTAAACCTTTAAGTTTGATTGGACCCTGAAGATTGATTTTAATTTACGCAGCTACAAATCTTGGATTGTACTCAGGAATCTCGGCCGAAATTTGAGTAAGAACAACCGAGATTTTGTTATGTTGATCCGCTCATGATATATCCCTGAGCCAAAGTTGTAGATTGCCCAAATCCTAGTCTTTGTTGAGAGTTTTAAACCCTTAGATTCCTCTAAGGCTATGCTTGAGATTGGGAAGAGTCTTAACCGGTAATTCCCTTTCTTGAGTACGATGATGACATTTTCTAGGCAACAAAGGATTATATTCCCGTGTTGGTTTGAGTGTGTCAAACCCCTTGCCTTTGTGAGCTAGCTTGAGACCTACCCGGTGATGGTTAGTTCTTGACCATTAGGTTGAGTGTTTGGTTTGAGCTTTTGTTCCTTTCCTTAGTTCCTTGAGACTTACCCGATTTGCCACATATTAATTTCACCATAATCTTTGTGATCGACCTTGAAATACTTGTTTTTATTACGATTGATCTGTACACTGCGGGTTCACTATTGCTTTTATTCTTGGTATAAATTTAAAGCTATTTTCTTCATATACACACACATTTTGGAGCGAACATAGGTTCAAGGGGAAAACCTAACCAAGCTGAATCGAGTGTAGCATTGTCTCTACCCAGTTCCTCGGATGATAAACAGTGCAAACTGTATGAGTTAAGGTTAAGCTTGACTTTTAATAAATTTATCGCCTTGAAACAAAGGAGTAAGAAAGATACTCTTTATGGTCAATCACCTTGTGAGTGTGACATGGAACCGTGCCTAAGAGAATAAGGTGAGGCTGAATTCTCCAAATTTACTCATGAAAAATCAGGGTTGTTCAAGGCCAAAGTGAACACAACCAGAGAACTAACGTTCTACAAGAAAATGAAACTGTGTGAAAGTTGTTTTCTCGGTTTACATAAAAGTCCGGTTGGTTCAAGACATCATGGTCACTACCTGGTCGAGTAAATCCAAAAGCTATTTACTACGGATGGTTCAAGCCTGAAACATGACACAAATCCAGATGCAGTGATTTTTTGACTGTACTCTCGAAAATTCCGTCTATTTTTACAAAACGGAGAAGCATATGTTTAGAATCATTTTTTTTATGTGAGGGATTGTTGGAACTCGATATAAAATATACTATGAATTATACATGTTTTAACACATGGTGCGCCAGACACTTTCCAGTGGGCTCTGGCCATTGTCAACACCGGAAAGTGTGAGTTATGTCTTCGTCTCCACGAGCTCTTTCTCGTGGTATATTCATACGTTAAATTTGAGTTCTGTTTGAATGAGAAATTTAGACCCGAAGTTGGTTGCGTGATAGACAATAACTTGGAAAAATAGTAAAAAATGGGAGTTTCCCACATCGACTATATTGAGGGAAATCAATGGGATATATAGAGGAGTTATGCACTAAAGGTTGTGGCCTTGGCCCACTACCCACGCGCGCCGAGCTCGTGGTCGTGCTCGTGTCGTGCAACGGATCCAGAAATTTGGGGCAGCAGTCGGACCCTCCTTTGACTCCGAAAATCGTGCTCAACATACATTGCGAGTTTTGTATGCCGATTGTCGAATAATATGGGTGGATCGCATGTTCAATTCTTAGCTGCTTTATTTGCTCAAAAAAGTAGCACCAAGCTCTCATTCATTTGAAATTGAAACTTAATTCATTAATAAAAATTATGAATATAGAAGCATTAATAAAAAGAAATAAACAAGCACCAAACTGAATTGAAATTGGGAAGCTACACATATGCTTCAGTAAGTAGAGTTAGAAACGATAGGCAGGTGATCAACTGTACTTCCCTACTAAGTCGTAGTAACATATAAGTAAACCCAAAGTCGATGATAACATGTTAAGATCGGAAGGTAGCTAGGGATTAAGGTTGTCATGGTTGTGGATGGGTGAGTCTCCGGACGGGCCTGAGTAGTCCTCAACGTGTGTAACCTCATCTTTGGTTTCTATCATGGCTCGTGTGTTCTGCTGTGTATCCTGCTCATGTAAATTGTATTGCATGGTAAGTGTAAATTAATATTCATAGTCAGTAAAATAATTTGATGCTTGTACCTGCAGGAGAGGCGTAGATTCTTTATGAGGGACAAGTCGGGAAGCAAAGCATGCATGGACAAGGAGGAAGCAGAGCGACAAGAGAAGAAGCTGCCGAGGCATGATCGATATTTTATACAAAGCTGAAGCTGTGATAATCTGCTAGGGCTTCGAATGGGAGCTTGAATTTATAGAGGAGTTTTGAAATGCATGGATATAAAAGGGTACTAGCTAGACAGAAATTAAAAATCCCAAATCAAGGGCAAGGTTACATAACTGCAGGAAGGAGGGATTTTGGTACTCCACATGCAGGTACAGGTGCCTACCTAGTACCTACTCAACATTTCCCATTAGGGTTTTTGCTACTTCAAAGAGGGGCAGTTAGTAAGACAAATAGTGCTTCCCTTGTCTTCACTACAGCTCTAGCTTATACTACATATGTGGCTCTTTTTTATTTTTAAGAGAAAATTGCATAATCATTACCCTATCTTTTAGGCTGATTTTAGTTCCCGTTGTTTAAACTATCATAATGGTTTCTCACTTATCGAGATCGACCAAATATTAGTACCTGAATTAATGTTCACACGTTAAGTTAACTAATCGGTGTTAAATATATGGGGATAAATTGTCCACCTACTTTAGACATAAATTTGCAACGTTCACAATTGAATAACCATCTTCACATGATTAAAGACATAATCAAGCATATGATTAAAGACATAATCTCAAGAAAAAACATGTTTAATTGTCAATTTGCATGTGATTAAAGACATAATCTCAAGAAAAAACATATGATTATCCAACATAAAAACGAAAAACAACCATAAAACGCTCTCTTCTCTCTCATCCCATCTCGGTGTAAGCTTTGCTTGCACCACCCTAGCACGGCTGCCCGGCCGTGCCCCGCCCACTCTTTGACTGGTCCCCATGGTTGGTTCAAGGAGGTCCCGTCGACTCACCATCAAACTCTCTGAGCTGCCTCGCCCAAACCAAAAACAACCACCCAAAAACACACAAAACTCACCTATCCCATATTCACCGGAAAGCCCAGTCGACACCGTCCCTGATGACATGATATGCACCAACAATAGAAGGCTTAACCCTAAACTCATCAACTCACCAACACTATCATCCGATATACTCTTCCCGCCCCTCAACCTTATGACGCGAAAATCCAATCCTTTGTCTGCTCCAAGCTTATCCACCCATGTTGATCCATCGAATACGCCCCTACAGGCCGAACTTGGAGTGGATGAAGTACCAGTGCCCAGGAGATGCGAACCATCTAACCCAAGGGTTCCATCTTCCCTGGAGGAGGTGTCTGACTCACCGGATCCTAATGCCATCATTATGTCAGCCCCTCCAGCTCCCGAGGTCGTTAGCACGAGGGTCTTTTCAGATACCCCCCCTTTGTCTTCTGACTGTCAGTCCCCCAAAACAGCACGCCTGGAGCAAAAAGCAAACATTAATGACACCTTGATTAACTACAAGGATATTGTCACGAGGAGCGTCGGTTGGGATCATGTCCCCCTCTCATTCATTCCTGGGTATGAATCGGGACATATTCCCTTCACAGATGAAGATGTTGTTGATAACACCCTGAAATGGCAGATGTCCCTTGTTGGATACCCCCTGGGAAGTCCCATATCCTATCAAAGGATGAATAAGTTTGTTTTGGAGAACTGGAGTTCTATCCCGAAGCCAAAATTCCTAAGAAATGAAAACGGGATCTTTGTGTTTCACTTTGCAAATGAAGAAGATCTCAATACGATCTTAGCTGGCAGCCCTTGGGTCACCAATGGCTCCACTACTATGCTGCTGAAAAGATGGGTTCAGGACCTCCCCCTTGACTACTCAAGTCTTAGCTCACTGCCAATATGGATCACACTACACAACCTGGACTATAGATTCTGGTCTCAGCATATGCTGGAGAAGATTGGATCGGACATAGGCTTTCCCATTCTTACTTATACCTGTTCTATAAACCAAGACAGGCTGGGTTATGCGCGTATTCTGGTGGAGATCAATGCATCACGTTCTCTGTTGCGCGAGGTTACTCTTACTGGATCTGATGGCTCATCATACATCCAGAAAATCACCTATGATTGGTTGCCATCACGTTGCTCTTCTTGTGGCACGTTTGGACACAACTGTAGTGGTTCGAAGGCTCACTCTGGTTACGTCTAGGCCAAGAAACCAACACTCTCTAACCACACAAAGAGGCGAACCCCAAAACCTAACCCTAACCCTTATCCTATATTGCCTACTCCACCGGAATATATGAAGATCCATCATGAACCGGAGGTCACCCAAATTCCTCTCCCCTCTCCTTTACCATTACCAGATGGCTTGGAAAACATCAAACCGGTACCGCCTACAATACAATCTCCTTCTAACCTGGCCAAGAATCCTAAGCCTAGCGATGAGCCTCAAAACATAACTATCTCTCCTTCAGGCCAATATGCCCCTCTCTTGGAACAAACTCACAGCCAAAACCCACACTCTCCCAATGATCCAGCAACACTCATTACCACACTCCCACTACCAAACCATACCCTCACCCTAACAAGTATACATACACCTTCATTTGACCTTCCATTGTTAGCAAGTGCTACCATGGACAACATCGAAAATCCCAATGATAATTAGAGCATGTTCCTGGAACATCAGGGGATTGAATGACCCTGCAAAACACAGAGCTATACAAAACCTTGCTAAGAAGCAAAACCTTGATATTGTGGCTATCCTGGAGACAAGGCTTCGCTCCAACAATGAAAAACGCATCTCTAAATCCCTATTCCCATCTGGGAACCACGTCTCTAATGGTTCCATCTCTCATAACTGCCATGTTTGGGTTTGGTGGAATCCTGCCAAGATCCACTTATCTACCCTAATCAAAACTGATCAACTTATTCATTGCTAGATATCTAACCCTTTTTCTAATCCGAACCAAACCTGTGTGGCTGAACTTTCCTTCGTTTACGCACACAATTCACAAGATGATCGTGAGAACCTCTGGACGACCATCTCTACACTGAAACAACTCAATCACAACAACCCTTGGGCCTTGCTGGGTGATTTTAACGTCACACTTTCACCGGATGAGAAGACAACAAATAGCATTCCTTCTATTTCGCAGACTTCTGATGAGCTTGCTAGATGTTTTGAACAGCATCAATTCCAGGATCATCCATACTCAGGTTGTAAGTTTACATGGAATAACAAGCAAACTGTCTCTAGAATCTGGAGCAAGCTGGATCGTATCATCACAAATAATGCCTGGCACTCTTCCTTTCCACACTCCAAGGCTCATTTTGGCCTTGCGGAGGTGTCGGACCACTCGCCTGCCCTCCTGTTCACTGAGATGCATGAAGCCAAATGTAATATCCCTTTCAGGTTTAACAATGCATGGATTAATCATGAGTCCTTCCAAGGTTGTGTGAAGAGTGCTTGGGACACTGTGATCGATGGCAATCCCATGTTCAAACTTACCAGAAAGCTAAAGCTGCTTAAACCGCTTCTCAAATGGTTCCCCAGTGCCAAGATCGAAGACCTTCACACTAAAATTCAAGACCAACAAAGAACCCTCAAGGACACGCAACAAAGATTACAATCTGACCTCCATAATACCGAAATACAAGAGGAGGAAAAGCGCCAATCGACTGACTTGATTGAGAGTTACAACAATCTGCATTCCACGATGGCTCAACTATCCAAAGCTAGCTGGATTGCACATGGAGATCAATGCTCCTCATTCTTCTTTAGAGGAATCAGAGCGCGTAGATGCTCTAACCACATCAAGCACATTCGAAGCACAAATGGAACCACCACAAATGACCCTGGCATCATAGACACAACCTTTGTCAATCACTTCAGGCAAACACTAAAACTACCGGCACAGTAGGCTCAGAATCTCATACCTGAAATCACTTTGCCTACCCTTTTCTCTGAGGACGTTGCTTCTCTTTGTCTTGTGGTGACTCAGGATGAGATCAAGAAATCCCTATTTAGTATAGGGGACAATAAGGCACCTGGTCCGGATGGTTTCAGCTCGAAATTCTTTAAGTCAGCTTGGGAAACTATCAGCACTGATTTCATCAATGTTATTCAAGATTTCTTCTCACATGGAAGACTATTGAGACAGGTTAATCATGCATCTATCTCTCTTATACCTAAACATGATTGCCCCTTGCTCCCTCAGATTACAGGCCCATTTCGTGCTGCAATACCATATACAAGACAATCTCCAAGATCCTTTCGGCCAGAATCAACTCAATCCTGCCAAACTTAATCAGTCCCAATCAAAGTGCATTTGTTTCCAAGAGGTCAATCAAGCATAATGTTCTTATATGTCAAGAGATGCTTAATAAATATAACAAAAAACATATCTCACCGAGGGCTGCCATGAAGGTGGATATCTCAAAAGCATTCGACTTAGTGAATCACACGTTCATATTGCATTGCCTCCATAAAATGGGCTTTCCTGATCACTTGGTTGGTTTGATTAAAGAGTGCATATCAACTGCCACGTTCTCAGTCAACATTAATGGATCTCTTTGTGGTCACTTTGTTGGGAGTAGGGGACTGCGTCAAGGTTGTCCTCTCTCCCCACCACTCTTTGTCATTGCCATGGAGTACCTAACAAGAATGATTCAGCAGAACACCATGAACCCTGAATTCAACCACCACCCCAAGTGCTCCAATCCCACTATTACTCACCTTATTTTTGTTGATGATCTTCTTCTACTTTACAGAGGCGATATCCTTTCTATTAAGATCCTGATTGACACACTAGAGGACTTCGGTATGGTCTCCGGTCTTAAGATCAATGCTGCTAAGTCTCTCCTATTCACTGGAGGGATGGATGATGATGATATTGATAGGGCTACCAACATCACTGGCATGACCACTGGGACACTCCCCTTTCTCTATCTGGGTGTGCCCATTGGGAGTAGTAGATTATTGATACATGATTATCTCCTATTGATTCACCGAGTCACTAAACGTATTCAATCTTGGAGTGCTAAGGCACTTTCTTATGCTGGCAGGGCCCAATTGGTCAAGTCGGTCCTTTTCTCTATCAGCCAATATTGGTGCTCCTTATTCTTGATTCCGGCTAAGGTCATCAGTATGATCAACAATCTCATTCGATCCTATTTTTGGTCGGGCATTGAGAACAGTCGGAGATCTCTCGTGGCCTGGCATGAGATATGCGCCCCTAAAGCCAATGGTGGGCTTGGATTCACTGATCTTCACGCTAGAAACAAAGTTACACTCGCTCGGCTCATACATGACATTGATAGGGATGAATGTAACATCTGGACCAAATGGCTGTCCAAGCATCTGATTAAGAATGGTGAGTGCATCTGGAACTGCAGCCCCAAGCCCCATCACAGTGCCTTTTGGAAGAACCTGCTTAAGATTAGGGATGACATCCCCACAAACCCTTTGGGAAGGCGTGGTGATGCTTTATCCAGCCCCAATGATGCCTTCTCCTACAAAAAAGCATACGCTATCTTCAAACCTCATCTATCCCCAAGTCTACCTAATCCCTTCAAAGTTATTTGGCTCACATCAAATATTCCGAAGTGCAGCTATATCTCTTGGATTGCTTCACTCCACAGGCTGCCCACACTGTCCAGGATCAAAGCTTGGAACCTTACTGCCAATAACACCTGCAAACTCTGCACTTGTTCTACCGAGATTGATGATCACCTTTGGACTCACTGCAGTTATGGTTCTCTCGTACTCGACATCATTTCTAGATGGACCCATACCCCTTACCCTGCACCCTATATGGGTTGCCTTTGGTCCTGGCTCAGCTCTTGTACCAATCCCAAGCCCAATTTGATTGATAGTATCCGGATTGCTTCCATCTTATCCTTCATCTACCATGTCTGGATGGCTAGGAACAATATGCTCTTCAACAAAAGCTTCACAAGAGCCGTGGATTGCGCTGGTATGATCATCAGTTCCACAAAACTCCATTTTGAAATCAACTGGAAAGATAGATCTCCCTCAACGCTCCACGTACACTGCTAGAATGCTTAACCTCAACCTTGCTTGATTTTCTCATTCGTCATGCTTTGTCCATGCATCCCCTTTGTACTTGAATCTTGCTTCTATATTCCCCTTGTACATCCCTTTTCTTAATACAAATTAACATTTCAAAAAAAAAAACATATGATTAAAGACATAATCTTAAGAAGAAAAAAAGCATGTTTAATCATATGCTTGAGATTATGTCTTTAATCATGTGAAGGCGGTTTTTCAATTGTAAATGTTGCAAATTTATGTCTAAAGTAGGTAGCCAATTTTACCCCATATATTTAACACCGATCTGTTAAGTTAACGTGTGAACATTAATCCAGGAACTAATCTTTGGTCGGTCTCGATAGGTGAGAAACCGCTCTGATAGTTTAAACCACGGGATACCAAAGTTTAGTCAGCCTACATAGTATTGTTTAGTCAAAAAATTTTTATTTATCTTTACAAAATTTTGGGAGTGTATAATACATTTAGGGCCCGTTTGGTTCCAACTCCGAAAACGGAAACGGAATGGAAACGAATTTAGTCCATATGAGTATCCTTATTCATGAAATTTTATGGAATCATTCTTTGTGAATTAATGTGAAATGCACTTGCTTCCCCGTATTTTGTTTCCCTATAGGGTATCAAAAGTAATCAACTTCTACTCCAATTCCTTCAAACCACAAGGAATTATTCCACCAACTTTCATGAACAATTGTATACTAGTGTATTACCTGCACCATGTGCGGGTTGAGTTTTAATAAATATATTAATGCTTAGAAATTTATATGTATACTTTTGTAAGATAAAAATTCGAAGAACGAAATTATAATTGTTAATATTATTTTTAATTCTCTTTTAAGTTTTTTCTCTTATAATTAATTATATATTAAATAATATTTAATATAATTAGATCACGTACCTTTACTTAAAATTATGATTTATAATGTAATTTTTTTTAATGCTTATATATTAGTTTTGAATAAAAAAATAAATATGTTTAGAATTTGATCAGAAGATTTACAAGATTTCTAAAAAATAGAAGATTTAAAAAATTAATTATGGATTCGGAGATTTTTTTTATTTTTTTATCGAAAATAACTAAAATAATAACTTTTTAAAAATATTTTTGGAGCTGCGTGAATTGTGGCGTTGACACGTGACAAAGAAGGTCTCTCCTTTAATACATATAAGATAAGATAAGATGTAGGGACTAGATACGCTTCCATTCTCTTTCCCATTCCGGAGTTAATACCAAACGGGCCCTTATTATTTATACCTTCTGTGAATGCCTTGGCAAAGCAACGACAGGGATATGTCAAACCCTAAAGGCGATATATACAGTAAAGTGTATATAATTTGGATAAAAATATGTAAATCCAGGATGCATGGAGGCTATAAAGCATACTACTGGGAATGCCTTGGCAAAGGAACGACATAGATACTGCTTATACCTTCTCACTTGCATCCCGCAATCAAGACAGTCAAGAAATAATGGATTTGACTCTATTCAACGTCAAACCTCAGCACGTGTGTCCTACTCTAACGCCATATGCATAAACACGTGCCTACCCTCCAAATCACTAATAGCTAGCTTGCTCGATCTTATATGTTTCAAATGAAATATTAAGTATTTTACCTAATACTTTATATTTTAATGAAGTATGGTTTACGTATCCGTAATTTTATAACGGAAAAGTATTTTGATTTGAATCACTCTCCCGTGTGTATAGGGGTGTAATACGAGCCAAACGAGCCGAGCATCGGCATGCTCAAACTCAACTCGTTTATAACCGAGTCGAACCTAAATTTTAATCGTGCTTTAAAATGTGTCAATATTCGGCTCGTTTAGAAAGTGAACGAGCTCGGCTGAGCTTTTGATGAACCGAGCCCTAGTAACTCGGCTAAAATAATACTCCTATAGTGTATTTCAATTGAACGAGCTGAGCTTTGACATGCTCAAACTCGGCTCGTTTATAAACGATCCGAGAGCCTAAATTTTGTACGAGTTCTAAAATGTGTTCGTATTCGACTCGTTTAGAAAATGAACGAGTTCAAGCCAAACTTTTAACGAGCCAAGTCCGAGTAGCCAGTCTCATATTACAACCCTACGTGTGTATGCGACGGTAGAGTTGAATGTCGCAATGAGGTTGAGCTCCGAAATGTAGCACTCGACCTTGGAGACATTATGAGCAATAACCTGCAGGAAATTGGGGGAACCAAACGCATGCATTGATGTTGAAGGGGACACTAATAGTAATTACTTCTCCTTTCAATACAACAACCCTCAATTTGTGACTAATGCATCTTCTCTATCACTACTAACTATATCATCTTTATATAATACTCCAAATCCTTCAATGTTGCAATCAAAGCCTTATATCATCTTTATACTCTTAACTATCATGTCGTATCCATTTCTCTTCTTTCTCTTGCTTCTCCAATCCCGTGCATGCTTGACTTCCCGCGGCTTCCGATTTGTCCATGATTCACATTTGATCAAGAAAGAACCATCCTTTCCCTCTCAGGTCTAAACCGTATTCATATACACTCCAAATTGTACTCATCTTGCACATTAATTCATTTGCTAATTTGCAGAACTTGCAAGGCATCATCACAGTGAATGAGCCTTCATTGGAAGCGATGTTCACGCAAATGGATTCCAATCAGAATAAGCAAATCAAGCCAACACATATATTGCCGGTCAATGTACAGATATACTGCTTGGAAGCTACAAGACCGTTACATTTCACTACTTCACTTGCTTAGTTAGTCTCTCTTCTTTTGTTTGTAGGGTACGACAACTACGAGCAGAGATAATATCACGGCTGAATCCCAACAGGGAAGCTATCCAGATGAATTGGGTGAAGAATATGAAGTTGTTGAGGCTCGGGACTATGTGAAGTCTCAGCGGAAGTCACCCATCCACAACTAGGACAAATCCTATGAACTGAACTCCAACATGTTTTTGTAGACCTGATAATTCGGAAAAGATGTTTCTCCTAAACAATTGGATGTTGTTCAATTTGCTAATTGCTAGTTCAACTTTTTATTAGTGATGACTACAGGGTTTACTCTTTACCATGAGCAGCATGAGGAAACAGTAGACTGTAATGCTCTTAGTGAAAAAGAAAGCCTACCTTGCATACAGATTGGAGTTCACTCATTCATTCCCTTCACAAACATCAAATCGCCATCGTCCATCAACAATATGAACCTTCCGTTTCCAAGCTCAACCAATAGTAATAATAAATTATAATCGTACAACATGAATATTAACCAATGGTTAAAGTTTATTCCAGTCATGCAAAATTGATTTTACAAACATGGGTGAATCAAAAGAACTTATCTCAAGATCATCCAGCAGTGAAGAGATTTGACAATGTTGGGGCTTTTGCCTTAGAAGAACTGATGCTCTTTCCTTCCATTTCTGGTAGCACATAACCATTGCCTTGTTCTGAATAATGTTTTCTTGTATATTACTGTCAGAATATTGGTTACAATATATAGCCTCATAGACTCAATCATAAGTTGACAAATGTATAACCGGTTCTAGCCTATTGGGCTCTAGTGGATTGTGTACATTAGGCCTACTATCCCCCTCGATCCGAGCTGGTTGAAGATTCAATTTGGATCGAAGTTGAAGAAACTGTACTGTCGACAATGGCTTTGTCAGTACATCTGCTATTTGATCTTTTGTGGAGATGAAGACAACTTTGAGAGACTTGTTTTGTACTCTTTCTCGCACAAAGTGGTAGTCAAGAGAGATGTGATTGATCCTGTGATGAAGAACAGGGTTCATAGCAAGGTAAGTAGCCCCAAGATTATCGCACCGGAGAATGAGAGGTTGTTGTAGGCAGATCCCTAGTTCTCGCAGGAAGGTTTGAATCCAGATTGTCTCACAGGTTGCAAGAGCTAAGGATTTGTCCTCTGCTTCAGTTGAAGAGCGAGCTACGGTTTCTTGTTTCTTTGATTGCCAAGATATGAGGTTAGAGCCAAGATAGACACAATAGGCGCCGGTGATCTCCTATCAGAGCTATCACCTGCCCAGTCAGAATAAGAGAAGGCAAATAGTAGCAGGCTTGAAGTTGAGGCAATGTGAAACTGCAGATTTGCTATAGAGTGAAGGTATCGCAGGATATGTTTCACAGCTTGCAATTACTTTGTGTAGGTGAGTGCATTGTTTGGCAGACCTTATTGACAGCAAAGGAAACATCAGGTCGTGTAAATGCTAGGCATTGGAGATTGGTCAAAATGCTGCGATAGAGGGGAGGGTCATGAAAAACTTCACCAGTGGGGGCATAAGTTGTTGATGGGATCACCATTGGTTTAGCCACTGGTTTGTAGTTCTGCATTTGTTTTTTGGTGGCAAATTCTTATATGTACTTGGACTGTGGCATCAAGAAGCCATTTGTGTCTCGAGTCACTTGGATTCCCATAAAATAATGGGCGCCAAGATCCTTGACTAGGAGTCTGGTTGCCAGAGAGATGATAAATTGACATGCAAGAGCTTCAGGAGAGGCAACTACTAGCAAATCATCCAGATATATTAGAATGAATAGGTATTAGTTCTAATGGCAATAGGAGAAGAGAGACATGTCTACAAGGGATGATTTAAAACCAAGAGATAAAAATGTATCACTCAACTTCCCAAACCAAGCTCTTGGAGCCTGTTTTAAACCATACAAGGATTTGTGTAATTTACAAACATGAGTAAGGAATTTAGAGTGTGTAAAACCTTGTGGTTACTGGACAAAGACATCCTCGTTCAAGTCCCTGTGAAGGAAGGTATTTTGGTTGTCGAGTTGTCTCACTGGCCAATTTTTGGTTGAAGCAATTGAGAGAAGTAGGCGACTGGTGGTAGGTTTGGCAACAGGGCTGAAAGTTTCAGAGTAATCTACTCCTTTAAGTTGGTGAAACCCCTTGGTTACTAGTCGAGCCTTCATGCGTTCGATGATACCATCTGATAAACTATTGGCTTTGAATACCCATTTAACCCCAAAAACATTTGATGTGGGTGGTGGTGGAACGAGGGTCCAGGTGTTAGTTTGTAGGAGCATTGAATTCATGGCTCATGGCTTCTCGCTGTTCCCAAAATTTCGAGGCTTCAATATAACGTGACGGTTCATTAGGTACAAGAATTGTGTTTGCACAGGTGTTGGTGGGAGGCCATGGAAAAATGTCGTATTGGCGGATAAGGGGTTTGTGAATATTACTTTTGTGGTGTGTGGTCAACAGGTGAGAAGGTTGTGGTGGAGAGGGCTAAGTGTTTGGTTGAATATGGGCTGAACCAAGATCATGAGGGGATGATGGAGAAGTGGTAGAGGGAAACGGTTGAGGAGGATTGGTTGGGCCAAGAGAAGCTTGGGCCAAGTCAGTGTTTGTGGAAGGAAAAGTGGAATTTAATCCTGAAAAAATAAGAAGAGAAGAATAGTTATCCGAAATGGAGAGATTGGAGTTGGAAGATAAATTGGCAAAAGGAAAATTGGATTCATGGAAAATAACGTCTCTAGAGACATAATACTTAAATTGATTCCAATTATAGCAAATATAGCCTTTGTGATGGGTAGCATAGCCAAGAAAAATAGTAGGTGTAGACCGGAAATTGAGTTTGTGCTTATTGTATAGTCTAAGTTTTGGAAAGGCAAGACAACTAAATAGTAAATACTTTAAGAAAATTATAATCCGGAATGGATTTAAGTAGAATCTCATATGAACTTTTCTAGTTAAGAATGGGTGTGGGAGTGTGGTTAATGAGATAGGCGGAAGTTTCAAAAGCAAAGTCCCAAAAGGAAAGGGGTAAAGATGTGTGTTTAATAATTGTAAGACCCGTGTCAACAATACGACGATGACGGGTTTCCACACTTCCGTTTTGTTAATGTGAGTAGGGACATGTGAGACGGTGTTGAATGCCATTATGATCTAGGAATGGTAAGATGTGTATGAACTCAAAACCATCATCCGTTTGAATAGTTTTGACATTTGTGAAAATTTGATTCATCACAAGCTTAATGAAGGAAGTGAGAATAGATGTAATTTCGGACTTAGTAGACATAGGAAAAAGGCAAATAATTTTAGACCAATCATCAACAATAGCTAGATAATATTTGTTATCTTTTCAGGAAGTTTGATGGGCTGGGCCCCATACATCAATGAACAAAAGAGCTAGAGGCTTAGTAGAATTAGTGGTAGATGGCGGGTGAGGGATGGGCTTTGGCCCACGAACAGGAAGTGCATGGAAAACCGGCAATTAGGCTCGATTGGCTTTTAGGACTGATCTTTTATTGGTGAAGTAGAGACAAGGTAACACGCTGTGATGGGTAACCAAGCTGGCAATAGGGGTGTGCATTTCCAAATATTTGATCTGATCCGACAATCTTAAAAAGGTCCGATCCGAGAGTACCTGGATATCTAGACATATATACGATCCGAAGATCCGATCCGGATATCCGATCCGGCTATTTATTATTTAGACTAGTCGGATATATCCTATCCGGTCCGAGTTTTTCCTCTAAACCCCGATCTGTATCCGATCTGATGATCCGAAAAATATGCCCAAATCGGATCGGACTCGGATCAAAATTGCCGGATATTTTCGGATTCATATTTTTTTGGATCGGATCTTCGAATTAGCGGATCAGATTAGTCGGATAGGATATTTTTGCTCACCCTAGCCGACAGTGCCAGACGGATGTTGGCGAAAAAGAGGAGACCGTGGTGGTTGCCAGGATATCTTTGTTGGTAGTGGGAGCGGGAAATTTGTACAAGCGTCTTTCAACGAGTCCTTGAAGAAGAGTTGCCTTGGTCTTGATATCCTTCACAACAACAAAATCAGAGTAAAATTCAAAGAAAACAAAGTTGTCCTGACAAAACTGATTTACAGAGAGTAAATTCTTAGAGATTGCAGGAGTATGAAGAATATGTGGAAGTTTGAAAGAACGATTGGAAGCGGTAAAGGAGTTGTGTTATGGTATTTTAGGATGTGATGCTAAGCAAATCCGAGGCAAGAGTGCCAAGAACTTGTTCACCCAAATCATGCACACAAAGTCTAAAATTTATAAACTCGAACTAAAATCCTAAACACCTATCCAACCCGCAGTGTACGGATCACAAAGTAGAAAGGAAAGCATTCTGAGGTCGAACACAAAGACTGAGGTGAGATTAAATCAAGCAATGATCAAGGATAGTAAAGGTCTAAGATGAGAAAAGAGATGGAAACAAAGAAATGAAAATCATATGTTTTTGATGGGTTTTTAGGTGATCAAGCAAGATCACAATCGATCAACAATGTCAACTAACCAACAAAGCAACCACAAGATATAAGATCAATGTATAGAAAGCGGATTCTAGAGATTCGGATGTTCGGTTATGGCATGGACTCAAGCTTCTAATCAACTTAGAAACAAGCTGCGGTATGTTGGGAAAAAATGTTTCTCTAATGGGATCAATCACCGGGTAGGTCTCATGGTCCACTAATCCCGCACCTATGGTCCTATTACCGGGTAAGTTTCTAGGAACCTAAGGTTGGGAATTCTACACAAACCGGATTGCTATCTAGGGGTCAAACCTCTCCTTACCGGGTAAGTCTTGGGAAGGCAAGTCCTAAGTAACAATCGTAGCACACGTAATCTAATAGCGGCTGTTGAGGCTCACTACTACCTAATGTTTGTAATCTTTTATACCTAAGAGCGGGAATTACCGGGTAAGTCTCATCCCTCACCTAGTTTACTAACATAGGTCACCCTAATGCTAGATTAGGCTCAACAAACACTAGGATTTCAACTCTCAAACTCCCTAACATGAAGATATAACACTATAGGAACAACAACTCATACATCTCGGGTGGATCAAGAACCCCTCGGCCGAAATGGTTGAAAAACAAGTCGAGATTGTAAGCTGAGCTAGGTATTTCGAGCAAACAACTACCCTAAGATACATCTAAGTCCAATCTATCATTATCCTACCCATAACCTTTCATTCATCTCCCTAGAATCACATGCTACTTAGCCAACAACAATCATCTCAAGTTCATTCATCATCAAAACAACAAACATGCATGCCATAGCTAGATGAAGGTAAGAGAAGCAATATAACCCAAGAACAAGCTGAATAATAAGTTTAGAATGAGCTTACAATCATCCAAAGGTAGCTTCAAAACAAGCTTAACAATCTTTACAACTTTCCTCACTACAAGACTCTCAAAAACTCACTCTAAGACTATGAAAATGGTGTTTTTCTCTTCTCTTCAATGGAGTCTCCTTTTCTTCTCTTCTCCACACTTGGGATTTCAAAACTAAGGAATGTTAGAGAATGGAAAGGATTGGAAGAAGTCCTGCAAAAGTATGCAGCCTACAAACCCCCCAACCATCATGGGAGAGAAAGGTCGTGGGCTAGAAGTTGTGTGTCAAGTGTCAAGGTGGTCCATCATGCGAACTTGGATGGCCCAAAAAGCATCTCGGCCGAGATGGGTGAGGGATGGACCGAGGTCAATGGCTGCATGCACGTAATCATGGCTAAACACAAGCCGGTGCATGGAACGAACCAACTAAGGTCAATTTCTTCTTCTTTTCTCCATGCTTGCTCCATTAGGACCTTGAATCCGGGCCGTCATGAGACTTAATCCTCGGATATGATCAATAATGCATGAAAACTCCCCAAAATACCTACAAAACTGACAAATGCTCGTGCAGACAACTATTCTGACGGTATGACTCGTTAAAGCATAAAACGTCCCGAACATGTGCAAAATCATGCATGAATGGATGTATAAACTACCTAAAAGAGTGCCTAATCTAGTGTCATAAATTACGCCATCAAGTTGGAACCTTGATGAAGATTGGGAATGGTAGACCCATCGCCAAGAGAAACACAATCAATACCATCATAGGACATGGCTTCAAATTTGAGGTTAGCAGGATCTGGAGTGTAATGGTTGGTCGCACTAGTGTCCGGATACCACTGAGGAGATGTGGTGTTATAAGCATGCATAGAGGGTGGTGGAGGTGCTTGATAAGCTTGGTTGAAATGGTTCCAACAGGATTATACACTATGCTAGGTTTGAAGTAGACTTGATAGGTGAGACGGGTATCAATCTGACTAGTGAAGTTGTAATGTTGACCTTGTCCTCTAATTGAGCTATTTGATAATGAAGAAGATCTGGATTGAGAGAAATTATTGGAGTTAGAGTAGTTTATGTGTTGTGTGTTACCTCTTTCTGGAGTACCACGTCATTGGCTTGGATTTGTACCAGGAGAGCCTCTGAATTGGGAGACACGACTTCGATTCTGACAGCTATTTCTAGTGTAGTTAGCCTTTGGATTGATATTTGTGGTATTGTTGGCAGACATGGGAGGGGTGGGAAGAATGAAGCTAGATTGGTGGGTGAGACGAGCTTCGTGGACTAGAAGGTGAGATAAGATCTAATTTGGAGAGGGTAAGATTGGTTGGGTGGATAGAGCAATGATAATAGAGTCATAATCACTGCCTAGTCCAGCAGGAGATATGTGACAAATTCAGGATCGGAAACAACATGACCAGCAGAGGTGAGGTTTGAGACAAGATTTTTTGCTTTGTGGTAGTAGTGTTGAAAGGAAAGATCTCCTTTCTTAAGAGAAGCAAGTTGAAGTCGAGCCTGAATGACTTGAGAACTGGAACGAGCAACAAAGGCATCTTATAGTTAGGACCCGATTTGAGAGGAAGTGGTACAGTCTAGTACCTGGACAAGAACAATTTCAGTGAGGCTAGCCATAAGGATGGACATGAATAGCTGGTCTTTGAGGATCCATGAGGTGTATGTGGGGTTAGAGGCACTATCTTCAGATCTGGGAAATGGACAAGGAAGTGTGTCATCAACGAACCCATATAAGCTTTGATCTTGAAGAAGAGATGAAATATGGGCTTTCCAGAGAGGAAAATGCCTAGGTTGAGTTTAAAGGCAAGTAGATTAGTGATGGAAGAAAAGGAGAGTGAAGGAGGATTTGTGTGAGAGGAGGAAGATGATCCATCCTCTATTTGAGAGGAGGATGTGGGCATGGTGAAGATGAGGTGGATTAGTTAGACGTTTGTCCTTTGTGCTCTGATAGTAGCTCTGATAGTAGCCCGTCAAGGAGGTACGCAGCTTCTTAGGATTGGCGGGCTACTATCGGTGCTTTGTTGAGGGCAATGGGTACTTATTCTTGATCGTCACCTTGTTCAGCTCTCGGTAGTCGATACATAACCTCATTGACCCGTCTTTCTTCTTGACGAAGATAACTGGTGCGCCCCAAGGAGATACACTAGGGCGGATGAAGCCCTTCTCTGCTAACTCCTTGAGCCTTAGAGATCGGTCTTCTACCGAGCTCTAACTCAATACCAAAGTCTACACTCCTCTGTGGAGGTAAACCTCATGGCTCTCCAAAATGTTAGAAAACTCGCAAGCTACTAGGATCTCCTCCAAATCCGGACTCGTACTATCCTTCATGGTATAGCACCAAAAAGCCTCGCATCCCTGACTAATAAGTCTCGCAGCTCGCACTGCACTAATGATTGTACCAGTCTTCCCAAGATCCCATCCTCTAAAGATCTCAACATGGCCTGCATTTGTAGTTACCGTCACTTTCCTCTTGCCGATGTCCATAACTACTCGATGTCGATCCATCCAATCCATACCAAGGATAACTTCTTCATGTACTAAGTACATGACGAAGAAGTCAGCTGGCCAATCGCGACCTCCTATTCTAATAGGGCAATCGTGAACCTCTCGTGCACGTCTAATCTTACCCCCATCGGGTAATCCTATAAAGAAGGGTCTACCTTCTATGGTAACTAAGGCCATCTACCTACACATGCATCAGATATAAAAGAATGCATAGCACCGTTATCGAAAAGAACTCTGACTGGAAAACCATTAATATGAATGGTACATGTTGTCGCTTGCGCTGTTAGCTCTACAACACTCCTCAGCTCATACACTTTGGATGATGCATCTTTGGTGTCTGCAGATCCACCAACATATCCTCTACCTCTCCCTTGTCCCGGAGTGGAACCCTAAGGAGCGGTAGCACCAGGAACTCTTTGTTGATGCTGTTGCTGATACTGAGACCTCTTTCCTCCTCTTATAATACTAGCATGTGTTTGTAGATCCACCAACATGTCCTCTACCTCTCCCTTGTCCCGGAGTGGAACCCTGAGGGGCGGTAGCACCAGGAACTCTCTGTTGTTGTTGTTGTTGTTGTTGTTGCTGATACTAAGACCTCTGTCCTCCTCCTATAACACTAGTAGGTGAAGAACCTTACTGAGATAGCGCCTTGCCCTGACGGCAAAACGCAACTTTGTGTCCGGGCTTGCCACAAGAAAAGCAAGTCACTGCAAGCTTCTCGTAATCAGCTCGGATATGACCAACTCCTCCGCAGTTATGACACTGCCGTCCTCTATCAGAACTCTGTTGGAAACCAGAACGTCCCGGTGTTTGACTACGCCCAAACCCAGCTGCTCCATCTCTAGCACTAGATGATCCAGTCTTCTGTCTCTTCTCATGACCTCGTGTCTGAGAAGCTCTTTGTTGACCTAGTCGGTCTCTCTCATATGCAGAAGCTTTATCCTGATAGTCCGTCAAAGAATCACAAAGGAAACCAACAAGATAAGAGCGTGTAGGCTCTCTCAATCTCCGAGAGAAAAGATAAGCATGTTGATCCTCAGGTGGCACAAACGGACCCAACAAAGATAACTCATCCCGAAACTTGCTGATGATCTCAACAATAGGCAAATCCTCGAATCCAGCCTCGAGAAAATCTTGAAGACGATCCCTCCTCATAGCTGCAAGAAAGTAGCGATCCCTGATCACCGTCTTCATCTGCTCATAACTAGTGACCTTGCTGCGAGCAGTCCTCCACAAAGAATGAGCTTGATCCTTCAACAACATTTGTGCTATGCTGACTCGATGTCCCTTTGGGAAACCGATCGCCTCCGTAGCAGAATCCAGATGTCTTAGCCACAACTCCACCTCCAATCCTGTCTTCCCCATGAAACAGGGAACCTTCAGCTGATATAAAGCCTTCAACCAACTGTCGGGCTTCGGCTCCTTTGCCTTTGTCGATGCTCTAATAGCCTCAGCAACTCTAACAGGCGGGGCAACAAACTGTGTAACTCTCTGCGAAACCTCAACTGATCTCGCGGGAACTGGCGGTACTGGTGTTGGTCCTCCATTCCTGATAGCCTCCTCGACACTCTGCACATATTCGCGATATGCATAAGCTCCTATGGACACTCAACCGGACTCCGTCGATGGCGCTCTTTGTGCTCCGGACCTAGCAGCGTCCTGTTCCCAGCCTAAGGAACAATACTCTAAGCAACCATCCTCAACAAACACCTCAGCGATAGGCGGATCAAAAATTAGGGCTTGGCCCCAACCTCTAGCTAGTGGAGGTCTTCCTGCACGTCCTCGTCCACGGACGGCAGGTGAAAGTGGTGGTCTACCCCTTCCTCACCCCATAGCAGATGTAGCTCTAGCACACGCCATCTGCTATAAGGATATATATATATATATATAAGGTCACGCTACAACTAAAGCAGAAATACAGGAAATGCATATAAAGGCCAACATAAGAAACACTAACTACTGAGATCTACGGAGGTAGTGGTGGTCGCCCATACATCTGTCCCAGACCGACAAGTTTAAAACAAAACCCCCTTTTGAAAACGTTAGACCCCTTGCGGGTTCTATTTATTTATCCATCCGACCTTTAGAAGATTTCAAGTGCCATTATTGCCAACCTAGAGCTCTGATACCATATTGTAACACCCCAAGTTCTGGGAACTCGAAGCGTTACGGGCTAGGACCTCATAATGGGTCCCGCTCCTCAGAGTAGCAACGACACAATGGATCTTACAACAAGGCACAGACGAATGAAAACCAAAACTCAATATAAAACCAAAGGTTTAAACAAAAGGAAGCGTAAAAGACTCGCAACCGAGCTCAAAACAAAAGGGAAAACAACATAAATATAAACCCGATCCCGTACTATAATGTACAAGATTCCCGGCTGACCACACCGTTCGGATCACTCAGCAACATCCTGAACCTAAGGAACATCTACAACATCGGTTATTACCTTTCATTAAGTTATCCATTACTAATTCAACTTCTTTTGTCACATGAGAATCTCCCGAAACTCGTATCCGCTTCCGTCTACCAATAGGAATAGATCAGTACTATCCATTAACTACTGGTCTGGATTGCAAGAGCACATTCTAGTATCTTGTAGAACTAGACAAGTGTTCACCGTTCGGTTATCATACACTTGGGCCAGTTAAGGTTATAAAGGGTGAATCCTATTCCGGTTATCCGTTATAACATAATAAATAACACAAACAAACCAAAACACTCAAATCAATATACGGAATGAAGCTAAGTAAGTCCAAGGGACTTACCTCACTCGAAGGTAATCTAAAATTTGAACAACAACTCAGAGAGCACTCAGTTTCCCTCAAGAAAGGAGCAAGGAAAGCCTGTTCACAATAACATCATGAATCAGGAACGAAACGGTTGCTAGAAGTCTATAACTGCTAGTCGCAATGATCTCTAAGAGATCTACACAAGCTAAGGGCTCAGCTTAGTCTTACAACATATTCAGGGGCAAGAATCATCCATAAGAAACCAGGAAAGGAACGAGAAAAGCAAGGAAGAAATCAACTCACAAGAACGAGAGTTACTACAGAAGAAATAGCGGGGACGGTTGGGAGAAGGGGCATGGGCGGCAGGGAGGAAATCCGCAAGGGCGGCTCTGTGCAGGCGCGGGGGCGGATTCCCAACATAAGACGTGGTCGGGGTTTCTTCTTGATAGAACTCTCAACAAGGGATCCAAAGCTCGAACCTTTGATCCAACCACGTCAAGACTCAACCAAAAGAGCCTGAGAACAACAACACATCAACCACGGGGATGCAAACAAGAATCAAGGTTCAAACTTGATTGTTGGAGAAGAAGAAAAGGAAGAACGAAAGAAGAAAACGAAATAGAATGAAAAAGCATGCAACAACTACATGAACATGATGAAGAAATCAAAGGGGAAGGCTTACACGTTCAGTAAGATCACAAGAAGCAAGGGAGACGGCTGCAATTTCAGGGTTGGAGGAAAGCGTAAGCAAGAAACGGGAAAAAAAAGAAAAGACGGGAATATATAGAAGAGGCGGGAAAGATAGATGGAAATGACGTCTATGGTTAGAAGTAGATAAGGAAGCCGGCCCATAAGATAGAAGATCGGATCTTCTATCTATGGAAAGAAGATAAAACGAACAAAGAAAGATCGGGTGTGATATGTTGTTAGCCGTAGGGGTGGCTGACCATTCCGCGGGTGCGACTTGCCGCAAGGGCGGCACACTTCACCGCGGGAGCGGTGAAGGTGAAAGACTGGGGTCTTACAACAAGCTTGGTTATACAGATTGTCCATACCAAGCTTGGTTATGAGCAATTTGAAATGGCTAGGATGGGGCCCCTTGGTTAGAAGATCAACTAACTGATATTCGGAGGGCACATGGGAGATTTGCATGATGCCAGCATGAAGTTTTTCTTTGATAAAGTGTTTGTCTATCTCGACATGCTTTGTCTTGTCATGCTGAACTGGATCATGGGCTATGTTAATTGCAGATTTGTTATCACAAACAACTTCATAGGATCTTCCCACTCAATTCTTAAATGATTTAAGATGATTCTCATCCACAATAATTCACAAATTCCGTGAGCTACAGCTCGAAACTCAGCCTCTGCACTTGACCTTGAAACAACTCCTTGCTTCTTACTTCTCCATGCAACCAAATTTCTACCTAAATAAACACAATATCCGGTTGTAGAATGTCTTGTAACAATATCCCCAGCATAGTCAGCATCCGAGTAAGCTTCAAGTTGGAGCTTGCTCCTCTTGGTGAATAGGATACCCTTTCCTGAGGTGCCTTTAAGATATCTGAGAATCCTATATGTAGCCTGAAGATGTGGATCCCTAGGATCTTGCATAAATTGACTAATAACACTTATTAAAAAAGCAATATCTAGTCTGGTATGAGCAAGATAAATCAATTTTCCACATAATTTCTGGTACAAATGCTTGTCCATTGTTGCCTCAATTTCAGCCTTGCCAATTTTCTGGCTATAGTCAATAAGAGTGCTTACAGGTTTGCAAATTTCCATTCCTGCTTCTTGAAGAACATCTTTCACTACCAGAAAACGCAGCTGTAGCCATGGATATTTAGTCTCGACTTATTTCGTGGGTAAATTTGTGGGTATCACCCATGAATACATATTTTGTGGCTATGTAGCAAGGAAAATATTCAGTGGCTAACTTTCGTGGCTAATTAGCCACGAAAATAGATTTCGAGGGCAAATTCATTGTTAATTACACTCCAAAATTTTCCGAGCCTAAAAAGGTCAAAATTTCGTGGCTAAATACCCACACATAATAATTCGTGGTTAACTTTGTAGGTATTTACCCTCGGGTATCAAGTGAGGCTAGATTCGAGGTTGTTACCCACGAATTCTTGTCGAGGGTAAATCTGTTGGTACATTAATTATCTCATTCTCCGGCACCGACCAACATTTATTACTCTTCTACTTTACCATTTGTTTCACTAACGTTAGACACTTTCGGATCTTCTTCTTCAACCTCTCTTCACCTCATACCTTCCTATCTTCTTTTCATTCTCTCAATTTGAAACTAAAATGTTCCAATATTTGCATGTTTAGAAGACAATCGAGCAAAATCGGGTGTATATATATATATCATGTTTCATAATAATCGTATGTGTAATTTCTGATGTTTGTGAATATATGAGAATGTCTAGATATAATTTGTAATATTTGTGAAGTATATTAGAATCAAAACGAATGCTTCTTGGATATTCCTATAATGAACTTAGCCACGAAATTTATATTCGTGGGTATTTTCCTGGCTAGTAGCCACAAAGCTATAGTGGAGGCTAAATTTGTGGCTAAATCCATAGCTATAATTTCGAATTCTATTATTTTGGATAATCCCATTGAAATAGAACGATAAAATTTTTTGCATTATTTGATGTATGACTAAATGATAGTGGTAGTTATTTTTATCTAGGTATGTACACATGGAAAGCCGCGAATGGATGTATGAAAGATGGCAACCTAATGGTGGTGGTTATAACGCTAAATTTCTTGAAGGTGTTGAAAAATTTATCACTTTTGCAATATCACAATTTCATTTGATGGACAGGGAGAAGATAAGATGTCCTTGTTCGAAATGCAAGAATGGAAGATTTCATAAATTAGACGATGTTCAAGCTCATCTATATAGAAAAGGTTTCCTTGAGGATTATTTTTGGTGGACATCACACGGAGAATCACCGTTTGCCTCTATGCCTGTTGTAGAGGAGCAACCAAACTTGACGGACAATGGCATGAACTTATTCGGGATTGGAATGTATTTGTTTGATAATTTAAATCCTACTCAAAGAATGGTTTTTGATGCAGCTGGTCCGAGTTTTGTTCCACCTCCATGGTTTGACTCTAGCACACCCATCAACGAGGCAAGTAACAATGATGTATTGCTGCATGAAACTCATGTGGTGATTGGAGAAGAGATGAACATGACACAACCGGCCATGGTGTTTGGTCCTAATCAAGATAACACTTCTTTATTGTCACAAAAGTTTTTTTGAAGTGATGAGGGCATTAGAGGAGCCACTATATCATGGTTCTTCCATTTCAAAGTTAGCCGCAGTGGAATCATTTATGGAGTTAAAGACCAAACACAATTTGTCACAAGCTGGGTATAGTGCAGTTCTTGAAAAAGTTGGCAATGTATTACCGACGGACCGTACATTTCCCACAAGCTTTTATGAGATGCAGAAGTTGATTACAAATTTGGGATTGCCACAACGGAAGATTCATATGTTCGCTAATGGTTGGATGTTGTTTTGGAAGGATGATGTTGATGCCACCGAGTGTAAGTTTTGTAATAGTCCAAGGTATAAATGTCAATTATCCGAGAGAGGGAAACCAATACCCAATCAGGTTCTACGATACTTGTCATTGATCCCATGCCTACAACGTTTGTATGCAATGGAGGAAACTGCATTGGAGATGCGTTGGCATGCTAATCACCAATCTGATGAAGGATTTATGTTTCACCCATCTGATGGTGATGCATGGAAGCATTTTGATCGAACATTTCCAGATTTTGCATCAGAAGTCCGTAATGTGAGGTTATACACAGATGAGCTTTATCCTTTTGGGAAGTTTGGTAGACCATACTCGATATGGCCCATGATTGTCACTCCATACAACCTACCACCCAACATGTGTATGCAAAGTCCCTATCTATTTCTATCCACCATTTTTCCAGGTCCCAAAAACCTAAAGAAGTTAATAGATATTGGCTTACAACCTTTGCTTGATGAGTTACTATTGTTGTGGAGTAAGGGTGCCCGCACGTTTGATGTATCTACAAGGGAATACTTTAATATGCGTGCAACACTCATGTGGATAGTAAACGATTTTCCAGCACTTGGGATGTTGTCATGTTGGAGTACAGTTGGAGTTCATGCGTGTCAAGAATGCATGATGGATACAAAAGCGTTTTGATTAAAGCATGGACGAAAGGCTTCATGGTTTGATGAGCATAGACGCTTCACAAATGAGTCAAACCCAGTCAGAATGAACAAAAAACACTTTTACAAAGGGAGGGTTGAGACTAGATCTCCTCGATCATACTTGGATGGCCATCAAATTTGGGAATGTGTTCGACATTTTCCAACTGTCATGGAGGAACCTCATCGACATCTAGATAGTTTTGGTGACACTCACAAGTTCACAAAGCAAGGTATCTTTTGGAACCTTCCATATTGGAAGCATTATCACATCCGTCACAACCTTGATGTCAAGCATACCGAGAAAAATGTCTTTGAAAATATGTTTAATACATTAATGGATTTCAAGGATAAGACAAAGGATAAATTGAGCTAAAGGAAGGATCTACTGCTATATTGTCATCGTCGAGAGCTTGAAGTTGATATCGATTATGAGGGTCCAAAACCAAAAGTTGTATACACACTAAGTAAAGAAAAGAAAAAAGAGTTGCTAGCTTGGTTAAATACTTTAAGGTTTCCGGATGGCCACGTCTCTAATATTGCTCGGTGTGTGCAGTTGCAAGAAGGTAAAGTTTTCGGGATGAAGAGTCATGATTGCCACGTGTTCATGCAAAGACTTTTACCAATTGCTTTGAAGGAGCTTCTTCCGGTTGGTGTATGGGGACCTTTGGCAAAATTGAGCTTGTTTTTTCAATCTATATGCTCATCAACCCTTGACAAGAAGCGTATCGAGGTTTTGGATGTAACACCCCGAATCCGCGGGACTCGGGATGTCACATTGGGCTAGGATCTCACAATGGATCCTGACCCTAGCCTGACAACAAGTTCACTGGACCTTACAACATGGCACTGACAGATATAAAACAAATACATAAAACAGTATAAATTGTACAACCCAAAGTAAACAACAACATAGCCGAGTATATAAAACGACAACCTCACACAGGAGGTACAAAAGAACATCCTCACGAAGGAGGGGAACACAACAAACCCAAACCAACCACCTAATGTACGAGAGTCCTCGGCCTGTCACCCTGCCAGATCACTCAGTAGCGCCTAACCTGTAAACATCTACAACACGGTATGAAACCGTTAGCTAACCATACATATATGAGGTAATGCATAAGCACAAGCACAATCATGAAAGATAAACACATCAGCATGCTATCGCACATTTACCCATTTATTATCTTTATATAATAACCATTCACTCAAAAACCGTATATATATAGATAGATGAAAGTATGTGACACGAGGACCGATACATCCCCGCCTCTGAGTACAATGTCCAGCTGTACGAGTATCGGTCACACAATCCGTGTACCCTATGGGAGTGGATTGCGCCCTTCCTGTAAACCAGTCTGGCCCGACATCAGAGAACCTCCCAGACTCCACGGCGGGATGAAAGGGAAAGGTTATCACAGCCACGCAGTGGGGCAGTCAATAGAACATATAGGTCGATAAAAACGACAACTCATAATATCATAGCAAACATATAAAGCACACACCACTCATGCAAACACCCAATATAGGGATGGTAGCTAAGTAAGTCCTACGGACTTACCTCAACCTCGTACAAACTCAACCCCGATCACCTCTACACTGGAGGGACAACACGGCCTATAAACAAGGCATAAAGATATATCAAACTCTATTCATCAAAGGGGTCACACCTAGACCCAAAGGGATCCATAAGGATCATACTCAATCTATGAGCCTCACAACCAACTAAACCTCAATATCTCAACATAGCTCACAATTCCTCAAATCTCAAGGTAGTACCTAATCAACATTCCTCAATCTCAATTTTAATCCTAATTTAATTAATTAACCTTTAATTAATTAATTAGATTTCGCCAGAATAACGTTTTGCCCGCAGGCAATTTCTAAACCCCCTGTCATCAGATTTCATCAAACAAGAACCCATAATCACCAGAATAATATAACGACCATAATGGAATTTCTAATTGTCCATTTTGACAAGCCTAAAGTCAATTTAGGCCAAATCGCAGTACAGAAAACGAATAAATTCATAACTTATTCGTTACTAACCCGATTGACGATCTGAAAGAAGATTCGGAATCACAACGACACAGGCTACGCATGGACAACATCAAATTCACCGGAATCTGAGCGACGGAACCGCCCTGGTGACATATATGCTCGACCAGACCTCCATATACTCGGAAATGCAGAAACTCGGTACCGATATGAAGAGAATGAAGAGAGGAATCCAGAAACTCTAACGGAATTGAAATCGGATTAGAAACGGAGAGTAGATCTGAGTTTGAAGGTTGAGAGAAATCAGAGCTTTTACGAGAAAACGTGAAAGGAAATGAATTAATAAAGGATTTTCCGCTATTTATAGTGAAGACGATGATTATCCTTTAGTAAAGTCGATAATTATCCTTTAACCGATCCAAAGGCGGGTCGAACCTCTTTCTCCAAACTTCTCGAGATTGGAACATTAAATCTGGAATATTGTAGGGATAATTATTCCACAACTGCCTCGGAAAACGTGTAATCCTAAGCCGTCTTTCTTAGCCGTTAAGAAATGAAATAGCGACTCTTTTAGCCGTTTTGCCTCTCCATGTTATTTCATATCTAGGACATATCCGATGTCCTGATCATTTCTCTCAACTGCATTTTTATTAATTGGAGCTCCCAAATGCTCCAAATAACACCGGAGGGTAAAAATTATTACCCGGGGGAAAAAGTAAAAATTTCCCCAAACGTCCAAAATTACGCCAGGAACATAACGGTGGGACTCCTACTCATCACTTGTGAAATCTTCGCGAGCTATATGTCAATTACTATCAACGATTAAGTTAATCAACATTAGTTAGAATTCGAAATCCTAGCTATTACATTATTGTAACAAAAAAAACTCATTAAGTATCTATGACTAGCAAGCAGAATATTTCAATTTTACTAGAAAAGACAAGAATAGAAACACATAGATGTTACTTGTGGATCATACACCGACCTTAGCTATCTTCACTAATTGATCATAGTTGTCGTGTCCATAGAAAAATGGCTCCATCCGATATATTATTGTAACAAAAAAAACTCATTAAGTATCTATGATTAGCAAGCAGAATATTTCAGTTTTAACTGGAAAAGACAAGAACAGAAACACATAGATGTTACTTGTGGATCATACACCGACCTTAGCTATCTTCACCAATTGATCATGGTTGTCGTGTCCATAGAAAAATGGCTCGTTCCGATATATTATTGTAACAAAAAAACTCATTAAGTATCTATGACTAGCAAGCAGAATATTTCAATTTTTACTAGAAAAGACAAGAACAGAAACACATAGATGTTACTTGTGGATCATACACCGACCTTAGCTATCTTCACCAATTGATCATAGTTGTCGTGTCCATAGAAAAATGGCTCGTTCCGATATTTTATTGTAACAAAAAAAACTCATTAAGTATCTATGACTAGCAAGCAGAATATTTCAATTTTTACTGGAAAAGACAATAACAGAAACACATAGATGTTACTTGTGGATCATACACCGACCTTAGCTATCTTCACCAATTGATCATGGTTGTCGTGTCCATAGAAAAATGTCTCGTTCCGATATTTTATTGTAACAAAAAAAACTCATTAAGTATCAATGACTAGTGTAACACCCCGAATCCGCGGGACTCGGGATGTCACATTGGGCTAGGATCTCACAATGGATCCTGACCCTAGCCTGACAACAAGTTCACTGGACCTTACAACATGGCACTGACAGATATAAAACAAATACATAAAACAGTATAAATTGTACAACCCAAAGTAAACAACAACATAGCCGAGTATATAAAACGACAACCTCACACAGGAGGTACAAAAGAACATCCTCACGAAGGAGGGGAACACAACAAACCCAAACCAACCACCTAATGTACGAGAGTCCTCGGCCTGTCACCCTGCCAGATCACTCAGTAGCGCCTAACCTGTAAACATCTACAACACGGTATGAAACCGTTAGCTAACCATACATATATGAGGTAATGCATAAGCACAAGCACAATCATGAAAGATAAACACATCAGCATGCTATCGCACATTTACCCATTTATTATCTTTATATAATAACCATTCACTCAAAAACCGTATATATATAGATAGATGAAAGTATGTGACACGAGGACCGATACATCCCCGCCTCTGAGTACAATGTCCAGCTGTACGAGTATCGGTCACACAATCCGTGTACCCTATGGGAGTGGATTGCGCCCTTCCTGTAAACCAGTCTGGCCCGACATCAGAGAACCTCCCAGACTCCACGGCGGGATGAAAGGGAAAGGTTATCACAGCCACGCAGTGGGGCAGTCAATAGAACATATAGGTCGATAAAAACGACAACTCATAATATCATAGCAAACATATAAAGCACACACCACTCATGCAAACACCCAATATAGGGATGGTAGCTAAGTAAGTCCTACGGACTTACCTCAACCTCGTACTCAGCTCAACCACAACAACCTCCAATCCTGAGAGAGGGGCACTGCCTAATAACAAGGCATAAAGATATATCAAACTCTATTCATCAAAGGGGTCACACCTAGACCCAAAGGGATCCATAAGGATCATACTCAATCTATGAGCCTCACAACCAACTAAACCTCAATATCTCAACATAGCTCACAATTCCTCAAATCTCAAGGTAGTACCTAATCAACATTCCTCAATCTCAATTTTAATCCTAATTTAATTAATTAACCTTTAATTAATTAATTAGATTTCGCCAGAATAACGTTTTGCCCGCAGGCAATTTCTAAACCCCCTGTCATCAGATTTCATCAAACAAGAACCCATAATCACCAGAATAATATAACGACCATAATGGAATTTCTAATTGTCCATTTTGACAAGCCTAAAGTCAATTTAGGCCAAATCGCAGTACAGAAAACGAATAAATTCATAACTTATTCGTTACTAACCCGATTGACGATCTGAAAGAAGATTCGGAATCACAACGACACAGGCTACGCATGGACAACATCAAATTCACCGGAATCTGAGCGACGGAACCGCCCTGGTGACATATATGCTCGACCAGACCTCCATATACTCGGAAATGCAGAAACTCGGTACCGATATGAAGAGAATGAAGAGAGGAATCCAGAAACTCTAACGGAATTGAAATCGGATTAGAAACGGAGAGTAGATCTGAGTTTGAAGGTTGAGAGAAATCAGAGCTTTTACGAGGAAACGTGAAATGAAATGAATTAATAAAGGATTTTCCGCTATTTATAGTGAAGACGATGATTATCCTTTAGTAAAGTCGATAATTATCCTTTAACCGATCCAAAGGCGGGTCGAACCTCTTTCTCCAAACTTCTCGAGATTGGAACATTAAATCTGGAATATTGTAGGGATAATTATTCCACAACTGCCTCGGAAAACGTGTAATCCTAAGCCGTCTTTCTTAGCCGTTAAGAAATGAAATAGCGACTCTTTTAGCCGTTTTGCCTCTCCATGTTATTTCATATCTAGGACATATCCGATGTCCTGATCATTTCTCTCAACTGCATTTTTATTAATTGGAGCTCCCAAATGCTCCAAATAACACCGGAGGGTAAAAATTATTACCCGGGGGAAAAAGTAAAAATTTCCCCAAACGTCCAAAATTACGCCAGGAACATAACGGTGGGACTCCTACTCATCACTTGTGAAATCTTCGCGAGCTATATGTCAATTACTATCAACGATTAAGTTAATCAACATTAGTTAGAATTCGAAATCCTAGCTATTACATCACACACCCCTAAAAAAAAGTTTCGTCCCGAAACTTGAACAATTCCCAAATCCTCTCGGACCCATACGCCGAGGTATAACTCTCACTCTTTCTATCGGAGGTATCACATCTCCGTTCAAAAGATCACAACCTATAACAATCTATAACCTCAAGTATAAACATGGAGGAATCATCACTCCAGGAAACAGGGCCATAACGCTACCCAAAGGCGTAGAGGAATCACGTCTCTCGCCATACCACATCACAAGGCATAGAGGAAGCACATCTCTAGCCAAAACATATCACATGCATAGAGGAAATACGTCTCTAGCCAACCCATAAACATATATATCGCATGGAGGAATCACATCTCCACTGAACTATGTCCATCAAGGTAGCATGGAGGAAAGAACCATCTCCAGCTGAATCCTAATCCCACTCAAATAGCGTGGAGGAAAGAACCATCTCCAGCTATAAATATGATCATACTCGGGTAGTGTGGAGGAAGTAATCATCTCCAGCTATAGCATACATCACGCTAGCACATCAAGATCTACTAAGATCATAAATCACATCACAACTAGCATGGAATAACATATCAAGGCATATAAGCACATAAGCACAACATTCATCAAGATAGCACTAAGATATACTCGTGCTCCCACAAATGGGTATGTCCTAACATATACTCTGGATAGTCCCTCAGGGCACTATCCTCAGTCTCTCACATAGCCTCTTCAGGTCTTCATCTCGACCATCATATCCTCAATATGGGAATGTCTTTCGAATGCAAGCGTTTCATATCTCATTCTAAGAATGTAATCGAATGCTCAACAAAAGTATGGTGGACTCAACCATCAATCATCGTAACTCACAAGGTGTCTCGAGTCTAGTATACACTTCCTCAGTTGAGACATATGAAACACTGGGTGGATATCCTCTAATCTCATAGGCAAAGATAAACATCATGCTACCTTCTCCGTACTGGTCGATCTCAAATAAACCATCATATTGGAAACTCAGTTCCCTTTCCATATTAACACGTCTAACGTCTCGCAGCTGAGATACTTACAGCCGGACATGAACTCTCGCTTGAACTTTAGAGGTTAACGCCTCTTGTCTACATATAATATCTGGCGACTCTATACAACCAGCATTCTTCCTTCAATCAACGTTACTTGAACTATAAAATCCTGAATCTGGTAAGGTGTTATTCCACTACTACTGTTAGATCACTTCTAGCATAAGGATATACGACATCTATGTCTATATATATTGCCTCATAGGGCCATCCCAGAAAGATGCACGTCTTTCATTGTTATATAATAAACTCATTAATGGAAGGTAATATAACCATCCACGTTTCCCATCCGACTTACAACTTATAATAGATCTTTAAGATCTAGATGATCCTCTCTAACTGACCATTTGTCAGGGGGTGAAGTGTAGTCATGAGGTACAAACTCGTCCCCAAAGCAGTCTGAATCTGCTGCCCCAAAATCTCAAAGTAAAAACATCCATCTCAATCAGAAATGATCGTTCTCGGTATATCATGGAGTTTCACTATCTGTCTAGTGTACTCCTCAACCAATTCATTCACTAGCCACGTCCTTCTGATGAAACGTACCGGTTTCATTAATTTGTTACCAATAATCCAGATAACATAAATCTTCTACTGGGTCACAATCCCATAAAAAAAAAAGTCCATAGAGATGTCCTCCCAAATTCTACTACTACACTGGTAGTGGGTGGGGCTTATCTCTAGATCGGAAATACTCTATCTGGACCTGCTGACAGGTCGCACACTGTATCACAAATCAGGTTATATCGGCTTCATACAATATAATCGTCTCATCTCGTGGTACATCTTACTCGTACCTGAATGTACTGAATACGGCGTACAGTGGGTATACCGTAATATTCTATGTCTCCCTCTACATCAGCAGGTACACAAAAGCGGTCATGACTCTTCATCAGTCCATCTACTCCCATGGAGAACTATGGTGCCTCAGTACGAGACATCCTTTCTCTAAACCTTGTCAAGGCCGGGCAAGTCTTCTGCTTCTGTTGGACCTCATCTAGCATACCAGTTAGAACCTCTGAGGTATAACTGGGTATCCTCATCAAGGAACTGATTGTCCAACTCTAGCCAAGCTAGATCTCTCTTAAGCTGAGGCTGAACTATCAGTCTCACAATCATCTTCTCTTGGAGCGTCTTTCCATTCAAGGTATCGGCGACAACGTTCAACTTCTCTGAATGATATGGAATCTTCAAGTCAAAGTCTTGATCAACTTAAGCTCTTAACACTGGAGGTTATTCAACCCCTATTGCATAAAATATACTTCAGATTTCTATGATCTTAAGAAAACCGATATGAAGATAACACCGGTACAGTCTTCAAAACTTAAAGGCTTGAACTACCACTGCTAACTCTAAATCATGAGTCAGGTAGTTCTCATCATACGTTCTCAGCTGTAAACACACATATCAATAACCCTACTCCTTTGTAGTAATACACATCTCAAACTTAGCTGGGATGTATCACCGTAAATCACGGGATCCCAAAAATCTTCTAACTACAACAGAATGGAAGCAGAGGTCAAATGCCTCCTCAACTCTTCAGAACATAGACACACTGCTTTCATCACATAGTTATGGTGGTCTTCTCAAAAGACTCGCAAATTAATACGTAATCATATAAAATACTTCGTCAAAGCATTGGTAGCAATCGGCTGAGCCGAGAAAACTACGTATTCCTTAATGTTCATTAGTATCTCCCATGTTACAACATACTTAATTCTCGCCAGGTCAACCATGATCCCACTGGCGGAGACAACATGGCCTAAAAAAAGCTACCACTGGCATCTCAACTTACACTTAGAGAGCGTAGCATACAACCCTCTATCTCTCGAAATCGGTAGAACGGTCCTCAGACGATCGGTCTACTATTCTCTGCTATGAGAGTATACCGACATGTCATCCATGGAGTCCACCACCAACTAATCAAGGAAGTCGATGAAGATACTATTCATCAACTCCATAAAAACTACTAAAACATTCGTCAACCCAAATGACATCACTACAAACTCGTAGTGTCCATAACGGGTATGGGATGCTATCTCATACACATGCTGCTCTCTCATCCATGACTAGGGATATCTTGAGCACAAAGGAATCCTGAAAACACAATTGCTTCTTGAAGCTAACTCGTCAGGTCATCAATACGGAACATGGAACCCATTAGGGTAAACCCGTTTCAGTAAACTTTTCAAGTTATCAGTACAATATCTCAACAAGCACCATATAGTGTGGCTTTCCATTCAATCTTGTATCATACTTCAACTCGATAACAATGTCCACACTCCGCTGAGGTGGCAGCTAGACGGTTCAGTAACACGTCTATAAACTCATAAACAACTGGAATACCTTCCATTGTTGGACTATCTCGCTCCTTCATGGTATAACACTAGAAGGCGTCACATCCTTGTGCTATCAACTCGCTGCTCGTACAGTCCTAATGACAAACTCGTCTCTTCAAAGGTCTTAACCTTAGAAGTCCTCTATTTACTATCTCAGTAAAGACTATAATAGCCTTACTATTAATATCTAACACCGCATGATATCTATTCATCCAATCCATACACATAATGACTTTCTCATGCACCTACGACATGACAAAGAAGTCTATAACCATACACGGGTCCCTGAAATAAGGGAACAAACACGCATCTCACGGGTATCTCAGACCCAAAAAGGTAATCTTGTAAAGGAAAATCCACCTTCTACTATATACAAAAAGTCAACCATTAACGCATGCATCGAAAGACATGAAGTGCATAGCACTCACAACAAGCAAAACTCCACCAGGTAAACCATTAACGAGAATGGTACCTATAACAACTAACACTCGTAGCTCCTCTACATATCATCACTCAATGTCAGATCCATGCTCCTCAGGTATCACTGAGGTTATTACTATAGCCTCCACTTCCACTCTTTCTGCACCGGAAAGAGGAAGGTCTTGCTGGGAAGAAACACCACCGTGCTGACAGAAAGGGCCAGATGGCCTAGCTCACCACAAGTGAAACAAGCTATCAGTGCCAATGGGCACTCAAAACGCAAATGATCTGGATAACCACAATTGTAACATAATCTTCTCATTCTTGCAACCTGTGCAACTGAAGGGTAACTCGATCTTCGTCGTCCACCTTGAATGATCTTATTCTGAGAGGGAACTTGTAAAGGCAACGCCTTGCCCTGTCGATAAAACTTCGCTCTATGCCCTGCTTTACCACACGTAAAGCATATTATGGGCGCCTTTGGGCACACAGCTCGCCGGTGTCCAAACTTCCTGCGATTAAAACACTGTAGTTCCGTGCCAGTCGTTTCCATGGCCAAAGGACCACTTGGTTGTCCTGGTATCTGACTTGGTTCACCATTCATCATCTTTGCTTCTCCACTAACTGATTCAATCTGTTGCTTCTTCTCTGATCCAAAAGCTTCAGTTGATCTCTCAATTGTTGGTAAATCTGGTGTGGATCTACCCGCTATCACCGCTTCATATACTTGTTACATATATTCTTGAAACTCGGATCTACTAATGGAGACACGATCAGCCTCTTCAAACTCGTTCTCTGCCATAGGCGAAACAACAGCAGAAACTGGTCCCTTACTTATCACCACTGGAGGAAGAGGGGGTGTGCCCCTACCTCATCCCACTACAGATACTACTCTAGTCTGAGTCATTTGTAGGATATACGCACCTAATCTTATAAGGCTATATATATGCCATAGGTATCGATATGTATATAATAAATCCACATAATCCATAGTACACACAAATATATATACATATCTACGCTGCAGAGATCCATGGCAGAGGTGACGACTTCTCGTACATTCTATCCCAAAACCACACTTAAAACCAAAACCTTTGAAAACGTCAGATCCCATGTGGGCTCTGTTTATTTTACCTATCAAACCTCATTGCACGTAGCAAGTGCCATTGTTGTCAACCTGGGCTCTGATACCAACTCTGTAACACCCCGAATCCGCGGGACTCGGGATGTCACATTGGGCTAGGATCTCACAATGGATCCTGACCCTAGCCTGACAACAAGTTCACTGGACCTTACAACATGGCACTGACAGATATAAAACAAATACATAAAACAGTATAAATTGTACAACCCAAAGTAAACAACAACATAGCCGAGTATATAAAACGACAACCTCACACAGGAGGTACAAAAGAACATCCTCACGAAGGAGGGGAACACAACAAACCCAAACCAACCACCTAATGTACGAGAGTCCTCGGCCTGTCACCCTGCCAGATCACTCAGTAGCGCCTAACCTGTAAACATCTACAACACGGTATGAAACCGTTAGCTAACCATACATATATGAGGTAATGCATAAGCACAAGCACAATCATGAAAGATAAACACATCAGCATGCTATCGCACATTTACCCATTTATTATCTTTATATAATAACCATTCACTCAAAAACCGTATATATATAGATAGATGAAAGTATGTGACACGAGGACCGATACATCCCCGCCTCTGAGTACAATGTCCAGCTGTACGAGTATCGGTCACACAATCCGTGTACCCTATGGGAGTGGATTGCGCCCTTCCTGTAAACCAGTCTGGCCCGACATCAGAGAACCTCCCAGACTCCACGGCGGGATGAAAGGGAAAGGTTATCACAGCCACGCAGTGGGGCAGTCAATAGAACATATAGGTCGATAAAAACGACAACTCATAATATCATAGCAAACATATAAAGCACACACCACTCATGCAAACACCCAATATAGGGATGGTAGCTAAGTAAGTCCTACGGACTTACCTCAACCTCGTACTCAGCTCAACCACAACAACCTCCAATCCTGAGAGAGGGGCACTGCCTAATAACAAGGCATAAAGATATATCAAACTCTATTCATCAAAGGGGTCACACCTAGACCCAAAGGGATCCATAAGGATCATACTCAATCTATGAGCCTCACAACCAACTAAACCTCAATATCTCAACATAGCTCACAATTCCTCAAATCTCAAGGTAGTACCTAATCAACATTCCTCAATCTCAATTTTAATCCTAATTTAATTAATTAACCTTTAATTAATTAATTAGATTTCGCCAGAATAACGTTTTGCCCGCAGGCAATTTCTAAACCCCCTGTCATCAGATTTCATCAAACAAGAACCCATAATCACCAGAATAATATAACGACCATAATGGAATTTCTAATTGTCCATTTTGACAAGCCTAAAGTCAATTTAGGCCAAATCGCAGTACAGAAAACGAATAAATTCATAACTTATTCGTTACTAACCCGATTGACGATCTGAAAGAAGATTCGGAATCACAACGACACAGGCTACGCATGGACAACATCAAATTCACCGGAATCTGAGCGACGGAACCGCCCTGGTGACATATATGCTCGACCAGACCTCCATATACTCGGAAATGCAGAAACTCGGTACCGATATGAAGAGAATGAAGAGAGGAATCCAGAAACTCTAACGGAATTGAAATCGGATTAGAAACGGAGAGTAGATCTGAGTTTGAAGGTTGAGAGAAATCAGAGCTTTTACGAGGAAACGTGAAATGAAATGAATTAATAAAGGATTTTCCGCTATTTATAGTGAAGACGATGATTATCCTTTAGTAAAGTCGATAATTATCCTTTAACCGATCCAAAGGCGGGTCGAACCTCTTTCTCCAAACTTCTCGAGATTGGAACATTAAATCTGGAATATTGTAGGGATAATTATTCCACAACTGCCTCGGAAAACGTGTAATCCTAAGCCGTCTTTCTTAGCCGTTAAGAAATGAAATAGCGACTCTTTTAGCCGTTTTGCCTCTCCATGTTATTTCATATCTAGGACATATCCGATGTCCTGATCATTTCTCTCAACTGCATTTTTATTAATTGGAGCTCCCAAATGCTCCAAATAACACCGGAGGGTAAAAATTATTACCCGGGGGAAAAAGTAAAAATTTCCCCAAACGTCCAAAATTACGCCAGGAACATAACGGTGGGACTCCTACTCATCACTTGTGAAATCTTCGCGAGCTATATGTCAATTACTATCAACGATTAAGTTAATCAACATTAGTTAGAATTCGAAATCCTAGCTATTACATTGGAGCGTGCCACATCCCTAATATTGTGCCAGTTGGAGAGTGTAATAACCGAAAACTTTAAACTCCGTTTAATACCGGATCAAACCGGATTCCGATCCGCCAACCTTAATTCTTTATAGAAAAGAGCACGATATTGAATCCTATCATTTTATGTGACCTTGATTCACATAAAATGATAACTTAAATAATGCCTTAAATAATTCTGTAAATAATTCCGTACTTTTTAAAATAAAAACCGAAGAGCGGTTTCGTACGAATAACGATCTAGGTATTGTTCCATACTAGTTAGATGAACTGACCCGGCCCAAATTGCTAGCCCATGTTCTTCATCCGGCCCAATACCAATCTAATTACCCTAATCCTAAACTTAATCTAACCCTAAACTTAACCTAATTCTAAAACTAACTACACGTGAACAGAACTACCGCTTCTCCTTCATTTATTACCCGACCTCACGACCTGGAGAAGACGAAGCCGCTGCTCGCCTGGGATCGAAGCCGCTGCTGCACACCAGAAGGTATCGAAGCGCCGCCTACTCGCACTACACCATCGTTGCCGCCACTAGACCGGACTCACCTTCAGCAGAGAGCATTAGAGACCCGCAGTCCTGTGGTGTCGCCCAATCATCTTCAACCTGCAAACCGGCCAGGATCGGACCCGACATCCTACGCGACGGAGACCCCGGTAAGGCCTTCCTTCCTACGAATTCCATCTGTCTTCCTGCTTCTATTGTTGAACCTTACTTCGAACGTCAGGCTAGTGAGGAGCGCCTTCTCTAGCCGGAACCGCAGACGATACGAACCCTTGTGTTGGACCAACCAACAGACTAAAACGGACTCCAGCCTCGTTCCACAGGGACCCTAACTGACTACCTGCATCCGACTCGGTAAGCCCACCCGACTGACCATAGTTGTTTCATTCCCTACCCTTGCACTTTCTAACCGACTGTGGTACGGTTTGTTGATCATCCGGGTGGCCGGTGTTGTACAGTTTCGACAAGGGTCTTCTCGAGGTTTCGTCGACCGACTGTAGTCTCGTGTCTACTTCCGGCAAAGGCGAATCCAGAGGGGGAGGAGCTGCAAGGTGAGTTGATCCCTCTGTGCAGTGTGTTTGTACATGTATATATATATATATATATATATATATATATATATAGTGAATGGATTGGAGAATGTGAGTTTATATATATATATAAATCGGGTAGTATATGTATATAGAAGTACAAGTACGTGTATATGTACATATAGATTAATGGAGTGCAAGCTATGAATATATATATAGATATATACACCAATGCAATAGATGTAGATGTGCACATATAGATGTATAGGGCGGAGTATACGTAAGTATATATATATATATATATAGGTACAAGGTAATGTATATATAAGTGTATATACATATATGTATAAGAGTAGAGTGGTGAGGATAAGATCCAAGGAGACGGGTGGTAGAATCGTAAGCGGGAAGGTTAAGAGTAACATAACCGGATAGAGTACTAGAGAGGAAGGGTGAAAAGTTTTATTTTGTAACTTAAGCTAAGCTTGTTTAGGATTGGATCTTAGACCTAGTAGCTAAGTAAAAAGGTCAGACCTTAGCAACCCTTTCAATTTCTAAAGCTGGTTAACATTAGAATCTTTAGTATTTTATTCTTGAGAACTAGAGTATGGAAATAGGTTCTAAAAGAAAATATGAGAATTTAATGATAGATGTTGGAGAATTCCGGGATCAATGGTAAAATAGTCTTTTACCCTAAGAGAGTTGTTTTCGTAATTTCTCCTCTTGACATTTGTACATCTTAGAAGTTTATAACTTCTAAGATTATGGGATGTAATTTTGATACACATACCTTGTTTAACAGGCGTTTGAGTTACCACGAGTACAAACCGAGTTGAGATTGTTAGAGTGTGATTTGACTCAGGTAAGTCCTTGCGACTTACTTAGCTAGTTTCTGGATGTTAGTTGAGTGATAATAGTGGTGTGTGTGCAATGTGTGTTATAATAATAACTTGTTATGACGACTGTCATTATTATGTTTTAAGGCCCAAGTGTATGTATAACGGGCCGTGACATCACTGTCCAGCTCTGACAAGAGACTGGGAGGTTCTCTATACCCAAACCATACGGGTACAAGGTGAGCTGCATCGGATCCATTCCTGATGGTTACACGGGGGCGGAGGCGAGGTTTGGGAATCCCTCGTGTCACAAAATAAGTATTATTAGTAAGAGTGAATGACTTAAATGAAGATAATAAATGGATTGTTTGAAAGCATGATGAGTGTTTACTTTTGCTATGTGTGTGTGCTATTATTATTCTTCTAATGTTTAGTTAACTGGCTAATGGTTGTTTTGTTGTGTTTTTAGATTTACCGCAGGTAAGAGCAGCAACTGAGTGATCCGGAAGTAGTGGTCAGCCGGGTCTCCGTACTCCTTAGAGTGTGGGTTTGGGTTATTGCTTTGCTGTTTTTCCCTCTTGTAAGACAAATAATCTTTTCCGTTGTTTAAGTACGATAGGCTGTTAGACTTTGTTGCATTCATCTGTTTAAAAATACACTTTTATGAATTTTGGTTTTTCTTATTTGTGTCTTGTTGCAAGATCCTAGTAATATTGTTGTCAAACTAAGGTTGGGACCCATTGTGAGGTCCTATCCAATAATGTCCCGAGTTCTGAAAATCCAGGGTGTTACAACATGGTATCAGAGCTCTAGGTTGGCAACAATGGCACTTGAAATCTTCTGAAAGGTCGAATAAGTACCTTATTAGAACCCGAAAGGTATCTGAGTTTTAAAAAGGAATTTTTGGTTTTCAAATGCATGCATAATCTGGTTGGGAATAGAAAAGTACGACTGACCACCACTACTACCGTGGATCTCAGTATGCTTAGTATGCACTTTAGGTTTTACTTTAGTTGGACTTTTTAGCTAGTTTATAACTGTAGTTGTTATCACTCGCGCAAATGGCACGTACTAGAGCTACGCTAGCTACTGGTCGAGGTAGAGGTCATCCACCTCTCCCTCCAGCTGGACAAGGTAGGGGCGATAGGACTCCTATAGTTAGAGGACGCGGCCGTGGAGGTAGACCTCCATTAGCACGAGGTCAAGGTCGAGCTCCTTGAGAGGATCCACCAGCAAAGATCATACCAGATGTTGGAGTTGAGGAGGTGGCTGAGAGTGCGAGTCCTGAGGTTAGAAATGAGACCGCTGCTAGGTATGGAGCATTGAGAGCACGTTTGACTAAGTCTGGACGTGTTTCTATTGGAGCATTTGAGTACAGAGACTACAAAGCATACGTCGAGCGTATGGAGGAGGCTGCCAGAGTAGAGAGACTTACCTAGGTACCACCGATACCGGCTAGGTCAGTTCAGGTGACACAGGGAGTGCCTCAGGTGCCGGATGCACCTGAGAAGAGAGTAGAGGCTGACAGAGCTCCTGCTGGGTCCAGAGCACCGAGACCGGATGAGTGGTTGAAGGCTTTCAACTCTCACAAGGTTCCCTCATTCAATGAAGAGATAGGGTTAGAGGTAGAGCACTAGATTGCATACGTAGAGACTGCACTAGAGGCGATACGTTGCCCAGAGGATCGACAGGTGGAGTTGGTGCAGACATGTTTCACAGAGGATGCTCATTCCTGGTGGCGGACCATTTGTAGCCGAGTCACCGGTTGGGAGAAGATGTGGAGCATTGTTAGAGACAGATACTGCCCTGCTTCGTTGAGGAGGGAGAGGTTTCAGGACTTCATTGAGGCGGGATTGGAGGACATCCCGATTGTTGATGCCGTCAAGAAGTTCTAGAAGGAGCTGACACTACTTGGACCAGCTGCACTCTAGAGGAACAACATGTTTATCTCTTTTCCCGGAGATCGAGAGAGAGCACTCGTTCCTATCTGGCAGGATTTCGTTGCGAGTCTTTGTTAAACTATCAGGATAGGGCTTCTGCATATGAGAGAGATAGACCAGTCCAGAGGAGAGCTGCTCGGTAAGATAGGTCGGATAAGCGGCAGAGGACAGGTTATGCTAGTGGCAGTACAAGAGTAGTTGTTTTCGGACGGGGACAGACTCAGGGGCGACATAGTCCTACCGCTACAGTTCAGACTCCAGTTGGGGGTTCACAGTGTCACAACTGTAGTGGCTATGGACATATCCGATCGAACTGCACGAAGTTGTATTTTGCCGCCAGGGCAAGGCTCTATCTCAGCAAGGTTCCTCCCCTGCCGGTCTATCAGGGAGTGTACAGAGGCAGCCACAGTACCGAGCTCCGAGTCAGCAGCAGCAGTACCGAGCCCCAGGTCAGCAGCAGTCTTATAGAGCTCCAAGACACCCATCTTCACAGAGCTCTATGTAGGGATCAGTTCGGGGCAGAGGACGTGGCAGTGTAGCTGATATCAGAGGAGCTCAGGCATAGGTGTTTGAGCTGAGGAGTGCTGATCAGCCAGAGGCACCGACTACCACAGGTACGATCCAGATCTATGACCTACCCGTACAAGTTTTGTTTGATACGGGTGCTATGCACTCCTTCATATCTAATGCATGCGTAGATAGGTTGTCCTTAGCTATTGTAGAGGGGATACCTTTTATGATAGGATTACCTGACGGGAGTAAGGTAAGAGGGACTCGAGAGATCTATGGATGTCTCATTCGCATGGGAGATCGAGATTGGCTAGTAGATTTTCTAGTTATGCCCTTAGCTCATGAGGATGTGATTTTGGGGATAGATTGGATGACGAGACATGGAGCAGTCTTGGACATTGGTAGGAGGACAGTGATTGTTCCCACCGAGGCATGTCATAGAGTGATATGCCGAGGTTGGGACCTCGGGAAGTCCGGCACAATTATCAGTGTAATGAGAGCGGCGAGACTGATAGCAGAGGGTTGCGAGGCCTTCTGGTGTTATGTCATGAAGGAACGCAAGAGCCTGACAGTAGAGGAGATACCAGTTGCATGCGAGTTTGCAGAGGTGTTCAGTGATGACCTTCTAGGACTACCCCCACAGAGGAGCGTTGACTTCAGCATTGAGTTAGACTCGGACACGAGACCGATCTCAAAGGCCTCGTACCGTATGGAATCGATAGAGCTGCTTGAGTTGAAGAAGCAGTTAGAGGAGTTAGCAGAGAAGGGCTTCATATGCCCTAGTGTGTCTCCTTGGGGCGCGCCAATATCATTTGTGAGGAAGAAGGACGGATCGATGAGGTTGTGCATAGACTACAAAGAGTTGAACAAGGTCACCATCAAGAACAAGTATCCACTGCCGCGCATAGATGATCAGTTGGACCAGTTGCATGGAGTGTCCGTGTTCTCGTGGATAGACTTGAGGTCAGGTAATCACCAGCTGAGGGTGAGAGATCAGGACATACCTAAGACGGCATTTCGGACTAGGTATGGTCATTATGAGTTCGTAGTGATGCCATTTGGGCTCACTAATGCACCATTAGTGTTCATGGAGTTGATGAATGGGATATTCATCGACTTCTTAGACCAGTTTGTTGTGGTCTTCATTGACGACGTCTTAGTTTACTCTAGGAGTCGAGAGGAGCATGCCGGACACTTGAGGACAGTATTGCAAATTCTGCAGGATAGCCAGTTGTATGCTAAGCAATTCAAGTATGAGTTTTGGATGTCAGATGTGGCTTTCCTAGGCCACGTGGTAACTGTTGAGAGTATTAAAGTCGATACGGCAAAGATTGATTCAGTGTCTTCTTGGCAACCTCCGAAAAATGTTAAGGAGGTTCGCAGCTTTCTAGGCTTGGCAGGTTATTACCGCCGGTTTATGGAAGGGTTCTCCCTGATTCCCCGACCACTTACTTGTCTTCTGAGGAAGACGACTCGGTTTGTCTAGTCTAAGCCGTGTCAGCGGAGTTTTGAGGAGCTAAAGAGGAGATTGACGTCAACTCCGATTTTAGGATAGCCCGAGGGTACAAATGACTTTGTGGTATACAGTGACGCATCCAAGCTAGGCTTGGGATGTATTTTGATGCAGAGGGGTAAGGTCATAGCCTATGTATCTATACAGTTGAAGACGTATGACGAGAACTACCCCGCACATGATCTAGAGTTGGTTGCAGTAGTCCATGCTCTTAAGATCTAGCGGCACTATCTCTATGTGGCGACCTGTCAGATCTTCACAGACCACAAGAGTCTGAAGTATATATTCACTCAGTGGGAGTTGAATAACCGCTAGAGGCGGTGGTTAGAGTTGATCAAGGACTTCGACCTTGAGATTCTCTACCACCCCGGAAAGGCGAACGTGGTAGCTGATGCTTTGAGCCGGAAGACGCCTGAGGAGAGGGCGATAACCAGGTTGACGGTACAACCACAGTTACAGAGAGATTTGGCTTGGTTAGAGATGGAGATTCAGTTTCCCGATACAGATAGTCAGTTGGCTACCTTGGAGTTACTTCCTGATCTGTTGGACGAGATCCGACGGAAACAGGAGACTTGCCCGACTTTGACCAGGATCCGAGACAGGATGTCTCGAGATGAGGCCCACAGTTCACTATTGGTGTTGATGGAGTGATGAGACGTCATGACCGCGTTTGTGTGCCGTCAGACAGTGAGTTGAGACAAAGGATACTAGGTGAGGCTCATGCTACCCCATACTCAATACATCCTAGAGCGAGTAAGATGTACAAGGATGTGAGACGGTCCTTCTGGTGGGGTGGTTTGAAGCCCGACGTGGATCGGTATATAGCTTAGTGTGCGACCTGCCAACAGGTCAAGATTGAGCATCGCAGGTCCGGAGGAGAGCTCCATCCACTTCCAGTACCACAGTGGAAGTGGGAGGATATATCCATGTATTTTGTCACAGGGTTGAGGCTCAGCAGAGGTTTTGATGTTATTTGGTTAGTGGTAGACCGTCTAACGAAGACCATACGTTTTATTCCGATTAAGGAAATGTGGCCAGTAAGCCGTCTAGCTGAGGAGTTCACCAAGCACATTGTGAGATTTCATGGAGTACCGAGGACTATCGTCTCCGACAGAGATGGATGTTTTACCTCGAGGTTTTGACAGTAGGTACATACTGCTTTGGGGACGAGTCTCCACTTTACCACCGCCTTCCACCCACAGACCGACGATCAGTTTCAGAGGACCATCCAGACATTAGAGAACATGTTGCGGGCTTGTGTACTAGATTGGGGACATGTATGGCCAGATCATCTCCCAATGGTAGAGTTTTCGTATAATAACAGTTGGCACGCGTCTATTGGGATGGCCCCTTATGAGGCTTTGTACGGGCGGAGATGTCGCACGCCATTATGTTTGGATGAGCCTAGCAGAGCTGATGGAGTAGCTCTAGATCAGATACAGGATGACATCGCTCGGATTTCCCTGGTCCGGGAGCGGATGTTAGCAGCTCAGAGTCGTCAGAAGTCCTACGCCGATAAAAGGCGTCGACCCTTGGAGTTTAGAGTAGGTGCTCAAGTTTGGTTGAGAGTGTCACCGACGAGAGGAGTCCGGCGATTCGGCATTAAGGGGAAGTTGAGTCCCCGATATGTAGGACCTTTTGAGATCTTGGAGAGAGTTGGAGAGGTAGCCTACAGATTAGCACTACCTCCGAGACTAGAGGGTGTCCATCCGGTCTTCCATGTATCTCAGTTGAGAGAGTACATTCCGGATCCGAGACACGTCATCAGCCACGAGGATCTGATAGTTGAGCCCGACCATACATTTGTAGAGTCCCCAGTAGCTGTCTTGGAGCACAGTACTAGACGTCTGCGGTCCAAGGAGATACCGATGTTGAGGATCCAGTGGTCTAGACGAGGAGCTGATAGGCCACTTGGGAGACAGAGGAGAGTATTAGACGTAACTATACCGAGTTCGCTGCGGGGTTAGATGTTACTTCTGTATCGACGAGTTAGTACTCGGATGTTGTTTTTTTTACCTTTCATGTTTTTTTTATTATTATTGGATTGAGTGTTTATGTTTTATGTGATGCGTGTCGGAGTTTGCTTATTGAGTAGTTGCATGGTAGAAAACAAAAATTTTCATGAAACTAAGAGATACCAAGAAAGTAGTGTGATTAGGAAGATTATTCTTAGTTTTGGGACGAAACTTCTTTTAAGAGGGCACTGATGTAATAACCGAAAATTTTAAACTCCGTTTAATACCGGATCAAACCGGATTCCGATCCGCCAACCTTAATTCTTTATAGAAAAGAGCACGATATTTAATCCTATCATTTTATGTGACCTTGATTCACATAAAATGATAACTTAAATAATGCCTTAAATAATTCCGTACATTTTAAAATAAAAACCGAAGAGCGGTTCCGTACGAATAACGATCTAGGTATCGTTCCACAGACGATATGAACCCTTGTGCTGGACCAACGAGCAGACTAAAACGGACTCCAGCCTCGTTCCACAAGGACCGTAACCGACTACCTGCATCCGACTCGGTAAGCCCACCCGACTGACCATAGTTGTTTCATTCTCTACCCTTGCACTTTCTAACCGACTATGGTACGGTTTGTTGATCATCCAGGTGGCCGGTGTTGTACAGTTTCGACAAGGGTCTTCTCGAGGTTTCGTCGACCGACTGCAGTCTCGTGTCTACTTCCGGCAAAGGCGAATCCAGAGGGGGGGGAGCTGGAAGGTGAGTTGATCCCTCTGTGCAGTGTGTTTGTACATGTATATATATATATATATATATATATATATATATATATATATATATATATATATGGAAAAATAACCCAAAATAATACAAACTATCAACATTGAACCGAAAATAATACGAACTTTGAAAATTACTAGGAGCGATAAAAACTATCAATGTATTTACCAAAAATAATACGTCATACTTTTCCGGCAAAAACCCTAGCTCCGGCGATGACGTGGCAACCGGAATGTTACATGTAATCAAGTAAATGGGTTAAATATGTGATGTGGATTTTTTTTTTTAAAAAATAATATTTAAAATATTAAAAAATAAAATTTATTATTTTTATAATTTTAATAAAATGTAATAATATTTATTTTT
>BSUD01000003.1:121046286-121267546 GCA_033239045.1 Fagopyrum esculentum | reverse complement strand
ATTTTTCCAAAAAATATAAAAATATAAAATTTTTTTAATTAAATTTATTTTCGGATTTTTGTACAAAATGAAAATTTTAATCCTAAAAAAAATATTCGAATTTTTTTTTTGTAACCTAATTCCTAAAGAATTTTATTTCCCAAATTTTTTGTAAAATTATTTTTTTTCAAAAAAAAAAATCAAATTTTTTTTCGGATTTTTTAAAAAGTTTTTCACAAAAAATTATTATTTAAAATTTTAAAATGTTCAAACGTTATTAAAAAAAAATTTTTACAAAAAATAATTTTTAAAAAAAATTTGTAAAAATGTTTTATAAAAAATTATTTTTTAAAATTTTAAAATTTTAAAAATTTTTATTTTTAATATTTTAAATATTATTAAATTAATTTTTTGAAAAATAAAATCCACATCACACATTTAATCCATTTATTTGATGACATGTAACATTCCGGCTGCTACGTCATCGCCGGAGCTAGAGTTTTTGCCGGAAAAGTATGGCGTATTAGTATTGGTAAATACATTGATAGTTTGTATCGCTCCTAGTAATTTTCAAAGTTCGTATTATTTTCGGTTCAATGTTGATAGTTGGTATTATTTTGGGTTATTTTTCCTATATATATATATATATATATATATATATATATATATATATATATATATATATATATATATATATAGTGAATGGATTGGAGAATGTGAGTTTATGTATATATATAAATCGGGTAGTATATGTATATATGAGTACAGGTTCGTGCATATGTACATATAGATTAATGGAGTGGAAGCTATGAATATATATAGATATATACACCAATGCAGTAGATGTAGATATGTACATATAGATGTATAGGGCGGAGTATACGTAAGTATATATATAGGTACAAGGTAATGTATATATAAGTGTATATACATATATGTATAAGAGTAGAGTGGTGAGGATAAGAGCCAAGGAGACGGGTGGTAGAATCGTAACCGGGAAGGTTAAGAGTAACATAACCGGATAGAGTACTAGAGAGGAAGGGTGAAAAGTTTTATTTTGTAACTTAAGCTAAGCTTGTTTAGGATTGGATCTTAGATCTAGTAGCTAAGTGTAAAGGTCGGACCTTAGCAACCCTTTGAATTTCTAAAGCTGGTTAACATTAGAATCTTTAGTATTTTATCCTTGAGAACTAGAGTATGGAAATAGGTTCTAAAAGAAAATATGAGAATTTAATGATAGATGTTGGAGAATTCCGGGATCAGGGGTAAAATAGTCTTTTACCCTAAGAGAGTTGTTTTCGTAATTTCTTCTCTTGAGATTTGTACCTCTTAGAAGTTTATAACTTCTAAGAGTATGGGATGTAATTTTGGTACACATGCCTTGTTTAACAAGCGTTTGAGTTACCACGAGTACAGACCGAGTTGAGATTGTTAGAGTATGATTTGACTCAGGTAAGTCCTTGCGACTTACTTAACTAGTTTCTGGATGCTAGTTGAGTGATAACAGTGGTGTGTGTGTAATGTGTTTTATAATAATAACTTGTTAGGACGACCGTCGTTGTTATGTTTTAAGGCCCAAGTGTATGTATAACGAGCCGTGACATCACTACCCAGCTCTGACAGGAGACTGGGAGGTTCTCTATACCCAGACCATACAGGTACAAGGTGAGCTGCATCGGATCCATTCCTGATGTTTACAAGGGGGCGGAGGCGAGGTTTGGGAATCCCTCGTGTCACAAAATAAGTATCATTAGTAAGAGTGAATGACTTAAATGAAGATTATAAATGGATTGTTTGAAAGCATGATGAGTGTTTACTTTTGCTATGTGTGTGTGTTATTATTATTCTTCTAATTTTTAGTTAACTGGCTAATGGTTGTTTTGTTGTGTTTTTAGATTTACCGCAGGTAAGAGCAGCAACTGAGTGATCCGGAAGTAGTGGTCAGCCGGGTCTCCGTACTCCTTAGAGTGGGGGTTTGGGTTGTTGCTTTGTTGTTTTTCCCTCTTGTAAGATAGAGAGTCTTTTCCGTTGTTTAAGTACGATAGGTTGTTAGACTTTGTTGCATTCATCTGTTTAAAAATACACTTTTATGAATTTTGGTTTTTTTTATTTGTGTCTTGTTGCAAGATCCTAGTAATATTGTTGTCAAATTAAGGTCGGGACCCATTGTGAGGTCCTAATCAGTAATGTCCTGAGTACTGAAAATTCGGGGTGTTACAGTGAGGATATTTCCACCATCTTTCTTTGATTCGATGAAGCATCTCATTGTGTATTTGCCAAGGCAGACTCGATTACTAGGTCTCGTACAATATTATTGGATGTATCCATTTGAAAGAAACTTGTCTAAGTTGAAAGGGAACGTAAGGAGCCAACAAACCGTGGAGGCATTCATAGTGGAGGCATATTTATTCGAGGAGCTCACTAATTTCACCAAGCATTATCCGAAACCTCAAAACCCTTTTAAGAGAAAGAGTCATACTAGGTACAAGGGTGATGAGACCATTGATACATATCTTACTATTTTCATCTTCCACCATTCGGGTCTTCCCAATGGAATACATAAGATTATATGGATGAAAGAGGATGAAGATTTTCATATAGCACACACATGGATCTTACTCAATTGTCCGGAGGTGGACTTATACATTGAGTAAGTCACTCTTACACATATAATAATGAGTTTATTTTTTATTTATTATTGATTTATTTTTGTATTTATGTAGGGAATCCTGCGTATGGAAGGACATGGAGACCCAAATGCTCTTGTCAATCGCTTTCGTGGATGGTTTTATGACCTTGTAAATATTTACATCTCTGTTTGGGATTATAACTATTGTACAAAAGAATGGTTTTCACCTGAAAATAATAAATCAAATGTAGGTTATCAATAAAAAGGCCACAAATGATCCTTTACTAGTCAGTTTGGCATGGGGTCCATCAAAAAAGTTTTATCATGACCCGCATATTTCATCAACGGTTTTAAATTTGAAACCCAACAATGTGGTGTAGGAAAACGGAGCATGAACATCGGTGTGTGCCAAATCATCTAACCATGAAACTGATGGACAAGTAGACTTCTTTGGATTGATTGAACAAATCTTGGAGTTTGAGTTTCCTGGTTTGCCATGTAAGAAGATTGTTTTATTCAAGTGTTTGTGGTATGATCCTGCTAGTGAGGAACAAAGACCCATTCACTATATCGTTTTCAAGAGATCAATGTGATGAGGCGATATAAAAAAAATGACCCGTTTGTCTTCGCACAACAATGTATCCAAGTTTACTATGCCAACTATCCTGGGCAAGCCGTAGTCGTGCAGATTGGAGGTTTGTATGTAAGACTAAGCCTCGAGCAAGAATTGAGAAAAGGTGGACAAACATCACAATGAATGATGATCAACCATTACAATCGGATGTCATCGAAGGTGATGGAGCTTTGAGATCCATTTACATTGTACCAACTACTCTAGATGACCGGGCTGATATACATGAAGGATAATTGGATGACAACGAGGAGGGTTTTGAGAGAGAATCATATGTCGAAGAAGGAGATTTTCCGTCAGACTCAAATATTGAAGGAGAAGAAGCAAATGATAATGCACAAAATTACTATGATGAAGACGATGATTATTAAATAATTAGATTTGTAATTATTGAATAATTTTAGTTCTTGCTTTATAATAACTAATTAGAACTTAGATATTTTATTTTTATTGAATTAGGGGAGTTTTTAATGATATTAATTTTTAGCTATTGTTTAGCGCGAAAAAAAAATTGGGCGGGCTTTAAAATTTAGCCACTAATTTAGCCATGAAATTAGCCACGAAATTGGTTGATTATACAAAATTAGCTACGAATTGGAAGGTTACAATGTTTTTTGAACGCTCGCTCAAAACCCTTCAGCGTTTCAGCCTTCTCACTCTCGTCATTTATTTCCGAACACTTGCTCAAAAGAGACAAAACCCTAGCAGCCTTCATTCTCAATACCATTATCGGCGACTCCTTCTCCGTCTCTGACATGTCATCTTCCATTCCCCATCGTCCCAACGGGGACTAAGTACAGGTTCATTTTTTCTCCTTCGATTGTAAATCTTGTTAAGCCCTTCATTTTCAAACTCGACTATTCTCTTTGGCGACTCTTTTTCCTTCGATTTGTCTTCAAGGTGCTTCTCAGTCTCATCAACTTCTCCATTCCTGAGTGAACTTAGGGCCTGCTTGGTATCAGTTGGATGGAGATTCATTTAGATTCTTTTCTAGTGTATTCTTCGAGATAGAAAAATTGTAAGCGTTTGGTATCGGTTTGAGCTTTTGTATTGTATTCTTTTACGAGATTCTTTTGCTAAAAGAATCCCGAAAAAAGAAGCTTGGCCCCCAAGCTTCTTCGAGATTCTTTAGGTTAGATTGTTATTATTTCCCCTCATACCCTCATTCTCTCTCCTTTCACAATCTCAATCTCTCGTTCTTCCAGTCTCGTTCTTCTTCCGATCTCATCTCTCGTTCTTCTTCCGGTCTCATCTCTCTCCTCCTTCTCTTCAGATCTTCTCCATCGGGTTCGCCGTGCCATGCCGCAATGGACGACCGCCGATTGCCCAGCCAACCAAGTGGGAGCAGCCCTGGGTCGCCCTAGCCTGCTGAAGATCCAGTGCAGCCCTGGGTCGCCCTAGCCTGCCAAAGATCCAGCGCAGCCCCACCGGATGAGCTCCTCCGCTACAGAACCAAAGCCACGCGCCTTGCCCTGCTTCTCCCGGCCGGATCCATGCCTGCAAGCCCAGAATTTACAACGCAGCCCCCACGAGAAATGGAGAGTGCTGACGACGAAGGAGAAGAGACGGTGAAGTCACAATTGTCGATTAGAGGTTAGGTTGCACGAAGACAAAAATTTGGGGTTAAATTTTGAGGGTATTTTGGTAATCTTATCTAAATGAAGCTATAACAATAATCTGATACCAAACAGAAAAGTTTTACGTAAAAAACAATCTCTAACAATACCCATCTCCAACAATCCCCAAGAATCTCAAGAATCTCCATCCCCAAGAATCTAAAAAAAAGAATACGCATACGATACCAAACAGGCCCTTAGCAGTTGTCTCATCAACATCGACTCTTTCAAAGATAATCTTTGAATGTAACCTTTCATAGGATTAAAAAGGTTGAAATTATTGGGGATCATAGTTAGTAGTTAATATCCTTTTTAGCTTGAAAACCTATTGGATTAGTTCCGGTTGAATCGAACATTGATTAGTAAGTATGTATTTGGGTTATTTTGAGTTGAGTTGTCTTCGGTTGTTGGATCGTTTTGGATAGGACTATTTTGAATTCGGGTCATGTTCGAGTAGCTTTTGGTTTGTGTACAGTTAAATTTAGAAAGGATTGATCCATAATTTATTTTTCATTTTTAGTGCCGATTAGGTTAGATCTTGACGAGACTCGTATATTTAGAATTGATCTCTTTATAAATAAATATATGCACTTTTAATCATGAACTTGTTCTCGGAGCTCTTGCAGAGTTCAATTCCATGTCTTCGAGTAGCTTTTGGTTAAATGAACTTGTTCTTGGATTATCTTGATTCTTGAACAATCATGAACGGAGTAGTTGCATACAATGAAGTTGATTTGGTTCATAATTTATGGATTTATTATATTTATTCTATGTAGGATTTCTTATGTGTTTCCGTATCAGCACAAATTTAGTTGTCCACACAAATTCTAGACAACAAAGTTCACAGTAGGCGGTGGTACATGTGGCAATGCAATTGTTCCATTGGTTTTATTAGGTTTTATTCTATACTTGAAGTTTGATAAATATTCTATTCTATACTTGAAGTTTGATAAATATATTATCATGAACGGAGTAGTTGCATACAATTTTTCTACCAGTTAGTAGTGCATTAATAGTTTTAATTTTAAGTTACAGAAAATGAAGGTAATTAAAAAACCTTGAAGGTAATTAAAAACTAAGAGGGGACACTTAAATGAAGTTACAAAAAGATTAAAAAAAAAAAAGTTTGATTGGTATGCTTGGTCAAATAGAGGGTGGGAATTTGAAGGTAAATAAAAACTATAGTCCATGGATGAGTAAAAGAGGTTTGATTTGTAAAGAGCAAGTGAAAATGAAGACATTGACAGATAAACCAAGTGAAATGAAGACAATAAAAACTATGAGTGGGTTGTTTTATGTAATTTATTCAAAGTTTGTAGTTTGAATCATCTTTGATCTTATTGCTCATCATGGATGTTGTAAATCACTGAAAATTGTAGTCTATCACTTCATTTCCTGAATTTTTGAATGTTTGTTGATATATTGGTTTTTATTTTCCTTGTGTTTATTTGCCTGTTGTTTGTGTTTCTGGATTATTATTTAGGGATAGCTAGTTGTTTGACTGAGGTTAACTTCATTATCTTGTTGTAGGTTCGTGAATTGGAGGCTCAGCTTCTAAAGTCTGACTGCTTTAGAGAAAATTTAGCCAGTCTACTGCGAGTTGTAGAAGAACAAGAAAAGCATAAACTACAATTGATATATTTTTGTGAGCTGGTGTTGTTAAGGACTGTTTTCAAAATTTGAAAAGCATAAACTACAATTGATATCACTAATAGAAAAGCGGGTATAATGCGACACTTTTAATAGGTGTCACAATTTTCGCCGTCACAATTGGCTGCCAATTGTGACACCTTAACATGTCACAGTATATTGCGACATCTTAAGATGTCACATTAACTTATAATTTTGCGACATGTATGTCTGTCACTGTTTTGAGACATTTACGACACTTTAATACGACTCTTTTCGGTACTTGCTTTGCTTTTTTAACACAACTATTTTCGACACCTCAAGGTGTCGCAATTTACAATTAAATTATAAAAAAAATTAATTTAACAATACGGTTCACTATTTTGAACACCACTTGCAATAATATCATAATGACATGTATATCAAAAAAGAAGAATGCTCCAATACGCAAGTTTCCATATTGATTGCTTCACAAACAAGTAGAAATTAAAGAAAATTTATTATATTAAGAATTCTTGTAAAATAGAGTGTTAATCATAAACCTCCTTCAAAGAGCATTAGATTAGTCTAATATCATGCACAAAAAGTCCTACTATTCTTCAAGGAAGTCCTACTATTCTTCAAATAAATCATTCCTTGAACTCTTGCTTCATGTCAAAGTCACAAATCCTTCCTTGTACCATTTAATAGTAGCTCCAAGCTGCTGCAACTAAGTAAAGGTAATACTGTTTGTACTAAGTATCTAGACCAAGTGCAGATGGCTCATTGACACCCAAATTTATAACCAAAACAGCACCCTGAGGTGTCGAAAATATAACAACATCAGAAGAGAAGTTATCATCACAGATATAAGTATTTGTTAGATTCAAACTTGAGGTGGTCTAAATAACCTTAGTGTGATCAAAACCACGGGGAACTATAACCTGAACATGGAGAAAGTGGTGGTTATTTATTGCTTAATAAATATTGCAAATGCATGTCTACATAATCCTCTAACAACTACAAACTACTAGTTGTGCTACCATGTCAAGGAATGTCACCTTCTTAGTTGTAGAATAATGTTTATCGACCAATGTAGAGACTCCAGTCAAAGTTTCAGGCGACAGCTTGCTAGGAGGAAAAAGTATCACCAGTGGATCATATAAATGCAGTAATGTCTTCGTGTTCTGATAAGAACTGACAGTTTCTATGTACTGAGAAAGATGAAGTGATGCAAAGTATCAACTCCAACCTGACAAACTAGTATATTAGTCAGGCTTCTCATTTGTGTAGTTACAATAGATTGTATGTTATTTTAACAGTTTACCAAGATGCCTATAATCATGATAAGATATGAGTGGTCATCAACAATCAAGATTTTTTTTACATCACTTCCTTATGAGAAATTTAAAGAATTGATGCATTACTATGTGCTGTCATTGCAGAAATTTCACATATGAAACTAATATGATGCACGTGCGACAGAAAAATGAATATCCTTCAAGGTTAAAATTCATCACTAAGATTTATTAGTATTACTAATCTAATCTCAGGTGAAGTTATCACTTATCAGTCAGCTTGTTTTGCCGCAAATGCAGAAAAGATAAGTTGCGAGCAACTAGCAACCGCATCTCCTTACATGATGTGTCAGAATTCAATTAACAAAAGAGGGGCATATATATACAATGTTACCAATCATAAAATATTTTAGCAGAATTGATTTACAACAAATACGCCTTATTCAAGACCTTTCTAGTCTCTAAGCTTGTTTCAGAAAATCAAGTTCGAGAGGTTAGGTTTACCTGCAAGTTAAAGGACCAGGTACGGTGTCAACACTTGAAGATAATTTTCATGTCCTTTTTTGAACTCTTATATGGCAGCTGTCTGAGTTAACCATAAATGAACTCAAACTCTTGCTCAGCGTCCAAGCATGCATACCCTGAAACGTGCAACTTGGAGACGAGCACCGTGCGAATGATTCTATTTGAGCAACGTGCAACTTGATGCTGACTTGCGCTCTAATCAGGATCAACCAAAATCTTATTATGCAAGGCCATAAAATAAAACTTTAAAGATGAATAGAATTCATAAGTTGCATAAAATAAAACTCGTTTGAAACTATCTACTTAGAGCTGAAACAATAGATTTGTAATTGTCCAAGGTATTCAAATTGTTCAAGGCAGTGGGGAAACAAATGAGAAGGGGGAGTGAATTGACTGTTTAGGGATCTAAGGTTGGGAAGGGATTCCCAATCCACATTGTCTTCATCCCAGTCCCACAACAGTAACTGAGGACAATGCTAAACATCCAATTCCTTAAGTAAAATGAGTTGCTCAGCGTGCAACTTCTTCAATTGTTTACATTCGTAAATATACATAGACCGGATACGTGCAAGTGGTTGAGCCTGAAAACTCAGAATCCCATCGTAATAGGAGACAAATATTTCTTTGAGATGTGGTGATGTTAGATACAAACTCAGAAAACCATCCGCTTTATCGAGCTCTAGTTTCCGAAGACAAGGACACGACGGGATGTATTTGAGGTTTGGACAATCTGTAATCTCCGGTTCAGAAATAGAGAGAAACAACTCTCTACTGAACAATTGACACCTTAAACTACAAGATTCAGACAAGCATTCCAAAATCCAATCAAAATGCCATCCAAACAACTCAACTAGATCAAGCCAGCACAATTCCAACCTCACACTAGCAGTTTTAGTACATCATAGATCCATCTGAACCTAGATCGGATGCAAAAACCAGGATTGCCAAATGAACAGAGTAAGAAAACACGAAACATAACGCCCAAACCGCATCAAAAGCAGTAAGAAAACTAAATATTGACTTTCAAGCTCAACTCGCTATTGTACTTGAATACGATCGATACACCGAAAACTCACACTAAAACCAAAGCTGAAGAAACTGACCTGTAGTTAGATTACATGATCGTTGGAAGTAGAATTCGACGAAAGAGGCAGGAAGCTAGAAACGGTGGCTCAAGAAATTCCGGCAAGATCCACAGTTCTCTAGAGCCGGAAACGCCGATCCTGGCCTTGATCCGAAGAGAAAGAGATGGGAAATGGCAATTCTAGGGTTAGTGATTCACAATTGATGAGAGTTGAACTGTAATTAAGATGTACGATGTGAGCTTCCCCTCTCTCTCCCGGAATCTGATAAATGCGAAGAATATGCAGGGCGAGGATGAGAGTTTCGCCGTTCGAGAGATCGGACACCTACTTGAGCAATAAAGGAAGAGAATACAAAAAGATCAAGTTTAAAGGTTGTTTAAGAATACAAAAAGATCAAATTTTCGTAGGAGCTAAGAGTGATTAGAAGTCTTATGATTCCATTCAAATGCCTAGCATTACAAATTTGTTTGATTCGAAAGTCCTTTCTAGTTATAGCAAGAGAAGTTAGTGTTTTTCATATTGATGTAGGCAGGTAGGGTTAGGGAGTCTCAACGTAGTATTTGATTGTGTATACAAATGAGCTTAGTAGAAAAGATATGTAACTGTAACATTTGAAAATTGGGGTCTAATTCAACTAAGTTTGATTTTAGCGAGATCCTCCGGTGACGTTAAATATAAAATAAAAAAGCGACACTACAAGTTGTCTCTATTTGTGTCATTTGGGACACACGAAGGTGTCGCTATTTGTGTCATTTGCGACACACGAAGGTGTCGCTATTTGTGTCATTTGCGACACATGAAGGTGTCGCTATTAGTTTCATTCGCGACACTCTCTTAGTACCATTTGCGACACATATATGTGTCCGAAATTTTTCACTTTAATGTGTCTTAGATACTGCCATTTGCGACACCTATATGTGTCGAAAAATAGAGGCACCTTAAGGTGTCGCAATTTAGCGAGTGTTTTGTGGATGCAAATTTTTTGCGACACATAGGTATGGTGTCGGAATTAAAGCGTCGCATATAACCCGTATTTCTAGTAGTGTATATTTTTGTGAGCTGGTGTTGTTAAGGACTGTTTTCAAAATTTGCCATTGTTAGATGTTATGTAAAAAAATGTTTATACCTCTCTTTGCTGTTATGTTAAAAAATGTCTATACCTCTCTTTGCTTTCCACTTAGTTTGCTTGTATATTGTGCAAATTATATATACCTTTTTCTACTTATGTTCATAAAATAATCTTAGGTGTAATCTCTTTTGGTTTAATACATAGAAATGTAATCACTTCTTCAGATAATACAATAATTTTTCTCCGCTGTGTTTATAAAATCAGTTTGTCCTCAACAGGTTGTAAATGTAACTTAAGCTTTTAGGCATATATATTTGTCTTGTTGATTGCATATGAAGTTAAGACTTTTAAATAGTATATATTGACTTCCGTATGTTTTTTTTTCAAGATTTGTTGAACTTTGGTACCTTACATTATAAAATCAACTAGAGTTTCACGATCCTTGTTCCAAGGACGATCTTCTCAACAATCTAGTGGCAACCTAGCTCGTACTTCTACCTCTTCGACTTATGCTCGTGCCCCTTCTCATCTTGCTCATGTTCCTACTCATGAGGATGTCATGACTAATGGTGTCCAATTTCCTTTGTCAAATGCTTTTGATCAAGTAGAAGAGGTTGAGCGTGATGAACAACAAGAGAACGAGGCTGGTGCTTCTGCCCCAACTCCTGATACTCAATTATCAGTCGGCTCACATGCTCAATCTAGTGAGCAAAACAGGATGTTGTTAGGAGTTCCAGAGGATGGCACTCGCATTCTAATCTTCTTTAAACAAACTTGGTTAAGTTGAAAAATTACTAAGCATTCATTTTTTTAGTGACTTCGAGCTTCGAGAGAGAGCATTTGCAACGATGAAGGAGATTATTCATGGTCATTATCCTGACATTTGGATAAGTGTTTCTAAAGTGCCTGCAGATGTTAAGGACATGTGGTTTGAAGAATTTAAGGTGAAAAACTAATACTATTACATTCAAAAAAATGCAGTTGATTGATTTTCATTTAAGATGAAAGAGATTATTAATGTTGGTTGTTTTCATTTATTTGTACATAAACATTTTTGTTTCACAGTGTCTGAAGAAGAGATGAAAAAAAAAACATTTTTACATTAAGGTAGTCTTCACATACGGAACCTTTTTAAGTTATACCGTGATAGCAAAAAAGTGTCGGGTTTTCCTGGGGTCGAACAATGGAAACAAATGGAGGAACTTAGAGCAAGTTGCCCAAAATATCGAAAGCAATCGGAAGTAAACAAGCTGAACCGGGCTTCAAAAATGCAGTTGATGATGGGGTGTATCGAGGGGGTTCTTATAAAGTTAGGAAGTGGAGGGAAAAATGGTAAGTATGTGGGTTTTTTTTTACTTTTTAAAAGGATATTTGGTGTTAAATGCTAACTTTTTACAATGTTTTTTTCCCTTGTTTATAGGCTGCAAATAGTGGTGGGGTAAGTCCACCCCTTTCTCAAGTCGTTAAAAAGTTGTGGTCAAACAAAGACGGGGAATGATCGGGGCAAAAACCTGAACAATTGCGGTAAGCCTTCTCATTGTTTGATTTTTATTGTTATGCACTAGCAGTAGCTCAGATATAGTGAAAAAAGAATAAACATGGAGGATAGAGAATGATAATCATTTGTAAGCTATAGTTCAAGGGCTTACCAAGCTGTGTATGTTGTTTCAATTGTAAGCTAGAGTCTAGATATAGTGAAAAAGGAATAGACATGGAGGATAAGTTCAGGAATAGACTTTGGATATGCAAAATGTAGGGGTTTGATAAGTTAGAGCTCGAGTGATATTTACTAAAGTTCAAGGGCATACCAAATTGATTTTGTTGTTTTAATGGTAAGCTATTTTGTAAACACGGTAAATAATAATTCAATTAAGCTATATGTAAGTTGTGATATACAAGACACAGTAAACAAGTATACTAATAGCATGTATTATAGTCTATATATTTGGATTGGTTTGAACGTTTTATCTTCATAAATCTGCATGTATGGATGCACATTCTTTGATCATTATGTTGTTTTGTCTACCTTTACGAGAATCGAGGTCTACACCTAGCTTTATTGTAATTGTAGGGAAAATGACACGTTTTGGAACGAAATAGAGCTAAGGAAGCTAAGGAGTCATTGGAGCTACATTTTGGAGCATTGAGAAGTTATAAGAAAAGCTCAAGAAGCATGAAAATGAGATAGAAGATTGTTTTTGGACCAGATCAAAGAGATCTATGCTTAACTGAGATTCACCTTGGTTGGCTACAATGCCACCTCGACCGAGGTGATCTTCAGGATATGCTTGACTGAGGCAAACTGATGACGGTTACACGAGATCTTTATCTTTGGCTGAGATCTTCTATTTTGTAAAGTGAATATCACATATTTTAGGATGGATTTCTAGAAGGAAGCATATCTTTTGACTGAGATCTTCTATTTTGTAAAGTGAATATCACATATTTTAGGATGGATTTCTAGAAGGAAGCATATCTTTTGACTGATATATTTTGGAAGATTGGAAGATATTTTATAGAAGGAAATTGCCTTTAAAGATATTTTATCTTAGAAAGGTGATTCTCCTATATAAAGAGGTTGATTTCTGAAGGTTAAATTATCTTGGAATATCCGGATCAAGGAGCAGAGTTTTCCAGAGTTGGAAGGAAGTTTGGAAGGAAGTTTGAAGGTTGAAGATCAAGGAAGGAAGGAAGCTAGTTTGAAGGAAGTTGTAAGATTTTCTTAGTTTGGTTTGATTGTTGTCTTTTCTGATTGTGATTGAAGAACGCTGATTGTTTCTCAGTGGACCCTAAAAGCTCGAGCCTTTACCTTAACCGACGAACACCTCGGTCAGTCGTAGAATATCTCGACCGAGATGGGATGCTAATTGAGCGAGGCGAGCCCTTTCCTGATCCTTATATGAGTTCAGGTTTCAGTTTGCCAAATTCTATCCTTGTTATATATTTCCTGGTTCAACGCAAGCCTAGGATGAGACTTACTCGGTGATTGCTTTGTTTGTTTACACAAGATCATGAGTGTAGGTAATAAAGGTTTATCTTTTATTGGGATTTTAGTGTGTCTTCATCCCATCTTTGAGAGTTAGCCTGAGACTTACCCGGTAAAGGTTGATTCTATCCCCTTGGGTGGTGTGTTGGTTTGAGATTATATTTCATTTCCTTAGTACCTTGAGACTTACCCAGTGAGAGGATCTTTGGTTTAGGATAGTGAGTAGTTAGACTTACCCAGTGATCTATTCCCACCTTAGAAACACCTTCCCTTTGCAAACCTCAGCTTTGTCCACGTTATCTTTTGAGATCTTGAGTCGGAACCACAACTGGATGCTTTAATCTCTAGAATCCGCATTTCCTTTACCTGATTATTACATCATCTTTGATAGCTTTGCTTTGTTGCGTGTTTGTTATTGACAACTTCAGAATTACCGATCTTTGTTTCACCATAGTCCCTGTGTTCGGCCCTGAAATTCTTGCTTTTATTACAATCGATCCGTACACTGGGGGGTTTGCTATTTGCAGTTATTCTTGGTATAAATATTAAAGCTTGCACACACCTTTTGGAGCGAACAAGTTTTTAGCGCCGTTGCCGGGGACTTGGTCAAGACCAAGTTCGGTTTCGGTTGTCTTTCGGGGCTATTTCCCTTGTTGCTATTGACTACTTTACTTGAGTGATTTCGCAGGATCTTTTCTTAGGTTTATGCGAAGAACTTGTGCTGGAAAGGAAATCATTCCTTACGATCTCGAACCAGAAAAGACCTACAAACGAAGATTGAAAGAAGCTAAGATAGCCGATCAAGATAATCACGATCTTGAAGTCGAATTGAAGGGGCATTGGAACAACTTTGCCTCAGTAAAGAAGAATTGCAATGAGAGAGAAACGAGACTCGTCATGGGATTCCAAAGATCGAGTTGCTGGAGATATACTTCAAGGGTTTGGATGGAGATACTCAATTCAAGCTCCAATTACTTTCCGCCGACACTTTCATGGATATGCCGATAGATGAAGCTTGTGATTTCATTGAAAAGCAAGCTTTACACATGAAGAAATATTCCCATCAAAGGGTTGAAGATGGAGCAAGGAGAGTTAGCTTTCAAGATACAACATCAAATGGAGCTCAACTCACCTCGCTTAGCAATGAAGTGAAGGCATTGAAGGACCTCTTAGTAGCTCAAACGAAGGAGCAAGATGGTGGATACCAAGGAAGAAACAACTATCAAGGGCCGTAGAACAACAACAATTACAACAACAAAAACTCAAACAACAATTGGAGATCAAATCAACAAAATTCCGGTAGCCCTTATTCTCATGCTGAAAATGCTCTTAACGCTCCCTCCTCTTCTTCTTCTACTCCATTGAGAAGCCAGGAGCCTGCACCAAACTCGTCACAACCACCCAAGAAACCGGACGTTGTGCTGGAGGCTATATTGATCAAGCTCAACGCTATAGAGACATCTATGAATTCATTTTAAAAGGCACAAAAAGCCTTGGAACAACAATTTTTCAACAAGGCGAATAAAGCGCCAAGAGATCCTGGGAAGCTCCCAGCAAGGACAGAGAGCAGCCCAAAGGGGCAAATCATGGCTATCACAACACGCAATGGATTGAAGACTGCAAATCCAGTACCTCGGCCGGACCACGATCAGACGAGGAACACCTCGTTCGAGGTGCCAACCGAGATGGAGTCCCAGAAAGCAAAAGAAAAATCTAAAGTTTATGTTTCACCTCCTGCTTATAAACCACCACTCCCGTTCCCTCAGTCAAGGGTGCGGGCACATCTAGACAAGCACTTTGATAAGTTTCTTGACCTTATAAATAAACTACATATTAACATCCCTTTCATTGATGCCATCTTAGGGATGCCCGTTGACTAGGTCGTATTTCTATGGTCGTCTATACCCTATAAAAATATAATCCCGACTTAGCACTAAAGCAAGTATAGTGGTTAAGTAAAGGTCGAACCCAAGAGAGTTAAGGTATTTTATTAAATGCGATTATTGATTATAAGAACAAGTAACAAAGGGGGGGAGTTTGGTTGAATTGATGCACAAAAAAACTTATGAAAACGAATAACGCAGCAAGAAAGACAATAATGGATGAATCTACACTAGGTTGATTCTTAGCATGCAATTTGTACTTTGGTGAGTTCCTTTTACAAGTTTTCAAGTAATCTCCCGTCTCGATCATATATATATATATATATATATATGTGTTGAGCCAAGCGGCATCAACACAACCTAACAGGTTAGTGTTCCATAAACCTACAAGAACAATTAACAAGTTAGCTTTCAAATAAAGACTAAGGGATATAGAGAATAGATTAAAACCGTTAACCTTATTTTTATATTTGTGTTCCTTTTCTTTAAGTAATTACAACCCGTTATTACTTAAAGTTTACTACTAGAATAAAGACCCGAACCCGGAACCTATTAATCCTAATTCTTTGCATGCACTTTAGAACCTAAGGTGATCAATCTCAAGTAATAGTAAAACATGCAATTAGACAATGGAGATCAAGGAAACACAAAGCATTACTGAATGAAAACTTATATTAAAGAAAACTTACAACCGAAGTAACAATGCAACTTTAAACCAACCCAATGTAGGAAGGGAGTTAGCAACTCATTACAATGAAAATGATGAAAAAATTGGATTCTAAGTGGATAATGATGGGTGATAAGTTGGATGATTCTAGCAATCAACCAAGGACTATTTATACTACAAAAGACACTAAATAGGAGTAAATGGCCGGCCCAAAACAGCCACCTTTAATGCCATAAAGGTGGTGTAAACAACCGGAGTAAAGCTTCTGTCGTTGAACCGCAGGGGCGGCCTTCAGCTCCGCAGGGGCGGTAAAGGCAAAAACGTTTGATCTTCTTCATGGCCACAGGGGCGGCTAGGCAATTCCGTAGGGGCGGATCTTTAATGTTTTTCAAACGTTTGACTCTTCAACTTCTTGCCGTTTCTGATGCCAAGCCGCCGGGGTGTCCCAGTGTCGACGCAGGGGCGGTGACACAAACTCTTCGTCTTCCAGCTCCCAGGTTGAGTCGCAGGCAGAGGCGCAGGGGAAGGCGCAAGGGCGCTGGTCTTCGCTTCTTCAAGGTAAGTCACCGCAGGGGCGCCAGGGGTTGACGCAGGTGCGGTGACAGTCTTCGTGGCTGGCGCTGGCGAAGGCGCAGGGAGCGCTCCGGAGTAAGGCGTCACCCGCAGGGGCGGTGACAAGGCTCCGCGGGGGCGGTGAAGCAACATAAGCTTTGCTTCGTGAACGATCTTCACTCCTAAGTGCTTATAACTTCTTCCTTAGCTTCTTTTAGTCTTCTTCTTCTGTACCAAGGAGTTAGTAGCATAAACCGACACAAATGCAATAAAAAGACTCTAAAAACTATCTTAAATGATAGTGATTCCATCACCTATCAAACTCCCACATACTTAGACCTTTTACTCGTCCCGAGTAAAACAAATGACAGCAACTAGACTCAAAGGCCTCAGGAAGCATGGGCAGCAGAAAAGACAATGAAAACAAAAGAAAAGCCAAGAAAGAAAGAAGGAGAAGAAAGGAAATGTGAGAAAAAGGTGAGAAACTACCATCCTTATTGCTCCAAGAGTGGCCTACGTGGACAACCTCCTTATGACTCCCCTTCTTATGTCGCCAAACGCCGGAAGGGAAACCTACACTCGGTGTCGCTCATTTTGCCAAGGTCCCCTTTCGAGTTTTCACCTTGCCACTCTTCTTTTTTTTTTGATGATCTCACTTTAATCTCACATCCCTCAAGCCCAATTTTGCACCAACCTAAGGTTAGTCGGACTACCTTCTTTTTGTCTAAACCGCCCTTTCGGGTTTTTCCTTTATCCAAGGATTTTTCATGCCTTTTTCATTTTTCTTTGGCTTTTTCTTTTTCTTTTTCTTTTTTTATATGAATTTCAAACTTCATAAGATTCAATGCAAAACAACTCAAAAGAAATTGTACATGCAATGATATGTTCCTCCCCCATACTTGAAGTACACTTTGCCCTCAAAGTGGAAATGAAGCAAAGATAAATGTGGGAAAGGGAAGAGAAAGATACCACTAGTGGGATGGTCCGGATGGACCACCCGGATCCTCCTCCGGTGGGTATGGAAAGTGGCGGAAGAAATGCTCCTGCCGACGGTAGAGCGTGTCGATGCGGTCCTCCTGAGCATCCAACCTCTCTCTAAATGAAGTCTCGTAGCTAGCTTGTCAAGCCAGCTGCTGAGTCTCTAATTGCTGCTGATGAGCCGCCTGCCAAGCATCCTGCCGGCGGTCAAAATGGGTGGTCATGGAGGAGGCGAAGCTGGACTGCCACGCCTGCTGCTACTCAAGCATGGACCGCTGGTACTCGGTCTGCCACGCCTGATGCTGGGTGGTCAGGGCGGCCATCTGAGCCTGAAGGCTCTCCATGGCCGGATTGTCGTCCGGTGTTGCAGTAGGCATCTCCTCATCAGCAACAGGAACCCGGCTGGAGCCCGCAACATATCTCTCAACAATGTCCCCCTGAGGTCGTCTCGGAGCAAAGGGGTCAGCGGGTACGTACAACTCGGAGAGCTCGTCTCCAAGTGGAAGTGGTCGGGGGAGGTATGTGATGTGTCCCATCTGCCAATGAGAGCTAAAAGAGGTTATCCCCGTCTCTCCTAGGGAGCCTGTACCTCCTCAACATCTCTTCCGTATATAGTAGGGCCTCTAGACCTTCCTCTAAGTCAGAGAGATCCATCACCTGTGCAGCTAACAAGGAGATCACCCCACCTCCTACAATGTCTCGTGGCTCATTCTTCCTAATCCGCTTTAAAGCGGTAAGGAAGAGATATGACCAATCTGGTACCCAGTCGTTTGTGGGGAGGAAGACGTATAACAGTGAAAGTCTTTGAGGGCGACCTTGTTCTCCTTCTTATGTCCACAGAAGACACTCATGAAGATCTTCGAGATGAGCCTCAAACAAGGGTGAGTGAATTTGTTGGAATACTCACCCCCTGCATGAAACTCAGATCTAGTGGCGGTCTACCAAAACTCCATCAAGTCGGGTGTCGGGATGGGTTTCAACTAGTCTTCGGATGCGGCAATAGTCACCCCTAATGCCTCCTACAGTTGGGTGTAGTCCAATGTATATTTTCTTTTGTTGAACTTGAATGAAAGTCCAACACACATGTGATCCACTGTTTCCATTTTAAATGTGGCGATGAATTGGCGGCTGAGCTCGGGGTGTGTTGGAGCACTCATTATCAGAAAATCACTGAATCCAGCATTGTTGAGAAATGTCTGCATGCTCTCTAGCATACCCAAATTTTCCAAAGTAAGAACGTCCAGAAATCGAGTTACATACACATCCCGACCTTGCACAATCCTATACCGCTCCTTCTCAACTTCCGACAACTTGTATTTTCCTGGTTTTCCATCTCTTGCAGTTGAACAAGCAAATGAATTAGAAAGTTCAGAAATTAGAGTAAAAGACAAACCCTCTGTTGTGTTTTCCGCAGGGGCGTCTGTAGCATGCCTAGGGGTGGCTTGGCGCAGGGGCAGCATCTTGCAGGCGCATGGGCGGGAGAAGAGCAGAGGACGATTCTGGGAGCCTACGAAGGTGGTGGTGTTGGGGCTGTTCCGGTGACTTCTTTGCCGGTGTAAATGTCGCCGGTGGTGATGAGCGAGAGTGTGAGGGGTGAGGGCGTTGTAGAGTGAGAGGTTTGAGAGTATGTAGGGTGTGTGTGGTGGTGGTGGTGAGGGCCGGTGTCGCAAGGGCGGTTGTGGCTAGGTCGCCGAAGGTGGCGTGGGAGCGTTTGCATAAGGCGGCGTGTGAGAGCTTCCGGAGGGTGCAAGGGCGTGGGAGGCGAGGCAGTGTAGGGTTCAAAGAGTGAATGGAGAGGGAGGGGAAGTGGCGGTAGTTGTAGGTTATTTTTGGGAAGTGTATTTTTTTCTTTCCTTAATAAGACCGCAGGGGCGGCGTTTGTCACCGCGGGGGCGGTGACAAGGAAGAGGGGGCACGCAGCCTCAACGTCGGGGGCGGCGCTGAGGATGTGTGTCAAGGATGGCCACCGCAGGGGCGTGGGGTGTCGCCGCGGGGGCGGCGGCCAGTATGTTGTAGACGCTGGCCCAGCGCCGGGAGCGGCGCTGGCCATGGGTGTCACCGCGGGGGCGGGGCCACTGAGCCGCAGGGGCGGTTTTCTTGACAGAGGCTCCTCTTCTTATTCCCTCGGGTTGCCTCCCGAGCAGCGCCTTTGTTTTACGTCATTGGCTCGACGTAAGGACTCTTCCTCTATGATTAAGCCTCCTCCAGCATCACCTTGGGGTTTATAACCGTCTGTGAAGGTGATCCTCCGGAAGACCTAGTCTAAATCCTTGTAATTGCTTCCGCCATTTGACCAACCTGTTTTTCAAGGTTCTTGATGATGGATTCTGTTGTTTGGACATGAGTAGCAAAGTGTTTAGTCAAAACCTGCAACATATCTTCAGTTGTTTGATAATTACCTTGTCGGCGCTGCTGTTGTTGGTTTTGTTGATCCTTCCAACGGAAATTCTATTTTTCAAGGTTCTTGATGCTGGATTTTGTTGTTGCCGGATGTGCGTCCCCTCAAATTCTGGATCAAAAGAAGCAAAGCCGGAGTTAGTAGCACGGGTTTGAACCATAAAAATGGTTTAAACCAATAATCAATAATAACAATAAAATAAAAACACTAAACTCCCCGGCAACGGCGCCAAAATTTGACTAGGTCGTATTTATATGGTCGTCTATACCCTATCAAAATATAATCCCGACTTAGCACTAAAACAAGTATAGTGGTTAAGTAAGGGTCGAACCCAAGAGAGTTAAGGTATTTTATTAAATGCGATTATTGGTTATAAGAACAAGTAACAAAAGGGGGGTTTTGGTTGAATTGATGCACACAAAAACTTATGAAAACGATTAACGCAACAAGAAAGACAATAATGGATGAATCTATACTAGGTTGATTCTTAGCATGTAATTTGTACTTTGGTGAGTTCCTTTTATAAGTTTTCAAGTAATCTCCCGTCTCGATCATATATATGTGTTGAGCAAACCGGCATCAACACAACTTAACAGGTTAGTGTTCTGTAAACCTACAAAAACAATTAACAATTTAGCTTTCAAATAAAGACTAAGGGATATAAAGAATAGATTAAAACCGTTAACCTTATCTTTATATTTGTGTTCCTTTTCTTTAAGTAATTACAACCCGTTGTTACTTAAAGTTTACTACTAGATTAAAGACCAGAACCCGTAACCTATTAATCCTAGTTCTTTGCATGCACTTTAGAACCTAAGGCAATCAATCTCAAGTAATAGTAAAACATGCAATTAGACAATGGATATCAAGGAAACACAAAGCATTACTGAATGAAAACTTATATTAAAGAAAACTTACAACCAAGATAACAATGCAACTTCAAACCAATCCAATGTAGGAAGGGAGTTAGCAACTCATTACTATGGAAATGATGAGAAAATTGGATTCTAAGTGGATAATGATGGGTGATAAGTTGGATGATTCTAGCAATCAACCAAGGACTATTTATACTACAAAAGACACTAAATAGGAGTAAATGGCCGGCCCAAAACAGCCACCTTTAATGCCATAAAGGTGGTGTAAACAACCGGAGTAAAGCTTCTGTCGTTGAACCGCAAGGGCGGCCTTCAGCTCCGTAGGGGCAGTGAACGCAAAAACGCTTGATCTTCTTCATGGCCGCATGGGTGGCTAGACAATTCCGCAGGGGCGGATCCTTAATACTCTTCAAACGTGTGACTCTTCAACTTCCTGCCGTTTCTGATGCCAAGCCGCCGGGGCGTCCTAGTGTCGACGCAAGGGCGGTGACACAGACTCTTCGTCTTCCACCTCCCAGGTTAAGGTGCAGGCAGAGGCGCAGGGGAAGGCGCAGGGGTGCTGGTCTTTGCTTCTTCACGGTAAGTCGCCGCAAGGGCGCCAGGGGTTGACGCAGGTGCGGTGACAGTCTTCGTGGCTGGCACTGGCGAAGGCACAGGGAGCGCTCCGGAGTAAGGCGTCACCCGCAAGGGCGGTGACAAGGCTCCGCGGGGGCGGTGAAGCAACAGAAGCTTTGCTTCATGAACGATCTTCACTCCTAAGTGCTTATAACTCCTTCCTTAGCTTCTTTTAGTCTTCTTCTTTTGGACCAAGGATTTAGTAGCAAAAACCGACACAAATGCAATAAAAAGACTCTAAAAACTATCCTAAATGATAGTGAGTCCATCACCTATCACCCGCATATGGGAAGTTTCTGAAAGAGATCTTATCAAGGAAGAGGAAACTGGAAGACTTTGGTGAAGTAAGGATGACCTCTAGATCTTCGGAGCTCATTCAAATCATGAAGGAGAAGATGTCACCTAAGTTGAGAGATCCTAATTCATTTTGCATTCCCATCCAAGTTGGGGATATAACTTATGAGGCACTTTGTGGTCTAGGAGCAAGTGTGAGCATCATTCCGCTAGAACTATGTGAGACAGTCGGCCTTGGAGAGCCCAAGCCCGTAAAGATGACGTTATACATGGTAGATCGTTCACTTACCCGTCCCGTTGGTATCTTGGAGGACGTTTCCATCAAGTTAGGTTATTTCTACATACCTATAGACTTTGCCGTGCTTGACATTCCCGTGGATTATCCCATCCCTATCATTCTCGAGAGACCATTTCTAGCAACATCGGGTTGCAACGTCGATTATAAGAACGCCAAGTTGAAATTCAACATTGGTGGCGATCATGTGGAGTTTGCATTGTTGGCTGCAATGAAGGGAGAGCCTTTGGAAGATGACATCTTCAACATCTATGATGAAGAGAGTCTAGAGAATTGGTGAGCTCTATCCTTATTAAAGAGCCTCTTGAGAAAGTTTCAAGTTTTAGTATGATGGAGGAATGTATAGATGTCTTTTATGATGAAGATGTGCGAAGCTTGGAAACATTGAGGAGCTAGATTTGATATACTGATTTAGGAGAAGAAAAGCACGTTAGGTTTCGGTCCCAGTTCCAGCACCTCGACCGAAGCACTTTCTGGAGCAAGTGAGGTGATCTTATCTGAAGAACACCTCAGTCACCCATCTCGGACCACGACTGAGACATCAAGCGAGATGTTGTCAACTGAGGACGACAATCTTTCTAATTCATTCTCTGATGATCACTCACAGTTGGTGGAGCACTGACTTTGCCAAATTTCTGATGGTAAAGAGCCTTGGTACGCTGATATTGTCAACTATCTTGTTTGTCAAGAAGTATCTCCCGGATTGACGTACGCTCAAAGGAAGAAGTTCTTCAAGGATTTTCATCACTGCTATTGGAATGAACCTCTACTATTCAAGAGAGGTCTGGATGGGATACTTCAACGATGCATTCCGGAGGATGAAGCTTCTAGTGTTATACGGCATTGCAACTCGCTTCCTTGTGGAGGACATGCTAGCGCTCACAAAACTTGCGCTAAGGTATTACATTTCGGTTTCTTTTGGCCTACATTATTTAAGGATGTGCAAACGTTTATTGTTTCTTGTGATGCATGCGAAAGAACAGGGAATTTATCTAGACGGAACGAGATGCCACTCAACAATATTCAGGAGGTTGAGATTTTTTTATGTATGAGGAGTTGATTTCATGGGACCTTTCCCATCATCCGCAAGAAATCTATACATCCTCTTAGCTGTTGATTACGTATCTAGATGGGTGGAAGTCATTGCTTCTCCCACTAATGACGCCATGGTGGTTGTGAAGTTCTTCAATAGAACTATCTTCCCACATTTTGGGACACCGCGTATCATCATCAGCGATGGAGGGACACATTTCATCAACCAGAAGTTCAAGGCACTTTTATCCAAGTATGGGGTAGCCAACAAGGTAGCAACCCCTTATCACCCTCAAATTAGTGGGCAGGTGGAGATCTCGAATAGAGAAATCCAGGCAATTTTGGAGAAGACCGTTTCAAGGACAAGGAAGGATTGGTCCATGAAGCTGGATGATGCTCTTTGGGCTTATAGGACCGCATTCAAGACTCTCATTGGTACCACCCCTTACAATTTGGTATATGGGAAGTCTTGTCATCTACCCGTCGAGCTGGAGCACAAGGAATATTGGGCAATCAAGTGGTTGAATTTCAACATCAAGGAAGCCGGAAAGAAAAGACTTTTAGACATTAATGAGCTGGAGAAGTTGCGCTTAAACGCCTATGAGAATGCCAAAATCTACAAGGAAAGGACGAAGAGATGGCATGACAAGCATATCGTCCGTAAAGAGCTCAAAGGAGATCTTGTTCTACTCTTCAACTCCCGCCTCCACCTCTTTCTAGGTAAGTTGAAATCTAGATGGACAAGACCTTACGTTGTGAAAAATGTTTTTCCTCATGGTGCAGTTGAAATATGGGGCGAAGCTAGCGAAAGTTTTAAGGTCAACGGTCATAGGCTAAAGAAGTATCGACCGGAAGTTCCGGCTGAAGAGATTGCACCATTATACCTTGTTTGAAGATGACGTACGGTCCAACTAGCGACCTTAAACCAAGCGCTTCTTGGGAGGCAACCCAAAATATTGCTTTCTTTTCCCTTTTCCTAGCTTAGTTTAGATAGTTTGCTTCGTGTTTTTGCTTCCTCCTAGACAGGAATCAGGTACTCTCTAAGGAATTACAACTCAGGAGCTACATGGAAGGACAAAAGTTCGAGAAATTCAGAAGACGGAGCTTGACTAAGACACATCTCGGTTGTTGTCATAGAACCTTGACCGAGATGTTCTTGGTCAACCGAGGCGACTAGGTTTGACAATCCATTCTGACACGTCGGTCCGCTCAGGAACATCTCGACCGAGGTGTAATCAAATTTAGCGAGGGGTATAAAAGGCGCGATAGTTTCTCACTCTTCCCACTTTTTCCCTCTCTACGACTTACCTCTACCGCAGCCCCTACTCTTCTCAAATTCTCAGTTCTTGCTCGTTTTCCATGATTCTTGGTTCGAATCACCAAAGGAAGCAAGAGAATCATTTTCCAAGAAACGAGCAGCGTAGAAAACGCACCAATCTGCAAAATCTGGGGTATTTCGTTATAAACCCTAATTATTGCCTTCTTTCGTCGATTCTGGATAGATCTGGCTTTGGTTGCCATAGATTGTTGCTGAGAAAGATATAAGTACCCCAAAGAAAGCTTTTGGTAGTGTTTTTGGGGGAAAACTCTTACAGATTCAAGAAGTGAGTACGAATAGTAGTTTGCCTCGGTCCAGTCGACTGTGTCTGGGCCGAGGTGTTCTTGGCAACCGAGGTGCTCTTCAGCATGAGCAACATATCAGATCAACAGTTGGCCTTGAGGGACAGGCCTAGTAGTTCACACTATTCCTCCTCTTCTTCAGCTTTTCAGTTTTCTATCCCGGTGATCCACGAGAGACACCAGCGAGATTATGACAGAATTTGTGGGCGCCCCATCATTGCCCTACGATTTTCTGGACATTGATGCCTTCGAGTGCCTCCACGTGGCGGAGGACTTGAAGAAGATGGTTTCGATGGTTGGCTTGGAGGATTTCTTAGCCATTAGAGTGTCGGCTTATTTGGAGCCGACATTGGAGTTTCTTAGTTCGGTGACCTATGTGTCAGAGCATCATGGGATCAAGTATAGGCTGCTGAACAAGAACTACACAGTTCCGATGGATCAGTTTGGGGAGATTTTCGGCTTCCGGACACCTACTATTACAGATTTTTCTTCCTGAGAGGTAGCTCAAAGTTCTGGGGCGAGATATCGCACATTACGGATCATAGAGACAGATGGTAGTCCAGAGATTCCCGGGAGCGGATTATCTTCCACCTCGCTTTCCGCCTAGCTCACCGGATCTTTAGTGAGACACTTCTGGCGCGTACTGAGATGCCCTAGAAGGTCAAACAGGGGGATCTTTTGAGCTTGTTTTGTATGGTTACAGGAGGAGTGCTGGACTTTGTTGTCATGCTGGTAGATGATTTGCACAAGATTAAGGGGAAGTCAAAGGGCGATATCTGTTGTGGTGTGCTGGTGACCCACATCGCCACTTCTATGGGATTGGACTTATCGGGATGTACACTTGTTGCGGCTCCGAAGCCGCTGGGAATGCAGGAGATGATCACCCGCCGCATCCTCGTCTCTCGTGGCCTTGTCAAACCTTACGTTGCTATGCCATGGGAGACAAAGTCTCTCAGGGCATTATGTGGTCTTCTCAGTTCTTTGTCTTTGATCTCCAGTGGTCGCTCAAAAAGTGTATGCGTCAAAGTCTTAAATTTATATCTAGAACTCAAAGCAAAGCGAACCCGCAGTGTACGGATCAGCTGTAGTAAGGTAAGAATTTCAGAGTCGAACTCAGGGATTTGGTGAGAGTAATTTCGATTTCAATTATCTAGCGAAAAGTGCGAAAAGCTTTTGTGATCAATTAAGGGTAAAATGATTCCAAGGATTCAAGTATCCGATTTAGGCTTTTGATTCAAGACACTTCTATAGATATAGGATAGAGTTTATATTGCCAAGATTAAATGTTCAAAGGTAGATATCGTACGGTGAAGTTCCGAAACCTATATAACTAATCTAAAGGTTCTCTCTATAAAGGTTGTTGAGGCTGCAATATAGAAAGATCTAAAGACAAGAATTATGTTCAAACTAACTATCTAAAACTCCAGGATATGACTCTCCAAAGTAAAGATTAGAAAGCACACTTAGAATCTTAATAAAGGATGTTGAGTCTCTTTATTACCTAAATCTTATAACCTAAATCTATTAAATGTAGAATCAAGTTTGAAATCTCTTCATACACTTTATTAGAGGTTAAAAAGGTTAATCAATGTTGGGATTTAGGCAAGGATTAGTTTTGGTTAAAGATTGATTCAATTAAAGTTCGTCAGAAGAATAAATCGGGCTGTTCATAAGAAAATCGGCCGATTTACTCCAAGAACACACTGATTTTCCTGTTGTCGCAAAACTAAAATCTAAACTCTCAGGGTCCTAATGTTTGAATGAGTTCAGTCTATCATCATCTAAGCCTTAATCATCAACAATTCTCCCCAGAATCACAAGGGTTTTAGCCAACCATTTTCAAAATCGAATCAAATTAAAGATTGAGTGAAATATCGCAAAGAAAACCGAATCTTGAATAAAAATTCAATAACCTTCAAATCTGTAAACAATCGTCAAAACTGATCAATGTATCTCTTAAGTAACTAAATTACGTGTTCAAAAAGCATAATTGCTTCAATGGATAAAGAAATCTCACAAACAAGAATCAAGATTGGCTTCCCGGCAAAAAGTCCTTCAATCCTTCTCCAAGAATCTCCAATCTCTCTCAAACGTGTAAAGATTTCTCGCTGCCGCCTCTTCGTTTTCGTTCCTAGGGTTCTTACCTATAGTTTCTTGCAAATGGGCCGTTTGGCAAAACTCTCCTCTAGCCCAAAAGAATTGGGCTTTGTGTCGTCTTTTCATTTGGCCGAAAAACAAAGGAAATCGACCCAGTCGATTTATACACAAAACCGTTCGATTTCTAGGGGATAAAATCGTCCGATTTATATGCATATTGGCACGATTTTCTTCAACAGAAAGTGCTCTTCTTTTGGCTCGTCTTCTATGCTTCTCCTTTGCAATTCCTTAACTCTTTGTGATCCCTTTAAGACTTCTTTGGCTTCCTTAACATCCTTAGATGCTCCTTGCTCCGCTTTTGCTTTCAATTCCGCTCCATTTACCTATAATTCATCAAAAACTCGTGTAGACCTCTATTTCCGACAAATGATTGAATAGAACAAAAAAGGCACACAAAATCTCTCTAAATGCAAGGTAAACTGAGACAATCTTCTACAATATGCATGAATATGATGGTACATAATTCATGTCATCAAAATACCCCATACTTGCCCCTTGCTTGTCCCTAAGCAAGATTTAAATTTAGAATACAAGATGTCATGGATTATATATGTATGAAAACTCAAAAACTTTTCTTTTGGTAGTGCTGCTTCTTATTGGATCACCCTCAAAGTGATATTTCAAGGCATAAAAAGGCAAAGTATGTATCAATGATAACTATAAGATGAACTAACTTCCTTTTCTTTCTTGAAAACACAAATAAAGGACATGATAAAGGTGTAGAGGTAATCAAAGTCAAACAAATCTAAGCCATGAAGCCTTAAACACATGCATAAAAGTCTCAAGGTCTTCTAATCAAAGGAAAGGTCCAAGAAACGTATTAAGGGAAGGAATTCTTTTTGGCAACTGTGGTGCTAATCCGGGAAAGAGGAACAACATAATACCTTCAAAATTTTACTTCACCGCACATGCTTTGCATGTAGAAAGCTTTGCTTCCTTTATACTTTACTTTTTGAGAGTATGGACAGCGGTGCACAAAAACCGAAGCCTAGAAGATCGGCGTTTCTCAATTTCGAGATGCCTCAAACCCTTGATGCACATACCATATCCCGTTAGGACTTTTCGTTCAATTGGACTTTGGCAAGACACAAACACCCGGCTATATGAATGGTGCCTAGTTACTCATCCTCATGTTCAACGTCCCCAAATTTATGAATTTCTACACTTTCATTTAATACATTTTCCTTGGCCCTCCCACATCAAACATGCCTTTTTCTATCACTTATCCTAATTCCCGGATGGTAAAAGGAGGGTTACATATTTCATTGAGGGGCTAGCATGATCAAGATATGAGGAAAGAAAAGAAGTGAATTTCCTTAGTCATCCTTATATGATGTAAAAGAACTTGCAATATAGCTTCGACTATTATTTCATTCTCTTATCAAAACAACTAAATCATATAACTTATTCATGTGTTCAAGTAACAAAAGTAAACTCATTCATGCTATGATTAACATCTCAACACAACTAAGGCATCTTTTTGCCTATCCACATACACATTTCTCATCATAGAGGTCATTTCCATCATAAGAAGCACAAAAATTTTGAAAATTCATAGGATTTGAAAAAGATCATGCAAATGCAAATGTCATAGTGGAAAGCAAGTAGTGCAAGAGTTATTACAAGCCAAATCATCAAGAGTAGTGCAAAGTTCATAAAGTGCTAAGATGAAACAAAAGGTATTGTAAGTATCCCCACCCCATACTTAACATCCACATTGTCCCCAATGTGAAAATCAAGCATGAGATGAAGAAAAATACTTACAATGTAAAAGAAGTGGAAGCTCAATCCTTTGTCGGTGGTGGAGGTGGTGGATAAGGATACATCGGTGCACTAGGATCGTAGAAGTAGCCGAACTGGTGGAAGTATAAGTCTCTCATCTGGCCATCGTAGGATGAATGCCTAGCGTCCGTCTCCTACCTATAGTTCCTGAACTGAGTGTTCAGGGTGTCGTAGTCGGTGTGGAGAGTGTGATAGTCGGTGCTGAGGCTCTGGAAACTAGAGACTAGCTCCCTAAAGTGACGGGGAGGGCGACGTCCTCGTCCATGTCCTGGGGCACGTGCAAATGAGCGGTGAGGTGGCTGCATGTCATCCTCCGTCTCCTCATCGCCTCTACTAGTCCGGCTAGGTCCTGCACCATGAGTGTCGGTGTCCATGGCATCTGTAGCATGACCGCTATGAGTGTCACTCTCAAACTCGAGCATGGTCCCCTGTCCTCCATCCTCATCCTCCTCCTCAGAGTCACCTGCATCATCATCATAGTAAGTAGGAGGAGAGAACTCCTCAAGCATCAACTCGAACGTCTTCTTCCAGTTCCTCTTGTTCCGAATAGTGTATTCGGATTTCCAAATGATCTCGGATGGTTTCTTCTTCGGATCCCTGTGCCATGGCATGGGCACATGAAGGGTTCCTCTCTCTCGAGGAATCAAAACATGTCGAACAACCAACCGCTGTGAGCCTAATGGAAGGGCACTCTCAGCTAGAGTGCATCCCGAGAAGTCTAATCCCAATGTCTTAGCCACATGAGTGACAAGACCTCCTGCACAAATATCGCCCTTAGCTTTGTTGGCTATCTTTCCTAGATAGTCAGCAAGCATGGTAGAGATGTCAGGAATGGTGGTGGATGTCATACAATATAGAATGAAAAGCTCATCAGCCTTGAGCTTCTGTGGAGTCTCTGTCCGTGCAAATAGGCTCTCACTAAGAATCCTATGTACGACCTTAAAGGAGAGGTTGTACATATGTTAGCATGAAATATTGTGATATTTTAGGCACGTTTTCTAAACGTATTTGATTCATATCGATAGTCTTTGATTGAACTTTGTGCATATGTGAGCTAGTATTACCTATATTGTCGATATGGATGTCTACACTAGTTCTATGTTGATTATAGGTGATTTGGAGCTATTTCCGAACGGAATCGAGCAAAGGAGAGTTGAGTTGATATGTTCATAGATTGAGGACATTCTTTGGAAGCAAATTTGAGTTTTAGCTTGAGGAATGCACGAGGCTAGGGAAGAATCACGTTCTTGCCCTAAACCACGCTCTAAAATACGACCGTATCAAGTTCCACGTTCAATTCCACGACCGTGGATTTGGAGTCAGAAATTGATGTTCATTCCAGAGGATATTACGGCCGTGGAACATATGGTGCAAACCGTATTTATATCCACGCTCTAAATTACAGTCACGACCGTGATCTTGGCGAATCTTTTCGCCACACTCTGAAGCCACGATCTTTTGAAGATTGGGCCGGGCCGATATTCTATCTTACCCTATAAAAAGACGGACGAGGCAAGAATCCAGGGGGACCGCTTACGATCGCTTAATCTTGGCTTAGGCTCGCTTAGATCAACGCTTTCACCCAACATACGCGTGAAAGATCGTTTGGCATTGACATCTCATTGGAGATCGAAGTTCGTGCTTGGGAATTGCCCTAATCTCGCACTTTTGGTGGAGATTGCTGTTGAGATCTTCGGATTGGCGGAGGATCGAAGTTCTTGGAAGATTTTGCAAGAAGATCTCTCTTCTTGTTTAGGTTTGATTTGAAAAACGGATTGACATCCCGTTTCCTCTTCTTTCCTAAGGTTGTGATTGTTTACTTTATCGTGAGCCTTTTGACAATCCTTGTTCTTGCTTGTGACTTTGAGATTAGTTTTGAAGATTATTGAAAGTTCTTGAAAGTTTTCATCTTTTTATCTTTTGATCCTTGAATTAATATCAACATGACGGTTATTGGCTAAAAACCCTTATCAATTCTAAGGTGAAAGGTTGATAGTTGTGGCTTAGATGATGATAGATCGATCGCAAACAGAGTAGACCCTGAGAGTTAGAGAGAATCGCCGACGACCCTAAATTACGGTCTGTTCTTGAGTCCACGGCCGTGGAACCTCAAGAACTAACCGTAATTTCCCTTAAGTCTACGAACTTGCTTTTACTTTAATCCAAAGTTAAAGATTTGCTTTAACTTAGTTTAGACTTGTCTTTTCTAGGTGGTAGTGAAGCCTCAACAACCTCTACCTCGATTGTGAGTGTCACAACCTCAATCGGTTAAGTTAGTCTTGATCCTTGGGTTACAAGTTTGGGTATTTGACACTAATTCTCATCTTTAGAATCTTTCTATATTGAGCCTCAACAACCTGTATAGAGAGTGCCTTGTAGGTGAGTTACATAAGGTTCTTGGAACTTCACCGTACGATTACCTTACATTAGTATACCTTTGCATATCTCAACTCTGTCTTTATATCATTAAGTATATCTTGAATCGATTGCCACAGCTGGATACTTGGATCTTTAGGATTGTTGTTTTCCCAATATTTGCAAAACTCTCATATTTACTCGCTTGATAACCTGCAATCGAATTTGTTTCCCACCCAAATCCCTGTGTTCGATACTCTGGAATTCTTGCTTAGCTACGTCGATCCGTACACTGCGGGTTCGCTGCTTGATTCTAGTTTTATAAATTTAAAACTTATTTGCACACACCTCTAGGGGCGAACAACATACTAGTCTCCTTAGAATTTCCGGGTCTCCACTTATCTCCTCCATATTCACCCACTAAAATAGCCTCCCAAAAGTCACTAGCACTAACACCTTTAGCAAATGTGCCTGCATCTGAATAAGAAAAACCGAACAAGTCTCCAAAAGTATCAATAGACATAGTGTGATCTTGGCTCATAAGGCGGAAGGTGACCATCCTTTCTCTAGGATCATGCTCGAATGTACTAAGGAACTCTAGGGTGATCTCGGTATAAGCATCCTCCCTAATCGTAGCAAACTGTCTCAGCCCAGCCCTGTCAAGCATCATATCTACATCCTCTCGAACAAACAAGGAATCTAGATCATCTAACACAATGTAGCGGGGAGGGGTGAATGGGCGATCTAGGATGCGTTCAGATCGTTTCTTGTGCTTGGATAGGGGAGGGGGAATCTTAGGAATGTTTTGAGGTGGTGGTGAAGGTGGGGGAGGGGCTTTGGAAGAAGATCCCTTCTTCTTCCCCGTATTTCTAGTTATTCTCTTCACAATATCCATTTCTGCAGCAAAAAATCGGCCTGTTCTTCACAAAAATCGGACGATTTTTCTGGGTTAGGTCGATTTTTCTGTCGATTTCTACGATTCTCACAATTCTGTAAAGTTCAATTCCAACAATCACCACATACAGTTTCCTATAGTGATTCCTAAGTAGATTCCTCAATCAATTTCAGCAAACAAACACTTCCTAAGCAAACTTCAATTTCGAATTAGAAACTTAGGTTTTGGAAAGAAAAACCTGAATTCCGTACGGAGGAGTCGATTGCCGTGCTTGTTGTTGGTAGATCCTTGTTCCTTGTTGAAAATGCTTCAGTTTGGAGCCAAGAATCACTCAAAATGATTAAGGAATGAGGATTGTAGGGTATGGGCGATTTTCGGAGTTCTTGAGAGAGGGAAATCGAGAGTGGAAGGTTGTGGAATGAGGAAGATCGAGTGTTTGAGTCTTTATATAGGGTCGAGAAACTGTGAAGAAAATCGGCCAATTTATAAGGTCAATTTAATCGTCGGGGCGATTTTTCTCTGAACTCAAAGAAAATCGGACGATTTTTCTTGGCAAGTCGATCTCCAAGTCGATTTTTCTTCCTGTTGTCAAAAATCGACTTGCTCTGTTACTGAATCGGACGATTAACTTAGTACAGCTCGATTTCCTTCCTTATTCTTCATGGTCATTGAAGATTTAACTGAATTATGCTCCCTTTCTCCATGGATCTCTCAATTTGGACCTAATTTCCTGCGATTAATGACACGACAAACCAAGAGTGCATCGAGGGACAAATAAAAAGCGAAAACAAAGAAACAAAGCAACTAATCTACTCTAACTAAGTGATAAAAGGAGGAAAAACTATACTATCATGGGTTGCCTCCCAAGAAGCGCTTGATTTATCGTCTTTAGCTGGACGGTGTATGTTTTGTGTTCAATGGAGGAGGATAGGAGCTATCTCCTCGACTGGAGCTTCCGGTGTGTATTTCTTCAACCGTTGGCCATTAACCTTGAAACTTCCGCTTTGTTCACCCCATACTTCAACTGCACCATGGGGGAAAATTCGTTTAATTACATAAGGTCCTATCCAACGGGATTTAAGCTTACCTGGAAATAGACGAAGCCTTGAGTTGAATAGAAGGACTTGGTCTCCCTCCTTCAAATCTTTTGGAATGATGTGCTTATCATGCCAACGCTTTGTCCGTTCCTTGTAGATCTTTGCGTTCTCATACGCATTTAGCCGGATCTCATCTAGCTCATTGATGTCTAAGAGCCGCTTCTCTCCGGCTTCTTTCATTACAAAATTGAGCCACTTGATAGCCCAATAGGCTTTATGCTCTAGCTCTACAGGAAGATGACAGGATTTACCATAGACAAGATTATAGGGAGTCGTACCTATTGGTGTCTTGAAGGCTGTCCTGTACGCCCATAGTTCATCGTCAAGCTTCATTGACCAATCTTTTCTCGTTTTAGAGACGGTTTTCTCTAAAATTCCCTTAATCTCTCTATTGGATATTTCGACTTGTCCGCTGGTTTGCGGATGGTAAGGTGTAGCTATCTTATGGGTTACCCCATACTTAGCCAATAGAGTCTCAAATCGACGGGCTGTAAAATGCGTTCCTCCGTCACTAATGATGGTTCGGGGAGTTCCGAACCTTGGGAAGATCGTTCTATTGAAGAACTTCACCACTACCATTGTATCATTAGTAGGAGAAGCGATTGCCTCTACCCATCTTGAGACATAGTCTACGGCAAGAAGTATATATTGGTTACCGCATGAAGATGGGAAGGGTCCCATAAAATCGATGCCCCATACATCAAAGATCTCTACTTCTTGTATGTTGTTGAGAGGCATCTCATTCCTCCTTGATATATTACCTGTCCTTTGACAAGCATCACAAGCAACAACAAACTTTTGCACATCTTTGAAAAGTGTAGGCCAACAGAAGCCGGAGCGAAGTACCTTAGCACAAGTCTTGTGGGAACTAGCATGTCCGCCACATGGTAGAGAATGGCAATGGCGGATGACACTATCCACCTCATCTTTGGGGATACATCTCCTGTAAATGCCATCGGGACCTCTTTTGAATAGAAGAGGTTCGTTCTAATAGAATTGTCGGACGTCTCTAAAGAACTTCTTCTTTTGAGCATATGAAAGTCCGGGTGGAATCTCCTGACAAACAAGGTAATTCACAATGTCAGCAAACCATGGATCATTACCTTTTGAGATGTGTTCAAGACACTCTTCAATCTCGTGTAGCTGCTCCTCAGGGAATGAGTCGTCTATAGGAAGTTCATCTGTATCGCCGGTGAGTTGCGGAAGACAACTAAGATGATCGGCAACGGAGTTTTCCGATCCTTTCTTATCACGAATCTCCAAATCGAACTCTTGTAAGAGTAAGATCCATCTTAGAAGCCTTGGCTTCGCATCCTTCTTCGTGAATAAGTATCGAATTGTGGAATGGTCCGTATAGACTATCACCTTTGCACCTACAAGATAGGAACGAAATTTCTCAAAAGCGTATACTACGGCTAAAAGTTCCTTTTCTGTGGTTGCATAATTATATTGAGCCTCATCTAGCGTTTTGCTAGCATAGTAGATGGCATGAGTGTGACCATCTTTCTTCTGTCCAAGAACGGCTCCTATAGCGACGTCGCTTGCGTCGCTCATGACTTCGAAAGGAAGAGTCCAATCGGGTGGTTGAATGATTGGTGCTGAAATCAAAGCATCTTTGATCCTGCAAAAAGCATCTAAACAATCTTTCGAAAATTCGAAAGTTGCGTCTTTCATCAAAAGATTAGTTAAGGGTTTTGAAATCTTAGAAAAATCCTTTATGAATCTCCGATAGAAGCCTGCATGCCCTAAGAAACTTCTAATTCCTTTCACCGAAGAAGGGGGAGGTAACTTCTCAATGGTTTCTATCTTTGCTCTATCAACCTCTATTCCCCTTTGTGATACTAGATGACCTAACACAATCCCTTCGGTGACCATGAAATGACACTTTTCCCAGTTTAAGACTAAGTTAGTGTCCTCACATCTCTTAAGAACTAGTGAAAGGTTATAGAGACAGTTATCAAAGGAAGAACCATATACCGAAAAATCGTCCATGAAGACTTCCATGATATTCTCTACGTATTCGGAGAAGATTGCCATCATACACCTTTGGAAGGTGGCTGGAGCGTTGCATAGACCGAATGGCATTCTTCTATAAGCAAACGTACCCCATGGGCACGTAAAAGTCGTCTTCTCTTGATCATCCGGATGAATTGGAATCTGAAAGAAACCGCTATATCCATCTAGATAACAAAAGTAAGAATGTTGGGCTAACCTTTCCAACATTTGATCGATAAAAGGAAGGGGGAAGTGGTCCTTCCTAGTGGCCACGTTCAGTTTGCGGTAGTCGATGCACATTCGCCACCCTGTAACTGTCCGTGTGGTGATAAGTTCATTGTTTTTGTTGGCAACAACGGTAATGCCTCCTTTCTTGGGTACTACTTGTACTGGACTCACCCATTTGCTATCGGAAATAGGGAAGATGATACCTGCATCAAGTAGCTTAAGGATTTCTTTCTTCACGACCTCTTTCATTGCCGGATTTAACCGTCTTTGAGGTTGGCGTGAAGGTTTGTAATCCTCTTCCATTAGAATTTTGTGCATACATAGGGAAGGCTTTATTCCTACTAAATCATCAATAGTATAGCCTAATGCTCTCCTATGTTGCTTCAAAACATGCATAAGTTTCTCTAATTCAGCATCATTTAAATTCGCATTGACTATGACCGGATATGTGGAATTAATGCCAAGGAATGCGTACCTTAAATGCGTGGGGAGTGGCTTCAATTCTAATGATGGATGTACCTTGATTGATGATGAATCGTGGCCTTCGGATGTTGTGGGAGAGGCTTCTAGAGGTGGGGGTACTGCATCATTAGATTCGAGAACAGCTGCGGTGAAGTTTGGAGAATCTAGAAAATTTCCCACTGGATCGACCTCCTCTGAAGTAAATCGGTCGATTTGAGGCACGATTTTTCTTTCTGTTGAAAAAAACCGGGTTGCCTCTTCACAAATCGGACGATTTGGTTTAGTCAGGTCGATTTTTCTTTCTGTTGACAAAAATCGGGTTGCCTCTTCACAAATCGGACGATTTGGTTTATGTAGGTCGATTTTCTTCACAGTTTCCGGAGTTAATTCTAGTTCTTCAATTCTTGTTCCTAGTTCTTCCTCCACATCATTTAATGCTTTCACATCCTCATTGCAATCATGTTCAACTCCTTCCTCCATGATGCTCATACTAAGAACCTTTTGAAGAGGGTCTTTCATCAAGATTGAACTTACTACCTCTCTAGACTCTTCTTCATCAAAAATATCAAAAACATCGTCTCTCAAGGCTGGCTCCTTGATTAAGGAAGAGAGTATGAATTCTACCTTTTCTTCACCTATATGGAAAGACAGCTGGCCATTCTTGCAATCGACCATGCATCCGGATGTTGCAAGGAATGGTCTCCCAAGAATGATGGGAACCGGATAATCTGCAGGGATGTCAAGAATGACAAAATCTATAGGGATGTAAAACTTACCGAGCTTTACCGGAATGTCTTCTAATATCCCCACCGGCTTAGTGGTGGAACGATCAGCCATGTAGAGTGTGATCTTCACTGGTCTAGGCTCTCCTAGACCAACTGCTTTGCATAGAGCAAGGGGTGTGATACTCACACTCGCTCCAAGGTCACAAAGTGCATCATAGGTAGCTTCTCCTAAAGTGATGGGTATGCAAAAGGATCCTGGATCACGGAGCTTAGGTGGCATATTCTCCGTCATAGTCTTGATGAGTTCGGATGACTCCATACTCATCTTGACTTCTCCTATGTCTTCCAATTTCCTCTTGTTAGAGAGGATCTCCTTGAGAAATTTCCCATAAGCTGGCATACCTAAAATTGCATCCATAAAAGGTATATTAATATGCAGCTTATTCATAAGTTCAACAAACTTACCAAAATGTTTATCTAGACGTGCACGCGCTCTAGATTGAGGGAAAGGTAGAGGTGGTTTGTAAGCGGGAGGAGGAACATAAACTTCTTCCTTCTCTTTTGCCTCTCCTTCTTTGGTGGTGGTTTCGACTACTTTAGGTTGAGGGTCGGTAGTTGTCTTGCCACTCCTAGTAGTTATTGCCATAACCCTTCCCTTTGGGTTATCTTCCGTCTTCCCGGGAAGTTTCCCTTGGTCTCTTGGAACTTCTCCGGCTTTGTTAAATACTTGGTTTTCTAAAGCTTTGTGGGCTTTGTCAACCAAAGTTATATAACTCTCCAACCCTTGTAGCTTGCCAAAGATCGTCTCTAGCATGGGATCGGGTTTGTTTGATCCGCTTGATTGTCCTTGGCTTGTTAAAGGAGTAGAAGAAGATGGAGATGTTAGAGCCTTTTCAGCATGAGAGTAAGGATTACCTGGATTCTGCTGATTTGACCTCCAATTTTTGTTATTTGAGTTCCTATTGTTGTTGTTGTTCCAATTGGAGTTCCGGTTGTTATTGTTGTTGTTGTTCCAATTGGAGTTCCGGTTATCATTCCTTTGATTGTTGTCCCTCCCCCATGTAGTTGGCTTCTTGCTCCTTAGTCTTTTGAAGACTCGTTTTGAGCACTTCCTTCAACTCTTTGATCTCATTGTTGAGGGAGAATATTTGTGTTTGAGCAGCTTGGTTCAACTTGGCTCCCGGATCGCTTTGATTCCGGCTATTTAAGTCCACATTCCGGTGGGAATACTTCTCAATCACTTGGGCTTGTATCTCAATGAAGTCTCAAGCATCATCCTATCTCATGTCCATGAATGTGCCGCAAGAGAGAGATTGGAGGTTGAATTGTGTTTCCACATCCAATCCTTTGTAGTAGATCTCCAATAATTCCAGCTTGGAAATGCCATGGTGTGGGCAATCCAACAAGAGATCTTGAAACCTTTCCCAAGATTGAAACAAGTTTTCATTAGGTTTCATAGAAAAAGCATTTATCTTACCTCTCAATTCCGCTGTTTTGGATGGCGGAAAGAATTTGGTGAGGAATTCCGAAGACAATTCCTCCCATGTAGCCAGCTTTGCAGCTGGAAGTGTTTGGTACCAAGCTAGAGCCTTGTCCTTTAAAGAAAAGAAGAACGGTTTGATCTTGTAATTGCTTGTAGTAGCCTTCTTCGGCTTCATAGTCTCCATGGGAATCTCAAAATTCTGCAAGTGTTGGTGTGGAGATTCAGTACTTGCTCCGCTATATTGACTTTGGCGAACCATGGTGATGACTTGTGGTGAGAAGCTAAACTCTTGGATGTCTTCAGCTTCGAAATCCACACCTAGACAGCGTGGTTGCTGAATTGGGTCCATCCGTTACCCCAAAGTTCGGGGTCTATCACTGTCATTAGCAACTCTCACGACCCTAGTTGGGAGGCGAGGAACAACCCGTGGTTTTGGGGTGTTCCGAACAGGACGAAGTAATGGATCGATCTCCTCAAGTTCCGGCATGTCTGGATCAATCCCTTCGTCATCGGATGAGTCATTTCTAATGGATTTAGTTGGCGTTTTGACTTTCTTCTTCTTCCTGGATTCGTTCAATTCCAACTTCATGTCCAACATCATAGCTCTTAGTTCATCAATCTGAAATTGATGACTCATTTCAGCATCTAGACGTGCTTTCTCACTCAACTGAAGTTGGCGTTGAGCTTCATTCAGTTCAGCCTGGTAGTTTCTCTCGTTGCTCTCAGCCATTTTCTTTTCCTTCAACTTTCTTCTCAAAGTTCTCTCCAATTCGGGATCGAAAGGAACTAGATCTTTAGTGGATCTAGTCTTTCGCATATACCTAAAGAACCTGCAAAGATCACTCAAGTAGACAAATCAAATCACAAGAGCAAGAGCTCTCAAGCTAGACAACCGAAAAACCGAATTTGGTCTAGACCAAATCCCCGGCAACGGCGCCAAAAACTTGGTCGCTCAAAAAGTGTGTGCGTCAAAGTCTTAAATTTATATCTAGAACTCAAAGCAAAGCGAACCCGCAGTGTACGGATCAGCTGTAGTAAGGTAAGAATTCCATAGTCGAACTCAAGGATTTGGTGAGAGTAATTTCGATTTCAATTATCTAGCGAAAAGTGCGAAAAGCTTCTGTGATCAATTAAGGGTAAAATGATTCCAAGGATTCAAGTATCCGATTTAGGCTTTTGATTCAAGACACTTCTATAGATATAGGACAGAGTTTATATTGCCAAGATTAAATGTTCAAAGGTAGATATCGTACGGTGAAGTTCCGAAACCTATATAACTAATCTAAAGGTTCTCTCTATAAGGGTTGTTGAGGCTGCAATATAGAAAGATCTAAAGACAAGAATTATGTTCAAACTAACTATCTAAAACTCCAGGATATGACTCTCCAAAGTAAAGATTAGAAAGCACACTTAGAATCTTAATAAAGGATGTTGAGTCTCTTTATTACCCAAATCTTATAACCTTAATCTATTAAATGTAGAATCAAGTTTGAAATCTCTTCATACACTTTATTAGAGGTTAAAAAGGTTAATCAATGTTGGGATTTAGGCAAGGATTAGTTTTGGTTAAAGATTGATTCAATTAAAGTTCGTCAGAAGAATAAATCGGGTTGTTCATAAGAAAATCGGCCGATTTACTCCAAGAACACACCGATTTTCCTGTTGTCGCAAAACTAAAATCTAAACTCTCAGGGTCCTAATGTTTGAATGAGTTCAGTCTATCATCATCTAAGCCTTAATTATCAACTATTCTCCCCAGAATCACAAGGATTTTAGCCAACCATTTTCAAAATCGAATCAAATTAAAGATTGAGTGAAATATCGCAAAGAAAACCGAATCTTGAATAAAAATTCAATAACCTTCAAATTTGTAAACAATCGTCAAAACTGATCAATGTATCTCTTAAGTAACTAAATTACGTGTTCAAAAAGCAAAATTGCTTCAATGGATAAAGAAATCTCACAAACAAGAATCAAGATTGGCTTCCCGGCAAAAAGTCCTTCAATCCTTCTCCAAGAATCTCCAATCTCTCTCAAACGTGTAAAGATTTCTCGCTGTCGCCTCTTCGTTTTCGTTCCTAGGGTTCTTACCTATAGTTTCTTGCAAATGGGCCGTTTGGCAAAACTCTCCTCTAGCCCAAAAGAATTGGGCTTTGTGTCATCTTTTCATTTGGCCGAAAAACAAAGGAAATCGACCCAGTCGATTTATACACAAAACCGTTCGATTTCTAGGGGATAAAATCGTCCGATTTATATGCATATTGGCACGATTTTCTTCAACAGAAAGTGCTCTTCTTTTGGCTCGTCTTCTATGCTTCTCCTTTGCAATTCCTTAACTCTTTGTGATCCCTTTAAGACTTCTTTGGCTTCCTTAACATCCTTAGATGCTCCTTGCTCCGCTTTTGCTTTCAATTCCGCTCCATTTACCTATAATTCATCAAAAACTCGTGTAGACCTCTATTTCCGACAAATGATTGAATAGAACAAAAAAGGCACACAAAATCTCTCTAAATGCAAGGTAAACTGAGACAATCTTCTACAATATGCATGAATATGATGGTACATAATTCATGTCATCATCCAGTATTGGTTTGCTGCCTGGTTCCCTTATATGCAGGATGCTAGAGAGGCGGCAGTTGAGGAGGAGGAGGACAACAAGTATGGATGTGTTGCTATGGAGACCGGTACTGACACCGGCAGGCCCAGTATTCCCACTGTTGACCTTGACGACGAGGCCACAGAGGATGAGAGAGAACCACCACCACCACCACCTCAGCAGCGCAGACCACGCCGCCGTAGAGATCCCGAGGCACACCGGAGGATTGATGAGCTTACAAAGCAGATGATAGATTCCTACGCGGCCATGACAGTTGATATCTCCCAGCGCTTCGATGATCATCGCAGATCTATGGAGGGATGGCATGATCGGATGGAGGAGAGCCATCACTACCAGTGTCGTAGGCAGTTCAGCTAGGTCCGGTGAGTATTATATTCTCATACTTATATTTGACTCATTGGGACAATGTGTCCTAAATATGGGGTATTTGGATGTACTATCTGACTTATGTGCTACTATGTTTGTATGACTCTTGGATATTATTGTCTTATTTATGCTTTATGTGCTTATCTGTCATTACATGCATACCTACAGGTTTCTGTTTGAAAAAAACTGGTTTGAAAAAAAAAATTTGGCTCGACCGAGACGTTCTTGGCCGAACGAGGATGAACACCTCGGATGACGTCAGAACACCTCGACCGAGATGGGTTCTTAACTGAAAGATTTTCGAAATGTTTTGTGCTTCTATTTTGGATATGACCTCGATGATGATTCTGTTTGCAGATTGGTTTTGAAATCTTTATATGCTCGAAAGGTTTTATGATATGTTTAAGTTGCAAAATGCTTTATTTGAAATTCTAGCATGTTTAATAATTTGTTTTTATCAAAATTATGTTGGATTTGAAGGTTGACACCACATGATGAGTTCTATCACATTTTTCTTGGGATGATTAAGGCACTTCATTCTCTTCTTCTTCTTCTTGATCATGTTTTAGCCCCTCATATACATATTTGCCTCTCTTTACCTATCCGAGAATTTCGATGCAGGTGACGAAAAGCTAGTGAAAGTAAAGTTGAGATCTCGGCTGAAAGTGTTAAAAAGAAACAAATTAGGTTTGGGACGTTGATGTTGATGATAAGTAACTCGACACCATTCACATAGCCGGGTGTTTGTTTCTTTCCAAAGTCGGATTGATCAATAGTCCTAACGGGTCATGGTATGTGCATCAAGGGTTTGAGGCATCTCGAAAATTTGACGATTGCTGATCTCCTAGGCTTCGGTTATTGTGCACCTCTTTCCATGTTCCCAAAAAGTAAAGTAAAATGAAAATAAGCAAAGCTTATTGGTGGAAGATGTTGTGATTCAAAGAAAGTGAAGTAAGATCCTATTCCCGGATTCTAGCACCACATTATCCTATATACATCCCACCCTGACACGTTTCTTGACCTCTTTTGGAAGCCCTTGAGACCTCGAGTATGATGGTTGACTTGGTGGTTTAAACTGGATTATACATGATTGATTTCGATAAATATGATTTATTTTGCATTCTATGATTTTATGCAAAGATGAACAGTTTTATTATATTTATAAAATGTTTTGATCGTGTCTTGATTTTATTTGCCATGAAGCATTCTCTTAGGGTGATCTATGAATGGAGTACACTCCAAATAAGCATGTCCACGGGTCATGAGTCACCCGTGACCCGGCGGGTTTTGACCCGGCGGGAACCCGGCGGGTACGGGTTCCCCCGGGTCGCTGGTACGGGTAAGGGTCATGAGATCCTTACCCGTCGACCCGGGTAACGGTCAATTTTTTTTTAAAAAATCCCATCGGCTATATTATAAAAAAAAATTAAAAATTAAAAAATAATAAACTAAAATAAATCTACCCTAAAAACATTTCTATAGATACCCCAAACCAAATTCATTTCATCTCACACCAATTCTCATTCAATCATCTATTCACTCTCTCAATCTCTCCATAATTTCCAACTCTTACATTCAATTACTCTCCTAATCTCATATTCTCATTCTCTTATTTTGTTATTAATTATTCATTTTACTACTCTTACTACTGCATTCTATTATTCAAAAAAATGGCTAGCCGAGGAAGCGTTCCGTTAGCGGTCCTTCATCCGGCGGAGGTGTTAGCCGAGGACGTCATTCCGTTAGCGGTTCTCCAACCGGTTCGGATTTAAGGCGGAGCTTATTAAGTGGAGATCACGAGATCCTCGAGGAGGAGGATATCAACATGGAATCACCTCCTTTCCCCAACACCCAAAAATCCGAGACCCAATTCCCGGAGGAGCCGTTGAACAACACTCAACTATCGGCGGTGGTCTTCCGATTTTGGTTCACAAAAGGTGCTCCTGATGCCAACGGGATTTACTATGCCAAATGCAATTTTTGTTCGACACAATACAAGCACAAAAAGGGAGAATGCTACGGGAACTACAAGAGGCATATTCGGAACAAGCATCCCGAAAAAATGGGATTGGCACGAGGGCAAAAACAACTAACCGGGTACGCATCTACCTCTAACCACCCTCCTTCTTTATTTACATATGATAATGCTTCGTCTATGGATGCATTTTTGGAAATGTTAGCCGTAGATTTTTTGGCATTTAGTTTTGCACAAAATGTTGGTTTTAATGATTGGATGCAAAATCATGCTCAACCCGCATATAAATCGATTTCTCGCCAAACCGCTAAAAGAAAAATGATGCATAAATATAAAATTCGTAAAGAAGAATTGATTAAATATTTTATGAAAAATGGTGATATTCAAGTTTCTATTTGTAGTGATATTGGACCGACGGTTTTCAAAATAATTCATATATGGGTAGTACTTGTCATTTTGTTGATAAATTTTGGATTTTAAACAAAAGAGTTTTAGCATTACGAGTTTTCAACGAACAACACACCGCCCAAAACATTGTCCGTTTGATTGCAAATGTTTTGGACGAATATAGATTACTTTCACGAGTTTTTTTCGATCGGTTTTCACGCCTCCGCTAACACGGCTTCCATTAGAGATTTAACCAACTATTGTAAGCCGACGATTGGAGGTAAATTTTTTCACATTAGGCGTGCCGCTCATATTTTAAACTTGTGTGTTCAAGAAGGTTTAACATATGTTGGAGATTTAGTACAACCTATTCGAAAAATTCTTAATGAACTTTGGTCTAAAAAAGTATACGTACTAAATGGTATGAATATTGTAAACAAAATAACGATTATCCTAAAAAATTTCCAAAAGATGATTGTACAAGATGGAACTCTACTTACAAAATGCTTTCCGAATGATATGAATATCGAGATCTTTTAAGTGGTTTTGCCGCACAACATATTGACGGTGATTTTGTTTTCGGTGAATCTTGGGTTTTAGCAAGAGATGTAATGGAGGTTTTTTAATATTTTTATGATGCTACTAATAATTTTAGTTATGTTTATACACCAACTTCAAACATATTTTGTTATGTTGCAACTAATATTGCATTTGCATTTCAAAAAGGTCTTTTAATTGATAATATTTCACAAGCTATTTATACAATGCGAACTAAATGGTTAGATTATTGTACAACTATTCCCGATATTTTTCTTATTACATTTGTGTTAGATCCTAGACGTAAAATGGATGGTTTAAAACAATTTTTAGAAAGTTATTATGAATTTTTATAATTACAACAAAATCCCGATTGTCATGTTTCTACCATAATTGCTAGAGTTAGAAAATTATTTGATGAATTATTGGTTCAATATCGTGTTTCCGATCAAGGTCAATTTTCTCAACCCCCTCCTCGTCCTTCATCTTCAACTTCATCTAAATTTAAATCAATTGCTAGAGATTTGTTTGGCCCGAAAAGGGCAAAAACCACGTCGAGTTCCCATTCGGAACTCGACGAATATCTAACCATTTCTTTTGAGTTTGCCAATGATGAAGAAGAAGAGGATTTCAACATATTAGAATGGTGGAGCCGACCGGAGAGAATGAGGTTCCCTATCCTCTAAAAGATCGCGGCACAAATTCTCGTTGTTCCCGCCTCAACGGTAGGGGTTGAGCAAACCTTTAGCCGGAGTGGAAAGGTGCTCGATCCGACGAGATCAAACATGTTGCCCGAGACGTTGGAGGCACAAGTCCTACTAGCCGATTGGAGGAAAGCGGAAATTCGAACACAAAAAAACAACCTCTCGGTGGAGGAAGGCGACGAAGATGACGACGAGCGACAACGCCATCGGATGTATCGGCGGGAGAGTCCGACGACTAAGGAAAGGGCCAATCGGGGATATAAACAAAGGTAAGAGAACTACGTGGGCTTTGATTCCTCCTCCCCGAGAGGATACGTAGGCAACCGGGATTCGGGTTCAAGCCCAATTCTTCTCTCTTTTTTTTTCTTTTTTTTTTTTTAAGTTCAAGCACAATAACAATTCTCCTCTTTTTATTTTCTTTTTGTTTAAGTTCAAGTCCAATTGTTTTTATTTATTTTTTTTTTTTAAGTTGAGTTGGCCAACCCGCCGACCCGCCTGGTCTGACCCGTGACCCGGCAGGTCGCCAACCCGGCGGGTCCGACCCGTGGACATGCTTAACTCCAAAAGGTTTTGAAATGTTATTCATTGATCTTTTTAATGACTTATAATTCATTCTATCTTGTATCTAAGATTTGGATCTTGCTTGGGGACAAGCAAGGGACAAGTATGGGTATTTTGATAGCATGCATTATAATCTATATTTTGGGATTGGTTTGGACGTTTTATCTTCATAAATCTGCATGTATGGATGCACATTCTTTGATCATTATGTTGTTTTGTCTACCTTTGCGGGAATCGAGGTCTACACCTAGCTTCATTATAATTGTAGGGAAAATGGCACGTTTTGGAACGAAATAGAGCTAAGGAAGCTAAAGAGTCATTGGAGCTACATTTTGGAGCATTGAGGAGTTATAAGAAAAGATCAGAAAGCATGGAAATGAGATAGAAGATTGATTTTGGACCACATCAGAGAGATCTACGCTTAACTGAGATTCACCTCGGGTGGCTACAGTGCCACCTCGACCGAGGTGATCTTCAGGATAGGCTTGACCGAGGCAAACTGATGACGGGTAGAGCTGTGCAAAATCGGACCGGACCGGAATTTACGGTCCGGTCTACGGTCCAGGTTTTTTTGAAAATCCGGGTTACGGTCCGGTCCGGTTTTTGGACCGTATAAAACCGTAACCCAGGTTGGACCATAAACTAGGAATTTTCCGGTCCAGTTTGGTCTGATCCGGTCCATTCCGGTGAATTTCCGGTCCGGTCCGTCTAGTTCGGTCCGGTCCGTCTAGTTCGGTCCGATCTGGTCCATTCCGTTCCGATCCGGGTCCAGTTTTGGACCGGTAAACCTCACCAAAATTGCACAAATTGTGTACAAACCGGTCCGATCCGGTCCGCAATATTCAAAATTGCACAATTTATGTACAAACCGGTCCAACCCGGAACCGGTCCGGTCCCGGTCCGGTCTACGGTCTAATGTTTTATCAATTTACAGTCCACTGGTCCAGAAATATCCGGTCCGGTCCGGACCGTATGCACAACCCTAATGACGGGACACGAGATCTTTATCTTTGGCTGAGATATTCTATTTTTGGAAAGTGAATATCACATATTTTAGGATGGATTTTTGGAAGGAAGCATATCTTTTGGCTGATATATTTTGGAAGATTGGAAGATATTTTATAGAAGGAAATTTCCTTTAAAGATATTTTATCTTAGGAAGGTGATACTCCTATATAGAGAGGTTGATTTCTGAAGGTTAAATTATCTCGGAATATCCGGATCAAGGAGCAGAGTTCTCCAGAGTTGGAAGGAAGTTTGGAAGGAAGGTTGAAGGTTGAAGATCAAGGAAGGAAGGAAGTTAGTTTGAAGGAAGTTTGAAGGAAGTTGTAAGATTTTCTTAGTTTGGTTTGATTGTTGTCTTTTCTGAATGTGATTGAAGAACGTTGATTGTTTGTTTGATTGATTCAGTATTGAGACCTTTGTGTTAAGGTTTTCTTGTTTGAATATTGATTCCTTTCGACATATTTGATTATTGTTATCATGATGATTGTTGGTTAAGTTCTTTATGCGATTCTAGGGTGATTGGCTGAAAGTTGTGGGAAAGACGATGAAAGAATGAGCCTTTAACCCAGTGGACCCTTTAAGCTCAAGCCTTTACTTTAACCGATGAACATCTCGGTCAGTCGTAGAACATATCGACTGATATGGGACACTAACTGAGCGAGGCGAGCCCTTTCCTTATCCTTATTTGAGTTGAGGTTTCAGTTTGCCAAATCCTATTCTTGTTATACCTTTCCTGGTTCAACGCAAGCCTAGAATGAGACTTACCCGGTGATTCCTTTGTTTGTTTACCCAAGATCATGAGTGTAGGTAATAAAGGTTTATCCTTTATTGGGGTTTGAGTGTGCCTTCATCCCATTTTTGAGAGTTACCCTGAGACTTACCCGGTAAAGGTTGATTCTATCCCCTTGGGTGGTGTGTTGGTTTGAGATTATAGTTCCTTTCCTTAGTACCTTGAGACTTACCCGGTGAGAGGATCTTTGGTTTGGGATAGTGAGTAGTGAGACTTACCCGGTGATCTATTCCCACCTTAGAAACACCTTCCCTTTGCAAACCCCAGCTTTGTCCACGTTATCTTTTGAGATCTTGAGTCGGAACCACAACTGGATGCTTTAATCTCGAGAATCCGCATTTCCTTTACCTGATTATTACATCATCTTTGATAGCTTTGCTTTGTTGCGTGTTTGTTATTGACAACCTGAATTACCGATCTTTGTTTCACCACAGTCCCTGTGTTCGACCCTGGAATTCTTGCTTTTATTACAATCGATCCGTACACTGCGGGTTCGCTATTTGCAATTATTCTTGGTATAAATATTAAAGTTTGCACACACCTTTTGGAGCGAACATATACAAGACACAATAAACTGCTTTTTCAATTGTAAGTTATTTGTAAGTTGAGATATTTACTTTTCAATTATAGGCTATGATTTGTAAGCTGTGATATTTACATGATATATTAATTATGATCTTTAAGATGTGATATTTATAGGATACATTATTTACATAATACATTAATTATGATTTGTAAGTTGTGATATTTACAAGATACATTAATTATGATTTGTAAATGCTAACTTTTTACAATATTTGTAAGGTGTGATATTTAGAGTTCAAGGGCTTCTATTTTGATCAAACAAAGATGAAGAATGTTTGATTTTTATTTTTATGATTAAGATGAGATTAATTATGATTATTGTTATTTTGCTTGTGTTTTTGTTGGTTGTTGTTGGTGATGATATTCTTTCTAAAAATTTGTTTTCGTAGGATGAATATGACCGTCTATGTGCTCAACATTCTTCATCCGACATTGATGAGACCAACACTCATCTCAATGATGATGAGATTTGGGTCCAAGCATGTAAGGGTCCACACAATGGAAGGATCTTTGGATTAGGAAAACAAGGCATGAGACTCATTCGTACCGGCTTGGTTGCAAATTGTTTCAACACTGGAAATTCTTTTCAAACTTACCGTACATCTCAAGAGATCGAACCTTTGAAAATCGAGGTAAAAGAGATGAAGGAAAAGTTAGAAGCCTCAACAAACGAGGTGAAAGAGTTAACCGGAAATATGGGAAAATTGCAAGAGTTCATGGAACAACAACAAAACCTCTTACGAGAGCTACTAAGGTTACAAAAGGGTGTTTAAGTTAGCACACCACCTCTCTCAACTTCTTAGTATGATACCTTTCTCGAAACATTGACTTTGAATTTTCCTTGTGGGGATTACAAGTTTTTGGATTGATGTTCGGTGAAGTTTAGCGTGACATTAGTTATGCGGTATTCCAATCTTGATTTAGTAGGTTTTGTACTTAAGAAATTGACATATATTTGCAATTGAATTAATATATTTTGTCCTCCATTATAATTGTGGTTTTATATCTTGTGACTTCAAAAATATAGCATTGACAAAAATTACATGAGAGTATCAATAAAACCGAACCTCTTACTAGTACCCTCAAATATTTACCCATGAATATACCCTCGCATTTGCCCTCCAACGGAACCCTCGAATTTACCCTCGAAACTGCCCTCCAATGGTACCCTCGAATTTGCCCTCAATTACCCTCGAATATACCCTCAAATTTGCCGTCCAATTTTACCCTCGAATTTTCCCTCCAATTTTACCCTCGAATTTACCCTTAAAATTTAGCCTCGAATTTACCCCGATTTTACCCTCCAGTTACACTAGATAGTACCTTCGCTATTACCCTCGAATATACCCACAAAGTTAACCTCGCAAAATATTTCGTGGGTATATTAACCACGAAAAATTTTTGGAGGGAAAATAGCGTGAGAAAATATAGTCACGGCCTTTGTAGCCACGAATTATCATTCGAGGGTAAAGTCGTGGTTAAATTCGAGGGTAGGTCATTTCGTGGGTATTTTCGTGGTCACCGGCATGGGTAGTGCCGTGGCTACAACCGCGTTTTCTGGTATTGGTATACTTCTGTAGGGAAATAAATTAAATATACCTTTTTTGGATCTAGCTATTTCAATTTCCAGGAAGTATTTCAGTTGACCAAGCTCCTTAACCCCAACTATAAAGTGATGTTGGGTCAATGATGATAGGATCCAGAAATGAGTTGGCATGGTTCAGTGATGGTGGTTCAATACTAACTACAAATTCAAGGAAGGTGGGATCTTGAACTTGAACATTTAAGGCGTTGTAGAATGGGTTGTTTTCAACAAATGTAACATCATAGGAAACATATATATGTTTGTTTTGAAAGAGGACAATAGCACTTGTAACCCTTCTTGGTATTGGAATAACCTATAAAGATACATTTTTTAGCCTTGGGATCGAGTTTACCCCGACACGGAGTATGAACATGGACATAAGTAGTGCAACCAAAGACTCTAGGCTCTAACCCATGGCTGATCGAGAGGTTAGGAAAGAAGGTTTGAAGGTGGTTGATTGGACTTTGGTATTGCAATGTTTTAGAAGGGGTCCAATTGATTAGAAACACAGCTGTGAGGGTTGCTTCTCCTCAGTAAAACTTTGGACCATTCGATTGAAAGATGACAACTCTAGTGACATTAAGAACATGACCATTTTTCTAGTTCACCAAGACCATTTTGTTGTGGTGTATACACGCAAGAAGATTCATGAATAATACCTTTGGAGATGAAGAAAGATGACAAGGTCTGATTCAAATAACCCTTAGCATTATTAGATCGAATGCGCTGAATGGATTTACCAAACTTATTGAGAATCATGGTGTAAAAGGTTGGGATAATGGTATTAGCTTCTGATTTATCCCTAAGAAGAAACAACCAAGTCACCCTTCTGCAATCATCAATTAAGGTAAGGAACAATGAAGCCCCATTAATATTTTTGACTGGTGCAGGTCCCCAAATATCACTATGAACTAATTCAAAAGGTTGAGTACATCTTTTATTTCTAGTAGGAAACGAGACTCGCTTTTGTTTGGCCTTCACACAAGTAGAACAAACAAGACCTTTTGACTTTAAACCAGTGAACAGATTAGGAAATAAGTGCTTCATAAGGGAAATAGATGGATGACCAAGGCGACAATGTTGAAGCCAAAAATCATATTCAAGAGTGGTGCTTAGGTGGGTAGTAGCATGAGGTTTCTCTGAGAAGTAAAGGCCCCCGTTCTCTCTACCAACTCCAATCGTCTTCCTCGAGCCCGGTTCCTGTATTACACAACCAGAAGAAGAGAAAACAACATCACAATTTAGATCATTAATAAGTTTTTTTAACTCTTGCTTGGACATAATAATAACTATTCTAGGGAGGCTACAAAATCTAGGGTGGCTAATGTTGAAACTAAAATACATATAGTAACTTTATCTAATAACTGTATTAATAGCTGACACGACAATAATATATCAGCAACTGTATTAGTAGCTGGCATAGCAGTAATATAACACTAATGACATTTCACAATGAAATTTTAGGCATAATTTAACAAACTATAATAAAAGCAAATAAGATCTAAAAATCTTTAAAAAAAAAGAAGCTCAATAAAAATGAAAGGTAAGAGCTCAAATTATTTTTGGATAACACAGGCAACCCTATTTTTTGTATGCATAGTAAAAGTCATACCTGATGTTTCTCCTTCCACCTGGGGAAAAAGCTATTCCCTAGCAGTTGGAACAAGTGATCTCTCATTTCATCGTTTTTTAGCAACAGACACTTGCTACTGACAGCAGCATACAGCCAATACCTGCTCACAGAGTCGGAAAACATTACCCACAGCATGAAGATCATTAAACAGACTACCAATTTTATCCAATCATATTAGTTTCTCACACTAAATGGTGGATTACGGAAGATAAAATATAGTTAAGTCATTCAGGTTGAATGCCTTATCTCTTTTTTCCATCAATTATTTTCCAAATGGTTTCTAATTTCAGTTCCATCTGCACTGTGTCCTGTTCATAACAAATTAATTGGTATCAATCACCAAGCTAGCATGGATATCTATCACAAACAGCTCCATTTAAAGCAAACTTAGAGGCATGCTGTATTTTACTCCACTTAAGCTTTCATGACAAACAATTGCAGTTCTTTTTCAGTCTATCAGTTAACAAAGAGAATGACATATTCATATCATAGGCTATATCCAGGAAGCAATTCAGTAGTTATCATCCCTGAAATATTAACCGATAGTTGTTCACTTCCACTGGTTTAGAGAAATTTAGCATTTATTAACAGAATATGATTGAACAACGCTGAGAGTTTTTTTATGCTTTTCGCTTTCCAATCGGCATACACATTTTAGTCGATCGAGTCCTCTCATGGAGCTTTTTGTTGACGTTTGTCGAACAACATGGGTGGGTCGCATGTTCAATTCTTAACTGTTTTTATTTGCTCTAAAAAAAAGTATGCACCAAGGTCTCATTCATTTGAAATTGAAACTTAGTTCATTAATAAAAATTAGGAATATAGAAGCATTAATAAAAAGAAATAAACAAGCACCAAGCTCAATTGAAATCGGGAAGCTACACATATGCTTCAGTAAGTAGAATTAGATACGATAGGCAGGTGATTAACTGTAGGCCCCTACTAAGTTGATGATAACATGTTAAGATCGGAAGGTAGCTAAGGAAGCTTGTCAGGGTTGTGGATGGGAGAGTCTCCGGACGGGCCTGAGTAGTCCTCAACGTGTGTAACCTCACCTGCAGCCTCATCTTTGGTTTCTGTCATGGCTCGTGTGTTCTGTTGTGTATCCTGCTCATGTAAATTAAATTGCATGGTAAGTGTAAATTAATATTCATAGTCAGCAGAATAATTTGATGCATGTACCTGCATGAAAGGCGTAGATTCTTTGTGAGGGAGAAGTCGGGAAGCAAAGCATGCATGGACAAGGAGGAACAAGAGCGACAAGAGAAGAAGCTGCCGAGGCATGATCGATGTTTTATACAAAGCTGAAGCTGTGATAATTATAGGGTTTCGAATGGGAGCTTCAATTTATAGAGGAGTTTTGAAATGCATGGATAAAAATCCCAAATTAAGGGCAAGGTTGGTGAATAGAAAAGGCTACATAATTGCAGCAAGGAGGGATTTTGGTACTCCACATGCAGGTACAGGGGCCTACCTACTCAACAGTTCGAATTAGGGTTTTTGCTACTTGAAAGAGGGGCAGTTAGTAATTAAGACAAATAGTGTTTCCATTGTCTTCACTAAAAATGTAAATTAAAGCTCCTACACTACATACGTGGCTTGTAAAAATTGTTGATCGGTATGCTTATGGTAGACCATGTAACTGGAAATGTAAATTGAAGCTTAAGGTGACGGAGACCCAAGCTCATCAAGGGTAGACCGGAGTAAATTCGGACTTTGGATGAACTCGAGTCGAGCTTAAATTTTGGTCTCTAGTCTTACTCGAGGCTGGAAAGTATTTCGGTCCCAAATTTATAAATATTTAAATATGATATTAAAATAAATAAATAACGACATCACACAAAAGTAAAGTAGTCTAATAATATATGGAATTGGTAGATTTTCATGGTCTTAAGTTTGAATCCTATCTACCTTCTAAATATTATATTTATAATTAAATATATAGAGTATAAATAAAAAGGGCTTTGGGGCCGGACAAGAGGCCCTAACGAGCCTCGGCCCTTGTTCATACTCACCCAAACTGGACGTTGAGTCGTGCTTCATTGGTCCGAATGGATCTCTAAATTTGTCCACACCCACTTGTTTCTTCCATACCAGCAGGCTTGCTCCATTTACTCATAATTTAAATTCTCTGGCCTTGGACCGAAAATATATGAAAGATTTTGGTTCATTAGACCTTTTTTAGTTTTGTGTTTAGTAAGTGTACCCTATAATTTTTTTACCACTTTGATATAACGGTAGGTAATTAACCCCTCTATTATATATATATATACATATATATATATATATATATATTGAGGATCTTGCATGAACTCACCCCAAGGTACCGAATGACGAATGTAATGTTTTAGCGAGTATGAACAAATAAGTGATGTATTCAAAACAAGCCACCTATAAAAGGATGTGTTTGGTAATGGATCACCATATAAAAAATAACTTGCAATTGTTCGGGGTGTGTCAAATAAACCCATCATTTGGACAATTAACTCATCCAAAAGTTCTTGGATTAATTTGTGTTGTTTAAGTATCTTCTTGCTAAAGTTTTTTTATCCCAACAAAAGAATTAACGCATGTGCATTAGGCAATACCTAAAGCATACTCAAGAGTTAAAATGTTCTTTTTTAAATTTCATCAACTTTTGGCAGTATGTCATTCAATGTAAAGGAATTGTGTTCTTTATAAAGGTGTAATAAGTGATGATGAGATATAACATTAAATATAGGGATATATATAATCCGATGATATTAGGGGTCATGGTGTTTTGTTAGAAGTTAACTATGATCGGTACATTTATATGATAAACGTATTGCTAATGTTATCGGGTTCTACGAGGTCACACCATAACGAGCATGTGAATTCGATCAATTAATAAGAGAATTACCATATATGAATATATGATGGAAAAGGATATATTTTATAGGAGTACAAAATATATTATGGAGTTGGTAATTAATAATAGATACGGGGTTATTTATAAATTAATAGCTAAAATATATATCTTATAATAAAGGAAGTTTTTAATAGTTAAAAATCTCAACCCTATTATTGATATATACGATTGATCGATTGAGTAGAGGGATAAGTCAGCCGTGTTTTTCCTCCCCATTATTCTCTCTCGAAAGCTTTATCCTTGTTCTAGCAATCGAAGGTTAACGCGATCTTTGTTTTGTCTCGGATGGACCAACTAGAGGAGTAACATTTGAGATTCTACGTATCTTGGGAAGAGCTTTGAAAACGTATCAAAAGGTATTCCTTTTTTTTCTTATCTAATATATTATGCATGCGATTCTTGTTTAGATGTTTATAAAATTGTTTTTTATAATTCCGTTTTTACACATCTAAAATCTCAACACAATGCCCATTTTAGTGCATCTTCTTGCCTCAACACATACGTTATCATGTGTGTTCTTTGAATCTTATGTTGGATTTTCGGTGTCTGGTTTTAGACCAAAGGGTCGTAGTCTCACTTAAATGAGTAGACGGTTCTCCCAATTGCCAATCAAATTAATTTAATTATCTTGAACTGAAAACAAGTTATTAACCAAGGGTTTGTAATATACACAAAGGAGTAGACAAAACTCAACCAAGAGTTTGTAATCTCCACAAAGGAGTAGACAAAACCCAACCAAGAGTTTGTAATCTCCACAAAGGAGTAGACAAAACCCAACCAAGAGTTTGTAATCTCCACAAAGAAGTAGACAAAACCCAACCAAGAGTTTGTAATCTCCACAAAGGAGTAGACAAAACTCAACCAAGAGTTTGTAATCTCTACAAAAGAGTAGACAAACACTTCCAATGAGCTTCATTCACTTTAATATAGCCCAAAACCGCTCCCCAGAGCTAGCTTAGAGCCAGCTTATTTTTCTTGGTCCAAACACTTCCAATGAGCTTCATTCACTTTAATATAGCTAGGGTAAGCTCCAAGATCCACAAATACTCAATATCTTAGCTCAAGCTAGTGTAGCTCCTTAAGAAGCTCACTAGCTGCTTCATTGACATTCACTAAGCATTTGAGCTTGGATTGCTCCCAATTTTTAACCACATATTCTTTAGCCAATATAAGGCCTAACAATCAAAGGTGTGTCGATAAAATGTGGCTAAAAATCCCCAAACGTCGGCCTTCTAAAAGCTAGCACAAGTTGACCTTGTCGTGAATCACCTTTCTTTTATTCGACTCCCCTTATAATACTAGTTGTTCTTAGTGCCGATCACTTGGCTTGCCTCCCACAACCCGAATCATAGTGACACACATGTGAACAACTCACTGCACCTTGTCTCAAGACAAGCTCAACGGTTACAATGAAAACTTAGCCCAAATCTCCAACATCTTACAGTTAACGCACTTCATTGTGCATAAACAGTTGACCAATATACTTTCTATTTATAAAAATTCAAATTCATTCTAACCTTCAAGCAAACTCAACACTAGACCAATTCTTGTCTACTTTAACAATATTATTGAAAGACAAGACGAAATTACTTGAGATTTCATCACAAAATTATATATGTAGGATCAAATGTGTGACTAACCTATTTTTATTTTTTTTATTACTTTTGGTCTCATGTAACCACTTAAAAAATCCAACTTCCTTTTTTGTATTGTCTATAGTGTCTTATAGCACTTGAACTTACAAAATGCTTTCCAACATTCCCATTTTAAAATGGAACCCGGAAATGTTTACAATTATAGCGCACAAGTGTTTACAGTAAAGATGTTTAGGAACACCGAGCTAACTATCATCTAGGACAAGCACCCTAAAAATAGAAAAACACATTAATAGTAGTTGAAAAACTTAGGAAAAAGTTTTTGAGCAAAAAATAGTGAGTTCATATACGTTTTGTATGTCTTACATCATGGAAAAATTTTCTCTTGTATAGTTCTACAAAGCATCTTTTAATGTGAAAAAATAGGAACCATGTGCCATTTATCTCATTTTTCTTACTACACAATTTATGTTATGGAAGAAATCTTACTATTTCCATCTAAAGCTCTTGTGGACAATAACAATTCTCTATATTTGCCTTGGAAACCATCAATCCCAATTAGTCATCTACATCCTTAAAAACCCTTAATACTTGGCTTTAGGTAAACAAAAAATACTCTTGAATTCAATGAGCTTCTCTAGAATCTTCAACGACTTTCCAAGCATAGAATCAGGGTTCATACTTTTTATAACCTCACAATAAATCTGAAAGTTTCATATAAAGTATCATGAGTTCTTGAATCCCCTCCAAGTACAAATCTCTTGTTTGATAAGATTTTGTTCTCCTTAACACAATGACATACCTTGACTTCAAAAGCTCGTTTGTGGTCGTTCTTAGAATATCTAGATTTAATCTTACATATTCCATGATCTTTCATCCTACTCAATACTTTGTTTCCTATGATTATAATCATTTAATCTTGTGCAAGTATGTTGATGAGGGTTGAGGTGTGAGCCTCAGGTCCTATAAATACTTAAAAGACCCATTGTAGTACAGTGGGTCAGGATCTAACACATCAAAGGCAATGCCTTGCTTTGACGAATTAATTAAGAAACCGAAATCAAGCAAATAAGTGAAGGGATTATATATGTACATATATGCATAATCACAAAAAGACAAAAACTGAGAACAAAAGAGGAGGATGTCCGACAAGTAGGAGGTCGACGGGTCAAAACTCATTTAAAACACTGGAGGACAATAAGAGAATGACCAAGGAAGAATCAGAGCAAAACCCTAACTTAGGTAAGGTAGGTCGTCCGATGGGTCCCTTGTGAATTGAACGGACTGGCTCGTAAATCAGTTTATAAGTAAAGATAGAGAAGTTGGATAAAGGTTAGATCTTTATAATGTTTGAAATCATACTTGAGGGTAATAAATGTCAAACGATAGATAGCAATAGAGGTAAAAACATTCCAAATCATATTATGTGCATGTTGTGGCCACAACATGCACATAATAGATCTCAAGAGGCAATTCTACAATATCACAAGTATACTAGAGTTATCTAAAGACAATTTTGTTGTCACTTCATGGTTAGGTAGTTGCTTGCAATACATCGATGTTTTCACCATATTGTCACTCCGTACCATGACAGCTGCCGATTTCATCACATCAAATTAGGCATTGAGGTGTGAGAACTCCATTGCCACTTCGAGTGAAGATAACCCTCATAGACACATAATATATATGATACTATCATAACTCATAAACATACAAACAATACATGGAATCAATCCAATATCATAGCTCAAGCATAATGGGTTGGGGTATTTGGTTAAGAGTGGTTGTTATCCTAGGTAGGATTGTCGATGGGATATTCTGAAGGACAACCAGGGGAATCAAATAATAGGTGGTTGCAACACATGCAACAATAGGTAATTCCATCCACCACGGTTCTGCACACGGAGACTTTCCCATCCCATGAACGTTTCGAAGCACTTGCTCAAACTCTACGAAGACGGTACACTGCATAGATTAACAGGTAAATTTATGTTAAAATTATGGATGCTAACTTCAAAGCTAATAAAAAAAATGCTTATCTTCGAATACAATGCTCTTCTCAAAATTAACTCCATAAGCATATCCCTCCGTATTGTCAAGTAATCTTCATCCGATAATCCCAAAATCTCGGAAATTGATCTATATTCACAATGACCGTCTCCTCGTACTTCCCTCGTCCCCAATACATACATGAACTTTGGGAATTCTCCATCTCTCCAACGAAATTCTCCATCATCGGGTATATGATCTACATCCACGGGTTGTTTTCTTTTACGACGCACCCTACTAGTAGGATTCAGCTCCTCCGGTGTAGATTCTACATCTTTTTCTTTTTTCCCTTTTGACCCTCTAGGCCGTCCAGGACCACGAGTAGCCGAATGCTCAAAATAAATGGGATCTCTTCTTGTTGATCTCGGGGTTGGGGGTCTTCCCTTTCCCATGACTTTTTTTTGCCGGCTCCTTCATCGTCGTACACACTGGGTTCTCAAGGTCCATGAAGCAAGAGGCCATCTTCTCCAACTGATCCGGGTCGAGCATGTTTGAGTCCTTTCTTTGTCTGAACCTATTCAGCGACACTAGGCTCGGGTTCATGGAATCATCATCATCATCAACAACTATCCCGACAAACGCCATGAAACTCCCTCCAATAACTATCCCGACAAACGCCATCATCCCTTGTATTTCTATCCTTGGTGTAGTTATTTCACAAGAGCATGAAACACTCGCTTGTTATGTAGTCTCGAAGCAAGTTGAATATCGGTTTACGCACCTCCCCTGGAATCCTTTCCCGTGACATCTCTAAAGAAGCTTGTAACTTTTGGACTTGATCCGTGACCATCAAATGTATGTTGTCACACACCAACTGAAATCCTTTAACATTCGAAGCTAGTGTCTGTTTCAACAACTTGTGTGTGGACTCACACCTAAAAAAGTAATAAATTAATGACAAACCGAACAAATGTTTAAAAATGTAGAGGCAAATGGACATTAAAAAACTTCCTTACGCATTTGTCATTCTTGTGCCGAAATGATGATGTACGTCACACCAAGCTCAAATAATTGCCTCCTTGTACGAGGTAAGTCATGTCGTCTCGAGGTAGTTCATTAACCTCGGATATGGATGTCAATAGTCTCTCATTTCCATCAAACGCCGTTGGTAACTACCGTTGGATCTCGACTCGAACAAGGCATGATAATGGGATATGAAGACGACTTCTACTTTCTTAGAGCGCAATATGAGGGACACTCTTTTAACAATGTTGCACTTTATATGGAACGTGCACAAGATATATTTCACCTCGTGAAATACTACATTCATGGCGCTTATAAGACCTAGCTCACGATCAGTGGTAATCACCTCCGAGATCTTTCTGTATAACAAATAACGGACCCTCCTCAAAGCTCACCTGTAGTGATGCCATGGATACAGCAATTGCGAATGTCTTCTTTCTGCTTATGACGCCTACAATTTCCAACAATGGCATATTGTATCTACAAGTAATACATACCAACGATTAAGTTCAGATTTTCTAGGACAAGATGTTTGAGTGTAGGAAAGAAAGTAAAAATGCGCCTTGATACTTACTTATTGGTCTTATATGTCGAGTTCATCACAATAACATAAGGAAACATGCTAAGCAAATGCCTCGAATCGGGATGTGAGATAAAGAATACAACTACCTCATTGAAGTTCGGACTTCTCCTTGTGTGGACATAATATTCACATTCCGTCAAAGTATAAAGTGTTTTGTTGTAATGAACCTCTTCCTTCGGCTTGTTCCATTCTAGTCTTCAAACCGGGGTTGTAAACTTGCCGGATGGTAGGGACATTGTCGGGATCCTCTAATTGCATGGATTTTAAAATGTCTTGGTTTTAACCAGGAACCCAATTCACGCTCCACCTTTCAGCGTTGCTTGGGAGTAAAGCGTCCTACATATGCATGACCCCTTAACTCCGAGAGAATTATGTGGTTGTGAATTCCACATACAACCCTCAATGTCCATTTTTCCTCTTCAATTTGCGCTCCCTCAAGTAGAAACAAACACGTACACTTCTTCGAATTCTTTTTCGGCTAGAACTTGGAACATGGTCGGGATCAACATCTTTCTATTTTTTAGGTACTCCGTGTCTATCACATGCCAATTGTAAGATACGAAATCCCCGTCTATCCAACCATGATTTTTTAATGACCAACATCATATTCATTGATTTTGCCACATACCGAGCCCAGCCCAATAAGTTCTCTATATCCGAAAAATAGAGCTCAAATTTTGACAAAAAGTGGGTACCGATTGCACGAGAATATTCCATAAGATCCTAAATAAAATAAGATAGAGTATTATTTCTAAAATTCATATATTATATTCTTAAATAAGTAAAAATAATCATACTAATTCAACGATCCTGGTTCTCTATTCTAACATGTCTAGAACTAGTCCTATTAATACAACAATTTCGGTTCTCTATTCTAACACATCTAAAACTAATCCGACTAATTCAATAATTCCGGTTCTCTACTCAAACACGTCTAAAACTAATCCAACTAATTCTACAATTCTGATTCTCTATTCTAACATTCTCTAAAAGTAATTATTAGATAAAATATAAATTGTACACTTACTTCAAGTTGTGCCAGAAGTTCTTCCGGATCACTATATTTATCCACCTCGAACGGCATAATAGAGCTTTCACCATCGGATTCTACATCGCCTTCTTCTGGAAACGTTGACATTTTAACGACCTTTTACGGATTTGTTTCCAGACGATGAAGTGATTTCGGGTGTGAATAGTAAGATGATTTGACATGTATATATATTAGCACGTAAATGAATAACGGCTACATTTCGAACGTATAACGGCCACATTGGGGCGGACTCGCAATCCGGATGCACCCCAAAGTAGGGCGGACTTGGACTCTGCCTCCGTTGCCGCGGCCACGGGATCGGACCGCGGATACGTCTGATATGACGCGGGGGTGAACTCCGCTGTGTGGGGCGGTTGTCCACCCGCCTGATAAAAGTAATCCAAAATTTAACATCATGTTACACAGTCAAACCCTAAAGGCGATATATACAGTAAAGTGCATATAATTTGGATAAAAAAAATGTAAATCCAGAATGCATGGAGGCTATAAAGCATACTACTGTGAATGCCTTGGCAAAGCAACGACAGGGATACTGCTTATACCTTCTCACTTGCATCCCACAATCAAGACAGTCAAGAAATAATTTGACTCTATTCAACGTCAAACCTCAGCACCGGTGCAATCTTTGACTGGATTATCGTGTGTCCTACTCTAACGGCTAAAGCCATATGTATACACACGTGCCTACCCTCCAAATCACTCGTAGCTAGCTTGCACGATCTTATATGTTTCAACTGCAATATTAAGTATTTTACCTAAGGTTGCAATGAGGTTGAGCTCCGAAATCTAGCATTCGACCTCGGAGACATTATGAGCAATAACCTGCAGGAAATTGGGGAGCCAAACGCATGCATTGAAGTTGAAGGGGACACTAATAGTAATTACTTACTTCCCCATTACATACAACAACCCCGAATTTGTGACTAATGCATCGTTGCTTCTTCTCTATATATATATAACTCCAAATCCTTCAATGTTGCAATCAAACAAAGCCTATATACTCTTAACTATCATGTCTTATCCATTTCTCTTCTTTCTCTTGCTTCTCCAATCCCGTGCATGCTTCGCTTCCCGCGGCTTTGGATTTGTCCATCGTTCTCACTTTATCGAGAAAGAACCATCCGTTCCCTCTGAGGTCTAAACCGTATTCATATACACTTCAAATTGTACTCATCTTGCACATTAATTCATTTGCTAAATTTGTAGAACTTGCAAGGCATCATCACTGTGAGCCCATCGAATGAACCTTCATTGGAAGCAAGACAAGAATCGATGTTCACACAGATGGATTCCAATCAGAATAAGCAACATGGAAGCTATCCAGATGAATTGGGTGGAGGAGATGAAATTGTGGAGGCTCAGGACTATGTAAAGCCTCGGCGAAAGTCTCCCATCCACAATTAGGACAAATCCTATGAACTGAGCTCCGACATGTTTACTGTGATGACCTATTATATCTGTTTTATTGTGTTTCTACTGCATTTTTAAATGGACAGAGGAAGATTTACCATGAGCAGCATGAGGAAACAGTACGCTGTAATGCTCTTAGTGAAAAAGAAAACCTACCTTGCTTACATATTGGAGTTCATTCATTTATTCCCTTCACAAACATCAAATCGTCATCGTCCATCAACAATATGAACCCTCTGTTTCCAAGCTCAACCAATAGTAATGATAAATTATAACCGTACAACATGAATATTAACCACGGGTTCAAGTTTATTCCAGTCATGCAAAATTGATTTTACAAACATGGGCAAATCAAAAGAACTTATCTCAAGATCATCCAGCTGTGAAGAGATTTGACAACGTTGGGGCTTTTGCCTTAGAAGAACTGATGCTCTTCCTTCCATTCCTGGTAGCACATAACCACTGCCTAGGTGTTTCAAGGTCATCACCTGTGACTGTAGGTATATGCCAACTACCCTCTTCGGATTCTTGTATTACACTTGAATATGGAGGTGGCATGCAGATGTCTATTCCGTTTCTTGACACTGACATCCGGACCTGCCAGGTAACAAATCCATCCATTGTTTAAAAAAAAAAAAAGGTTTGTTGAGATTTTGAGGTAGAACAAGAAAAATATAGACAAAGAGTTTCATCCATCCTTTTTTGAGCATATCACTACAAGTTGGGGATCAGATTATTCAGGATGTTTGTGTATATGACATTCCACAATGACATTTTAGGCATAATTTAACAAACTGGAATACAAGCAAATAAGATCTAAAAATCTTACAAAAAGAAGCTCAACAAAAATGAAAGCTAAGAGCTCATATTATTTTTGGATAACACAAGCAACCCTATTTTTGTATACATAGTAAAAATCATACCTGATGTTTCTCCTTCCACCTGGGGAAAAAGCTATTCCCTAGCAGTTGGAACAAATGGTCTCTCATTTCATCGTTTGTTAGCAACAAACACTTGCTACTGACAGCAGCATACAGCCAATACCTGCTCACAGAGTCAAAAAAACATTACCCACAGCATGAAGATCATTAAACATTTGACCAATTTTATCCAATCATATTAGTTTATCACATAAAATGGTAGATTATAAACAGATAAAATATAGTTAAGTGATTCAAGTTGAATGCCTTGTCCTCTTTTTTCATCAATTATTTTCCAAATGGTTTCTAATTTCAGTTTCATCTGCACTGTGCCCTATTCATAACAAATTAATGGGTATCAATCACCAAGCTAGCATGAATATCTATCAGAAACAGCTCCATTTAATGCAAACCTAGAGGCATGCTGTATTTTACTCCAAAAAAACTTTCATGACAAACAATTGCAGTTCTTTTGCAGTCTATCACTTAACAAAGAGAATGACATATTCATATCATAGGCTATATCAAGGAAGCAATTTAGTAGTTATCATCCCTGAAATATTAACCGATAGTTGTTCGCTTCCACTGGTTTAAAGAACTTTAGCATTTATTAACAGAATATGAGTGAAACTAGATCATAAACTCCTCTAATTAGTAGTCCATCATAGTAATGACGGTAAGCCCATTCATGAATGTTTCATCCTGGGCACTAAAAGGTCAGAAATCCCAAGTCACTTTCCGATTGATATCATCAGGTGCAAATCATGTCAATGACACCACCATTGAATTTATCAAAAATATCACTAGAATAATCAATATCAAGAAATTTTTCCTTACAGCTTGAAACTCCAAAGATATTTTTAGTCCAAAATTAAGTTACTTGTGTATGCAAAGATAGAAATAAGATGAAGCAACTCTACCGACTTAGCAGTTAGCACTAATGTACAAATGCAGAAAATTAATAGTTACTTGTGTCACTTATAATCTTGATACCCATCACGGTGAATCCAACCACTCTTATTTGTAGTCCAAAACCACACATGTAAAATAGAATGGCATTCGTGTTTGTCGTTAAATTATACATTATGATGGCTAAAGAGTGTATATCTTACCAATCATCATTTGAACCAGGTGGAGTGGCATAAAGAGCACCCGCCATTTTCCAAGTATCCAACAACTTCTTGTTTCTAGGATTCTGAGCAGGACCTCCAAAGACACGACTTTTATGCAAAATAACTAGGGGTGTTTTCTTTGTAGGGCTCATTTGTCGCATTCGGTTTACAACAGCATCAAGCTACAATTTTTTTACATAAAAGGGAAAATTAGCATGCATTCAATCATAACGCTAGCAACACATGGAGAATGAATGTTGCATCAGTATTTGTCTTTGCTAACCTGGAAAAAGTTAAAGCTGCGTGCATTGACAAGACCCACATTAGCACCATCTATAACTGCATCAAATGGTCCATGCCGATGGAGCCATTCCTGAATATAATTCACCTCTATGTTAAACAAAAAGGCTAACAATGGTTTCCCTTAGAAATTCATGAAGATCAGCCTCAGAAATTTCTATAAAAAAAATGACTGAAATGCAAAAGGAATTTTTAATATGTCCAGACTTTATTACTGGAAAAGAAAACACACACATATATACATATATGTATATATAGTTGAGAATTTACTGTCAAGACTTTTAAATATCAAACCTAGAAAATGATGATTAGTAATTTTCCCTTTTATGTATGTATATATTCACAGCCATTAAATACTCCATAGTAGACAAAATAGATGTCAATACCTGAAACTGCACAAACTCTGCCTTGACTTCCCGCTGGCAAGCTAATTTTGCCAATTTAGTAGCAAAGGTTTCAGTCTCCGTAGGATCAATGTCAATAGAAACAAGTTGCTCCCCACATGAACAGCACACACCTGTCTTACCGACTTCAGTCCGGACAACCTTCCACTTACCACTCCCTAACCACCCTTGGCCATGCCATCCTCCTCCTCCTTTAATCACAGCCTCCTTAACCTTCCCCACATCATAATTCTCCATCACAACTTCACCACTAGCTTCAGACAAAAACCAATCCTCCACGATCCGAGCAGTATCCTCAGTGACCTGTCTCACTCCAGCCCTCAGCCTGTGCAGCACTTCATACACCTTATCAGCCCTCTTGACATCTACACTAATTTTCAAGAGGGCCGAAAGCTCAGGCTCTTCAGGAACAACCCCACATTCTGCCATATGGGAATCTACCTCGTAGGCCCCATCAGCATCCTCTCTCTTGCAGAACCCGATCAAAGCAGGTTCATATGACCTTAACCGAGGCGGTATGCCACAACTCTTCATCTTTTTAACCAATTCAAATGCCATTTTAGGGTCCTCCTTGGCCAAAGCTAACCTAGCTAAATTAGTAAAAGTAGCCTCATTTGGAGCAATCTTATCACTATCCATTTGCCTATAAATCTCAAATCCCCTCTCAAGCCCCAAATTTGCCACATTATCAAAAGAACTGCACTTATCAGATTCTTCCATAACACATGAATCAGAAGATGCAGAGCATATATAGAGAAGCACGTTATAATGATACAAAGAGAGGGGTGTACCACTAGCCCTAGCGTCTTCATAGAGACGAATCGCCTCAATGAGATCATTGTTCTTGGAGCACATATCAAGCTTGACCTTGAGAATGTTCTCGGGAGACTCCCGTCGCGCTTTCCTCATCGCGCGGGAACCCATTGAAACAGACGACGATGATGATGAAGAAGAAGAAGGGACCGCCATTACAGAGAAACGAGAAAGCTTGGTCACACCGTAATAGGAGAAATTGAAGGGGATAACTGTGTTTACTGGAGATGGCCATCGAGGTCGAATCGCGTAAAAGGAACGGATTAAGCTTGCCGACGTCATTTTCTGGAGTGATGAACTAGGAGTTGGTGCGTGTAGATGCATCCAGATCGAGTTTTTGCATACTGAATTGGAGAGAAGGAGAACTCGAAAAGGGATGAAATTGGAAGTTCTCTAAGCGGTTGCACTAGTAATTAGTGGTGAAGCACCTACTTCAATGGCGATAGAGACAGCAGGGAGAGGATAACGGTTATGAAGATATACGAAACACTGAAAACAGAGCAAATTGGAAGATGAATGATAAGAGAAGCGGCTAAACGATATCTAATTGTATTTCATTAAACCTAGAAAGGATTCAGCAGAGATACAAATTCTAGAGAAATGGCTTACCTGCTTGGTCATGGAAGAGATTGGGGACTTACCAGAGGTGGGTGAGGCGGCGGCGCTGGATGGAAGAAGGGAAACGCAGTTTAGATGGAAATCTTATTTTTTTCACAGGGTAATTATTTCTTTTTTATAAAGAAAAAAATGCCCATTTTATTTATCTCTGTTTCTTCGATACCGTCTACCTTGTTTTACTGTTCACTTCTCTCGATCCAGAAGCGCCGTCCTCAATCGACCTATGGTAGATATGCCCAGATACGCTGACATAAGCGCATCCACACTAGATCTCTGCCTCTGTTATGAAATTTGGTGCTTTATTTCTCCACCAATTTTCTAATCAATTGATTTCGTTTTGTTTTGTGCTTATAGTTTATGAAGTTGGGATCTTGACTTTCTATTCGATCTGACCAAGTGAAAACGCATTTAGCTTTATAAGAACTGCAAACCATATTGTGCCTGGAGTTCTGCAAGATTCAAATATAGCTAGATTCACATTGCAACTTCTTATCGGTTCACTTTGTTTAATCTCAACATGTTTAAATCACTTTTCAATGTTTCCAGCTATTGGAAATTGATGAACATGTTCGCTTTTTCTTTGCTCATAAGTTAAACAAATCCACAATTGTCTTCGTCAATGATGAACTAGTGTATTAGCCGTATTGAGTTTTAAGAGTAATTTTGTAATAATATGATTGTTGGTAAAATCGATGGCAAGGTAATCCTAAAAGTTTAAAAAGTACCTTTGTAAATATTTATTTAAATATCTTTCAAAAAAATTTGGACATCATTTTTCAATTTATATTAATATTTATAAATCGTTTTTTAAAATAATTTTTTAGACCTCGAGAAACGTGGCAAATTGCCTACTTTTAGAGCAGTTCGGATCCTCTACTGCCCGTTTATATTGCCTTCTATACTACACTATTCTTATTGGTCCACGTATCATACTAATTAATTAAGTTAAAATAAATTACTGCATTAATTAAATCATATACTTTTATTTTATTTTGGATAGGGAAGATACTGGGGATCTCTTTCGTTGTAATCTCTTCGCTACGGCCATGAAAGCTTCTTTGAAGAATTCCGATAAGCTTTCAGGCTGGCATTAGGTTCGTAGCACCCCACCACTACCCCTATTAGCCTCCATTCTAGAGGCACTTCCAAGCTCGTGTATAGCTTATCCTCTTCATCTCGGTTACATACGTGCTCTACATAATACGATTCCGAATCCAATGACAAGTTCGCGAATTCTCTCCACCGCTTCCATAAACCCTAGAAATTCCTCTGAATTGACACTTGACGACAACAATTTGGACTCTTATTCGAATTCCAGTTCGATCCTCCCTCCTCCTGTGCCAGAGACGCCTCCACCGACGAACCTTTCACATATAGTCTTCGGCATTGCGGCTTCTTCAAAGCTATGGGAGAAACGTAAATAAATACATCAAGCTCTGGTACAAACCGGAAATCGGAATGCGAGGAGCAGTCTGGCTAGACAATCCGGTTCTCGCGGTTGCGGGCGATGCAAAACTGTTGCCACCGGTTCATATCTGCAGAGACACCTTCCTTCTTCTTACTGGCTTGCAACACACACAACCTCTCATCCAGAGAAGACAATGCTTTCTACTACACCCTCATCATTTTCTATTAATCGATCCTTCTCAAATATTAATAACTGGAACAATATAATGTTAAAATTAAATTAATTGAGTCTAAAAGAGTGAGAGTACCTATAAATTTGAAACAAGTAAACTGTTATTTCATGGGAAGCAAACTGTTATTTCATGGGAAGTGATTCTAGACAGATTTCAGATCCGCAATAGGCCAATCGACCCAAAATATTTCGATCAAGTTTGGTATTGCAGCGAGGAATGTTCCATTTAATAATCGTTGAGGGAATCCATAAATACAACAATGTGCGTCTGAAGGGAAAGGTTCATCTTCTCCGGTAGGCAAGCATCTCTCCTGCGCTGCAATTTGCAAGTCAGTAAAAAGGAAGGGTATCAAAAGAAAAAGAAAAGGGTATGGTTTAATTAATTTAGTAATTTGAATTAATTTAACATTATTATTTCTTGGGACACGTGGACCAATAAAATGAATGTAATAGAGAAGGCAATAGAAAAGGTCATAGAGGATCCAGACTCCTTTTAGAGCATCTTCATCCCACACTCTCAAAGTTTCTTCCCTAAATAATTTTTAAAAAATAAAAATTAATGTCAGAAGATGGTGTGGGAATAGAGACAATAAGTGGAGAGAAGGTTATTCTTCAAGAGATGAAATCTGTCAATTTCCTGCACAAAACACAGAAATCAAAGTGAGTTTTGATTTTGTTTTTAATATTTTTCTCTTATTTTAATTGTTAGTTTTTTTGTTATTTTTTTTATATTTTAAGTTTCCCTATAAAATAGGGAAGTAGATGAGTTATTTAAAACTTTAATTTAAATATTAGACATAAAGTTTTAAGGTTTAAAATATATAGTAAAAATAATGAAAATAAAAATAAAAATTTTATGTTTAGTTAGAAAATATTTTTATCTATCTATAGACATTAATATTGATTATATTTTAATTATATTTTAATAAATCTTTTTTAAAATATTAATACTTTAAGTAGGGTGTAAGTTAATTTTCAATAAAACTTGTCTTTTAATCTACATTGTTAATTAAAAATGATAATATATAAATAAATAATAATAATATTAGTTATATCAATTGATGATAATAATAATAATAATAATTATATAGTAATTATTATAATAATTATTATTATTATAATAATAGTAACATTAATAATAATAATAATAATAGTAGTAGTAATAATAATAATAATAATAATAATAATAATAATAATAATAATAATAATAATAATAATAATAATAATAATACATACATACACATAAATAAAAGAATATAGGCTACATAAAATAAGTAGGGTGTAAGTTAAGAAACTATCATACAAATATGGGATGGAGAATTGAGTTTCTTTAGATGAGGTGGAAGAGAGATAAAATTGTAAAAATATAGTAAGAAACTCAAAAATAGTTTCTGGGATGAAGATGCTCTTACGTATACATATTTGCTCTTTCAAATACTTTTACAACTTGTTGGAAAACATAGTATGAGTAGAATAATGGGTTAAATAGGGTGAACATAAATCCTGGTTAATTTGCAATCCAAATCCTCTGTCTCCTTGCCTGCAGTCGAGATCCTCTGTCTCCCTCCCTGGCCCAAACATCTTATTGGTCCACGTGATAGGTTTATATAAAAATAAAACTGAAAAATGGTGGTTCGGTTCTCTTACGATAATGGAGGATTAATAGGTTCAAAAAAATTTTAAAATGAAATAAACCGAACCGGTGATGGTCTCTTTCTCTACCTCAGTTACGCTTACCTTCTTCGATTCTTCTCTTCTTCCCAAGCGATAATCCTCTTCTTCTCAGTCGATTGAGGCCGGAGGTTTCTGTCTTCTAACCTCTTCTATGCTTTCAGTCTTCTAACTCGTGTTGATTTTCCGTATTTACTAATATTTACAAATGACATAGAATGAGAAATGGCTTGTTCAGCCAAAAATCAAGTTTTAAACTAGAACATGTTCTTAAAAAATGTATAATTGGGCTACCATTTTGCATTCACAAAAACAAAGAGATGAACCAATTGGTTTTTTAATGCACAAATTGTCAATTAAGTTGTTTCACTTTTCCCTCATTTTTGATCTAATTCATCATATCGATCAATTGGTATTGCATATTTATTCTCAAAATATTTCAATATCATCACCCAATTTCACATTCTGCGAGTTTCCCTAAAATCTTTCACCTTCCTCTCCGATCAAAAAATCTAAATTTACAAAGGAGTACTAAGTGTAAAATCTCAATTATGAATGATTACCAAGTATAAAAGCCTTAATATTACATACAAGATTATGACTAAAGTTTCCAAACGACGATTAAGAGTCGACGGTGAGGACAATAAAGGTTATTTGCTAGATTACGACCGACGGTTGCAAAAGACGATGAAGAATATATTCGGCAACGATGAACGACGGTGAAGTCCGAGGAATTAAAAAAAGTATTTCATCGTGATTCATACAATATGGGCCGCTTTGTTTTTATTTTTAAATATCTGAACCGTAAACTCTATTTTCAATATTATATATGAACCCAAAGTTATGATTCAATTTTTTTAATAAAAAATGTTGACGCGTGGTGCAATCAGATGTTTGGTTCAGGGAGGGGGCCAGGCAAGGCAGTCCAAATCTTTTGTCTCCTTGCCTAGCCCCCTCCCAGACCCAAACACCTGATTGTACCACGCGTCAACATTTTTTATTAAAAAATTGAATCGTAACTTTGGGTTAGTAATAATATTGAAAATAGAGTTTACGGTTCAGATATTTAACAATAAAAACAAACCGGCTCATATTGTATGAATCACGATGAAAGACTTTTTTGATTCCTCGGACTTCACCGTCGTTCATCGTTGCCGAATATAATCTTCATCGTCTTTTGCAACCGTCGGTCATAATCTTGCAATATGTAATATTAAGGTTTTTAAACATGGTAATCATTCATAATTGAGATTTTACACTTAGTAATCATTTGTAAATTTAGATTTTTTTACCGGAGAGGAAGGTGAAAGATTTTATGGAAGCCCGCAGAATGTGAAATTGGGTGATGATATTGAAATATTTTGAGAATAAATATGCAATACCAATTGATCGATATGATGAATTAGATCAAAAATGAGGGAAAAGTGAAACAACTTAATTGACAATTTGTGCATTAAAAAACCAAAGGGTTCATCTCTTTGTTTTTGTGAATGCAAAATGGTAACCCAATTATACATTTTTTAAGAACATGTTCTAGTTTAAAACTTGATTTTTTGGCTGAACAAGCCATTTATCATTCTATGTCTTTGGTACATGTTGTAAATACGGAAAATCAACACGAGTTAGAAGACTGAGATCATAGAGGAGGTTAGAAGACAGAAACCTCCGGCCACAATCGACTGAGAAGAAGAAGACTATCGCTTGGGAAGAAGATAAGAATCGAAGAAGCTAAGCGTAGAACTGAGGGTATAGAAAGAGACCATCATCGGTTTGGTTTATTTCGCTTTTTAAAAATTTTGAACCTATTAATCCTCCATTATCGTGAGAGAACCGAACCATCATTTTTCAGTTTAATTTTTTAAATAAACCTGTCACGTGGACCAATAAGATGTTTGGGTAAGGGAAGGAGACGGAGGATTTGGACTGATTAATTTGGATCCCGACGGAACTTGAAAAAAAAATATGTATCCTGATCCGTGAAACTTTTGCGGGACGGGACGCGCGACGGAAACTTTCTATCCCGGTTAATAAAATACTAAAAGAGTATTAAACTATTATTAGGGATCACAATATGTAAAAGAATGTTATCTTTTGTAAACCATCATTAGTATAGTGCAGTGCTATGTTTTTTAATGTGAATCGGTAAGACACACTTTGACGTAACTTGTATTCGTTTTGAATGTACTAACTACTAATGTAAACCTCTTGAATCAGTAATTCGGTATCATTTTTTTTATCCTTGTGTCTTTAAACATGAGAGAAAACATATACAAATGTTGAATATAATCAATGCTTAATTTTTTTTTGCGGAATTAGGCTCCTCCCGTCTCGCGTGGGTCCCGTGCCCAGCCCTAAGTTAAATCACCCATAGGTAAGAGAATCAATGTCCATTGACAATGATCCAGTGTTGTATATTTTAGAAATTAGTAATGTACTTACCCCAAGAAGAGCCGTGAACCCGACAATTTGCATCGTTCCACTCCGGGATGCCTCGCCCAATTGTTTATAGAGGTAAGTGAGTGCGAGGGTCCCCTGTATTGTTGCACCCATTGTGTTATGGTCACGTACAAGATCAAGGTAACATCGTGAAACAAAAACTGACCCTAACAAAAACCGAAAATAAAACTCGTAAAATTTGAAACTCGGAAACTAAAACTAAAAACCAAAATATAATTTACTAATAATAAATTTAAAAAACCATACAATCTATATACTTATATTAAAACAAGCGATACTAATGGTGATGTGGCGGCGTCACGTGTTTTCACGCAATTTTTTTAACTAATCCTTCAAATCTTTTTTTACTAATATGTTTTTTTAAAAGATTTGATCAAGTTAAATTCTAACATAATGTTGCACAATTTCGAATTTTCACAACTACATTTTTCTTTGAAACAAAACCAGAAATTTCCTTTTTGGATACACAATTAAGTAAAAAAAAGATTTGTTCCAATTAAAATTAAATGTAATATTCCACAAAAATTTCATAATGAAGCCACCACTAGCGATACCTTGATCGACCGAATCCATCATAATGCTTTATGGAATAGCTAAAATAGTTTAATGGGCCTTGGACGCGGTGTAGTTTCTCCAGCTCTCAAAGTGAATCAGGATCCTCTCCTAATGAAATCTCCTAATATTCTCCTAACAAATTAATCACAACCATCCAAATAAATTAATGGCTAAGATTTGCTATCCACTATTCCACTTTTCTCTCTATATTTAACAAAAAAAAAAAATTTGAAAACAAAATACAGATGATATCCACGTTAACTCCACTCGCTCCTCCTCTCTCTCGGTCTTCCCCAAATTGTTTCACTCAGTTTTGAAGATGAAGGCATATCCGCTATCCACCGTTCATCCACAGTCGGCGATCAATGATGCTACAACAACCACCATTGTTTCCCCAATTCTTGCTATTTTGCCTCTCGTACTTTCGCCTCCTATTCTTGCTCTTAGGGTTCAAAGATGGCTGATGATTTGGTAGAAGTTGAGAACGCAGAGGCCATAATCCTTAGAATAGAGCAAAAATCTCGTAAGATCGAGTCTCTGCGCAAACAGTAAGTGCTAAATCCTTCTATCTTTTCCCAAATTTTACCTTTCTTCGTTTGTTTTTTTGCATCTTTGAGGTTCGACTCTTATAACCAAAGATGACCGGTGCAAGGTCTCCATTTCCATCCTTCCTTGAATACTTTGTTAACATAATTTGGATCCATTGCTCGGTAATATTATCTACAATTCTTTACCTTTGAATTTGACTATTTTTTTAATTTTTGTAGTCGGCAAATCGGTAATATTATCTGACAATGGGGAATCGAAAATGAAAGGTATTAGCCTGAGTACTATGATATTCTCATGAAGTCCCATTGATTTCAATCAAACTCCTCTTTTATTGCTATTGCAAATGATCCATGGAATTTTTATTTTAAGCTTCTTCAAATGATCATGTTGTCATCTTTTGCCTTTTGGAGAAATATATCTATTTCAAGGCTTATTTTTTAAACATTTCGTGCATAGAGGACATTCAATTGGAGTTGTTGTGGGTATATGTTTAGCAGTTGTAGTGCTTGTGCTAGGATCTGTTTATAAATTATCACTCTGCAACTTTTGGTACATCAATTTTTTCCTGCTCCATATCCAGTGTCTATTATCTATAATTCTCTAGTTGATAACACATGGAAGACTAATGACAGTATTTTATTATCTATAGTTCTCTTTTGTTTTTCCCTTATGCTCTCAAGTTGAGAAAGTATTATTATCTCAAGTTGAGAAAGTAAACTTATTCACAAGTTGCAGGATACCACTATGTTGTGATAAAATTAGTGGATAAGAAGCCTATTAGCTCAATTGGTAGAGCATGTGTGTGCACACAAAGATGTGGGTTCGACTCCCACATAGGCTACAAATGTGTATTCTTGGATTAAATGACAACTTGGTATTCTTCACCAATCAATAAAAGTTTTCAGATTTATATGTCAAACACAGTTGGTCTGCGTATCTCTGCAACTCGATTTGCAAAGCTTAACAACAGTCTTTCCTCAATTTGGTATTCTTCACCAAATCTTAAATTTGTCCTGCATTCTTTTCTAATGGTTTTAGAGGTTGGAATTGTGTGCGAAACACAACTGCATTATTCTGCATTACTTGCTGCATATTCAAGCGGATTTTAGAGGTTGGAATTGAACCACTTGAGTTCCTTAATTTGTCTAACCAAGCAACAGTCTTTCCTTTGATCAATTGATAGATCAACAACCACAATATCCTTTCCTTTCTTCTTCTTTGCAATAACAAACTTGTCCTAAAATCTGTCCTAACAACAGCCTTTCCCTTGGAATACAAATTTGTCCTAAAACACCCTAAAACAATGAAATCCCTATAAACAACCAGAAACTTCAGCAATAGTTTGGTGAAACCATAAGCTGCAATATAACAGTAGTATAAGAGAGACATGAAATACAAATATAGATTTTCAATTTGAACCTCCAACAACTAAATTGTAAAATAAAATGTAGACATTCAAATTTCTCCACAAATCAATTATGTTGCATTGTATTTTGTCAAAAAATAGCAGCAAAACGTCAAAAAGTTGTCAGTATGCATTAATTTCCTCGCAATTTGAAGCTCCTAGGTCTTGTGTTGCAAAAGGAAGTCCCATGGTATTTGATTGAGTAAATGTTTTCGAAGGCGAACTAGAAAATTCTTTATAAGTCATCCAAGGCATTTGATTTGGGGTGTTCAACTCATGTACGGGCATCTGTTGAAATACCCAAAATATAAATAATTAACCAAGAAGAAGAGTATAAATGATTTCTAGCAAACTCCCACTCACACTGTAAGGATGAAAAATCGTAGGCATATAACCACCACTAGCAACATGAGATTGATGTGGAGAAGGTATAGGTGTTTGTTCCATTGCAATATTTTTTTTTGGGATCGCCATATACCTATAATTGCATAGAATTAGGGAGATTGATCCATTAAATAATAATTATATATCCAAACAAAAGTAATAACTATTTTAGTCATTACCTGTGGAGCATTCTTCTTGCTTTTGCTTAACTGAATTTCGAAGTTTCCCTTTACTCTGTGTTTTCTATGATGAGTAGCTTCTCTCTTCTTAAATCCTTTCACACTTAAATTCGTAGCATCATTAGAGCAATCAACCAATTCATTTTGGTCTCTTCCTTCCACATCTTTGTTACCGTTTATTTCTAAACGTAACAAATCTTCAACCATCTTTGCTAACTTATCAACTTCAATATATGCTACCTCGTATGCCTTCTCACTCTCGGATGCTCTTGAAGCTACTCGAACAAGTTTAGAACATAACTTTTTGTAGCGAGAAGCCTGCTTCAATCTTGGATTTGCTACAATCTCATGATCATGCATATCTTCCACAACATTGTCAACCCTTGCATTTTTTGTCCACCGCTTCAGAACATATTGCTCAAGTAGCTGTTTTATCAATGTAGTTTCTCTACCTTCCACCACGACTTTAATACAATGGCCGCACAAAACACCGACTCTTTCAAACATTCTACAACTGCAAGATACGGTAAACTCACCTTCTCTTTGTACTACCCTTTCTTTGGTAAATCCATCCCTCACAACAGTGAAAATAAACTTTAAATATCGCTTTGGTGTAAATCTACCGTGCATGTATCAATATGGGTACCTCTATTTTGCAGTGAACAATTCGGAAAACCAGATCATACTCAGCTTCCAATTCCTTATACCGTTTATCATACACCATTCTTTCGAAGTGAGTAAAAAACTCAGGCAACTGGATGTCTGATTTCAAATACCCCTTCAAAGCAGCATTAAGGCTTTCACTAAGCTGTGTAGTTTGCATTCCGGCTGACCATGTCCACTTCACATACGCAAGCGCCCATTTTTTTCTTATATTAAATGTTGTAGTCAACCAAGGATCATCCGATACTTCATACTTGTCAAGCATGGACTACCATACACTCAAGAACTCATCCTCTTCCTCTATCTCATAAAGACATTTGCCGAACACATTAGCTTCACTTTGATGGTGGACTCGAAACAAAAAGTTTGCTTTCTTTAGAGCATTTTGCATCAAATGCCATATGCAAAGTCGGTGGTAAGTACCAGGCATCACATGTAACACAGCCTTGGCTATCGCTGCATCTTGATCAGTAAAAATAGTTTGTGGAGACTTTCCACTCATGACCTTCAAAAAGGTTTCAAACAACCATATAAAGGATGCCGCAGTTTCATCATTAGAGCACCTCCAAAAATAACGGTCTTTGTGTGGTGATTTAGTCCAACAAACACTGCAAATGGTCGATTTGCTTCATTAAGTTTGTATGTAGTATCAAAACTTACTACATCTCCAAATAAACAATAATCCATTATCATTTTTGCATCCGTCCAAAAAATGTTGGTGATTTGTTCCTCGGTGTCCAACTGCATCTCATAGAAAAATGATGGATTTTTCAACATTTGCTTTGAGAAATACTCCATTAGATAACAAGCTTCTCCAAATTTCAATTTTCTTTGTCGAACCGTTCGAAGATAATTCTTATGGTCCTGCTTTGTAAACCCTAATGACTCCCTTCCACCAGCTTGTTGACCCATTAACTCAAATGCACATTTCGGCGGCAATCCAGAATTTGCAGTCAAGTCAATAAAGGCACTATCCACAACTATCATTTTCCGTTGAGATGGCAACATATGCGTAACATCTTTCTTGACAAGAGAATGATTATGCTGTTCACTAAAACGGTAAACATAATACTTACCAGTACTCCTAACCAACTTGATCCCCATATGAGCTCCACATCCCGTCCTTGTTTCTGCTCTTGGAATTTTAGTCAGATCATCTCTCTTATCCGGCCCTCGAAAACCTTCCTTACAACATACAAAAGTTCTAGAAGTAAGTATACTCTTTTTGTCCTTGGGACCGGCTTCTCTTCTGATACTAAATCCCTCACTACATCCATACGCATTGTAGAAGTTATATGCATCAATCTCGGAATCAAACACCATTTCAATGTTAGGTTTCAAGTTTTCATTTGAATGCTCCAAATCATCAATATTTTGTTCTACCGTTTGTCCCATCCTCAAAACCTAAATTAAACAATCAATAAAACAAGAAAAAAGTATGAGTAATAATAAATACAACAATACATCATGTTATAGATTAAATAAAAAATACAGAACAGTTAGTTAGAGCAAAGGATGAACGATGACGATGGAAGACGACAACCGCAAAGGGTGAGTCGAACTCTCACCTTAACAAAGAAGCCTCAAACACTGGAGGACGACGATGACGGCCGGTCGACTTCAATATTCGGTTGATAGTGAAGAAGATGGAGAAAGGAGGAACAATGACGATGGAGGACGACAACCGAATAGGGTGAGCCGAACAGTCAAATGAAGTACGCAGAGGTAGAGTAAAATTTTGTTTTCAAAATAAAATAATCTTTTATTGTTAAATATGGAGGGAAAAGTGGATAGAAAATCTTTTACTGTTAATCTGAGTGACACTATTTGGGGAAGACGGAGAGCGAGGGGAGTTAACGTGGATAGCATCTGTATTTTGTTTTCAATTTTTTTTTTTGTTAAATATAGAGAGAAAAAGTGGAATAGTGGATAGCAAATCTTAGCCATTAATTTATTTGGATGGCTATGATTAATTTGTTAGGAAATTATTAAGAGGCTTCATTAGGAGAGGATCCTGATTCAAAGTAGGCATACAATATAGCGACCGGAACTAAAGGACATTGTAAAGAAGCAAGAATACCAGGTGACATGCTTGCATTTCTCGACTCAACTGAACCCGTGAGACGAGGGTTGGAGAGATTACAACATGTGAACCCACAACTAGTTTGAGGAACACTGCTTGTCAAAGACGAAAGATGTATTAGAATCACTCGGCTTAGGTTGCTCGGATGAAGCAACTTATCCAATTAGTATTTATAGTTATTATTTATTGAAATTATTTTTTTTATACCCTTTGTAATATGTATACGGTGTAGAAATTAGGAATTAAGTATTCTCGAAGTAAGGTTGAGGATTGTTCTATGAACCTATTTAAACACTTAAAGTTGATAAATTTATATTTTTAGAAACGTTGTTTCGTACATGATTTGATTAGAGAAATAAAATATTGTGTTTTCCAAGTCATTTTTGTAGTCAATTACAGCGTTAACGTATACTTTCTTTTGTTTTGTACCAAGTCTCATAAAAAATTAAACAAATTTAAAGCCAAAAATGACAGAAAAAACCGCAGGAAGGCGGCAAGGTCGATCGATTAATTGAGAAATCATTAATTTTTAAGCGGATTGTTATCAAATGGGATCCGTGGCGCAATGGTAGCGCGTCTGACTCCAGATCAGAAGGTTGCGTGTTCGATTCACGTCGGGTTCAATCCCCCGAAAGTGTCCCTTTATTTTTTCATATATAGATTGTGTATGCATTATTCAAAATACAAGATAGTGAGTTCCACAAAAAAATATAGTTAGTTTTTTGTAAGCAAATCTTATCCCAACTTTTTCATTTTTTTTAATAAGAATGCATTATTCAAATTTTAAAAAAATTAATAGTTAATTATAATAAATCTCTCGGATAACTGACAAAAATTAATTCTCTTAAGATTAAAGACAAAGGGCATCCCATAATCTCGTAAAGGCGTGAGTCAACATATAATACAAGATAGTAATGTAGTAAAGTATTAGAAAATAATCTCATTCCATGAGTATAGAGTTCCACTTCATTTTTGCTGCATATAACTCTGCTAGAAAATTAAAAAGATAATTGTAAAAGAAGAGAATTTGGTATATAGAAAATATATCTTAAATTATAGATATTATAATGTAGATACAAAATTCAATCCTTGATGCTGTATATGTTAATGATAAGGCTATAAGAAAAATAAAAAATGATTATTTATATAATTTATAATCCTTATCAAAATGATTGTTATTTTACTGTTAAAATCTATTATACTTACTAAAACAGAGCACGGGTCGATGACATGACTCGCTGTGAACCCGAGACTTTTTAAATGGAGCTCTCACAATTAAAGCCAATAAATCTTTATTTTTTACACTATTTTTTAACCATAAAATTTTTTATTATTAAAATAATAATTTTATAGAAATCAAATCAGTATATCTTTATTTTTTACACTAAATTTTTATACCATAAAATCTTTTATTATTAAAATAATAATTTTATAGAAACCAAATCAGTGTATCTTTATTTTTTACACTATATTTTAAACCAAAAAATCTTTTATTATTAAAATAATATATATATCTATACTATACTAAAACAGAAAACATTAAAGCTGACGTGTCATTCTCACAAATTTTGTAGGGTTAAATCTTTTTTTAACTAACTTATTAAACCATAAAATCTTTTTTATTAATCCAAAAATAAAACAAAATTTTGTAAAACTAACTAACAAGATCTCCTATATATTTTAAAAATAATTTTGTTTACGTATTTCTTTTATTTTTAAGCCGTCGAAATTTAAATAATTTATTTATTGGGAAGATTTTTATTTTTTATTTATTTATTTTTGAAGGATTATAAGCTCAATCTATTTACGTTAAAAAATTTCACGGAATTTCCTATCCCACATCGATTATAAGTAAGGCTGGTAGTTTGATAACTTGTATAAATAGACGGTTTCAAGACTAAACAAATCACACATTTCTTGACATTTTGGCTAAGTTAGATATGATTTTATTCATAACGAATTAATATCTGTTTTGTGAATCGTTGGCCTATTGTATTGTGGGTCGTTGGCCTATTGTTTTGTGGGTCGTTAACCTACTGTTTTGTGGGTCTCTAAGTATTTTCAACGATTTTTTGATTTCTCACATTGGTTTTCACTTGTATAAATAGAGGTTTAATATCGATTGTTTGGATTTTTTTGCTAAGTTGAAGTATAATTTTTATTCATAAATTAATATCCGTTATATGGGTCGTTGACCTACTAAGACTGATGGTTTGAGAACTTGTATAAATAGAGGTTAATAACGGATATTGAAGATTAAACAAATGATACATTTCTTGGCCTTTTAGCTAAGTTGAGCTATAATTTTTATTCATAACGGATTAATATATGTTTTATGGGTCGTTGACCTACTTTTTTTATGGGTCGTTTACTTACTGTTTTCAGCGAATTTGCTATCTCAGATCGATTATCAAGTAAGGCTGATGCTTTGAGAACTTGAAAAGCTTTTATAATTGTTTCCAAAAATTAATATTATTTTATCAGTTATTGTATGAGATTTTGTTTAATTTTATATTATAGAATTTTTTTATCGTCATCTATAAATTGTTTTTTAATTTACATATTTTCAGATTCCGATTTTTTAAATATAATTGATTTATTGAAAACGTATGTTTTTTAAATAAAATTATTACTCTACGGGTATCATTTTTTGTCTGTTGTCCTATTATGTTTTTTAATCATTAAATACGGGTATTCTTTTTATATTACATCGGTCGTTACAAGAATAAAGTTCTAGATTTTAAATTTCGTTCATCCAATAATTTGTTTTTGCTTTTGTTTGTACTTTTAAACTTTATTTCAGTTTTTTGTGTATTTTCTTTAAACAAAACTTTCAATTTTTATTTTATTATTTATCACACATTTCGTTTCAGATTCTTTTTTTTACAAAATTATATTTCGGGTTCCATTTGAATAATTACAATATACTAAATAGCCGGTTTGAAGACTAAACAAATCACACATATCTTGGCCTTTTGGCTAAGTTAAGTATAATTTTTAATCATAACGGATTAATATCTGTTTTGTGAGTCGTTGGCCTACTATTTTGTGGGTCGTCGTTGGCCTACTATTTTGTGGGTCGTTGGCCTACTGTTTTGTTGGTCGTTAACCTACTGTTTTGTGGGTCGCTAAGTATTTTCATCGATTTTTATTCATAAATTAATATTCGTTATATGGGTCGTTGATCTACTAATACTGATGGTTTGAAAACTTGTATAAATAGAAGTTAATAACGGATGTTGAAGATTAAACAAATGATACATTTCTTGGCTTTTTGGCTAAGTTGAGCTATAATTTTTATTCATAACGGATTAATATATGTTTTATGGGTCATTGACCTACTTTTTTATGGGTCGTTTACTTACTGTTTTTAGCAAATTTGCGATACCACATCGATTATCAAGTAAGACTGATGCTTTGAAAACTTGAAAAGCGTTTATAATTGTCTCCATAAATTAATATTAATTTATCCGTTATTGTATGAGATTTTGTTTAATTTTATATTGTATAATTTTTTATTGTCATCTATAAATTGTTTTTTAATTTACAAATTTTCAAATTCTGATTTTTTAAATATAATTGATTTATTGAAAATGTATGTTTTTTAAATAAAAATATTAATGTACGGGTATCCTTTTTTTGTTTTCTATTGTCCTATTATGTTTTTTAATCATAAAATACGGGTATTCTTTTTATATTATGTCGGTTGTTACAAGAATAAAGTTCCAGATTTTAAATTTCGTTCATCCAATAATTTGTTTTTGCTTTTGTTTGTATTTTTAAACTTTATTTCAATTTTTGTGTTTTTTATTTAAAAATTTCAGTTTTTTATTTTTATTATTTATCACACATTTCGTTTTAAATTCTTTTTTTTTTTTACAAAATTATATTCCGGGTTCCATTTAGATAATTACAATATATTAAAGTAATTTAGTTATAAGTCTATACCGGAGTTGTGCATTGTATTTTTTTTAAAAAAAATTGTGCATTGTATAAGGATTAAATTTATGAAGTGTAGAATAATAAGAAGTTCTTTATTTGTGACTATTTTTTCGTTTTGAGAATAATCAAATCCGAATTTTTATTATAAAGTTTTATAAATATATCTTTAGTTCGCACAACTAATGTTATAAAGATACCCGCACAAGATGCGGGCTATACACTAGTTATACTATCAAGACAAATCACCGTTTCATTCATTTTATCAAGATTTAATAAAAATCATGTTGTTTAACCATAAAAAAGGCATAAAATTTTGAAATCTTATATCTATTAAAGAGGAGCTCTTTTGCCACGTGTCAACGTCAAATTTATCGAAGTCCAAAAAAATTATTTCAAAATAATTTCTAAATGTTAATATAAATTGAAAATTAATTTTTAGTTTTTTCAAATATTTAAATAAATATTTTTACAAAATTAGTTTTGGGAGAATTTGACATACTAGACTTTTTTTAGTTTTTGTTTAAGAAAATGTACCCCAAATTTTTACCACTTTCATTTAATAGTAGGTAAAAATTATTAACCCTTCTATTAGAAAGAAAGAATAAATGATGTTTGTTATTTGTTATATAAGTATAATTTTTAATTTTTAATTACTGAATTTGTTTTCTTTTATTATTTTTCTTGCCTTTTTTTTATTTATTTTTTATTTTCTTTTTTATTTTCTGGACTGAATTTCTCATACCGGAAATTCTCATACCAGAATTTTCATGCCAGAAATTTCATACCATAAATTATCATACGAAAAGTTCATACCAGAAATTTCATACCAGAATTTTTTTCATACTAGAATTTTTTCATACCAGAATTTTTCATACCAAAAATTTCATACGAAAAGTTCATACCAGAAATTTCATTCCAGAAATTTCTGAATTAAAACTAGCGGCACAATCAGCACTTGATCCTTGTGCTTTCCGTCCGCTATTTATTTTTGTTTACATAATACTTTTATTTTGAGACAATTTTAACATATAATTCTCCACTCAAATAATGCTCAACTCCTCCACGTCTTGTCAATTTGTCATTGTCAACTGGGAAAAAGAACAAGTCTTTTGGAAACCAAAAGAGACGGTGATGGACCCATTTTTCCAAACCGTCATCATATACGCAAATTAGAATAAAAAAAAGTTGCAAATTACAACGAGCCCCCTAAAATTTGCAAAATTAAATATTAGACAATTAAAAATTCATTCCGGTATGTAAATTTCGGTATGTAAATGTCCGGTATGTGAAATTCTGGTATGTGAAATTCCGGTATGTGAAAATCCGGTATGTGATAATTCCGGTATGTGAAAATCCGGTATGTGAAAATCCGGTATGTGAAATTCCGGTATGTGAAAATTATGGTATGTGATAATTCCGGTATGAGATAATTCCGGTATGTAAAATTCCGGTCCGGTATGTAAAAATTCCGGAATGTGAAATTCCGGTATGTGGAAATTCCGGTATGTGATAATTCCGGTATGTGATAATTCCGGTGTGTGAAAAAATTCTTCATTCTAGAAAATAAATAAAAAATAAAGAAAATAAAAAAGACAAAAAAAATTAATAAAAGAAAATAAAAAAAGAAATTCAGTTTTTAAAAAGTATTCGGAAGAAAAAAGAAAACAAGAAGATGGAGAAGGTTTGACGGTAAAAAATAATAAGAGGAGTATATTTACTTAATTGAAAAACAAAAAAGCCTACTTACTATCACTATTTCTCTAAACAACCTACTAACCAAATTTGCCCATTAGTTCTTAAACTTCTACGGATTTTTTTTCATCGATTTTTGCAAAAATATTTTAATAAATATTTTTACAAAAATAGTTTCAAAAAATATTTTTACAAAATTAGTTTCAAAATATAGGGCTGAATATAACTTGATAAAAATTTAAAATTTAATACATATAATATTTTTTGTCAATAAATTTATAAATAAATATAAAATATTTTATAACAAAAATTAAAAACAACACGGGTAATACACTAGTTACAATTCAAGAGTGAACCCAACATTGGTTTAGAATAATGGTATCCACTATGAACAAAGATGATACAGTAGTCTCTCTAACATCAAAATGGAAAACACAAGAAGCTGCTACACAAGTAAACCCACGGATTTATTTCCTTATCTTTCTCTAAACATCACTTCATTTATCTCGTTGATGCCAATGTCAGATATAGGCTCAATTGGCTGGTCCTCTTCTTTAACTGACAGCAATCGCTTCTGTGGTTCCCTGCTGTACTCGTCTATACACAGATTCAATTGCACAAGATCAATCATACAAACTCACTTCCAAATTTTTTTTGCGTTTGTCGGAGCAAGACAGGCAGGCTTACCGAATATCACGTTTAATGAAGTCGGAGGTGGAGTTGCTGTAAAGTTGAGGCCAATATAACACCCAATTGCAAGTGCTACTGTCACCATGAAGTAAGTTGGCAGAGCCATAGCCCAATACCTAAACAAAACTCAGATCATGAACTACATGCAACACTTGGAGTGCATTACAATTATATAATGGCCTTCACTATTTAAGTGCATTTCGTCCCTCTAAAACAACACATTTACGAAACTTATGCGGGGACGTTAGTCACAGTACTATACAAACAGAGTAGCCCTATACAAAATCTCTGCATATTTTAACCCTACACAATTATGTTTTTAAATCTGCCAACTACACCATATCTAATTTTCTTAACTTAATATGGAGCACTCTACAGTTTACTTTTGCAACAAGAATAACCCAAAAAAGTAGTATCTTTATAAAGGAGTAGGAGTGGAATATTGCTAAGAGGTTCCCACATGCTACTACTGCATTTTGTCAACTACATGCCTTCTTGTGGTACAGGTGCGCGATACCGAACACAACAGAAAAATAGTGTCTTCATAGTATCATTCGAGTCATGAATGCATACAGATATAGCCTGTAACAAAATTCTACCCTTTGGCAGAGGTTTCCTCAACTTACTGTATTATTTCATGGAAAAAAATGATGACAAGCTACTGCTAAGAAGATTTAAAAGTGAAAACACCTACAAAAATACTAATTCATGGTAAAAAAAAATAAAAAAAGGAAATGGCCAATTTAGGTGTCCACTTCCTTTACTTTTTCTGCTCTACTAGTTATTGACTAATTAAAGATCACACATTAAACTGAAGTATTAAATAAGAGGTAGTCAGCCACCACTTCCATAGCAACTAAGATGAATACTACATGTTTGAGGGGGAGATGCAAAGAAAATGCTTATGTATTCCATCACTGCTTGATTGTTTAACCATTAGTCATATGATGTATCAAAAATGAAATACGGAGCAGAAAAGTGCGAACAGACCTGCTCGGATAGTAAGAGATACCAATTGAATGCAAGAAGCGGTCTGGAAGGTATGCCCAAATGAAGAATATAACTAATCAGACACAAGAACACATTTCTCAGAGCCTAAAAAGGATCACAATTTTACAATGCATAAGTAAGATTAAGACAAGCTAGATTCCCCATGGCGGCAGGAAGGCTTGCATAATAAGCAAAAAAAAAAAGGAGCTCCTTCAAATTTCAAAAAGAGATTTAGCAGTTAGTGAACGATGATATCAGTTGACAATAAATTAACCATTGATTTGAACAATGCAAAACAACGATGCTGGTTCCCAACAGATATAATACTATTGCAGTTCTTACCACATCCTTTCTGTAACTACTAACCTGGGATCAGCATGGGGCAATGAACCAACTTACTCAATAACATAAAGGTTGAGGCATGTTTAGATTCATAACAATTTATATTTGTGAGTTAACATATTTGTGATTTCCCTCACATGCAATGAAGTCCAAGAGAGTTTAGAAGAAGCTCGTATATGTAAGTTCCTGAGTTTAATGTTCTCAAAGCCAATGTCATTTATGTTTATCTCAGCAGGGGAAAATCTAATTAAAAGATACATCATGGATTAACAAATTGCTCATGTAGTTTGGATCATTGTCTCGTCATTGGACCAAAATTTCAACCAGACTACCAGAGAAGTTTTTTCAACAGATTCAAAGCCATATATCATAAAATTAAATGCACGACTGAATGATAGGTATGAGAGAACTTTACCTGCAGCCACAGCAGTTGTAATGGAGCCCACAAAGCCATATACTTCAGTGGGGTTGGGACCATGCTCCCCAGACAAGCCAATTCTAGAAGAGTCGAAATCAAGGTCTGGTGAGGATAGAGATTCCCTCTTCTTTGACAGACTAAGAATTCTTCTGGGGCTATTGACAGACCAAGGATCAGCCATTGATGAAAATTTTCTTACACAAAGTAACTCTAGCACACTTCAGTTGAGTGCCTGAGGAAATATGTAATGAACCAAATTTGGTTGACATTGTCCAGAAATATATTAAATGGGAAAAAGACTGACAGTATTTTTACATGGTCAATTTGAGACATGAAGTGAACATCAAAAAACCGTAGTTAAGTCAATCATTCAGGTTCTTCCAGACAATTTTTGAACCATGTATCGTACTTTTCCTAAGCTCCTCGCATGATCAATGCACTATTGTGTTTTATCTCAGTAATGCAGCACCGTAGACAGGTTCAACACATAAAAGAGTGCCTTCAGCTCAACTGAGACCCAACCAGCAATTTTCATAGAGCAATACATACATGGTAGAGACCAATAGGCATCAGAAGAGGAAATGTGTCATGAACAATTTGTAGTTATAAAATTTTTGTAGTTTATCATGCTTCTCTTAAAATGGAAGTACATTCCACATCCTCTAGTCTGTGACTATAACTTGTCTCATTGTCCGTTATCTTTCTTCATTTAATTCTCTTCATTATATTGTACAGGTTCCAACTGTCCAGAAACCATCTTCTTTGGCTGCTTCGCAACTCTAAGAAATGTGAGAATTTATTTCCTATAAGCTAGATTATTTAGTTTCAATTTCATTTTCCTAATCTCTCATTACCTTTATATTCATTCTTTTCTTTATAACTAGAAATAAAATAAAGAATGCTAGAGTTAGATTATTGTATATTCTGGATTTTTCGGGCTTGACTGTTTTTATTTGGGTCTTGAATTTGATTTATTTGATATGCATACAGTCACACAGCTCTTCTCAAACTTATTTCTAGTCACATAACTAAATTAGTTTTCTTTTGCACCATCTGTATTTGTTTATAGAACAGAAGTCATCAATGCTCATTTTAGTGTTTACTGACTACCAAAATTTATAGTTTGGTAAGCCAATTTGTCAATTACTACTTAGCTTCAACCTAAGCAACATTCTAATTTCTTCATTAACCTAAGTTTTAGATTTGATTTTTTGTTATATTTTTCCTGTTTTTGAACATAACTATACAGGGTTCATGAAGCCAGTGCTACTTTCTAGCCGGGGCTATATTAAGGCCTACATTTGATTTTAGCATAGGGGCACCAAAATTCATTGGATGACCCTGTTGTGCCCTGTAATACTGTAATAAAATATATGATAAGTGAAAACCAATATAACAGTATGCATAAGAAACTAATGTGATGCTAATGTTAGTTCAAAGGTTGTACGTATGCATTATCACCTTAGTCAAAGATTTAACTTCATCCCTTCAACTTTCGTGTATCACAGTTAATGTATATATATTACATATGAAGCAAGACAATCTTCGGGTAATAGTAAAGAGAAAGAAATGCACAACAAAGTTTCCATGTCCTAATGAACTTCAAGGTGCAGATTATCAATTTAACACAACAAATTCCTAAAACATTGAGTGATCAATAGTCGGTAAAAGCAACAAGACTAGTAAATTGAGTCAATGACACATGAGCCTGAGATAGTCAACAACATTAGTGAAATGTCAACATGATATCTTATTCTATATAACTTCAATCTTAATCTCCATGTTTAGCAAGTTTCCATTTCCGAATGACACATCAGTAAAAGTTAGTATAGTTTCTTCATCTGTTTGCTTTTCCCACTAAAGTAGTCAATCATAAGGTTTAATCCTGAAGTTTTTTGAACCTCAACATCAAAATTATACAAGACAGATTTAGATTATCTGCTATCCTGAGGCTTAACTACAAGACATGAGCTCAATAGTAGAAACATTTAAGTTATACAAGAGGATGAAAATCCCATATCAGATCAACTAATCACATCCTCTGGTTGTCTAATTATTATGAAACCAAAGAACCAACCTGGGGAAAAAAGAGAGAAATTGGATGTGCCCTAATTGGATCAATAGATTCCAACTCACATCAAAGTAATGAATACATAAATTGCTTTCCTTTTTTTTGGGAAAAACATAATTCGATCAACACATTCATGTACAACATCCAGTTTCAAAAAAAAAATGAATGAAATCGATTGGATTACTTTTTATGGCTGAGAAAACAAATTGGAGGTTACCGTGTGGTCAGTGATGGTGGTGAGTCCGCTGGCGCGGGTAGAAGCAAGGAAGTCCAGTGCTTTCGCCGTGAGGGTGGCAGTTCGTTGGAAAGAACGGGGAGAGCCACTGGTGGCAGAGATGCGATATGGTGTAGAAATTGGCAGCGGTCATCGAGCGGCAACGGCAACCAGTTCTGGGGTCGCCAGGGAAGGGTACGATCGACGAGGCCTCTTCCAGAATAAGAAAGGGAGAAGGTCAGGAGATTCAGGACTCGGAGGGATGGGAGCTGTGTTTGTAATTTATTTTCAAGGGACGCAAACGCATGACAGAATCGGGTTCGTAGTCGTCACGGTTATGAATTTTAGATCCGTGAAATTTGTAATCGTGACGGATATAGAATCCGGATCTGATAATTTTGACTGTTGTAATTCGAGTGTTGCGTTATTTATTAAAGGGAGAATTTGACATACTAGGCTTTTTTTAGTTTTTGTTTAAGAAAATGTACCCCAAATTTTTTACCACTTTCATTTAATAGTAGGTAAAAATTATTAACCCTTCTATTGGAAAGTAAGAATAAATGATGTTTGTTATTTGTTATATAAGTATAATTTTTAATTTTTAATTACTGAATTTGTTTTCTTTTATTATTTTTCTTGCCTTTTTTATTTATTTTTTATTTTCTTTTTTATTTTCTGGACTGAATTTCTCATACCGGAAATTCTCATACCAGAAATTATCATACGAAAAGATCATACCAGAATTTTTTTCATACTAGAATTTTTTTCATACTAGAATTTTTTCATACCAGAATTTTTCATACCAAAAATTTCATACGAAAAGTTCATACCAGAAATTTCATTCCAGAAATTTCTGAATTAAAACTAGCGGCACAATCAACACTTGATCCTTGTGCTTTCTGTCCGCTATTTATTTTTGTTTACATAATACTTTTATTTTGAGACAATTTTAACATATAATTCTCCACTCAAATAATGCTCAACTCCTCCACGTCTTGTCAATTTGTCATTGTCAACTGGGAAAAAGAACAAGTCTTTTGGAAACCAAAAGAGACGGTGATGGACCCATTTTTGCAAACCGTCATCATATACGCAAATTACAATAAAAAAAAATTGCAAAATTACAACGAGCCCCCTAAAATTTGCAAAATTAAATATTAGACAATTAAAAATTCATTCCGGTATGTAAATTTCGGTATGTAAATGTCCGGTATGTGAAATTCCGGTATGTGAAAATCCGGTATGTGATAATTCCGGTATGTGAAAATCCGGTATGTGAAAATCCGGTATGTGAAATTCCGGTATGTGAAAATTATGGTATGTGAAAATTCCGGTATGTGAAAATCCGGTATGTGATAATTCCGGTATGTGATAATTCCGGTATGTAAAATTTCGGTCCGGTATGTGAAAATTCCGGTATGTGATAATTCCGGTGTGTGAAAAAATTCTTCATTTTAGAAAATAAATAAAAAATAAAGAAAATAAAAAAGACAAAAAAAATTAATAAAAGAAAATAAAAAAAAAGAAATTAAGTTTTTAAAAAGCATTGGGAAGAAAGAAGAAAACAAGAAGATGGAGAAGGTTTGAAGGTAAAAAAAATAAGAGGGGTATATTTACTTAATTGAAAAACAAAAAAGCCTACTTACTATCACTATTTTTCTAAATAGCCTACTAACCAAATTTGCCCTTTATTAAATATATAGTGAGAGTTAAAGAAGAAGTGATCAACACTCACAAACTCTCCCAAAAAGGTACCGAAAATGACAACATAAGATGATGAGAAGATGATGATTCCGTTCGATCATATAAAATTTAGTCAGCTAGACGAGTTTCTTCGACATTTTGAAGTAGATATATTTTAACTTATTATCCGTTATAATTAAACTGAAAAATAAGATTCTTATTTCTATTCTATTTGAACTAGGTTCTACCGAATTATTCACATGATGAAGGGGCAGATTATATGCGCATGTTTGAAATTCGCAGTTTTTTCCACGATCGCGAGACAATGGTGGATTGGTCTCGATTCATCGGAGGAAATATAAACATGGTCTTAGTCACAAGTAGGTCATGGAGAAATGTTAGGGGTTTCGTTACGTTTCGTCTGACATGCGAACGTTTCGTAACCCCTCGGAAGAAGAAAAACGTTGATCCTGATGTCGAGTCGTCGTCTAGCCGAACACACAAATCATGAAAATACGGGTGTTCATTCGAGTTTGAGGGATTACAAAGAGAAGTTGATAAATGGACGTTGCATTTTATATGTAGGGTGCACAACCATACACTTCCCAAGTAGTTAAAGGGACACATATGTTGGCCGATTGACGCATAAACAATTTCGGAGGGTAGGACATGAACTTAAGTCGGGTTTCAAGCCGAGAAGTATTTTGAGGTCACTACAATTGGATGACCCCCACAGCGTCACCACCTATGTCGATGTGAGAAGATGCCCGGATTCATATGAAGTTTCAGATTTTTTCATCAAGCATCCAGATTCAAGATATCTCCTCAACTTGTTTCTTTACGTCTCATTATGGACAAGACATACAAGACGAACAAGTAAGTTTTATATACATTCATTTTACGAGTCTTTATATATTACATGTACATTTTATTCAAATCCAACAAACTACAATCTTCATTTTGTGCCCTATGTAGGTACATGATGTCGTTGTTAGAGATTGTCGGTATCACTAGCACGAGGTTGACGTTCACAATAGCATTTGTTTTCTTGGCTAAAAAAAATTCGAATCACTACGAGTGGCCATTAATGAGACTTCGACATGTGTGCAAAAATGTTACACTAGGGGTGATTGTGACAGATAGAGAGCTAGTACTTATAAGTGCACTTGGTGTCGTTTTCCCGGATGTGAAGCACGTGATGTGCACATTTCATGTCAAGTGCAACATTCAACATAGATCTAGGGCGATGACACAATCAAAGGAAGTACAAGCAGTTTTTGCATCACACTACCATGATCTTTTTGAATCTAGGTCTTCTGCTAGTTACGAGAGACGTTTGACTGAGATGAAAGTGCATTGACAAAGTTATCCGAGGCTGTAGAGTATTTGAAAACTACATGGTTTATCTTATACAAGGAGGCAATTGTTCGAGGTTGGTGTGACTTGCATCTCCACTTTGGCACGAGGACAATAAACGCGTAAGAACTTAATCCTATCTTGTTTATAAGTTTTCTAATTGCAAAACTGCCATAGTATATTGAATTGATAAAGGGCCTTAGGTAGGAGTCCGTACACTCTTTGTTGAAGAGTACGTTGCGTTCGAGCGTGCAAGGATTTCAGTTGGTGATGAAGACATCAACTTGATGGTTCATGATCAGATTGGAAATATACAAACGTCAATAGAGACTTCACGCGAGAGGATGTTGTTGGATGTGCGGATTCTGGTATTTGATTTGCTCGATTTGCTCTGGAACAAAGTAAGCAATAAGTGCTTCTTTATATTGTTGGAGATCTACAACAAGGCAAATAAAATTAGGAGAATAACAACATGTCAAACATGTCAGGATTCATATTGAAGGGAAGTTCATGGAGTACCTTGCGCGCATGAGTTCTTTCTTGCTATTAGGGCTCGGGAGCCAATACATTTGGATTAGATTCATCTATATTGGAGGCAAGTAAGATGAGAAAGAGTGGATCCGACTCTAGTAGATGATGTTGTCCACATTGATCCAAACATTGTGTCACTCAACAACTTCATAGAGCAAATGGACACAAATTTGCTTACTAAAGATTGGATTGAGCGGACGACTTCAACATATAAGGAGATGATACATCCGGGATCTTCAACGTTGAGAGAACCAGAGTAGTAGGTAAGAACTAAAGAAAAACCACCAAAATATGGTATTCGTTCAATAAGGAGAGAACCAAGTGCGTTCTAGCATGGTTTTGGATCGGCCCGCCACGTCCTCGGTGTCACCCACCAAAATCAAGTCATCGGACGGAAGTTAAAGTTCAAGAGCTCGAACCAGGTCACTATGCTGAAATTAAGGTTGAGGAGCCCGAACCACGTGAAAAGAAAACCATCTCCCGACGGTCTAAGGGTTACCGCTTTAAGGATGGTGAGATGCAGAAGTTCATGAAATCATTCATTCTCTCGGTGTATAATGTTAAAGGCGAAGAACATTGTGGATTTAGATCCCTTGTCGTGATTTCGGGATATTTGGATGAAGATTATTTGATCGTACGAATGGAATTGGCTACGAAGTTGCTCATGAGGAAGGACTTCTACGCAATAGTGAATATCTCTTTTGTTCGTTAACCATTGTTTGTTCATAAAAATGTTCATTCATTCACCTTTATTTGTTTTATTTCGACAATCGTCTTTCCGTTGGCCTATTGATGAGGTTATTCAATCTACTTTTTGGAACGAGCCTAAACCTTACAGTCCGGAGAATTGGATGAAGATACCAAATGTTTGTTTGGCAGCAACGACATATTATCGTTGTGTAGTGGTTATACTTGGACGTTCCCTTGAGACATGTTTACCAATGATTACAACGGTTGAGGACCAAAAATTCCGACGAAGATTCGTACAATTGCACTTGTTTGTGGTAATCACTATGTAGTTGTAAATTCTTTCACTTTCTAACTTGTTCAATAACCTACCATAATGACTATGTGTAATGACTTAGTGTAATGTAACATTCATTTTTTCTCAGGTTTGGACCAAACCAGATCCACCCTTACCGCCCTTGTCAATTCTGTATGGATGGGATATTCATTTTAGTGATAGGTTTAAATTGTCGGATGACTTTTGGTGCCTAGAGTGTCCTAGAAAGATAACCATCGACGTCGATCCAATAAACGAATGATGGATATAAGTGTTGTTCTTGTATCATGACAAAATGTTGTTCTTGTTTTATGACTAAGTGTTGTGTTATGAGTAAGTATTATTCTTGGTTTATGTCTAAGTGTTGTTCTTGTTTTTGAAGATTATAGAAGAAAGTGACTAAAGCCGAAATACATAAAATCATAAAATCAAACCAGTATACAAAGTGATACTAATACATAAAGTAACACCTATACACAAAGTCAAACCAAAAAATACATATACACAAAGTCAACCATGTCTAGCCTACAATGCCCTAACTGAAGACGGCGCTACATGAATATGGTGTGCAACCGACTCGTCATATCTCGTACAACTCCTCTATAGTCGGCGCACCGCGGGTGATAAGATCACGGATCCGAGCTTGCATGATGTGCAACCTCTGTAATGAAAGATACATTTATTAGTAGTTATTTAGATATTTAAGTTGCATAATAGACAAAAAAATAGTACATACGTACCCGGGTATCCGAAATAGGAACAAGAGGATTGCAATTTGGAGGTTGAGTCTATACAACCGAGCCGGTTAATACGAACAGATGACACCGCTCACTGAACCAAGACATGTAATCCTGAGATACAGTCCACAAATCAGGAGCTAAATCCGACCCTGTAGTTGTACTCGGCTCTATCGTCATGTCTGGTCGCCCACTGATCATCAGATGAAGAAAACCGGACCTTGTACCCCTTGTTGCCAGTCGTTGGACGGATCTCGAGGTACAGGGTGATCCTATCTAGTGGGATGGTTTGTACGTATATGAACTGTCTGAGGACCCGATCCGGAATGTATGGCTCAATAACATCTCCAACCTAGATCGTCCCTCTATACGTGGAAACCGTAAACTCGCCCTCAAAATCTAAAACTCTTTCTTCGTAAGGCATGAACTTGATGTCCTCCGCTCATGTGGTCTTATTGTTAGCGGAGTGATCTCAACCTCTCTAATGTTTGAGGGGGGGTCTTCGGGACAGAAAGTTTCGAAGCCCACCTATTTGATCCATGTCTCATAGGATCCTCCGCCGCAAAACAACCCAATGACGGGAAGTGGGCATAAATCCAAAATTGGATCTATTTAATTACGATATAATCAATATTAGGTACATATTTGTGCGTTTGTGTATGTATAACAAATGTTACATACAACGATCCTAATTATGAGATTGATAATCAAATTCATCAAAGCTATGCACTTATGGTTCCGCCGAAACATGGCATAACATATGTACTGGGACTAAAATTACCAATGTTGGAATAATCATGGCGATAAACATCAGTATATATAATGCTTACAGTGACAACAAAAGTTGTGGAAACAACATTACCATCAAAACTAACAAATTGTCAAAATTAAAGTGGATTGATGGTCATGAGTCATAACAGGAAACATGGATGCATATCACCCCTTCTATTGAAACCGCAACTCTTTGATCCTACGCCGCCATTTCCGAGTCAGAATAAAAATACGGGGAAAGATAAACTTCAATATTCGGCTTTTGAGAAAGTGATAAGTGAGTAACCAAGGGTAGGAACAAAGGGATCACTACTTCCCCACAAAGTATAAAATATTAATGAAGATCGCCTTTTGGAATTGTAGGGGTATGAAAAAAAAAGAAAGAATTTTTGGACTGACATCAATCTAACATGTAAAAGTGAACACATCTAAATAATTATGCTAGCCGAAACAAAATCAAGGGTGGAACCTGATGAAATGTTATGGAAAAACGCGGGTTTTGATATTTTTTTTTTTAATTCCGTCCGTGGGATATAGCGGGGGATTATGTCTTCTTTGGAAGGACTATCAACTACAAGATAAACAAATTGAAATAATTAAACCCCATGTCATGTTTTTGATAATTCAACACACAAACCTCCTTAGGAATTTTGAAACTATGACATTCTTCACTTACGCACTACCAACATACAAACAAAAAAATAAATTTTGGACCAGGCTAATTTTGAATTGAATGCTACAAATAAATCGATATTATTGATTGTCGATCATAACGAACTACTGGAACTAGCAGACAAAAAGGAGGGGGGCACCTCTCTCTAATAGTAAATTTGACAGATTACAACAAATCTCACAACAATTTAGTCTAGTCGATCTACCAACCAAAGGTAATGAATTCACTTGAAAAAATAAAAAAGGAGTTGATAACACGTATGAAAAATTGGACAGAACATTGACATCTATAAAAATCATTCAAGAATACCGTAGAATTGATACGAGAAATCATGCCTTTACTACGTCTGACCACTGCATGATATCCATCCACCTACAAAATAAACATACAAAGTTCAAGAATAAATCCTTCAGGTTTGAATCTATGTGGATACAAAGACAAGATTGTGAGAATCTTGTTAAACAAGTTTGGAGAACTCAAATCCCAGGTACCCACATGTTCAACCTCGCAAAAAAAAATCTCCTCAAACAAAAGTTAAAGCAATGGAGCCGAGAAAATTTTGGGAATATTCATAAGCAACTACAAAATGTTGTTGGTAAGATTGAAGCGCTCCAAAAACAAAACTTTGCATCATTCAACCAAATTATTAATGATAAAATTACCAGATTAACTAGGAAAAGAGAATGTCTATTAGTCTATTAACATAAGTATTGGGTGCAAAGAGCTAAGACAAATAATTTACAACTAGGAGATAAGAATACAAAATTCCACCATAAAAAAGATACGGGTAGAAATAAGAAAATCATCACTACGATTACCGCAAATGATGGTACGATTGTGTACAAAGAAAATGAAATTATTGAGTAATTCTTACAAGATTGCAAATACCGGTTTCAAGCCTCAGCAATAGACCACCACAAACTTCAAAAACAATTAGAAGTCATCCAATCGGAAATTTCTGAAAATGGAAATAAGATCCTAACAATGCCTTTCTCCACTAAGGAAATTAAAGATGCCCTTTTTGATATTGGTAGTGATAAATCGCCGGGTCCTGATGGTATGTCAGCTGGATTCTATCAAAACTATTGGCAAATCATTGGGCCAATAGTGGCTCGGGAAGTGTAAAGTTTCTTTACCACAAGAAAAGTTCTCAAACAAATTAATCATAAGTTCATCGCTCACGACTCCACCACAACGATTTTTGTCCCACACTAGTAAACGACCCCCCCCCCCCCACAACGATGGGGCATCAGAGTGATCCGTGATAATGTTCTCATCGTTGTGGGGGGAGTAGTGAGCGATGAGATCTCTTATTCCATACTAGTAAACGACTCCCCCACAACGATTTTTGTCCCACAAAGAGGGCTTCGGCAAGGAGATCCCTTACTTCATTTGCTTTCTAATGTGTGTGCGGAAATTTTGGCTAGAAATATAAAAATATGACTAATGAGAATCCTAAATCGTTAGGTTCTCCCATAACAAAAAATGGGTCAAGAATCCCATTCTTAGTCTTTGCGGATGACATAACTATCTTCACAAAGGCCACATCAGAAGCTAGTAACAAAATTCTATCGACTCTAACTGACTATTGTGACGTTTCAGGACATGTCATAAATTATCATAAATCAGCATTCAAAACTACCCCAAACATTGACCAGAACAACAAAAGAAGAATTCAGTCACAACTTGGCATTAACACAACAACTAACCTCGAACAATATCTTGGATGCCCCATCATTAACGGTAGAGTGAATAAGGACATTTTTAACACTTTCATAATAAAGTCTAAACAACAACTTACAAAATGGAAAACATCATCTATATCTCAAGAAGGTATAATTACGCTTATAAAAGCGAACTTGAATACAAAACCAAGTTACCTTATGCAAGCATATATGTTGCCAACAAGCATCCACCACGATCTAGACCAAATAGACAGAAGTGTCTTTTGGAATAAGGGACCCAACTTTCATTCGCTAATTAGTTGAGATAAAATCTGTAAACCAAGAACCCTTGGTGGAACGGAAATTAGGAAATCCAACGACATGAATAAAGCATTACAGATGAAACTTCTTTGGAAAATTATGGTTGGCCCGGAAGTAGTCGAAGAAAATACCTCAAAGGCCTATGCCTCTAGAATTACGTATGTAGAAAAAACACATCGTGGCAATGGAGAAATATTCTAATAAAATTGAAAGAAGATTTTGACAAAGGTCTCCGGTGGAAGGTATGAGATGGACAAACGGTGAGATTTTGGAAAGACATATGGATTTCCGATAAACCACTACAAGACATTGTGACTAAGAAAGCACTAATAAATTCGACATAACTCACCGCCTTCTACATTACAGATAAAAATGGAATCACCAAAATGTAAATTGGTTAGGCACTCTCTTGCCTAACAACATTATCAAAAAAATTAAAAAGTATAACCCTCTCGTGAACGATATTAGAGATAGGTTATATTGGACGGCCAATGATGAAGGATGATACTCAACTAAATCGGCAATGGAAATGATTCAAAAACGGAGGTGGGGGTAACCACAGATAAAACGTGAATTTGAAAAATCAACATAATATCCAAAATTAAAAATTTTCTGTGGAAGTTGGCATTAGAAGAATTACCGACCAAACAAAATCTAGACAAACAAAAAATTTATGTAGTGATGAATTGTAAATTTTGTAATCACCATACATAAAACACCAAACATATTTTCCTTAAGTGTCAATATAGCTTGAAGACCATCTATAACCAAAAAGTCGCATCTATTTTACATAATTGTGACATTGATAATTGAGCCATTAGTGACATTCTTTCCGAAATACAAGGAAAAATCAGCCCATCGGAACTAAGAAATCTTATGGTTATATGGTGGAACATTTGGATGGCTAGAAACAAAGTCATCTTTAACAAAATAAAAGCACCGCAAAATTTAAATCTTCTAGCTATAAACCAAATTATTGTGTGGGACAAGGCAAACTCTAAAGTGACAACAAACAACATGAAAAACTCTAAACATAGAAGAAAAACTAGAAACATAAAATGGAAGAGACCACAAAATCAGTATGTCAAACTGAATTGTGACGCCTCAAGTAATTCATTGGATCGATTTACTTTTGGTTTTATTATTAAAAATCACTTTGTCATTCCTATCGCTATAGGTAATGGCAGATGCAATGCCGAATCAGTACTAGAGGCTGGAGCTTTTGCTTTATGTTCGCTCCAAACGGTGTGTGCAAGCTTTAAATTTATAACCCTAGATGTAAGCTTAAAACAAGGATGCGAACCCGCAGTGTACGGGTCAATCGTAGTAAAAGTAAGGAATTCCAGAGGTCGATCACAGGGACTTAGTGAAACAAAGTCGGAATAGGTAAGCTTATGTAATTACTAACCACAAAAGCGATTAAAACAATCAAGGATGATAGAAAGTCAATTAAGGAAATATGCAATTCCAGGGATTAAAGCATCTAGTTGTGGTTCCAACTCAAGATCAAAAGATAAGCGGACAAAGCTGAGATTTTTGCATAAGGAAGGTGTTACTAAAGTGGAATAGATCACCGGGTAAGTCTCACTACTCACTATTTCCAAACCGTAACTCCTATTACCGGGTAAGTCTCAAGGAATTAAGGGAAGGAACTATAACCTCAAACTAACACACCACCTAAGGGAATAGAATCAACCTTTACCGGGTAAGTCTCAGGCTAACTCACATAGATGGGATGAAAGCACACTCAAACCCTAATAAAGGATAAACCTTTATTACCTACACTTATGATCTTAGGTAAACAAACAAAGGAATTACCGGGTAAGTCTCATCCTAGGCTTGCATTGAACCAGGAAAGGTGTAATAAGGATAGGATTTGGCAAACTCTAACACTTAACTCTCAGTTTCGGATCAGATAAGTCACCTCGGTCAGAAGAATTCCACCCCGGCCGAGATGTTCATCGACTGAGCGAGATGCTTAGGGTTAAGGATAAAGACTCGAGCTTTCAGGGTCCTACTGTGATTAAGATTATTCTATCATTGTTTTTCCCACAACCTTCAGCCAATCACCCTAGAATCGCACAAATAAATTAGCCACTCATAATCATGAAAGCAATAATCAAGTATATGGGAAGAAAGAGAATAATTGAACAAGAAAACCTTAAGAGAAAGGCTTCAATAACTGAATCAATTATCAAAACAACAAGCGTTCCTTGGATTAAAATCCAACAAGACAATCAACAAAGAAGGGAATCTAAGGTGATCTTACAAAAACCCTTCAAAAAGCTATAAAAGCTATAGACTTTCTTCCTTCAACCTTCAAAAAGGTTCTTCAAATCTCCCAACTGGAGTATGGCTGTAGCGGATCTTCGATGTATGCAGGATCTTCAGCTGTTAGCGGATGTCTAAGCACGATCGGATTTGTGGAAAATCCAACCCTTTTTATAGGAACATTACCCTCCAAAGATAAGATATCTTAGAAAGATCTCTTCCCATAAAAACAAGTAAAATATATGAGCTAACTTATCTTCTTCCTTCCAGGAATCCAGCCCAAAAATATAAGATCCTCTTTCCAAAGATAAAAGATCTCAACCAAGAATAAAATATTCTTGCCGCATCCAAGGTGTTCGCCTCGGTCGAGTCGACTCCTCTGGATCACCTCGGTCGAGGTGACTCTGTAGTCAACCGAGGTGAATCACAACTGAATGTGAAATCTCTCAAATCTGGTCCAAAGTGAATCTTTAATCCAATTCCATGATTCCTGGATTATTCCTTAAGCTTCTGAATGTAGCTCTAATGACTCCTTAGCTCCTTTTGCTCCATTTTAGTCCAAAATGTGTCATTTTACCTACGATTACAACGAAACTTGGTGTAGACCTTGATTCTCGCAAAGGTAGATGAAACGACAATATAATCACATAATATACATCCAAACATGCAGATTATTGAAGATAAAACGTCTAAACAGGCCCCAAAATATAGACAATAATTCATGCTATCAAAATACCCCATACTTAGCCCCTGCTTGTCCCCAAGCAAGTTCTGCATATAAAATACAAGATAGAATGGATTATTAGTCCTGGAAATCGATGAAAAAGTCCTTCAAAACATTTTGATGGTGTGATACAATCATAGATCGCTCTAAGAGAATACTTCATGGAATTTAAAATCAAAATATGCTTAAAACATTTTATAAATATAAGACTGTTGTTCGTCTTTGCATAAAAGCATAGAATGCATAATAAATCATAATCAACGAAATTAATCATGTATAATCCAGTTTAAACCACTAAGTCAATCAACAAGCTCGAGGTCTCAAGGGCTTCCCAAAAGAAAGGTCAAGAAACGTGTAAGGTAGGGATGTATAGAAGGTAATGTGGTGCTAGAATCCGGGAAAAGGATATCACTTCACTTTCACTTGACTTTCAACATCATCCACCAATAAGCTTTGCTTATTTCACACTTTTCCTTTTTTACTTTACTTTTTGGGATGCATGGACAGAGGTGCACAATAACCGAAGCCTAGGAAATCAGCAATCATCAATTTCTTGAGATGCATCAAACCCTTGATGCACATACCATGACCCGTTAGGAATATCGCTCAATCCAACTTTGGCAAGACACAAACACCCGGCTATGTGAATGGTGCCGAGTTACTCATTATCATGATTGACTTCCCCAAACCTATTTATTACTTTCTAACACTTTCACTTCCAGCCAACTTCTCAACTTTTCTTTCACCTGCTTTTCACTTTCTTGCTTCCAAATTCCCGGATAGGTAAAGGGAGGCAAATCTGTATATGAGGGGCTAAAGCATGATCAAGAAGAAGAAGAGAAGAGAATGAATTGCCTTGGTCTTTCCAGGAAGAAAGTGAGAGAACTCATAATGTGGTGTCAACCTTCAAATTCAACATAATTTGGATAAAAACAAAGTATTAAACATGCCAAAATTTCAAACAAAGCATTTAGCAACTTTAACATATCATAAAGCCTTTCAAACATATAAATATTTCAAAACCAGTCAGGAAACAAGATCTTCACTGAGATCATATCTAGATAAGAAGCACAAAACGTTTCGAAAACTCTCAATTAAACCACCTCGGTCGAGGTGTTCTAAGTCAGCCGAGGTGAAGTACCTCGTTTGGCCAGAACCATCCCGGTCGAGGTCAAAAAAAAATATGTATTTTTTTATGTCCAGTTTTTGACGTTTTTCTCAATCAAATAACCTGTATGCATGCATGTAATCTCAGATAAAACCATAGAAGCAAAATAAAGCATAAATATCTGATAAAGTCGAGTCATACATCCCTAAGAGTCAAATAATATATTAACACCCCATACTTGGGACACACTGTCCCAGTGAGTCAAAATAAGTCTAAGGAAATAAAGTACTCACCGGACATAGCTGAGCTGCATAATAAATAAAGAAAGAAAATCCTGCAAGCTCTCAATAATCCCGATCCGGTGGTGGTGGTGGTGGCACGTACGGATACTGAGATGGGTCGAAAGGATAGCCCATGATATGCTGAAACTGAATCTCAACCATCACGTGCTGGTAATGCTGTCTCTCCTGCATCTCACGGATATCCAAGGACAAGGCAGCATATAAATCGATCATCTGATCCGTCAGATCATCAATCCGACGGTGAGCATTTGGATCTCTTTGTCGGCGTACCCTACGCCTAGCAGGGCGTACTGGTGATGCAGCCGGCTCGGTCTCAGTCTCGTCATCATCCAAATCGATGACCGGCGCACTCATCCCAGCAGTATCAGTGCCCGTATCCATAGGAACTCCACCATCCCTATCATCATCATCATCATCATCATCATCAGCCTCCTCAACCTCATCCTCCTCAGCTGGTGCAGCTACTGCCTCTCTAGCATCCTCCATGAATGGGATCCACGCAGTCTGCCAGTAGTGTGGATCAAATACGGAGAACTGAGCCGGCCATCTAATCCCCTGTGGTGCAGTAGGTTCCCATGGCATAGCCACATATGGTGTAGTGAGTCCTCGGGGAACCAGTATCCTCCGAGTGATCATCTCCTGAAGTCCAAGCGGCTTGGCAGCCGCCACCATGGTACAAGCGTTGAGGTCCATATCCTGGTAACTCGCTATGTGAGTCACAATGCCTCCACAACAGATGTCTCCCTTCGCCTTGGCCTTGATCTTATGCAGATCCTCTCCCAGCATAAGTCCAAAATCTGAAATCCCTTCAGTCACCATGCAGTATAGGCTAAACAGCTCACCCTGTCTGACCTTCTGGGGCGTCTCAGTATGCGCCAGAAGAGTCTCACTGAATATCCTGTGAGCTAGTCTAAAGGCAGGATGAAATATAATACGCTCCCTGGAGTCTCCAAGGCGCCATCTATCTGCATGCTCAACTACGTGAGCAATCTGTCCCCAGAACTCCCTAGCTACAGCTCGGGAGGGAAAATCAGCAGCAGTCGGGGCCGGGAAACCAAAGATGTCCCGCCAGTAGTCTAGAGGAACTAAATAATTCCGGTTCAACAACCGGTACTTCACGGCGCGCTCAATGGGAAGGTAAGTGAAGGAGCTAACAAACTCCAGGGTAGGCTCTAAGTAAGCAGGAGCGCGGATCTCAATGAACTGATCTAGCCCCACCATAGAGATCATACGTCTCAGATCTCCATCCACATGGAGGCAGTCAAAGGCAAAAATGTCCAGGAAGCGGGGTGAAATCACTGGACGGGCCGCTATGCGGTCATAATCAACCTGGTGTCTCTCGTGGATCACCAGTCTCGTGCGGCGGGAAGAAGAAGAAGGGGAAGGAGAAGATCTGTCCCTCAAGACCAGCTGTCTATCTGAACTCATGTTTTTTGAAACCTGTCAGATCACCTCGGTCGGCCTGACAACTCTGTAGAACACCTCGGCCGAGGCACATGCCGACTGGACCGAGGCGAAAAACTGTGCGAACGATTCCCTCAAAAATCCAGTTCTTTTTCCCCAAAATCACTACAACAGGTTCCTATGGGGTACTTAATCTGTTTCTCAGCAAATGCAGGGGCAACCAGAGCCCAAATCGAGGGAAAACAGTGGAGAAAGACGAGGTTAGGGTTTTTTCAATATTTACCCCGATTCGGTCGATTGGCTCGTTTTTCTTGCAGTTTAGTACTTGCACTGTGATCCTCTACCCTTTCTTAGTAGTTTGGAAGCAAGAATCGTCGAAAACGAGCGAAGAATGGTGAAGCGAGGCGAAAGACGTGCCGCGGTCGAGGAGAAGGTAAAGAGAGGAGAGAGAAATCTCAGTCCCCTTTTATACCCTTTTCTGGAACTGCTGTCACCTCGGTCGAGATGGTCTCGACTGGACCGAGGTGGATCTTCAGAAACCCTAGTCGCCTCGGTTGCTCAAGAATCATCTCGGTCGAGGTGCTGTGACAGCAACCGAGATGTGTCTCAATCATACTCCGTCTTCTCGAATTCTCGAACTTCTGTCCTTCCAGTTGTGCTCCTGGGTTGTATTCCTTCCTTAGACGTCACCTGTTGTCTGTCTAGGACGCCAAAAACAAAACAAAGCAAAGCAAAAGCAAATTATCTAAGCTAGACTAGAAAAAGGGAAAAGAAAGCAATACCTTGAGTTGCCTCCCAAGAAGTGCTTGATTTAAGGTCGCTAGCTAGACCGTTCAGCGTCTCTTAAACGAGGTATAGTGGTGCAACCTCCTCAACCGGAACTTCCGGTTTGTATTTCTTAAGTCTATGACCATTGACCTTGAAGCTTCCACTCGTTTCGCCCCAAATCTCAACTGCACCATGAGGAAAAACATGTTTCACAACATAAGGTCCGGTCCATCTAGATTTCAACTTACCTGGAAAGAGGCGGAGGCGGGAGTTGAAGAGTAGAACTAAGTCTCCTTCTTTAAGCTCCTTAGGGATGATGCGCTTGTCATGCCATTTCTTCGTCCTTTCTTTATAGATTTTGGCATTCTCATAAGTGTTCAAACGCAGCTCCTCCAGCTCGTTGATATCCAATAGCCGCTTCTCGCCGGCTTCCTTGATGTCAAAGTTCAACCATTTGATCGCCCAATATGCTTTGTGTTCTAATTCAACGGGCAAGTGACAAGACTTCCCATATACCAAATTATAAGGGGTGGTACCAATGGGAGTCTTAAATGCGGTCTTGTAGGCCCAAAGAGCGTCGTCCAATTTCATGGACCAATCCTTCCTCATCCTAGAGACAGTCTTCTCCAAAATTGCTTTAATTTCTCTATTTGAGATCTCGACCTGTCCACTAGTTTGAGGGTGATAAGGGGTTGCTACCTTGTGGGTCACCCCATACTTCGATAGAAGTGCCTTAAACTTCCGGTTGATGAAATGCGTCCCTCCATCGCTGATGATGATACATGGAGTTCCAAAACGTGGAAAGATATCCTGTTAAAGAACTTCACAACCACCTTGGCGTTATTAGTGGGAGAAGCAATGGCTTCAATCCATCTAGAGACGTAATCAACTGCTAGAAGAATATAGAGGTTTCCTCCGGATGATGGGAAAGGTTCCATGAAGTCTATTTCCCATACATCAAAGATTTCCACCTCTTGAATGTTATTAAGTGGCATTTCGTTCCTCCTAGATAAGTTCCCTGTTCTTTGACATGCATCACAAGAGACAACAAATGATTGCACATCTTTAAATAATGTAGGCCAAAAGAAACCGGAACGTAATACCTTAGCGCATGTCTTGTTAGCGCTAGCATGTCCTCCACAAGGAAGTGAGTGACAATGCCGTATGACGCTATTAACTTCATCTTCCGGAATGCATCTTCGAAGCATCCCATCCGGCCCGCGCTTGAATAGCAGCGGTTCATCCCAGTAGTAATAGCGTACGTCCTTGAAGAATTTCTTCCTTTGAGCGTACGTCAATCCGGGTGGTGTTTCCTGGCAAACAAGATAATTAAAAATATCAGCATACCAAGGTCCTTTATTATCAGAAAGTTGGTGGAGAGAATGTTCCACCAACTGAGGATGAATGTCAGAGAAGGGAGTAAGAAGTTTGTTATTTTCAGTAGTCTCAGTTGACAACATCTCGCCTTCGACCTCGGTCGAGGCGCAGAGGCGTTGACCGAGATGTTCTTCAGTCGCCTCGCTTGGTCCAGAAAGTGCCTCGGTCGAGGTACTGTAACCGGAACCGAAACTGGAGATCTTCGTCTCCTGGGTTAGTTTCTCAGTTTTAGCTCCTGGATCTTCATCCAGCGCCTTCAAGCTCCGTATATCTGCATCACAAGAAGCATCTATACCTTCATCCATTAAGCTAAAACTAATAACTTTTTCAAGTGGATCGTTAATAAGGATAGAGCTCACCAATTCTCTTGATTCTTCTTCGTCATAGATGTTGAAGATATCATCTCCTAGCTGCTCTCTTTTCATAGCCGCAAGTAATGCGAATTCCACTTCATCCCCGCCAATAATGAATTTCAGCTTGGCGTTCTTACAATCCACATTGCTACCCGAAGTTGCTAGAAATGGCCTCCCGAGAATGATAGGAACAGGATAATCTGCGGGAATATCAAGCAAAACAAAATCTATAGGTAAATAGAAGTTACCTAACTTGACCGGAACGTCTTCCAAAATTCCCACGGGATGGGTAATGGAGCGGTCCGCCATGTATAACCTTATCTTAACCGGCTTGGGCTCTCCAAGTCCGATCTTAGCACATAGCTCCAGCGGAATGATGCTCACGCTGGCTCCTAGATCACATAAGGCTTCACAAGTGACATCCCCAACTTGAATGGGAATGCAAAATGAGCCGGGATCTCTTAACTTGGGTGGCATCTTCTCCTTCATGATTTGAATAAGCTCCGAGGATTTAGATGTCATCCTTACTTCACCAAAGTCTTCCAGCTTCCTCTTCCTTGATAGGATCTCTTTCAAGAACTTCCCATAGGCGGGCATCCCTAGAATAGCATCAAGGAAAGGAATGTTAATGTGTAGTTTATTCATCAAGTCAAGGAACTTACCAAAGTGCTTGTCTAGATGTGCTCTGGCCCTTGACTGGGGGAATGGAAGTGGTGGTTTATATGCAGGAGGTGGAATATAAACTTCAGTTTTCTCCTCCGCTTTATGTGGCTCCACCTCGGTTGGCATCTCGGCCGAAGTGTTCTTCGACTGCACCTGGACCGAGGTGGTCTTCGTCGGTACTGGCATTAACGCAACAACTAACCTCAAACAATATCTTGGATGCCCCATCATTAACGGTAGAGTGAATAAGGACATTTTTAACACTTTCATAATAAAGTCTAAACAACAACTTACAAAATGGAAAACATCATCTATATCTCAAGAAGGTATAATTACGCTTATAAAAGCGAACTTGAATACAAAACCAAGTTACCTTATGCAAGCATATATGTTGCCAACAAGCATCCACCACGATCTAGACCAAATAGACAGAAGTGTCTTTTGGAATAAGGGACCCAACTTTCATTCGCTAATTAGTTGAGATAAAATCTGTAAACCAAGAACCCTTGGTGGAACGGAAATTAGGAAATCCAACGACATGAATAAAGCATTACAGATGAAACTTCTTTGGAAAATTATGGTTGGCCCGGAAGTAGTCGAAGAAAATACCTCAAAGGCCTATGCCTCTAGAATTACGTATGTAGAAAAAACACATCGTGGCAATGGAGAAATATTCTAATAAAATTGAAAGAAGATTTTGACAAAGGTCTCCGGTGGAAGGTATGAGATGGACAAACGGTGAGATTTTGGAAAGACATATGGATTTCCGATAAACCACTACAAGACATTGTGACTAAGAAAGCACTAATAAATTCGACATAACTCACCGCCTTCTACATTACAGATAAAAATGGAATCACCAAAATGTAAATTGGTTAGGCACTCTCTTGCCTAACAACATTATCAAAAAAATTAAAAAGTATAACCCTCTCGTGAACGATATTAGAGATAGGTTATATTGGACGGCCAATGATGAAGGATGATACTCAACTAAATCGGCAATGGAAATGATTCAAAAACGGAGGTGGGGGTAACCACAGATAAAACGTGAATTTGAAAAATCAACATAATATCCAAAATTAAAAATTTTCTGTGGAAGTTGGCATTAGAAGAATTACCGACCAAACAAAATCTAGACAAACAAAAAATTTATGTAGTGATGAATTGTAAATTTTGTAATCACCATACATAAAACACCAAACATATTTTCCTTAAGTGTCAATATAGCTTGAAGACCATCTATAACCAAAAAGTCGCATCTATTTTACATAATTGTGACATTGATAATTGAGCCATTAGTGACATTCTTTCCGAAATACAAGGAAAAATCAGCCCATCGGAACTAAGAAATCTTATGGTTATATGGTGGAACATTTGGATGGCTAGAAACAAAGTCATCTTTAACAAAATAAAAGCACCGCAAAATTTAAATCTTCTAGCTATAAACCAAATTATTGTGTGGGACAAGGCAAACTCTAAAGTGACAACAAACAACATGAAAAACTCTAAACATAGAAGAAAAACTAGAAACATAAAATGGAAGAGACCACAAAATCAGTATGTCAAACTGAATTGTGACGCCTCAAGTAATTCATTGGATCGATTTACTTTTGGTTTTATTATTAAAAATCACTTTGTCATTCCTATCGCTATAGGTAATGGCAGATGCAATGCCGAATCAGTACTAGAGGCTGGAGCTTTTGCTTTATGTTCGCTCCAAACGGTGTGTGCAAGCTTTAAATTTATAACCCTAGATGTAAGCTTAAAACAAGGATGTGAACCCGCAGTGTACGGGTCAATCGTAGTAAAAGTAAGGAATTCCAGAGGTCGATCACAGGGACTTAGTGAAACAAAGTCGGAATAGGTAAGCTTATGTAATTACTAACCACAAAAGCGATTAAAACAATCAAGGATGATAGAAAGTCAATTAAGGAAATATGCAATTCCAGGGATTAAAGCATCTAGTTGTGGTTCCAACTCAAGATCTAAAGATAAGCGGACAAAGCTGAGATTTTTGCATAAGGAAGGTGTTACTAAAGTGGAATAGATCACCGGGTAAGTCTCACTACTCACTATTTCCAAACCGTAACTCCTATTACCGGGTAAGTCTCAAGGAATTAAGGGAAGGAACTATAACCTCAAACTAACACACCACCTAAGGGAATAGAATCAACCTTTACCGGGTAAGTCTCAGGCTAACTCACATAGATGGGATGAAAGCACACTCAAACCCTAATAAAGGATAAACCTTTATTACCTACACTTATGATCTTAGGTAAACAAACAAAGGAATTACCGGGTAAGTCTCATCCTAGGCTTGCATTGAACCAGGAAAGGTGTAATAAGGATAGGATTTGGCAAACTCTAACACTTAACTCTCAGTTTCGGATCACATAAGTCACCTCGGTCAGAAGAATTCCACCCCGGCCGAGATGTTCATCGACTGAGCGAGATTGATGACATGAATTATGTATCATCATATTCATGCATATTGCAGCACATTATCTCTATTTACCTTGCATTTAGAGGGATTTTGCATACCTTTTATGTTCTATTCAATCAATTGTCGGAAATAGAGGTCTACACGAGATTTTGATGAATTGCAGGTAAGTAGAGTTGAATTGGAAGCAAAAATGGAGCAAGAAGCATCTAAGGATGTTAAGGAAGCTAAAGGAGTCTTAGAAGGATCACAAAGAGCTGAGGAATTGCAAAGGAAAAGTATAGAAGACGAACCAAAGGAAGAGCACTTTCTGTTGAAGAAAATCGTGCCAATGCATATAAAAATCGGACGATTTTCATACCTTGAAATCGAACGGTTTTGCACCAAAATCGACTGGGTCGATTTTCTTCACGATTCGGCCAAATGAAAAGACGACATAAAGCCCAATTAATTTGGGCTAGATGAGAGTTTTGCCAAACGGCCCATCTGCAAGAAACTATAGAAGAGAACCCTACGAACGAAGACGAGGAGGTCGCACCGGATAGTCTTTACACGTTTTGGAGAAATCAACGATTCTTGGAGAGAGGTTGAAGAGCTTTTGCCGGAAAGTCATTCTTGATCTTTGATTGTGAGATTTCTTTATTCCATTGCATTGTTGTGGTTTGTGAGCACGACATTGAGTTGTTTGAGAGATATATTGAACAGATTTGACGATTGTTTTACAGATTTGAAAGTTATTGAATTTTTCATTCAAGATTTGGTTTCTTTGCGATATCTTCTTCAATAATTAATTTGATTCGATTTTGAAAATGGTTGGCTAAAAACCTTGTGATTCTGGGGAGAATAGTTGATGATTAAGGCTTAGATGATGATAGACTGAACTCATTCAAACGTTAGGACCCTGAGAATTTAGATCTTAGTTTTGCGACAAACAGGAAAATCGGACTGTTCTTGAGGAAAATCGGCCGATTTTTCTTATGAACAGCACGATTTATTCTTCTGACGAACTTTAATTGAATTAATCTTCAATCAAAACTAATCCTTGCCTAAACCCCAATCTTGATTAATCTTTTTACTCTCTAATTGAATGTATGAAGACACTTCAGACCTGATTCTACGTTTATTAGATAAAGATTTCAAGATTTGAGTAATAAAGAGATTCAACATCCTTTATTAAGAAATTAATCGTGCTTTCTAATTTTTACTTTGGAGAGTCATATCCTGGAGTATAGATAGTTAGTTTGAATATAATTCTTATCTTTAGATCTTTCTATATTGCAGCCTCAACAACCCTTATAGATAGAACCTATAGATTAGTCATATAGGGTTCGGAACTTCATCGTACGAATCCTACTTTTGAACAATTAATCTTGGCAATATAAATTCTGTCCTATACCTATAGAAGTGTCTTGAATCAAAAGCCTAAATCGGATACTTGAATCCTTGGAATCATTTCACTCTTATTTGATCACAAAAGCTTTCCGCACTTTTTGCTAGATAATTGAAATCAGAATTTTTCTCACCAAATCCCTGAGTTCGACTCTGGAATTCTTACCTTACTACAGCTGATCCGTACACTGCGGGTTCGCTTTGCTTTTGAGTTCTAGATATAAATTTAAGACTTTGACGCACAACTTTTTGAGCGAACAAGTTTTTGGCGCCGTTGTCGGGGATTTGGTCTAGATCAAATCCGGTTTTCGGTTGTCTAGCTTGAGAGCTCTTGCTCTTGTGATTTGATTTATCTACTTGAGTGATCTTTGCAGGTTCTTTAGGTATATGCGAAAGGCTAGATCCACTAAAGATCTAATTCCTTTCGATCCCGAACTAGAAAGAACTTTGAGGAGAAAGTTGAAGGAGAAGAAAATGGCTGCAAACGATGAGAGAAACTACAAGGCTGAACTGAACGAAGCTCAACGCCAACTCCAGTTGAGTGAGAAGGCTCGAAAGGAAGCTGAAATAAGTCATCAATTTCAGATTGATGAACTGAGAGCTATGATGTTGGACATGAAGTCGGAGTTGAACGACTCCAAGAAGAAGAAGAAAGTCAAGACACCAACTAAATCCATTCGATATGACTCATCCGATGATGAAGAGATTGATCCGGATATGCCGGAACTTGAAGAGATTGATCCATCACTTCGTCCTAACCGAAACACTCCAACACCTAAGGTCGTCCCTCGCATTACGACTAGGAACGTTAGAGCTGTCAATAACGAAGATAGACCCCAAACTTTGGGGCAACGGATGGATCCAATTCAGCAACCACGCCGTCTAGGTGTAGATTTCGGAGTTGAAGACATCCAAGAGTTTAGCTTCTCACCACAAGTCATCACTATGGTTCGCCAAAGTCAATATGGCGGAGCAAGTACTGAATCTCCGCATCAACACTTGCAGAATTTTGAGATTCTCATGGAGACTATGAAGCCGAAGAAGGCTACTACAAGCAACTACAAGATCAAGCCGTTCTTCTTCTCTTTGAAGGACAAGGCTCTAGCTTGGTACCAAACACTTCCGGCTGCAAAGTTAGCTACATGGGAGGAATTGTCTTCGGAATTCCTCACCAAGTTCTTTCCGCCATCCAAAACGGCGGAATTGAGAGGTAAAATAAATGCTTTCTCTATGAAACCTAACGAAAGCTTGTTTCAATCTTGGGAAAGGTTTCAAGATCTCTTGTTGGATTGCCCACACCATGGCATTTCCAAGCTGGAATTGTTGGAGATCTTCTACAAAGGGTTGGATGTGGAGACACAATTCAACCTCCAATCTCTATCTTGCGGCACATTCATGGATATGAGAGAGGATGATGCTTGGGACTTCATTGAGAAGCAAGCCCAAGTGATTGAGAAATATTCCCACCGGAAGGTGGAATCAAATAGCCGGAATCAAGGCGATCCGGGAGCCAAGTTGAATCAAGCGGCTCAAACACAAATATTCTCCCTCAAAGATGACATCAAAGAATTGAGGGAAGTGCTCAAAACGAGTCTTCAAAAGACTAAGGAGCAAGAAGCCAACTACATGGGAAGAGATAACAATCAAAGGAGTGATAACCGGAATTCCAATTGGAGCAACAACAATAACAACCGAAACTCCAATTGGAATAACAACAACAATAGGAACTCAAATAACAACAATTGGAGGTCAAATCAGCAAAGTCCAGGTAATCCTTACTCTTATGCTGAAAAGGCTCTAACACCTCCATCTTCTTCAACTCCTTCTACAAGCCAGGGATAATTAAGTGGATCAAACAAACCCGATCCCATGCTAGAAACGATCCTAGGCAAGCTACAAGGATTGGAGAGTTACATAACTTCGGTTGACAAAGCTCACAAAGCTTTAGAAAACCAAGTATTCAACAAGGCCGGAGAAGTCCCAAGAGATCAAGGGAAGCTTCCCGGAAAGACAGAAGATAACCCAAAGGGAAGGGTTATGGCAATAACTACGAGGAGCGGGAAGACGACCGCCGACCCTCAACCCAAAGTAGTTGATACCTCCACGAAAGAAGGAGAGGCAAAAGAGAAGGAAGAAGTCTATGTTCCTCCTCCCGCTTACAAACCACCGCTACCTTTTCCTCAATCTAGAGCGCGTGCACGCCTAGATAAACATTTCGGTAAGTTTGTTGAACTTATGAGTAAGCTCCATATTAACATACCTTTTATGGATGCGATTTTAGGTATGCCGGCTTACGGGAAATTCCTCAAGGAGATCCTCTCTAACAAGAGGAAGTTGGAAGATATAGGAGAAGTCAAGATGAGTATGGAGTCATCCGAACTCATCAAGACTGTGACGGAGAATATGCCACCCAAGCTCCACGATCCAGGATCCTTTTGCATACCCATCACTTTGGGAGAAGCCACCTATGATGCTCTTTGCGACCTTGGAGCAAGTGTGAGTATCATACCTCTCGCTCTATGCAAGGCAGTTGGTCTAGGAGAGCCTAGACCGGTGAAGATCACACTCTACATGGCTGATCGTTCTACCACTAAGCCGGTGGGAATATTAGAAGACATTCCGGTAAAGCTAGGTAAGTTTTACATACCTATAGATTTTGTCGTTCTTGACATACCTGCAGATTATCCGGTTCCCATCATCCTTGGGAGACCATTCCTCGCCACATCTGGATGCATGGTAGATTGTAAGAACGGCCAGCTATCCTTCCATATTGGTGAAGAAAAGATAGAATTCATACTATCTTCCTTAATCAAGGAGCCAACCTTGAAAGATGACGTTTTTGAAATTGTTGAGGAAGAAGAGTCTAGAGAGATAGTGAGTTCGATCTTGATAAAAGACCCTCTTCAAAAAGTTCTTAGCATGAGCATCATGGAAGAAGGGGTGGAACATGACTGCAATGAGGATGTGAAAGCATTAAATGATGTGGAGGAAGAACTAGGAGCAAAAATTGAAGAACTAGAGTGGACTCCGGAAACTGTGAAGAAAATCGACCTGCCAGAAATAAATCGTCCGATTTCTGAAGATGTAACCCGATTTTTTTCGACAGAAACTAAAATCGACCTGACAACAATAAATCGACCGATTCATGAAGAGGTAGCACGATTTTTTCCGACAGAAAGAAAAATCGTGCAGAAGATCGACCGATTTATTACAGGGGGGGTCGATTCAATGAGTAATTCTATGGATTCTCCAAACTTCACCGCAGCCGCTTCCGAATCTAATGATGAAGTACCCACACCTGTAGAGACCTCTTCCACAACACCCGAAAGCCACGATTCATCACCAACCAAGGTACCTCCATCATTAGAATTGAAGCAACTTCCCACACATTTAAGGTACGCATTCCTTGGCACTAACTCCACATACCCGGTTATAGTCAATGCAAACTTGAAAGATGATGAATTAGAGAAACTCATGCATGTTCTGAAACAACATAGGAGAGCGCTAGGTTACACCATTGATGATTTAGTAGGAATAAAGCCTTCTCTATGTATGCACAAAATATTAATGGAAGAGGATTACAAACCTTCACGCCAACCTCAAAGACGGTTAAATCCGACAATGAAAGAGGTCGTGAAGAAAGAAATCCTTAAACTACTTGATGCAGGTATCATCTTCCCCATTTCTGATAGCAAATGGGTGAGTCCGGTACAAGTAGTACCCAAGAAAGGAGGCATTACCGTTGTTGCCAACAAGAACAACGAACTCATCCCTACACGGACAGTTACAGGGTGGCGAATGTGCATCGACTACCGCAAACTGAACGTAGCCACAAGGAAGGACCACTTCCCCCTTCCTTTCATCAATCAAATGTTGGAAAGGTTAGCCCAACATGCCTACTTTTGTTATTTAGATGGATATAGCGGTTTCTTTCAGATCCCAATTCATCCGGATGATCAAGAGAAGACGACCTTTACGTGCCCATGGGGTACGTTCGCTTATAGAAGAATGCCATTCGGCTTATGCAACGCTCCAGCCACCTTCCAAAGGTGTATGATGGCAATATTCTCCGAATATGTAGAGAATATCATGGAAGTCTTCATGGACGACTTTTCGGTATATGGTTCTTCCTTTGATAACTGTCTCTATAACCTTTCACTAGTTCTTAAGAGATGTGAGGACACCAATTTAGTCCTAAACTGGGAAAAGTGTCATTTCATGGTCACCGAAGGAATTGTGTTAGGTCACTTAGTGTCACAAAGGGGAATAGAGGTAGATCGATCAAAGATAGAAACCATTGAGAAGTTACCTCCCCCTTCATCAGTAAAAGGAATTAGAAGCTTCTTAGGACATGCAGGCTTCTATAGGAGATTCATAAAAGATTTCTCTAAGATTTCAAAACCTTTGACTAATCTTTTGATGAAAGATGCAACTTTCGAATTCTCGAAAGATTGTTTAGATGCTTTTTGCAGGATCAAAGAAGCATTGATTTCGGCACCAATCATCCAACCACCCGATTGGACTCTTCCTTTCGAGGTCATGTGCGACGCAAGCGATGTCGCTATAGGAGCCGTTCTTGGACAGAAGAAAGATGGTCGCACTCATGCCATCTACTACGCTAGCAAAACGCTAGATGAGGCTCAATACAACAATGCAACTACGGAAAAGGAACTTTTAGCCGTAGTATACGCATTTGAGAAATTTCGTTCCTATCTTGTAGGTGCGAAAGTGATAGTCTACACGGACCACTCCGCCATCCGATACTTATTCACGAAGAAAGATGCGAAGCCAAGGCTTCTAAGATGGATCTTACTCTTGCAAGAGTTTGATTTAGAGATCCGTGATAAGAAAGGATCGGAGAACTCCGTTGCCGATCACCTTAGTCGTCTTCCGCAACTCACCGGCGAATCGGATGAACTTCCGATAGACGACTCCTTCCCTGACGAGCAGCTGCACGAGATTGAAGAGTGTCTTCAACACATTTCACAAGGTAATGATCCATGGTTTGCTGACATTGTAAATTACCTTGTTTGTCAGGATATTCCACCCGGACTTTCATATGCTCAAAAGAAGAGGTTCTTTAGAGACGTCCGGCAATTCTATTGGAACGAACCTCTTCTATTCAAAAGAGGTCCAGATGGCATCTACAGGAGATGCATTCCCGAAGATGAGGTAGATAGCGTCATCCGACACTGCCATTCTCTACCATGTGGCGGACATGCTAGTTCCCACAAGACTTGTGCTAAGGTACTTCGCTCCGGCTTTTATTGGCCTACACTTTTTAAAGATGTGCAAAAGTTTGTTGTTTCTTGTGATGCTTGTCAAAGGACAGGTAATATATCCAGGAGGAATGAGATGCCTCTCAACAACATACAAGAAGTAGAGGTCTTTGATGTATGGGGCATCGACTTTATGGGACCTCTCCCATCTTCATGCGGCAACCAGTACATACTTCTTGCCGTAGACTATGTCTCAAGGTGGGTGGAGGCAATCGCTTCTCCCACTAATGATGCAATGGTAGTGGTGAAATTCCTCAACAAAACGATCTTCCCAAGGTTCGGAACTCCCCGAACCATCATTAGTGACGGAGGAACACATTTCACAGCCCGTCGATTCGAGACTCTATTAGCTAAGTATGGGGTGACCCATAAGATAGCTACACCTTACCATCCGCAAACCAGCGGACAAGTCGAGATATCCAATAGAGAGATTAAAGGGATTTTAGAGAAGACCGTCTCTAAAACAAGGAAAGATTGGTCAATGAAGCTTGACGATGCACTATGGGCATACAGGACAGCCTTCAAGACACCAATAGGTACGACTCCCTATAATCTCGTTTATGGTAAATCATGTCATCTTCCTGTAGAGCTAGAGCATAAGGCTTATTGGGCTATCAAGTGGCTCAACTTCGACATGAAAGAAGCCGGAGAGAAGCGGCTCTTAGACATCAATGAGCTGGATGAGATCCGGCTAAATGCGTACGAGAACGCAAGGATTTACAAGGAACGGACAAAGCGCTGGCATGATAAGCACATCATTCCAAAAGACTTGAAGGAGGGAGACCAAGTCCTCCTATTCAACTCAAGGCTGCGTCTATTTCCAGGTAAGCTCAAATCCCGTTGGACAGGACCTTTTGTGATTAAAAGAATTTTCCCTCATGGTGCAGTTGAAGTATGGGGTGAACAAAGCGGAAGTTTTAAGGTCAATGGCCAACGATTGAAGAAATACACACCGGAAGCTCCGGTCGAGGAGATAGCTCCTATCCTCCTCCATTGAACACAACATCATACACCGTCCAGCTAAAGACGATAAATAAAGCGCTTTTTGGGAGGCAACCCAATGATAGTATAGTTTTCCCTTCTTTCCCTCACTTAGTTAGAATAGATTAATTCCTTTGTTTCTTCGTTTTTCGTTTTTATATGTTCCTCGATGCACTCTTGGTTTGTCGTGTCATTAATCGCAGGAAACTAGGTTCAAATGTGAAAGATTCACGGAGAATGGAGCACAATTAAGTTATATCTTCGAGATTCAATAAAAACAAGGAAGGAAATCGACCTACCATAAGAAGATCGTCCGATTCAGTAACAGAGCAAGTCGATTTTTCTCAACAGAAACAAAAATCGACCTGGAGATCGACCTGCCAAAATAAATCGTCTGATTTTTTCAGTCAGAAAGAAAAATCGCCCCGACAAAAAAATCGACCTGAAAAATCGGCCGATTTTCTTCAGAAATCATCGACCCTATATAAGGCAATCACACTCGATCTTCTTCATTCCCACATCTCCAACTCTCGATTCCCCTCTCTCAAGAACGCCGAAAAATCGCCACACCCTCAAATCCTCATTCCTTAACCATTTCGAGAGATTCTTGGCTCCAAACTGAAGCATTTTCAACAAGGAACAAGGATCTAACAACAACACGCACGGCAATCGACTGCTCCATAAGGAATTCAGGTTTTTTTCTTTCCAAAACCTAAGTTTCTCACTTGAAATTGAAGTTGCTTAGGAAGTGCTTTGTTGTTGGAATTGATAGAGGAATTTGCTTAGAATTCATTGTAGAGAACTGTGTGTGGTGATAGATTGAACAGAACTTTACAGAATTGTGAGAACCGTTGAAATCGAGATAAAAATCGACCCAACCCAGATAAATCGACCGATTTTTGTGAAGAACAGGTCGATTTTTAGGACTTAGAATGGATCTTGTCAAGAGGATAACTAGAAACACGGGGAAGAAGAAGGGATCTTCTTCCAAAGCCCCTGCCCCTGCCCCACCTCCACCACCACCTACCAACATCCCTAAGCTTCCCCCTCCCCTATCCAAGCATAAGAAACGCTATGAACGCATTATAGATCGCCCATTCACCCCTCCTCGCTACATAGTGCTTGATGACTTAGATTCGTTATATGTTCGAGAGGATGTTGATATGATGCTTGATAGAGCAGGGTTGAGACAGTTTGCTACGATCAGGGAAGATGCTTATAGGGAGATCACCCTAGAATTCCTTAGTACGTTTGAGCACGATCCTAGGGAAAGGATGGTCACTTTCCGCCTCATGAGCCAAGACCACACTTTATCCATTGATGCTTTTGGCGACTTGTTTGGCTTTTCTTATTCAGATGCAGGCACATTTGCTAGAGGCCTCAATGCTAGTGATTTTTGGGAGGCTATTTCCGTAGGAGAGTACGGAGGGGATAAGTGGAGACCCGGAAACTCCAAGGAGACAAGTATGTACAACCTTTCCTTCAAGGTAGTGCATAGGATACTCAGTGAGAGTTTGTTTGCCCGGACTGAGACCCCGCAGAAGCTCAAGGCTGATGAGCTTTTTATCCTCTACTGCATGACATCCACCACCACTCCCGATATCTCCACCATGCTTGCTGACTATCTAGGAAAGATAGCCAACAAAGCCAAGGGTGACATCTGTGCAGGAGGCTTGGTCACTCATGTGGCTAGGACTCTAGGTTATGACTTCTCGGGATGCACTCTAGCTGAGAGTGCCCTTCCTCTAGGCTCGCAGAGATTTGTGGTTCGACAGGTCTTGATTCCTCGAGGGAGAGGAACTCTTCATGTGCCGATGCCATGGCACAGGGATCCGAAGAAGAAGCCATCCGAGATCATATGGAAATCCGAATACACCATTCGGAATAAGAGGAACTGGAAGGAGACCTTTGAGGCGATGCTTGAGGAGTTCTCACCTCCTAATTATTATGATGATGATGATGCAGGTGACTCAGAGGAGGAGGAGGATGGAGGACAGGAGACCATGCTCGAGTTTGAGAGTGATACCCATAGCGGGCATGCTACGGATGCCATGGACACTGACACTCATGGAGCAGGACCGAGCAGGACTAGTAGGCAGGATGAGGAGACGGAGGATGACATGCAGCCACCTCGACACTCTTATGCACATGCTCCAGGCCCTAGACGAGGACGCCGAGCTCCACGCCACTTCAGGGAGCTAGTCACTAGCTTCCAGAGCCTCAGCACCGACTACCGTGTCCTCCGCACCGATTATGACACCCTGAACACACAGTTCAGGAACTACAGGGATGAGACGGACGCTAGGCATTCATCCTATGATGGCCAGATGAGGGACATGTACTACCACCAGTTCGGCCACTTCTACGATCCCTCCGCACCGATGTATCCATATCCACCACCTCCACCACCGACAGAGGATTGAGCTTCCACTTCTTTTACATTGTAAGTATTTTTCTCCTTCTTATGCTTGATTTTCACATTGAGGACAATGTGGATGTCAAGTATGGGGTGGGGGTACTTACAATACCTTATGTTTCTATTCTAGCACTCTATGTACTTCCCACTACCCTTGACAATTTGGCTTGTAATAACTCTTGCACGGCTTGCTTTCTATTATGACACTCGCATTTGCATGAACTTTTTCAAAACCTATGAATTTTCAAGAATTTTAAGTGCTTCTTATATGGAAATGACCTCTATGATGAAAATTGTGTATATGGATAGGTAAAAAGATGCTTAGTTGTGTTGAGATCTTGATTATAGCATGAATGAAATTGCTTTTGTTACTTGAATACATGAATAAGTTATATGATTTAGTTGTTTTGATGAGAAAATGAAATAATAGTCGAAGCTATATTGCAAGTTCTTTTACATCATTTAAGGATGACTAAGGCAATTCACTTCTTTTCTTTTCTCATATCTTGATCATGCTAGCTCCTCAATGAAATATGTAACCTTCCTCTTACCATCCGGGAATTAGGATAGGTGATTGAAAAAGGCATGTTTGATGTGGGAGGGCCAAGAAAAATGTATTGAAAAAGTACAAAATTTCATAAGTTTGGGGACGTTGAACATGAGGATGAGTAACTCGGCACCATTCACATAGCCGGGTGTTTGTGTCTTGCCAAAGTCCGATTGAACGACAAGTCCTAACGGGATATGGTATGTGCATCAAGGGTTTGAGGCATCTCGAAATTGAGAAACGCCGATCTCCTAGGCTTCGGTTTTTGTGCACCGCTGTCCATACTCTCAAAAAGTAAAATGTAATGAAAGCAAAGCTTTCTACATGCGAAGCATGTGCGGTGAAGAAAATTCTTGAAGGTGTTATGTGTTCCTCTTTCCCGGATTAGCACCACAATAGCCAAAAAGAACTCCTTCCCTTAATACGTTTCTTGAACCTTTCCTTTGATTTGAAGACCTTGAGACTTTTATGCATGTGTTTAAGACTTAATGGCTTAGATTTGTTTGAATTTGATTGCCTCTACACCTTTATCATGTTCTTTATTTATGCTTTCAAGAAAGAAAAGGGAGTTTGTTCATCTTATAGTCATCATTGATACATGCTTTGCCTCTTTTACGCCTTGAAATATCACTTTGAGAGCGATCCAATGAAAAGGAGCACTACCAAAAGAAAAGTTTTTGAGTTCCATACATGCATAATCCATGACATTTATATTCTGAATTTGAGTCTTGCTTAGGGACAAGCAAGAGGCAAGTATGGGGTATTTTGATGACATGAATTATGTATCATCATATTCATGCATATTGCAGCACATTATCTCTATTTACCTTGCATTTAGAGGGATTTTGCATACCTTTTATGTTCTATTCAATCAATTATCGGAAATAGAGGTCTACACGAGATTTTGATGAATTGCAGGTAAGTAGAATTGAATTGGAAGCAAAAATGGAGCAAGAAGCATCTAAGGATGTTAAGGAAGCTAAAGGAGTCTTAGAAGGATCACAAAGAGCTGAGGAATTGCAAAGGAAAAGTATAGAAGACGAACCAAAGGAAGAGCACTTTCTGTTGAAGAAAATCGTGCCAATGCATATAAAAATCGGACGATTTTCATACCTTGAAATCGAACGGTTTTGCACCAAAATCGACTGGGTCGATTTTCTTCACGATTCGGCCAAATGAAAAGACGACATAAAGCCCAATTAACGAAGACTCCTTTAGCTTCCTTAACATCCTTAGATGCTTCTTGCTCCATTTTTGCTTCCAATTCAACTCTACTTACCTGCAATTCATCAAAATCTCGTGTAGACCTCTATTTCCGACAATTGATTGAATAGAACATAATTTGGGCTAGATGAGAGTTTTTCCAAATGGCCCATCTGCAAGAAACTATAGAAGAGAACCCTACGAACGAAGACGAGGAGGTCGCACCGGATAATCTTTACACGTTTTGGAGAAATCAACGATTCTTGGAGAGAGATTGAAGAGCTTTTGCCGGAAAGTCATTCTTGATCTTTGATTGTGAGATTTCTTTATTCCATTGCATTGTTGTGGTTTGTGAGCACGACATTGAGTTGTTTGAGAGATATATTGAACAGATTTGACGATTGTTTTACAGATTTGAAAGTTATTGAATTTTTCATTCAAGATTTGGTTTCTTTGCGATATCTTCTTCAATAATTAATTTGATTCGATTTTGAAAATGGTTGGCTAAAAACCTTGTGATTCTGGGGAGAATAGTTGATGATTAAGGCTTAGATGATGATAGACTGAACTCATTCAAACGTTAGGACCCTGAGAATTTAGATCTTAGTTTTGCGACAAATAGGAAAATCGGCCGATTTTTCTTATGAACAGCACGATTTATTCTTCTGACGAACTTTAATTGAATTAATCTTCAATCAAAACTAATCCTTGCCTAAACCCCAATCTTGATTAATCTTTTTACTCTCTAATTGAATGTATGAAGACACTTCAGACCTGATTCTACGTTTATTAGATAAAGATTTCAAGATTTGAGTAATAAAGAGATTCAACATCCTTTATTAAGAAATTAATTGTGCTTTCTAATTTTTACTTTGGAGAGTCATATCCTGGAGTATAGATAGTTAGTTTGAATATAATTCTTATCTTTAGATCTTTCTATATTGCAGCCTCAACAACCCTTATAGATAGAACCTATAGATTAGTCATATAGGGTTCGGAACTTCATCGTACGAATCCTACTTTTGAACAATTAATCTTGGCAATATAAATTCTGTCCTATACCTATAGAAGTGTCTTGAATCAAAAGCCTAAATCGGATACTTGAATCCTTGGAATCATTTCACTCTTATTTGATCACAAAAGCTTTCCGCACTTTTTGCTAGATAATTGAAATCAGAATTTTTCTCACCAAATCCCTGAGTTCGACTCTGGAATTCTTACCTTACTACAACTGATCCGTACACTGCGGGTTCGCTTTGCTTTTGAGTTCTAGATATAAATTTAAGACTTTGACGCACAACTTTTTGAGCGAACAGAGATGTTTAGGGTTAAGGATAAAGACTCGAGCTTTCAGGGTCCTACTGTGATTAAGATTATTCTATCATTGTTTTTCCCACAACCTTCAGCCAATCACCCTAGAATCGCACAAAGAAATTAGCCACTCATCATCATGAAAGCAATAATCAAGTATATGGGAAGAAAGAGAATAATTGAACAAGAAAACCTTAAGAGAAAGGCTTCAATAACTGAATCAATTATCAAAACAACAAGCGTTCCTTGGATTAAAATCCAACAAGACAATCAACAAAGAAGGGAATCTAAGGTGATCTTACAAAAACCCTTCAAAAAGCTATAAAAGCTATAGACTTTCTTCCTTCAACCTTCAAAAAGGTTCTTCAAAACTCCCAACTGGAGTATGGCTGTAGCGGATCTTCGATGTATGCAGGATCTTCAGCTGTTAGCGGATGTCTAAGCACGATCGGATTTGTGGAAAATCCAACCCTTTTTATAGAAAAATTACCCTCCAAAGATAAGATATCTTAGAAAGATCTCTTCCCATAAAAACAAGTAAAATATATGAGCTAACTTATCTTCTTCCTTCCAGGAATCCAACCCAAAAATATAAGATCCTCTTTCCAAAGATAAAAGATCTCAACCAAGAATAAAATATCCTTGCTGCGTCCAAGGTGTTCGCCTCGGTCGAGTCGACTTCTCTGGATCACCTCGGTCGAGGTGACTCTGTAGTCAACCGAAGTGAATCACAACTGAATGTGAAATCTCTCAAATCTGGTTCAAAATGAATCTTTAATCCAATTCCATGATTCCTGGATTATTCCTTAAGCTCCTGAATGTAGCTCCAATGACTCCTTAGCTCCTTTTGCTCCATTTTAGTCCAAAATGTGCCATTTTACCTACGATTACAACGAAACTTAGTGTAGACCTCGATTCCCGCAAAGGTAGATGAAACAACAATATAATCACATAATATACATCCAAACATGCAAATTATTGAAGATAAAACGTCTAAACAGGCCCCAAAATATAGACAATAATTCATGCTATCACTTTACGTGAGGGTCTTAAAATGGCCAAGGAGGTAGATGCGACATCCATAGAGATTGAAGGAGCCAATTTGATGTTAACAAATACGATCAATTAGATTTGGAAGCCTCCATGGGAGTTGGATATGACCATCCTTGACATATCTAATATGATATCAGGATTCACGCACTCTACCGTTCATCACATCTTTAGGAAAATCTACACTATTGCTGACAAAATCGCACGGCATGGACTTAGCTCAATCATTGGTGTAAGCAGAATTCCAGCCGATGTTGAAGACCTCATCCGTAAGGATGCTCTAGGTCGATCAAAACTGATCCTCTATTTTTCTTACCTTGTATAAAAAAAATTGTTACATGCAGCAATGATGTACAACCAACGATTTGTTCACCTTCAGCCGTGAAGTGTCGTCCATTATCATATACGACAATCTTTTTAATTGAAGATTAATATTAATAAAAAATAAATATGCAAATAGTTAACTAAAATGATAGTTATACGTACTAGTATAAGTACGCAAAGACACCAGTGCCCTATGCACACCCTTCTATATGCTGGTGATCACGTACTAAATCGATCAACTAAGGACGAATCTTGTTCGTCGACTTATCGACGAACAAATATGACTCCAAGAAAAGAGGAGGAACACGAAAGCGACATCCTCAGTTGGGTGGTTGAGTCACGACGTAAGGTGGAGAATGTCGTACTCAAGGTATCTACAAACAACGTCATCTGGTGTCCCCCTGCCTCGGCCTCAATAATATGAAATACCTTGCTCAAACAGTCAGTGCGGTCAAGTGAAGAAAATGGTGTTAGCAAGGGCTCTCCTTCAAACCTCAGACCCATGATGATGGCTACATCATGGAGGGCGACGGTCATCTCACCCCATGAAAGGTGAAAGTTGCTGGTCTCCGGATGCAATCTCTCTACAAAAGCATGGATGAGCGCGTTGTCGACACCAACAAAGGACACATCGAGTAGATCTATCAAACCACTCTAGGATGCAATTGCAAACCAGGAAGTGGGGTCCTCTTTGTCAGCATATGTTATCCATCTACTCACCATCGTGATGTGCTCTATCCGTCGCACCGTTGTATTGAGCATCCTGAAGTCCTCCTTTAGAAAGAAATTTTGATTCAATTAATCATTTTATTATTCAATACTATAACATAATTTTTTACAAGTATGATGTAGTTATCTACCTTGCCCATCCAAACACCGCGAGCACGGTGACCAGCATAGCATGTCAGCACATTGCTGATCAAGGGTACCCCCGTGCCTGCGAAAACATGGCCTCAATCTGCCGGGATAAAGGGCTCATGTACATGCTCTTCAGTTGAATTATCGGCATGAATGTCAATTGGAATCTCAGGATGGTTGCTTGCCCCACAAGGGTGTGATAATAATGCATGACAAAGTTTTAAATTTATACTCGTAATAAAAAGCCTAAACAACTAAGCGAACCCACAATGTATGAATTATTATTTAGCAAAAGCAAATATTTCAAGGTCGAACACAAGGACATAGGTGAAATCAATTTATGCAATGATCGAAAATAGAATAAACCTAGACTAAAGAAGAAAAACGGATGGTAAGAAATAACAATATTTTTGGTATTTTGGTGATCAAAGATCAGTTTAAAATCCAACAAAATAAGCAAAGCAAAATCAATATGAAATAAGATAATCGGGGAATGCGGATTCTAGAGGTCAAGGTATTCGGTTGCGGTTTTAGATTCAGGACTTCTACAAACTAGGACAAGGGTGGGATGACTATGGAATGGTGTTTCTATGGTGGGAATGCTTACGGGGAAGGTCTCACATTCTACTATCCCAAACCGAATCACCTATTACCAGGTAAGTCTCAAGGCTCTAAGGATAACACATATACTCAAACCAACCACTCTACCTAAGGGAACAGAACTAACATTCACCGAATAGGTCTCAGGTTAAGCTCACTCAAGCAAGAAGTCTGACACACTCAATCCAATAAAGGGGTTTGAATCCTCTATTACCTAGAATTTATAATCGTTGGTGCCTAAGAACGGGAATCATCGGGTAGGTCTCTTCCCAAACTTAAGTGTAAGCCTTAGAGGGATCTAAGGGTATAAAACACTACAAAGACTATGATTTAGGCAATCTAACACCCAAGCATACAAATTTATCATCTACGGATCAACAAAAGAAGCACCGAGTTGTTCTAAGATAAACCGCGGCCGCGGTTCCTGAAGAACAAGCCGAGGTTTTTGGAGTGAGGGTTTAATCAACTCAAAACGTCCAAATCTAACATAAAGACTCAGTCTATCATCATCTAAACCACAACCACTAACCAATCATCCTAGAATTTCATGGGTTTAGCCAACAACACACATATTCAAATCAATAAAAGTAAAAGAAGAATTCAAGCAAACCAAAGCAAAATAATAAAGAGAAGTAAGAAATACTTAGCAAGATGTCTTCAAACTCTGATAAAAATAGCAATCCAACAGTAAAAATAGAATCTTTAATGCGAACTCCAAATGGTTCAAGAACGTAGGGTTTCTCTCCAAGAATTCTTCTCTCACAAATCTTTCTCTCAAATTGAATCCAAAAATAACAAGTGCGTCCAGCCATGTAAAGTCTAAGTTGAGGTCCACGAGGTCATTCTCTATGTTGCAGGTTTAGAGATAAATAGGGATCTTCTAGTGGTGGATCAACATGGTCCACCTCCTAAGGATCTTGCATCTTGAGCCGTAAAAGAAATAAATCTCGGTCGCTCCGACAAAAACCTCGGCCGAGGTTTCTTTCACAAGTCGGGGCCGCGGTTCATTATGTGCTTGCCTTCTCTTTAGATCCTTTGCTCGATTCTTTTGGTGGTGTTCCTAGCTTCCTTTGGTTCTCTGCCATGTTCTACCTTGAGGCTCAGCCCTCATATGTGTCATTCCGCTCCAAAGCTCTCCGAATTGCGTGAAAACAAGACAAGAATCCATGTAGACATCTATTCTATCATAATATGCAAAGTTGAGCCTAAATGTCATGGATTCATGTCTATACATGATAAACAAAGGGAAAATCTACCTAAATGCAAGTCTGAACTAAGGACATAATTCATGTTATCAATGGTCGTCAACTGGTGGTTCGACATGCTCGTCTACAGTGATATCAATATGGTCCACCCGATGCTCCTCATCAACTAGCGGTTTGGTTGTCTAGCAGAAGTGTCCTCCTTACCCTCAGACTCAGTCGCGTATGTCGGCTCCAGAAGTACATTCATACGGACAATGGGGGATGACTTTGATGTGCACGGTCTCAATGGCCGCTATAATGGTGGTGGTCCTTCCGCCAAGCCAACAACCTGAGAGCTACTCTCTGTCGCCCGTGCTCTATCTCTGCTAGTGGAGGCTGTAGGACGCCTTCGTCTCTCCATACCCTCTAATATCTGTAGTAGTATATGCGTTACGTAATTATATTTAATACGAATATTAATTTGATTTTAATTATTGAAATACAATTTATTTGATTTTAATTAATTAAATAATTTTATTGTTTTTAATTAGTTATACTTGTTCAATTTATTATTATTACATTTAAGCAGTTTACTAAAACTAAATTTCATTTAATTAATACTATATTTATAAGTTTAATCTAATTGCATTTCAAATATATTTAAATTTAATATAACTTATTTTCATAGATATAATTAATTTTATTTTTTTAATTTAATAGAGTTTATTTGATTTTAATATAATTTAGTTTATTTTAACCTCATTTAATTTAATCTTATTGAATTAGTTTTAATTTAAGTTAATTTGGATGAAGTCAATTTAATTTTAATTTAATTTAAATTTAATTTTTATTTAATTTAATTTTAATTTAAAATTAAAATTAATTAAATTAAATTAAATTAAATTTAGTTTAATTTAATTTTTATTTAAGTTAATTCGTATGAAGTAATTTTATTTTAATATTATTTAATTTAATTTAATACATTTTAATTAAATTGCATCAAACTAAATTTAATTTAATTAAAGTTAATTCAAATTAATTCAAAACAATTCAATTTAATACATCATAATACAAAGATGGAATAATGTATTGTGAACAGTGACACCACGGATCCGGAACCCGTGGTCGTGATGCCATTGTTCATCTTCTTTGCAAGTCCGCCTTCAATGGCGGATTGCGAATCGGTTTTTCTTCAGTTCAGTCGATTTCTTCCTCAAATCCAATCTAATCTACTCAAATCTAACCTAAACAAACACTATTCAAACAAAAAACAAAAAATCATCGAGGTTTACGATTCCGAAACCGAAAACGAAAAACTAAAAACTCGTAACTGCTTATCTCGCTCGGGGTATGTTTAAGCTTTTGGAACGATCGTCCTCCGTCACCTCCTTGATCCATTTGATTTTCGAGTGTGAAAGTGTAGGAATCTCTTCATCTCTTCGTTCGTTGATCGCTTGCTTTGTCCTCGTCTTTTCGTTTTCGTATATGAACCTAATGACGGCTACGAGTTGCGGCCTCGTGAAATATGGTTCTGAACTTTTACTGATCCGGAACTCGTGACCATCACAGTTACGGATTCCGGATCCGTGAACATTATTTAACGGATCCGGAATCCGTAACCGCGACGCCCACGAACTCCGGAGCCGTCGTACGTTTACGACTTCCGATTTTTTATTAGTTTGTTTACTATATAAATATGTGTATTTTATAGTTTTTGGTTATGAATCTGGCATTTACTAGTTCGAATATCCAGAAACTTTAAACTGATTCTTAGAAATTTCTGGATAAATAAGCTATTAGTATTTGGCTAGTTGCATACTAAAAATTGTACATTACTAATTTACTATACAGCAGTAGTACACTAGTCCATATAATTTTTCCTAAATGAAAATAGCCGGGACGTATTTCAAAAGATAAAATAAGGTGGGTCCCAATGTCAGTGTGGGAACGACGACGTTTTGGGCGATCCAAAAGACAGCACTCCATGAGAACTCCCGCCTTTTCTCTTGAAAAAAAGGCGGGAAAAAAATAGCTGAAATATGTTCCCCTAAAATGGCTGTCCTCCGTCTATAATTCTCCCCCCTCATTATGGCTTCCAGATACCTCTTCTCCACCAACTTCTCTTCGCTAATCCCCTGGGCGGTGATGCAATCTCCGGCGTGTTCCAGATGACTGATTTTGTGCAAGGGAGCGCCAAATCTGAGGTTATGCAGAGAGAATTTGGTGTTAATAGGAGTGGTTTGGGTAACTGAAAGATCTGAACCTGATGTTGAAGGCGATGATCCAGAAGAGGAAGGAAATTTGCGAGGTAAGATGTGTATCCATTGACCTTATAGAGATAAATGCATTGAGATTCAAAGCAGTTACTATTTTGAGAAATTATTGAGTTTGAATATGATATGTTGGTATAGGATTCATCAAAGAAGGATTATTTGCTATTCATGGTTGACCATGTCTGTCTCACTCAGGGTAATAAATAAAAAACTAAACAAGTAGCGGGCCACTTCTTGGTTATGGTTGGAGTAATATATCCGAGTCCACTTACATTTGATTAAAGATGGTTAATTTAGTTGAATTAGTGGAGCTAATCATGGCCAGCACATTTCACATCATGGCAAATAGCATTATCAGCAACTACAAGTGAGCATTTGCTAGCAATTGAAGACGTAAGACTTCATTTCATGTAATTTGACAAAACATACTGTCTATGAGTTCTATCTTCTTTCCTCAGGAAATGAGTTATATCCCATGTATGATCTAACCTATACAGAACAATAAACCCCAAAAAGGCAAATTGTGGGTCAGAAATTCAACTGAATTAAAAACATGGAAACTGTCATACTGCAATCTGATCTTACTTTTAATTGCATGCAAAATATGTTTGGCCTTGAGCAAGGAACCATGTAAAAGGAGAGACCTTTTCATTGATGGGACACAAAACGGGAAACTGGAAGAAGCTCAGCTTGCGGGAAGAACCCGTTTGATGGCAGATCAAGTAGCAGATCTTGATCACTTCCCTCATCAGCAAACTGGGCCGGTGGTTCAGGCATCACATGTTGATTCTTAGTTGGCACAGCAAAAGGGTTCATCGGACTGAAGGATGACTCCTTTCTATCTGATGCTTTCTTGGTTGCAGTCCCGGCTCTCATTGTGGTTCTCGTATCTGTCACAAACAGAATATTATTCAGCATCAACACTTGGCAGATAACATTATTAGGCATGATCAACTTACAATAATCAGAGTTTTGTCTTTTCATGTTAAAGTATTACTATGTTTCTTTCTACTCTCCTTGAATCCCCTAACCACGTCAAAGTAACATTTGGTGGCTTAGATGGAACCTGAATCTGCTGTGACATCATTTTGCTACATATTTATGTAAAAAACATAGAGAATCATGGCCCATCTGTAACAGTTATCTCTGAATAAGTCCATCACTTAGCAAATAGACATCCTTCTTACCAAACTAGGAGACTTCATAAATGTGTACTAGATATCTGGAGTGTCAACACCTTTTAAGCAATATAATCTTTCATGTGTCTTCTACCTCATAAGATGCCCCATCTCTACAGTTCTCTCTGAATAAGCTGGGTTTCAAGAGATCAGGGTACTACTTAAATGACTAATTATTCAGGATAAGGAAAAAGAAGAGAGGAAATTACAAATTACAATAATGGTGGCTATTTTAATAGAAAAAGTTAAATGATTAACCTGTCATCTTTAGGCTCAGATGCTCTTGCAATCTCTTGGTACTTCCCAGGTTCTTTGATAAGCTAGACTTTGCTCCTAATGCAACTAGATGCTTGCTATCCTATGAACACAGAAAAACAGTAAGAGTTGTCTCCTCTAGAGTATAAAAAAATTGATGCTATGGCTTATGGAATTTAATCTTGTTACAACCTTAAGGTTTTTGTAAAGTTCCAACCATTTGGCCTTTGTCAAATCGGACATTGCAAGCGTCTTTAACGCCTTGAACTCGTTCCCTTTGACTTCTGAAGAGGAGTCACTAAAAACCCCTTCTGAAAGCAGCTGGTGGAAAGAAGAGATGTCCTCCTTGAAGGAAGAGTTATCAAACATGTTTCTAAGGCTGCAAATGTAAGAAAGCAAGATTACAATGAAAAATATCCATTTGATGAGGTTGTACATACTGAATAGTGTGCTGTGGAGAAATTTTGCGCTGAAAGATTTGCACTAGCCATCTTGACTGCTCTGAAAAAAGCAAGTGTGAATTGTAAAGACTAACCTTTCAGAAAACTGTGGATTATCACAAGAAGGAAGGTATTTCAGCAATTGTTGCTGCTCCTCACTTGTCAAATGCCCCAATAGCACATCAAAATTTATGACTTCCTGCACAAACAAAGAGCTTTATAATAAGATTGAAACTAAATATATCTTACCCAAATAGCAATAACTTTTAGTTCAGGGAAAAAAGTCACATTTACAAGCTTTAAACCTGAAAACCCTTTTTAGTAATCATTCATTGCCACTTTATCAAATGTTCACTCTTAAAACAGCATTTTATTAACTTTGCTCCAAAGGAGCTGCATACAGATATCAACGAATGAAGTTACTATGATCAGTGGAGTCTCATTAGGATCTCTGCAATGAAACCATCGCATGCAACTCACATTTAAGTCTATATGGCAAAGTGGCGAGTTGTGATTCCAAAGGAACTGCATCCTGTCACTGATAGACTCATTCCTGCACGACCAGCAGAGTTTTCACTGATTTGTCACGAAACGATCCATTTCAAATCTTAATCAAATATTTCCTAATGAACATATGATGAAACAAACAATTCTTCTACAAACTGATGTGAAGGTATAAATCACCTCCATTGTCATTGCAATTGTTTCCTATATGTCCGTATCTCAAAAAGAATACCACAAGTAAATAAAAGGAATAATTTGACGATTAAAAAGCAGTAGTTGAAATACCTCTTGATTGGATCCTGTTGTACCGTCTGGCTACTAAGGCTCTTAATAACACCGTCACTATTGAAATCCTTGCATCTAAAGAGGGGGGCAGAATGTGAGTAGGCTTCATTTACTACACAGGCTTTGTTTTCAACTGAAAGAGAACTAGCTTCAGATTCTTCTTCTCGAGGCAGAAAGCTTGGATGTTTCATCAAAACACTTCCATGGCCTATTTCAACAGAAACCATCGGTGTATCGCTGTCAAAAAGCAACTCTTCCTCAGAAGTTCCAGACAGGTAAGAGGATTGCTGTTTTCGATAAATAGCATACAAATCCTGGGTGAGCTGCTGAACTGCGGTCGGCTTTGGGCGAGACATAATGGTTCTCTTCTTTGATGGCACTTGTGCCTCCCATACAATTGATTGAGATGGACCTGAAGAATTAATCAGCTTATGAACTTAACACAGTTTCTGGTACTTTGAGAATTATAGTGGGGAGCAAAATTTAAATAGCTTCATATGACTAAAATACACTAGTATAGCAGAAAGATTATATGACATAGAAGAAGGCACTAGCAATAGGCCCTAAAATGGCAATTGTATTGTACAAAGTTATGATTATGCTATAGTAAGTGAAAAAAATGAAACAACTTTAGGGTGAATGCCTAATTAAGTAATAGAACACTAATTGCAACGAAAATAAAGACGGACCAACTACTTTTTATTTTTTTTCTAATTTAGTTACAGAAAAATAAATGCTTTGAACCGTGTCTCAGTTGTTTCATTTCAGCTGGAGCATTCTTTATACAAACCACTTCCAAAATGGCATTCATTTATTCCTTCGACAAACATATTGGGATTCCTTCAGTGAGAGAATTGGTATTATGGCCTTTCATTGTTGTTCTTTGGTCTAACACAAACATATTAGAGTGCAATTGAAAGCTGTACCTGACAAATCACTAGCATCTGCACTAAACTGAGCACAGCTTTCTGAGTTCGATACAGCTGAACCAGAACTTGACCTGTTGCTGGTGTCTTCCTCTATGCTTTTCTGAAACCCTTCGCTGTAGTCGGAAGCATACCTTCCCAGGGAAGTGTTCTCATAACTTAGCTTCCTTTTCTTCAGCTTTTCATCTTTCTTTTTAAGAGATATAGTTCTTGCTTTGGAAACCCTGGGATCCTCATAATCATCTCCTTCAGCTCTGGCATGCAATGGGGTATAATTAGCCAGTGTTCCTTTGGTTCTCCATCGCGATCCACATGCATTGCAAAGTACAGGCTTATCTAGAGGCCCGTTACGCCAGAGTGGAGTACCTGCGACACCACCAAACAAAATTTTATAAAAAAAAAAGAAGCCATCAACTGAAAATTAAATGCTGCGATTGCGACAATGCATAGAACCAAAACCCTACTACTAAATTCCGTTTATGCCTTTCACATACTTGATAGAAATCTTGAACACTGGACTACACCTAATTATAAGAGATATACACCTTTAATGACCAACAGCTGCTATATTAACTCCACTGAATTGACTGTTTAGTAGCCAGTTGGTATAAAGAAAAGAGAATCGAACATTTAAAAAGGCACTGGACAAAGATGCCAGTTGCCTCTAGATGACAGCAGGAGTTTAAGCTCTTGATGAGTTGGTATTCCTCAGAAAACAGCAGAATTTTAAGCTCTAAGCATGAAATGATAACCGAATACTAAGGTTTAGCGTATCAAACACGCCAACTCCAACGAAAGCTAAAAGAACACACACTCTATCAGTGTTTACTACTGGTTGGTATTCCAATTCAATGAACTGTGTGTGGGGAATAGAAAAGGAAGATTTTTGTAGTAGTTAATAACAAAGCTTGGTCTGGAGTCTCATTCGCTATCAATCTTAATAACCATAGAACACATCTGCCCTCTGCAATGAAAATTACCATATCCAATGTAGGTAACATACATCTTGCAAAATGAAGCCATATGTTTTACAGTGAGAAAGAATTAATTTCTCATTGCTTAAGCAATGATCAGATCATGTCCAGTTTCATCAAGACAATCATCCAGTCCAAAAAGGCCAATGCAAATTGCTTAACAAAGGGGCAATAGAATTATCAAGTTGGCTTCATTTTTCCGAAAGAGTCAAAAGTCCCAACACAGGAATAACTGAAGGTTGAGCAAAATGGGGTGATCCAAACCAATTATGTAAGCAAACCCAAATTGTAGATTCATCCGGAAAACAAGTTCTTCATCTAATCATTTAAACCAGGAAGTTATGAACTGAACTCTACCTACAACCAAACTCAAAAACACAAAGCGGACAATCCCACTCAAAAACTCATTCTGGGCAATGCAAGGGGAAAATGAAAGCAACCCATCAAAGTATTGAAACTTCCAGATGATACAAAACAGATAAAACTCACTTGTAACACCACAGTGACAGCAAGGTCCATGCTTGCCCATTTCTCCTCTCGCTTTCACGGATTAGAAAAGGGGAAAAATCAACTCAAGACGGAGTAGAAATTCTGAAGCAGGAAATGTAAACTGCAAATTTGAATCCACAAAAAATTGAAAGAAGAAGAGCAATAAATTTATCCTTGCCCACGCTCTTATGGTATTACCAAAGTGAGGGTTTATTAAGGCGTTTCAATCCAAAATTCCATATAAAGTTTAGCCATAGAAAGAGGAACCCAGAACCTCAAAACCCATTTTTTATGCCTTGGCAAATAGAGTGATACCGACTGGAAAATTTGAATAGGATTAGATGTGGGTCTGAAGCTGATAACGTATGCAATTCAATGGAAAGAAGAGACTTATGGAGGAATCTTGAATGAAATGGGCGAAGGGGAAAGGCAGGTTGAAAAACAATGTAAAGAAAGAAAAATAAATGAAGGCTGTGATGTATGTGCATCTCTCGCTTTCTCTTTCCTCACTTGTTCGTCATTCTTTTAGTTGTATACTTGTATTGTATTTGTATAGGAAGTAAATGCTTAATGCCCCCCTCAACTTTCCCAATAAATATTTAATAATATTTTCCCCTTTACAAAATGTTCTAATTGTTTAAGATTTGTTTAAGATTTATCTCTAGTAATTAGACAATATGTTTAGTAGATGTATCCCTAATTAAACTTTTTATTTATCAACTTCAATTTAATAAAAGCGGTAAAAATTAATGGGGAAGGATTACACAAACCTAATGAAAATAGAAAAGGGTATATTTGGTCAAATTTTTTCTTATTTGATTATGTGAATTACAATTATAACTTCAAGTGAAAATCCATTTTACGTTGTAGTACATATTATAACATTTGCAGAAGTTATAAACGATTTTACGCGAACGTAATTCGTTTGTCAGAATTTATTTCATTAGAGAACGTTTATGCATAAAAACTATCGTCCTCAAACCTTTTTTTCTAATAAAAATACTATATATTCTAAAAAGGTATTAATGTTTTAAAAGTATAGCGGTAAGTTGGAGTGATTTTAGAACAACAATTGTTACAAACAAGTTTTATATTAATTATTTACAAAAAAAGAAGCCCACACTAGGAGTTAGTGTGCGTCCATGCTCAACCCTTGCGTGAAATGATTCTTCTTTTATTTAGACTAACGTGAGACATGTAAATTGACGTTTATAGTTCTCCGCAAGACCGCAACTTGCAGCAACCATCCAATTAAAACAACAACATCGACAATTATAATTACTTACGTGACAAATCCAATGCCAATTATCCGTGGTTCATATTTTTGTAACATTACTAATTTAGTGGCCGCATCTCGTGCGGGTTTTTTCAAAAATGAAAAGCATATTATTTTTATGTTAAAAAAAACTATAAAAACTAATTAGGCAAGGTGCAACTTTTAACAAAAATAAAAAAGCATATTATTTATGCTAAAAAAACTATAAAATAACTAGGTGAATTATTTGTGTATTTTTTAAAACCACTATAAATCATTAGGCAAAATCTTATATATTGTTACCTTAAATTATGGGTGTATTTTTTTAAAAATAATTAATAATTTAAAAAACTAATAAGTAAATCATTAATTAATAAGTAAATCATTAATAATTTTTTTAAAAGATAACTATAAAAGTAATTAGGTAAATGACTCAACTAACGAATATTAATCCAAAGGAATTGTATAATTTATTTAATCTTGAAACCTCAGTTTTTATAAAAGTTCATAAATTATTAGTTTTACTTGACAATAGTTTTACTTGACAATCAATGTGCGATCACAACAATTAAGGAAGAAAACTTTTTATTTATACAAGCTCTCAAATTGTAAGTCTTACTTCATAACCGATTTGAGATAGAAAAAATCATAACAATATGACCGAATGAAAAAAAAAGTCGCGCATAACAAACGATTTAAAAATAATTATGAGAAGAAAAAAATTATATAAAAAATATACGTATTTGGCTTTATTTAACTAAATAACAAAGTCAAATACATATTTATTGATCAACCGTTTTTCAACTACCACATAATTGTAGTAGGTTAACGACCCTATGAACAATAATTATACTTGAACTTAGTCAAAAAGTTTAGAAATGTATGATTTGTCTTATCTTCAAACTCTCTATTTATACAAGTTCTCAAACTACGTTTTACTTCATAACCGATGTGAGACAACAAAAAATTAAGAAAACTTTCTATTTATACAAATTTTCAAATTGTTAGTCGTACGTATAACCGACGTGAGATAGCAAAAATACATGAAAATATAGCTGAATTAAAAAAAAGTCGTGAATAATAAATTATTTTAAAAGTAATTATGAGAAGAAAAAAGAAAAATATTATATTAAATATATACGTATTTGACTTTGTTAAACTAAATAACAAAGTCAAATACGTATCCGTAGACCAACGGTTTTTTTAAATTTTATAGACAACGAAAAAACATAAATGTAGGTCAACAACCCACATAAATTTAGGTCAACAACCCACATAAATGTAGGTCAACGTTAACCCACATATCTATAGGTTAACGACTCAAATACGTTAGGTCAATGACCCACATACGTTAGATCCACAGCCAAAATACGTTAGATCAACGACCCACATAAGTGAGGGCAACGACCAACATAACAAATATTAATTCGTTATGAATAATTATACTTAAACTTAACAAAAATGCCAAAAAATACATGATTTGTTTAATCTCCAAACTCTCTATTTATACAAGTTTTCAACCTATCAGACTTACTTGATAAGCAATATGGGATAACAAAAAAAATTAAGGAAACTCGTTTAAAAAATAAAACCTCATGTGCACAATTAAGTAGAAGATAATATAAATTTTATGGACAATAATTATTTGATTTGTTAAACAAAATTAAAATTAAAATCAAATTAAACTAATGATTTGTTTTAACTAAAATCGTTATAAAATCAATAAGTAAATTAAAAAAGATTTTATGGCGTTAATTGTGAGAGATCCATTTCGAAATATTGCTTCCACAGTGCGCCACGCCAGCGTCAAAGTACACAAATTCTCTATTTGTACAAAATCTCAAATTGTTAGTCGTACATATAACCGACGTGAGATAGCAAAATACATGAAAATATGGCTGGATTAAGAAAATGTGAATAATAAATGATTTTAAAAATAATTATGAAAAAATAAAGTTATTATATTAAATATATATGTATTTGACTTAGTTAAACTAAATAACAAAGTCAAATGCGTATCCGTACATCAACGTTTTTTTTTTAAATTTTATAAACAACGACCCACATAAATATAGGTCAACGGCCCATATACGTTAGGTCAACGACCCATATAAGTTAGGTCAACGGCTCACATATGTTAGGTCAATGACCCACATAAAAAATATTAATCCGATATGAATAATAATTATAGTTGAACTTAGCCAAAAATTTCAAGATATATATCATTTGTTTAATCTTCAAACCCTCCATTTATACAAGTTTTCAAGCTATCAACCTTACTTGATAACCGATGTAGGATAGCAAAAAAATTAAGGAAACTCTCTTGATGCGGGGTTGAGGCTGCAATTGATGGATCTAGATTGAAAGTTCACAAAACCTCGATTTTTAACAATCTCGGCAAGACTTCTCTGGCGAGATCAACAGAAACCTCTGAAGAACCGTTAGGTAAATAAAAAGGATAAAAGATACTCTAGAAGGGGGGTTGAATAGAGTATGCGATCTTTTCGCAAAAACCTATCTCAAGGCTTTGAAACCAATTTCAAAGGCCTTGATGTCGATATGAGATCTTTGTGACACACTTTGATTTCAAGGGCTTTGAAACTACTTTCAAGGGCCTTGACTTTGTAAACTTGCAAAACAAAGTTAGTCACAATAAATCAAGATAAAGTGCGGAATGTAAAAGATCGACACGAGGATATGTTTACGAAGTTCGGCTCTAAATAGCCTACTCTCCGTCCCAGGGTATATCCGTAGGATCTAACTATCCATTATCAGCTTTAAAGAGTCCTAGGTACAAACTAGTAGAAATCCCCTCCTTCTCTCACTGTAGCCAACGCTACGATCTAGCTCCAACTCTTCATCTTGCTATAATAGTCTAGTTACTTCACAGAGTAACAAAACCTTCGAGTATAACGCTCTTTAGATATTCCAATGGACCTCTTGAGTTTATCTCTCTCTAGGGAATAATCTTTTAAGTAAAAGAGAGAAAGAAAAACTATTTGATCGAATGAAGATGTTTTTGGATCGCTTGAAGGCTTTTTTGATGTTTCCGTGTAAGATTTTGTACTTTGTTCATCAATCGACATCTTCATTTATAATCTTCTATGGAGAGGTCTTCTAGCCGTTGGGAAGATGACCGTTTGAAGATGATTCTTCTTCTCCATGAAAATCCCTTCTTTGTTGAGATGAGGTATACGTTGTGGACTTTCATCTCCTTAAAACACATCTATCTCTCTGGCTCATATCTTCTCGTATTTATTGTGACGATATCAACTTCCGTGAGAGAAGATCTTCGTGCTTTCGGTTGAGGATCGTTGTAAGATCCTTTTAAGAATTAAATCTTTCTTGGTCAGTGGAGATCTTCTTGTTGAGCATATCTTGCTTTAGAAGATCTTCTTTGGCGCCTTGGTAGATAAGTTTGTTGAATTTTGAATTCCTTCAGCATACATCCTTGGCGTGTTTTGACTTCTGATCCCTTGAAATAGCTTTCAAGGCATTCGTCTTTTAATCACTCTAAACGTCTTGTCTTTGCGTGCTTCTGATTTCAAGGCCTTCCAAGGTCCTTTGAAATATGTTTCAAAATCTGCACATATTCTAAACAAACCACCAAACCAAACCAAGCAACTCGATATATAATCAATAAATTCTTAGTGTATAAAACCACTCCCTTTGTGTTTAAGTCTTCCATCATCATCACCTATACAAATATATAATCAAGGTGGAGTTTCAACCTCGATAAAATATCTCGATAGGCAATTATGTGTGATTGCCGAGATCAATAAATTGGAAAGCCGAGATTTACGAAAACTTCAAAGAATAGAATGCGAGTTGTATGGATTTAAATGGTGAGAGTAAGAAGATGGAACGGAATGATAATGATGGAAAATATAGGAATAAAAGAACAAAGATATACTTGCAAGAACCTTGATCGATTGGACCAATACCCGAACAATGAATTATCTTAACCCTTCCTTCTTCAACCTTACACAAGTCTTCAAATTGAGACAAACACAAGGGGAGACTAGAATTGACTAGGAGCACCAATCTTTAATAAGATTAACACAACAAGAATAACCTAGCAAGATCTCACAATGATGTAATCAAAACTCTCTTTTTTATTGATCAGGAATGAATAAAATGAAAACTTCATACACGAAGTATCGAGTATCTCACAATATTGTGGAATGAAATATCAATTAACAACTAACTCGACAAGGTCGATTCTATGGTTGCTTAAATAGCCGAAAATTCTAAAGAATAAAAGATTAAAATAATCCTAAAAATATATAAGATAAAAATACATTTAGAATGTTTAGATCTTTAAAGGTTTTTTAAATAAAATAACAACTAAAATCTCGACTAGAAGCTCGGCTTGCCTCCTTGATCATATTCACACGTGTATGGCTCCTCCACAATGGAAATTAATGTGACTAAAGAAGACTTAGACACAAATAGATCATCAATGGTCTTCTTAGAATCTAATAATGTCAATAAGCTAGAAACCTGTTCTTTATTAGTTATTTCTTTAGATCTAGTTATTGCTCCTTCGATAATAGGTGATGGTAATGGTTGAGACTCCTTCTCCTTCAATGCTCTCACCTTTGATCTAGTCATAGGTCCTTGTGTAGTAAGCGGTGTTGGGGATGATCCATCATCATACTCCCCTTCTTGAAAACATTCATCCTCGAATCATCAACATGCTCATCATTACTAGATACAAAGGGATTCAAATCTCCTACATTAAAGGTAGGACTCACGCCATACTCCTCCGGAAGCACCAATACATAAGCGTTGTTGCCAACCTTACATAACACTTTAAATGATCCATCTCCACGTGGTGAAAGCTTTGACTTCCTCTTCTCCGGGAACCTTTCTTTCCATAGATGCAACCAAACAAGATCCCCTGGCTCGAATAGCAATTCCTTACGATTTTTATTAGCCTTGGACGCAACTAGCTTGCCTTTCTCCTCCAACCTTAGCCGCTTTTTCTCGTGCAATTCCTTGATGAATTTCATCTGTTGTCCTGCATTAAAATCTACTCACTCCTCTATAGGTAGCGGTATAAGATCAAAATGGTAAAAAAATTCAACCCATACACACACTCAAAAGGCGTTAGGTTAGTAGAAGAATGCATAGTTTGATTATAAGAAAATTCCACATGAGGTAAGACATCTTACTAATCATGAAATTATCCTTCACAACAGCCCACAATATGGTAGTTATGATCCTATTAGTAACCTCTGTTTGACCATCCGTTTGAAGATGACTAGAAGTTGAAAATAACAACCTAGTTCCTAGTTTTTCCCAATGAGTCTTCCAAAAAAAAACTAAGGAACTTAACATCCCTATCATTCACAATAGTCCTAGGTACTCCATGCAATCTAACAACTTCCCTAAAGAACAAGTCAAATACATTATAAGCATCATCGGTCTTATGACAAGCAATAAAATGGGCCATCTTAGAGAATCGATTTGCAACCACAAATATCGAGTCTTTCCCCTTCTTAGTCCTAGGTAAACCTACAACAAAGTCCATACTAATGTCTAACCAAGGTGAGATAGGCGTAGAAAGAGGGGTGTATAAACCGTGAGGCTTCAATCTAGCCTTAACTTTCAAACACACAGGACATCTCTTAATCATGTTCTCTACATCCTTAAGCATATGAGGCGAATAGAAATGAAATTGTAACATATGATGCGTCTTATCCATCCGAAAATGTCCCATCAAACCTCCCATACAAGCTTCCTCAACAAGCAATAGCCTAAGAGAACATCTAGGAATACACACCTTATCAATCTTGAATAAAAATCCTTCAAACAAGTAAAACTTCTCTATAGAACCTCGAGTCCTACAATGTTTATAAATGTCTCCAGAATCAGCATCATCAACATATAAATCCTTAATGTAATAGAAGCCTAAAACCTTAGAATCCATAGTAGTGATCAAAGAATGTATCCTAGAAAGGACATCGGCTACAACATTATCCTTACCTTTCTTATACTTACTGATATAAGGAAAAGTCTCTATAAACTTCATTCATCTACCATATCTCCTATCTAACTTATCTTGACTCCTAAAATGCTTCAAGGACTCATGATCGGTACGTAGGATGAATTCATTATGCCAAAGATAATGCTGCCATGACTTAAATACTCGAAATAAGGCAAAAAGTTATTTATCATAGGTCGAATAATTCAAGCATGCTCCTCAATTTCTCACTAAATAATGCAAGTGGCTACCTTCTTGCATGAGCACTCCTCCAATGCCAATCTCGAAAGCATCACATTCGACTTCAAATAGTTTTGTGAGAGATGTGAGGGAGGTTGCTATGATACTAAAATCTCGTACAAAACGTCTATAGAAGGTAGCAAGTCCATGAAAACTTTGAACATGACCGATTGTGGTAGGTGTTGACCACTCTTGGATTGCTTTAATCTTCTTTTCATCCACTTCTAGAGCTCTTGTACTTACTACAAAACCAAGAAAAATAACTTGATTAGTGCTAAACTCACATTTCTTAATATTAGCATGTAGAGACCAAGTACTTCCCTCAAGTGCTCTTCATGCTCCTCAAGTGATATACTATAGACGAGAATGTCATCAAAGTATACCATCACATATTTGCCAATGTAGTGATGTATCACATAATTCATCAACCTCATGAATGTGCTAGGAGCATAAATTAAATCAAAAGGCACAACTAACCACTCATATAGACCAAACTTAGTCTTGAAGACCATCTTCCATTCATTTCCTTCCCGCATTCTGATTTGATGATATCCACTATTAAGATCAATTTCGGATAACAAGGGGGATTCACTAAGCTCATCTACATATTGTAGAATCTAGGGATGGGATGACGGTACTTGATAGTAATGTTATTGATTGCTCTACAATCAACACACGTGCTTATAATTTTTGGGAACAAAAAAGATGGGAACAACACATGGACTCAAGCTTTCTCTCACATGACCTTTATCTAAAAGCTCTTGAACTTGACCTCAAATCTCTTTGAATTTTCTGAGGATTCATCCTATACGTTGGACGATTAGGAAGAGTATCACCTAGATTTAAGTCAATTTGATGCTCAATGACTCAAAAATGTGGAAGTCCTGCTTGAATCTCATCCAAAAAAACATCACAAAACTCATCTAAAAGGTTTAGGATGGTTTTGGGTAAGGTAGGCTTGTCTTCATTACTTAAGTCACAAGGATTTTACATAGGCTCATGAGAATGACATCCAAAGGGGTATAATCATCAATGTATTGTTTCTTGGATGCTAGAAGGACTCTTGTAGATAAGTGTGAGATTTCTGCACTAGGGCGAGATAAACTTCATTGGGGCGAGATTCTGCACTTGGGTAAGGTTTTCCTGCACCGGGGCGAGATATTCCTTCACTGGGGCGAGATAAACCTTCCCTGGGGCGAGATTCTTCACTAGGGTGAGAAAAACCTTTACTAGGGCGATATTTCTCTTCTATGGGGCGACATAATCCTTCTCTGGGGTGAGATTCTTCACTAGAGTGAGGAAATCCATCATTGGGGCGAGATTTTGCTTCCCTCGGGCGAGATTCTTCTCTATTGGGGTGAGATGCTTGCTCTTTGCGCTTTTCCTTCTATTTATCATAGAATTCTGCAATTTGTAAAGGAGTCATGAGTTTTAAAGTTAGTGTTTGACTCTTATACTAAAAAGAATGTATATTAGTATATACATCATGCTTAGTTCTTCTATCAAATTACTATGGACATCCTAATAGAATATGACATGCTTATATGGCACAACATCACAAGTAATGGTATCCTCATAACTACCTAAAGTGATGGTAACTCTAGCTTGCTTGTTCACCTTTAATTCACCACAATCATTCATCCATTGCAACTTATACGGTCTAAGATGATAAAAACGTAGTAATTTGCAACTTATTGATCAAATCAACACTAGCAATATTGCAACAACTACCTCAATCAATAATCATGTTACACACCTTCCCTTTAACAAGACATATAATATGAAAAAAAACTCTCCCTTTTATTATCCTCACATGGAGCTATCTTAGCATGTAACGTTCTCCTAGCAATCAATGATTCACCATGCTCAAACTCAATGTCTTTTCACTATCACTACCATTTTCATGCAATGTATTAAGGTGAGTATTATGATCATGATCATTCTCTTCCTCACTTTCATATTGTCCAAATTGATTAATGAATAAAATCCTTTTTATTAGGACAATCTCTCATATAATGACCTCTACGTTGACATTTAAAGCATACAATATCAGTATAATGTAAATTAGAGTTAGAATTGCTCCCTTTAGGATCACTTGAAGGCTCATTCAAGGATCGAGATTGTGAGTGAAGGATCGAAGGTTTCCTAGCTCCTTGATCCATGTTTTAACCTTTATTTCCGTCCTTGGTGGATGCATGGTCTCGGCTATGTTGATTTTGGAACCTATTATTTTGTTGTTTCCATGAGCTTGTAGTCTCATAATTTGACTTGGTTGCTTGACTTCTTCCTTTGGTCTTCCTTTAAATTTTGATGGCCAAATGCAACAAATCCGTCATAGTATCATAAGATATAATTCAATTTCATTTGCTAAAGATGGATGCAAAATACGTAAATAACGAGCCATTGTTGTCTCCTCATTCTCTATAACATTGGCTTTAACCATTGCCATTTGCATATATGTGTAAATTCCCTCCACACTCATAGATCATTGCTTGAGGTTCTCCAATCTTTTCCTTAACTCTCTAACATGATGTTGAGGAACAAGTCTAGCTCTCATCAAGGCTTTCATTTGCTCCCATGTGTTGATGTCCGGATTTAGCGTTCTTATCCTTTCTTTGACAAGATGATACCACATCACTAAGACATAACCTTGAAATTCCAATGCATCTAGTTTAATCTTCCTTTATTCACTAAAATTATGACAAGACCAAATTTGTTCGATTTTGGTCTCCTATTCCATAAAAGCGTCCGGATCACATTTGCCTTCAAAACTTGGAATTTTGACCTTCACTTTTCCACTTCCGTCATGCTCTTGGTGAGGTCTTAATGTTTCCAACTCTCGGCCTCTCCTAGGACGATGGTTACGTCTAGGATAATATCTCCACATGCCCTTTTCATCATCCTCCTCTAATTCATGAAAATCATCAACAAAATCCGGAATATTAGGTGCTTAAAAAGAGGTTTGAAATGTCCCATACCTTGCCCTTGGGGGCTCTTTGAGGTGACTCGGGGATGGGGGTCTAGGTGAATTATGTGAACTACCACCAACATAAAAAACTGATCTCGGCTGAAATCTCGGCCAAAGCTGGGGGCGAGATTCTCCGATGGGGTGAGATTCCAGATTAGTCATCCTTTCGGTCAAGTATGTAACCATGACCATGAGTTGTTTCAACATGTTTATGGCTTCTGGACTTGATGGTTCACTCCTTGGTGACCTTTGAGGACTATTAGACCTTGACATCTACACAAACACGCAAAGTAACAACAAACTTGTGAAGTTAGTGCAATCAAAAGTTCCTCACTTGTGTGTCTCTCACACTCATACTCTTGTTGTGATATCTCAAGCTTATTTGATGTAATTGTCTTGGATGGATTAATACTCCTTTAAATTCGATGACTAGCTTCAACTAGAACACTCCTTGGATGAATCAAGATTTAACTTGGCTTGGATGAAGGTTCTTGTGTTGAAAGATGGTTAAGGAACCGCTATTGGATTTTTCATCACACAATTGACACAAAGTGGAAAGTAAATAGCAAGTAGACTCAAGGAGCCAAGATTTGAATGGCTTCACCAAAACTTTGGTTATAATTGATGATATAAAGTGTGGGTGAAGTAAAGAGATGATTTTTGTGCATGGAAAACGTGTATCCAAGGGGTTTGTAACACTCCGAATTATCAGAATTCAGAGAGCTACGGGTAGGACCTCACAATGGGTCATGACCCTAGTTTAACAACGCTGTCACTAGATCTTACAACAAGGCACAAATAAGGAAACCAAAATTTATAAAACAATCCTTTAAGGTTATGGATGCAACAACATAAGACTGTTAGCCAACAATATAACTTAGAATCATAAACTCTAAGACAACAAATAATAATAGCATACACACATATAATAAAACACTCAACAAATAATAATGATACTTATTTTGTGACACGAAGGATTCTCAAACCTCACATCCGCCCCCGTGTGACCATCAAGAGTGGATCCGGTGCACTTCACCATATACTTGTCTTGTCTGGGTATAGAGAACCTCCCAATCTCATGTCAGAGCTGTGCAGCGATGTCACCGCCCGTTATACATACACTTAGGCCATAAACGTATAAAAGGTCGTCCTATGCATATTATAATTATTAAACACACAACACACACTACCATCATCATTCAGCTACCATCTAGAAGCCAACTAAGTAAGTTCAAAGGACTTACTTGAATCAAAACTCTATTCCTGTTATCTCAACTTGGTCTACAACCGTAGAATCTCAACCGTGTGTTATAAAAGGCAAGTGGATCAATAATGTATCCCACTTTCTTAGAAGTCTCCAACTTCTAAGATACTCAAATCGATCACAAGAGAAATTACCAAAATACCCTCATAAGGGTTAATGACCATTCTACCCTTGGTCCCGAAACTCTAGAAACTTCAATAACATAATTCTGAACTATGACTTGGAACACAAACCACTATCTAACTCTTAAAAGGAAGTTTGTTAATGATTTAGAAGAGTTAAACAAATTCTTGATTTTCTCCCAAAGGGCGCTAATCCAACTTTGTCTTAATATATGAGGTTCATAAGGAAATATAAAAATTCCAACAAAAATACCTAGGTCCTCCTTGCTAAGCACTCTACTCGTGAAAGCAAAGAATTCCCAAAAATACCCAACAACAACAACTCCTACACAAATCTCCAAAGTTGTTTCCAAATCCAGAAAGTCTATACTTAGCCAAGTCTTGATTATTTTCATAACTGTCCAATTAACCTTCTTTGAGCCCTTATAAATCTAGATCCGACCGTTTGATCGACCTCAATTTCTAATACATTACACTATGCATATCCCTCTATGTCACACTAAAATTTGAACGATGGATTATGTTTCTAAGGTATCGAAATATAGGCTCAAACATGACTACAATACATAGATTTTTCTAAAATCAAAACTCAGAATTATAGAATATGCAAGGGATCAAGGGTTCGAATCTCACCCATAACAACTTATATTCTATAGTAAACTACATGTCACAAGTTTAATTCCGGGAAGAGACAAAAAGAAGTGTCTATTACTCTCTCTTACTCTATTACACGGATCTAAGAGGCAAGGTAGGTGGTTCTTACTCATGCCTGATAATTGTGAAGGAAGGCGTGTCCACTACTGCTTGTGAGGGCGAGGACCGTGTCTGGTATGCGAAGCAAAGTAGTCTTGGAAGTCAATTAACCCACCTTTCTGATCATGTGATCAGGTAGAAGGATCGATGACTACACTCGACTAGCGACACGTTGCAGGAAAGGAGGAAGGCAAGGTCCCTACCGGTTATGCCCAAAATGATCTGTGGAGAGGGAGATCGATTTATCCATGCAAGCTTGTCTATTTCCGGCCACCAATGGTAGGTTGTCGACATGCAAAAAGGTCACATAGTGCTAGAGGGTAGCTGTAGAAGAGGGTAATTCGTTGGTTACCTGCAAGTTGTTGGTGCAATGTTCATCGTCGATGCAAACGGTATAGTACCGCCTCTGTAGGGGGAAGGGCGACCGAGGGCTTGGAAGCTACAATAACGTGCACGCTAGGGTTATTGAGAGAGAGAGAGAGAGAGTGAGAGAGGGTGTTGATGGTTGTTTCTTCTCAAAGGTACAGGGAGGCGAAGGAGAACTACTGTGTAGGTAGGATGGATCTCTTTGCCTTCAACGTGTTCACATGAGAGGAAGGAAATGACAATAGTGGTGACGGCTAGGGTTTTTTGAGATGTAGGGAAACGAATCCCACATCAATAACACACAACCAAGTGAACCTACCATATAAGCATCCGGGCTACTCCTCCTATTGCCAATTGATTTTAGGATGGAACCCCATGTCCTTGTATGTGTAGTTCACCGGACGTGTGCCCTCCGCGTCATTTGGTCCCGGGACGGATATAGGAAAAAGTAACATGGTATCAGAGCAGGTCCGATCAAGGTCCGGTTTCCTGACTTCGGGGATTAGCTAAAAAGAGAATGAGATGCGAAATCCGCCAAAAGAAAAAAGAAATTGTGGGCGAGCTAAAAAAAGAGAATGAGATGCTCGACCCGAGAAAGAAAAAGAAAAATGTGTCAAGTGTTAACTAGTTCAGGTAGTTAACACTTGAGGGGGAGTGTTGAGATGTAGGGAAAAGAATCCCAGATCGATAACATGCAATCAAGTGAACCTACCATATAATCATCCGGGCTACTCCTCCTATATATTGCCAATTGGTTTTAGGATGAAACCCCATGTGCTTGTATGTGTAGTTCATCGGACGTGTGCCGTCTGCGTCATTTGGTCCCAAAACGGATATAATAAAAAGTAATAGGGTTATTGAGAGAGAGAGGGTGATGAACTTGGACGGGGAGGAGGCAAGGGGAGGCTGCTCCAACAGATCTCGTGTCATTGTTGTTAAGGAGACTAAATGCTACACGAATATAAACTGACCAAACTTGTGTCTTTAAAGGCAATAATCTCCCAGATGTGAAAGGGAGTAAGGATAGGACAAAGGTGGGAGGAGTAACGTCTGGCAGTGCAGCGTGGAGGAGCAGTGGCATCTCCAGGGCTGATGAGAAACAAGAGAAGGAAGGCTGGCATCTCTTGGGTTGGCGTCTCCTGGGCTGACGAGAAGTAGGGAAAGGCAGGTTGGATGGTGAAACACAACAAGGGAAGAAAGGCAGGCAGATTGATTGAATGGGCCTTGTCAAGAGCTTGTCTTGACCTTGTCAAAATAAACCCATTACTTATAGTAATAGCAAATAGTAGGCAATTTAGTGATTTATTATTTTATGTGAGTAATGTCTCACATAAATCGATCAAAATTGTCGATCCATGAGATTAAGTATTATAAAAAAAATCAACAAGGCGAAATCCGGTTCAACTCGGAAATTTACGGAAATAAATTTCCGGATATTACAGGGTTGATGATGTATATATATAGCTGCTAGAGAGAGGTAAGGCCAAAATTTTGAGAGATAATTCGGTTAGGATTTGAAAGATATGATAATATCTCACATACTAGATAAGATTTTTAAAATCAATTAAACTTTGTAGATCTCTTTTATCCTTGATATAGCAGCTGAATATGGATGTACTTGATAAGATTTGGTCCAAACATATTGTTGGATTCGATTGGATTTGGAGAAAATAGCAAACTTTCCGTCCAAGCAAAATCTCGGCCAAATCTTCGAGAATCTCGGGCGAGATTTTAACACTGTAAAGATCTCGACACTAAGTTTCCGGCGAGACTTCAAGGCTATGGTTATGACTGGCTTGCGTTTGGCTATGATTGTTCTCTCTTCACCAATGGACACAATACAAAGCGAATTAAACTCAAATAGACTATTAACTAAAGATGAAAACAAGAAAAGACTCAAAGAAGATTCATATAAAAATACTCAAATTGTGATGTATGGCTGAGTTGAACTTCAATTGATTAGCTTTGATACCACTTTGATGCAGTATTGAGGCCGCAATTGACAGATCTAGATTGAAAGTTCACAAAACCTTGATGGAAAATATAGGAATAAAAGAACTAAGATATACTTGCAATAACCTTGATCAAATGGATCAAAACCCGAACAATGAATTACCTTATCCCTTCCTTCTTCACTTCAAGCTTATACAAGTCTTCAAATTGAGACAAACACAAGAAGGGACTAAAAATGACTAGGAGCATCAACCTTTAAGAAGATTAACACACACAAGATTAACACTCACAACGATTGAATCAAATACTCTCTTTTTTATTGATTAGAAATGAATAAAATGAAAACTTCATAAACGGAGTATCGAATATCTCACAATATTGTGGAATGAAATATAAATTAACAAATAACTCGACAAGATCGATCTTAGGGTTGCTTAAATAGCCGAAAATCCAGGAATAAGAGATTAAAATAATCCTAAAAATATATAAGATAAAGATACATTTAGAATATTTAGAGCTTTAAAGGTATATATTAAAATAAAGGGAAATTCCGGATGGTACCCCCGTGATTTGGGATATTCCGGATTTTGCCCAACAGTTTTTTCAAGTTCGGATGGTACCCTTAAGTTTATGTTGTTTTCCGGATTTTGCCCAAATTCATTACACTTTTTTAAATTTCATTAAAAACATTCAAAAGAAAATAAAATAAAATTAAAAAACAAACTAAAATAGAAAGAATAATTTATTATTTTAAAAATGAAGTAAAACAGTAACTTTTTTTAAGAAAATAAATATTTTATATTAATTTAAAAATAAATAAATTAGATAATTTTTAAAAAATTCAAAAATCAGTGTTTTATTTATTTTAAAAATAAATAAATTGGATTAGCATTTTTTTAACAAAATCTAAAAACATAAAGTGTTATACTTTATTTAAAAAATATATAAAATAAGGACTCTTTTAAAAAATTAAAAAAAATCACTTTTAATTTTTATTAAAATAAATAAATAAATTTTCTATTGATTTTAATTTCCATAACTTAAAGAAAGAAAATAAAGTAATATTAAAAAATAAAAAAAATAGAAAACTGATATTTTTATTATAATAATAAATTAAAACAGTTATTTTTTTAAAATTTTTTAAAAGAATCCTTATTTTAGTTATTTTTTAAATAATGTATAACACTTATGTTTTTAGATTTTGTTAAAAAATTTTAACCTAATTTAATTATTTTTAAAATAAAATAAAACACTGATTTTTTTGAATTTTTTAAAAATATCTAATTAATTTATTTTTAAATTAATATAAAACATTTCTTTTTAAAAAAAAATTTACTGTTTTACTTTAGTTTTAAAATAAATAAATTATTCTTTCTATTTTAACTTGTTTTTTAATTTTAGTTTTTTTTTTTATGTTTTGAATAGATTTTAAAAAACATTAATGAATTTGGGCAAAATCTGGAAAACAACAGAAACTTAAGGGTACCATCCGAACTTGAGAAAACTGTTGGGCAAAATCCGGAATACCCCAAACCACGAGGGTACCATCCGGAATTTCCCTAAAATAAAATAACTAACTAAAATCTCGAGTAGAAGCTCGGCTTGCTTCCTTGATCATCCTCACACGTGTATGGCTCCTCCAAAATGGACATCAATGTGACTAAAGAAGGCTTAGACATAAACAGATCACCAATGGTCTTCTTAGAAGCTAATAATGCCAACAAGCTAGAAACCTCTTCTTAAATAGTTCTTGCTTTGGATCTAGTAATTGCTCCTTCCATGGTAGGTGATGATAATGTTTGAGACTCTTTCTCCTTCAATGCTCTTACTTTTGATCTATGTAACATCCGAAATTTTATTCCGGGTGATGAGATGTTTGCCGAGCCTTCCGCGTCATCGGCTTAGTTTTCCCAAAGGCACGATTGCTGAGTGCCGGGAGTTTTGTTCAAATTCCCGCGCCAACCTTTGGGTTTCCTCTTTTTGTTTTTCGGCCTCGGGACATGGAGTGAAGGGACAAGCGGGACAACTGACCTTGGGACTCCCTACCCCCTTGTGCAGCCTTCATTACTCCCCTTCTCTCATCATTTCCCTCTTTCACTCTTACGCTCAACTTTCCCCTCTATACCCTCTTCTCCCTTGTTGCCCTCTCCTTCATTTCCTTGGAAGAGTGGTGTAGGAAGCTGCAACCTTGGAGTTCCGGATCTGTTGTGGCAAGATACCTCTTTCCCTCTCCCTCTTGTTGTTAGGTCTTTCCCCCTTCCTCTTTTCTTCACCTCCATAGCTATGGACGAAGCTTTGAAGAGAGTTTTTGTAAAACCTTTGCGTGCCCATCCTTCTAGCTCGTTTAGGTCGTGGAGAGGAAGCTAAGACCTGTGGTGAAGGTTTGGATAAGGCCCAGCCAGAGAAGAAGGCACTTGGAGCAAAGAACTAGTCGAAGAAACGAAGAAGACGAAGTTTCTATTGTTCGACCGCGGGGCGGATCACCAGAGGCGCAGGGGAGGACCACCAGCCACCGTAGGGGCGGCTCCCAGGCGCAGGTGCGGCCTCAGACCACCAAAGGGGCAGTGACAGCTTTCCGCCGGGGGCGCCAGCTTGCTTCCGCGGCTGCGTTTTCTTCACCAGTAGGCTTCCTCTTTCCTTCCTCTTCGTTCCTTTCCTAGCCTCGTGTTTATACATAGTTAGAAACATGCTTAGGGTGGACCTAGGACTTATGAGAATGCCATCTAGTGGTTGCTACCCTTGGAGCCCTTATGGCTTGATGAGAATTTTGATCTTGAGTGTTTAAGCATGTTGTGTAACGCCCCGTTTATTCGGGTGCGTTCCAACTTTGCTTTTCTCCCTTCCATCGTTAGTTATAGCTTGGGTTCTTATTTAAAGTATTTTTTTTTTAAAAAAAATAACTTTTCCGGGTATTATATTATTTTGGGGATATGTAAGTATTCTTGTATTTTTTTTTCTATTATTTATTAATTTAATTTTTGTCAGAAAGTCGGGATTTAGAAATCCCGTTCCGTTCGTTTAATCGAATTTTGCCCTAACTCTTTTCTTTATTCTTTTCTTTCTTTTCTTTTTATTTTATTTCTCTCTTCTTTCCCTCTCTCCCTTTTTGGCCTGTTGCGTGAGGAATGGCTGCTTGTAGCAGTGACCCTTTGGCTCCCTATCTCTGTAACCTAGGCCGGCCTTTGGTTTCCCCCCTACCCAGCCTGCGCCGACCTCTCGGAACCCGCCACCAGTGATGACCCATAGCAGCAGTCATCCTCTTCACTCAACCTCACTTTACCCTCCCACCTTTGAAATCTCTCTCTCTCGGAAATCTCCTCTGCAATCTCTCTCTCTCGTACCTTCTCTCGAGACCAACTGTTGCAGCCAGCCGGTTTGAAGGAGGGCTCGCCACTGCCGCCCTAGCCCGCCGGAGCGCCGGAACGGAACCCCTCTGCCTCAGCCGCCGGAGACGCGGCCTGGTGAGATCCGTCTCTCCCTTTCCCTTCTCCTTTCTTTTTTTTTCTGCCTGCGCTGCTGCTTAACCTGGGCGGCCGGACCTTGTGACAGCCGCCAGGAGGGACGCTCCTCCGATCCGCGCCGCCGGAGACATCGCCAGGGACCCCCGCCGCCGGTTCCTCCCCTTCTCCTCTCCCTCCGCCTAGCCGCGCCGCCAGCCTTGCCTCTTCTCCGTCTTCTGTCGCGTAACAGCAAAAGGAGGGCTGTGTTACTTTTGTTTTTATTATTGTAATGGCCCTCTCTTTGCACCTATTTACTGTTGTGACCCCTTTTGTTGTGGAATTGCAGTTTGACCCAATAACTTTGAGAAATGACACTTTATACCCTGTAGTAATTATTATAATTATTAAACCCGTGATTTTTGTGGAGATTTTGACCCAACTCCCTTACAAACTAAATTGGTGGCCTTGATGGTCTAATCCGATTGTTGGATAATTTGAAATTCGTTTTTTTTGTAATCAACCTCCATTTTGGATAACTTGCCCGGAATTCGTTTTAAAGAGTTTAACCTCGGCTTTAGAAAACGGAGTTTTTCATTGGAAATCTTGAGGCACTAACCTTCCTTTCAAAATTAGCGTTTAAGCTAATTTTGCTTAGTTTTGTCCTTAGGTCCGGAAGCGCCTAATAGAAGCGATCGAACTCGTTCTTGACTCCGTAGACCGTGCTTCACCTTGGATCTCGTGTGAGTATTCTCCTTCGTTAGTTCGGTTATGATAGTATAACTTGTTAGAGGAACTTAGCATAACATAGAGCAAATGCCATGTAGTGGCCATGAACCCTAGGTATTGGTTATTGGATGTGGAACTTGTTGCTTTACCTTCTTTACGATCTTATGATGATCCTCGAGATAATAGGTTGGACCTAGCATGCTAGAGTTAGATCTCATATATATATGTTGGAGACTAGAAGTCCGAGAACTTCTAGCTTTTTAGTTGGTTATTGATAGAGTGCTTCACTTGGTCAGGCTTAGAGCGTTTTCCTGCGGGAAGTTGAGAGTGGTTTCGAGTTACCTTGAGAGAGGTAAGTCTCCGGACTTACTTAGCTCGTATTCTATGTATTAGATTCGATGCGTGTTTGGTGGTGTGTGTTTTATCGCTTTCATTATAACTTATAAAACCGGAATTAGGATTACCGACCTTTATATATTATTTATTTATTATTTCGCCCAAGTGTATGATAACGGGCGGTGACAACTTGCCTAGCTCTTGCGTAGAGTTAGGAGGTTCTTGGCGACTAGCCCGTGTGGTTAGACGGTCGGAGGCATCCACCGTTCCATGCGGTAAGTGGGGACCGAGGCGAGTTTCGGGAGATTCTCGCGTCACAAAAGAAGTTGAATTAGAACGGAATACGACCTAATAAATAAAGATAATAAACCGGACTTGTATGTTGAGTATGATTATGTAATGTTATGATGTATGAGTGTGTTTGTGCCTTCGCCATGTTTCTAATGCTTGGAATAGAGCTAACGGTTTTAAACCACTTGTGTAGTTGCCCCACAGGTTAGGGACGCCGCCGAGTGAGGTGGAGGAGTGGACAGCCGAGGGTCGCCGTACATTATAGGACGGGGGCGTTTTAGGTTTCTTTTGGTTATGTTCGGACTTGTGGTTTCGGATTTATCCTTTGAGATTGTGTCGTTTTGAGGACTCGGCTGAGTTTCCACTTTGTACTTTTATTTCCAGTTTCTCGCATACACTATTAACGATTTGAGTTTTTGCCTTTATTTGTGCCATGTTGGAAAGGTCCGTTGAAATTGTTGTCAAGCTAAGGGTCGGGACCCATTGTGAGGTCTCGCCCGTAGCATCCCGATATCCCGCGGATTCGGGGTGTTACAAAAGTGGTATCAGAGCCCTAGGTTGACAACAATGGCACTCGCAACCTTCTAAAGGCCGAATGAGGGATAAACAGAACCCTTCGGGTTCTGACTTTTTAGTTTTCAAAATTCATATGCATGAGTCGGGATTGGGCTAGAATGTACGGGACCTCCACTCCTCATGCAAACCTCGGCGACGTAGATTTCTGGACTTGATGTATACTCATAGTTGCATAGCTCTATATATATATATGGCCTTAGGATGTTTCTGGATTTATATGTATCTAGATATGTATATGACCTTAGGGTGATTGGGCTTATGGGCCTTGGTTGCATATTTGGATTTTGATCATTATTATGCTTCTATGTATTATTATCAAATTAAGTTCATAAGAATTACATACGTATTTATATAAATATACGCCACACGATATCAGATGGCACGTACGAGAGCCACGGCTTACGTAGGACCCGCCAGGGGTAGACCCCCTCTTCCACCCGCCGCCCAGAGACGGGGACGGGTAGGGAGACCTCCAGGCACGAGAGGTCGGGGACGTATCCCCATTGCGGACCCACCCGCTGTGGATCCGCCAGCAGCTGAGATTCCAGTAGAGGACGTAGCGGAGAGCGTCATTCCCGAGGTTAGAGATAGGACAGTTGTGAGGTCCGGGGCGCATAGTTCCCCATCTGCTAGGACCGGGGGACCATCTATTGGAGCTACTGAATTTGCAGATTACGTACGCCGAGTGGAGGAGGCATTCAGGACAGGAGCACCACCTCCCGCACCCCCGGTACCTGCACCTGCACCTGCGAGATCAGCTGAGGTCTCACAGAGAGTTACTCCTATTAGGGCCGCACCAGAGGTGGTTGCACCAGCGGCAGTTGTGGCCGAGCCGGTTACTGAGGTCGCGAGAGCTAGAGATGAGTTGAGGTCTCCTAGTCCTGATTCATGGTTGAAGGCTTTCAACCAGCAGCATGTACCCTACTTCGACGGGAAGGTAGGGTTAGAGGTCGAGCACTGGATTGGACACGTGGAGTCCGCACTAGAGGCGATCCGTTGTCCAGAGGAGAGACAGGTGGAGATAGTCCAGACATTATTTCGAGAGGAGGCCCAGTATTGGTGGAGGACTGTTAGAGGAGGTGTGACTAGGATGGAGCAGCTGCTGAGCCTCGTTAGAGAGACTTTTTTGCCCGGATTCACTGAGGAGAGACAGAGTCCAGGATTTTCTAGAGGCAGGATTTGAGGACGTCCCAGTCATTGAGGCGATTAGACGTTTTCGGGCGGAGTTAGCCTTGTTGGGTCCCGCTGCACCTCCGGCGGACCAGCATGTCTATCTCTTCTCCAGGAGATTGAGGGAGTCCACCCGTGCTTACTTGGCGGGATTTCGTTGTGTTTCGTTGACAGAGTACCAGGACCGAGCTTCGGCCTATGAGCGAGATCGCCCTGGGTTCAGGAGAGCAGCACAGTCCGGAGGGCCGGACAAGAGGCAGAGGACATGGTCAGCTAGTGCAGGGGCAGGAGCCTCAGGACATGGGCGTAGCCAGACACAGGGACGTCCCGGTCCCCAGCACTCGACTCAGACACCAGACCGGGGCCGACAGTGCCACAACTGTGGGGAGTTTGGGCACATTCGGACGGCATGTAAGAGGCCGCCCGTGACGTGTTTCACTTGTGGACAGGCGGGTCACCGAGCCACTTTTTGCCGCCAGGGCAAGGCCCAGTCACAGCAGGGTTCTTCACCTGCTACCAGGGCAGGAGGGGGGCAGAGGCCACCTCAGTTTCCGACCCAGGGATTTCAGCAGAGAGGTCAGAGTCAGACCCGTACACAGGGGTCAGCCCAGGGCCGAGGTAGAGGCCGGGGTGGGGACGCCAAGGATACTAGAGGCACACAGGCTAGAGTGTTCGAGTTGAGGAGTGCTGCTGATCCAGCAGCGCCAGCAGCTACAGGTACTATTCAGATTCACGGCATTTCGGTCCGAGTTTTATTTGATACGGGTGCCACGCACTCTTTTATATCCGATGATTGTGTAGTTAGGTTGTCCTTAGTTACGGTAGAGGGGAGACCCTTTGTTGTGGGGTTACCCGATGGGGGTAGGGTTAGTGGTACCCGAGAGGTACGCGGTTGTCCCATACGTTTGGGAAACCGAGATTGGTTAGCCGACTTCTATGTCATGCACTTAGTGCATGAAGAAGTCATTTTGGGCATGGACTGGATGGACCGCCACCGAGCCGTCTTAGACATCAGTCGGAGGACCGTGACAGTTACCACAGAGACGGGACATGAGGTGATTTTCCGAGGTTGGGACCTCGGAAAGACCGGTACAGTCATTAGCGCGGTTCGAGCCGCAAGACTTATCGGACAGGGATGCGAGGCCTTCTGGTGCTATGCCATGAAGGAGGAGGCGGGACCGTCGCTGGAGGAGATTCCCGTAGCATGTGAGTTCGAGGATGTATTTGGAGAGCCACCTGGATTACCACCGCAGAGGAGTGTTGATTTTGCTATTGAGTTGGAGCCCGGCACGAGGCCGATCTCCAAGGCCCCATACCGCATGGCGCCAGTCGAGTTGCTAGAGCTGAAGAAGCAGCTCGAGGAGTTAGCAGAGAGGGGTTTCATACGCCCGAGCGTGTCCCCTTGGGGTGCACCGGTCCTCTTCGTCAAGAAGAAGGACGGATCTTTGAGACTTTGTATCGATTACCGGGAATTGAACAAAGTCACCATCAAGAACAAGTACCCCCTTCCGCGCATTGATGATTTGCTAGACCAGTTGCAGGGAGCCTCCGTATTTTCGCGCATCGACTTGAGGTCGGGATACCACCAGCTGAGGGTGAGGGAGGAGGACGTGCCGAAGACGGCATTCAGGACGAGATACGGCCACTATGAGTTTGTCGTGATGCCATTCGGGCTCACGAATGCACCTGCCGTCTTCATGGAGTTGATGAACGGAATATTCATCGATTTCTTGGACCAGTTTGTGGTAGTGTTCATAGACGACATCTTGGTATACTCTCGGAGTAGAGAGGAGCATGCAGGACACCTGAGGACGGTGCTTCGAGTCCTACAGGATAGAGAGCTTTATGCAAAGCTCTCTAAGTGCGAGTTTTGGATGTCAGAGGTGGCGTTCCTAGGTCACATAGTTTCCGCTGAGGGTGTTATGGTTGACCCGGCGAAGATAGAGACCGTTTCCTCATGGCCGCCTCCTAGGACGGTCAAGGAGGTGCGCAGTTTCTTGGGTTTAGCAGGATATTACCGCCGGTTTGTTGAGAGTTTCTCCGTGATTGCACGGCCACTTACTTCCTTGCTGAGGAAGTCTACTAGATTCGTCTGGTCCGAGCCTTGTCAGCGCAGCTTTGAAGAGCTGAAGAGGAGGTTGACCTCCGCTCCTGTATTGGCCCAGCCAGAGGGTGTGGAGGATTTCGTAGTGTATAGTGATGCCTCCAAGCTAGGCTTGGGGTGCGTTTTGATGCAGAGGGGTAGGGTTATTGCGTACGCTTCGCGGCAGCTGAAGCCGTACGAGGAGAATTATCCCACCCATGATCTTGAGCTAGCAGCGGTGATTCATGCCCTGAAGATCTGGCGACACTATTTGTACGGAGCCACGTGTCAGATCTTCACAGACCATAAGAGTCTGAAGTATATATTCACTCAGCGGGAGTTGAATAACCGCCAGAGGAGATGGTTAGAGCTGATTAAGGACTTCGATTTGGAGATTTTATACCACCCGGGGAAGGCGAACGTGGTCGCCGATGCCCTGAGTAGGAGGACACCTCGAGAGGAGGCTATAGCTTGACTCACGATTCAGCCACAGTTGCAGAGGGATTTGGCGGAGTTAGAGCTAGATATTCAGTTTCCAGACATGGTCGGCCGTCTGACCGAGTTGGAGGTGTTACCTGATCTGTCTGGAGAGATCCGGCAGAAGCAGGAGGGTTGTCCCGTGTTGATGAGGATTCGGGACAGGATGGCCAGAGGTGAGGCACCGCAGTTTATCACAGGGGCAGATGGGTTGTTGAGACGCCATGGACGTATTTGTGTGCCGTCAGACCCAGAGTTGAGAGAGCGGATCTTGTAGGAGGCGCATTCTACTCCTTACTCGGTGCATCCAGGCACGAGTAAGATGTACCAGGATATCAGGAGATCTTATTGGTGGGGCGGGCTTAAGCCCGATGTAGCTAGATATGTAGCCAGATGCGCGACCTGCCAACAGGTCAAGATCGAGCACCAGAGACCGGGGGGAGAGCTCCACCCACTGCCTGTGCCGTAGTGGAAGTGGGAGGACATATCCATGGATTTTGTCACCGGTTTGAGACAGAGTAGGAGCTTTGATGCGATTTGGGTGGTAGTGGATCGGCTGACGAAGACCGCACGTTTCATTCCTATTCGAGAGACGTGGCCGGTGAGTCGTCTAGCTGAGGAGTTTACTCGTCAGATTGTGAGATTGCATGGAGTCCCGAGGACTATCATCTCGGATAGGGATGGACGTTTTACTTCGAGGTTCTGGCAGCAGGTACACGCCGCCCTAGGCTCGAGTCTGCATTTCACCACCGCATATCATCCACAGACCGACGGTCAGTCCGAGCGGACTATTCAGACCTTAGAGGACATGTTACGGGCATGTGTGTTGGACTGGGGGCAGGTATGGCCAGATCACCTTCCATTGGTGGAGTTCTCGTATAATAACAGTTGGCACGCTTCGATTGGGATGTCACCGTATGAGGCCTTGTATGGACGGAGATGTCGTACTCCCTTGTGTTGGGATGAGCCGGGCAGTTCTAGTGTTGTAGCTCCAGCCCAGATACAGGATGACATGGCTAGGGTTGCTTTGATTCGGGAGAGGATGTTGGCTGCGCAGAGCCGTCAGAGATCATATGCAGATAGGAGGCGTAGGCCCCTAGAGTTCAGAGTAGGAGCTCAGGTCTGGTTGAGGGTATCACCGACACGGGGTGTCAGGCGATTTGGCATTAAGGGGAAGTTGAGCCCCCGATATGTCGGCCCCTTTGAGATTTTGGAGAGAGTCGGAGAGGTGGCATATAGGTTAGCGTTACCACCGAGGTTGGAGGGTATTCACCCGGTGTTCCATGTATCTCAGTTGAGAGAGTACATACATGACCCGAGGCATGTCATTAGCCACGAGGACCTGGTGGTCGAGCCAGACCATACCTTCGCGGAGCATCCGATTGCGGTTTTGGAGCGTAGTACGAGACGACTTCGGTCGAAGGAGATACCGATGTTGAGAGTGCAGTGGTCGAGGCGAGGAGCCGACGAGGCCACTTGGGAGACGGAGGATAGTATCCGTAGGAACTATCCCGAGTTTTACGCAGGATTAGCCACGTCTATAGGACCGTCGGGTTAGTCTCGAGATCTATCCTTGGTTACTCTTATGTGACTTATGACGTGATGTGATATGTGTGTTTCCTATGTGTATATCTTACGAGTCTAGGTGAGTAGACTTTGGATTAGAAGGGCCATAGTTGCCACGTTTTAGGATTCCGAGAGAATATCGAGACACGTTGCATGAGAGTTCCGTGTTTAACAAGTTTCGGGACGAAACTTTTCTTTAGGGGGACCTGATGTAACGCCCCGTTTATTCGGGTGCGTTCCAACTTTGCTTTTCTCCCTTCCATCGTTAGTTATAGCTTGGGTTCTTATTTAAAGTATTTTTTTTTAAAAAAAAAATAACTTTTCCGGGTATTATATTATTTTGGGGATATGTAAGTATTCTTGTATTTTTTTTTCTATTATTTATTAATTTAATTTTTGTCGGAAAGTCGGGATTTAGAAATCCCGTTCCGTTCGTTTAATCGAATTTTGCCCTAACTCTTTTCTTTATTCTTTTCTTTCTTTTCTTTTTATTTTATTTCTCTCTTCTTTCCCTCTCTCCCTTTTTGGCCTGTTGCGTGAGGAATGGCTGCTTGTAGCAGTGACCCTTTGGCTCCCTATCGCTGTAACCTAGGCCGGCCTTTGGTTTCCCCCCCCTACCCAGCCTGCGCCGACCTCTCGGAACCCGCCACTAGTGATGACCCATAGCAGCAGTCATCCTCTTCACTCAACCTCACTTTACCCTCCCACCTTTGAAATCTCTCTCTCTCGGAAATCTCCTCTGCAATCTCTCTCTCTCGTACCTTCTCTCGAGACCAACTGTTGCAGCCAACCGGTTTGAAGGAGGGCTCGCCACTGCCGCCCTAGCCCGCCGGAGCGCCGGAACGGAACCCCTCTGCCTCAGCCGCCGGAGACGCGGCCTGGTGAGATCCGTCTCTCCCTTTCCCTTCTCCTTTCTTTTTTTTTTCTGCCTGCGCTGCTGCTTAACCTGGGCGGCCGGACCTTGTGACAGCCGCCAGGAGGGACGCTCCTCCGATCCGCGCCGCCGGAGACATCGCCAGGGACCCCCCGCCGCCGGTTCCTCCCCTTCTCCTCTCCCTCCGCCTAGCCGCGCCGCCAGCCTTGCCTCTTCTCCGTCTTCTGTCGCGTAACAGCAAAAGGAGGGCTGTGTTACTTTTGTTTTTATTATTGTAATGGCCCTCTCTTTGCACCTATTTACTGTTGTGACCCCTTTTGTTGTGGAATTGCAGTTTGACCCAATAACTTTGAGAAATGACACTTTATACCCTGCAGTAATTATTAAAATTATTAAACCCGTGATTTTTGTGGAGATTTTGACCCAACTCCCTTACAAACTAAATTGGTGGCCTTGATGGTCTAATCCGATTGTTGGATAATTTGAAATTCGTTTTTTTTGTAATCAACCTCCATTTTGGATAACTTGCCCGGAATTCGTTTTAAAGAGTTTAACCTCGGCTTTAGAAAACGGAGTTTTTCATTGGAAATCTTGAGGCACTAACCTTCCTTTCAAAATTAGCGTTTAAGCTAATTTTGCTTAGTTTTGTCCTTAGGTCCGGAAGCGCCTAATAGAAGCGATCGAACTCGTTCTTGACTCCGTAGACCGTGCTTCACCTTGGATCTCGTGTGAGTATTCTCCTTCGTTAGTTCGGTTATGATAGTATAACTTGTTAGAGGAACTTAGCATAACATAGAGCAAATGCCATGTAGTGGCCATGAACCCTAGGTATTGGTTATTGGATGTGGAACTTGTTGCTTTACCTTCTTTACGATCTTATGATGATCCTCGAGATAATAGGTTGGACCTAGCATGCTAGAGTTAGATCTCATATATATATGTTGGAGACTAGAAGTCCGAGAACTTCTAGCTTTTTAGTTGGTTATTGATAGAGTGCTTCACTTGGTCAGGCTTAGAGCGTTTTCCTGCGGGAAGTTGAGAGTGGTTTCGAGTTACCTTGAGAGAGGTAAGTCTCCGGACTTACTTAGCTCGTATTCTATGTATTAGATTCGATGCGTGTTTGGTGGTGTGTGTTTTATCGCTTTCATTATAACTTATAAAACCGGAATTAGGATTACCGACCTTTATATATTATTTATTTATTATTTCGCCCAAGTGTATGATAACGGGCGGTGACAACTTGCCTAGCTCTTGCGTAGAGTTAGGAGGTTCTTGGCGACTAGCCCGTGTGGTTAGACGGTCGGAGGCATCCACCGTTCCATGCGGTAAGTGGGGACCGAGGCGAGTTTCGGGAGATTCTCGCGTCACAAAAGAAGTTGAATTAGAACGGAATACGACCTAATAAATAAAGATAATAAACCGGACTTGTATGTTGAGTATGATTATGTAATGTTATGATGTATGAGTGTGTTTGTGCCTTCGCCATGTTTCTAATGCTTGGAATAGAGCTAACGGTTTTAAACCGCTTGTGTAGTTGCCCCACAGGTTAGGGACGCCGCCGAGTGAGGTGGAGGAGTGGACAGCCGAGGGTCGCCGTACATTATAGGACGGGGGCGTTTTAGGTTTCTTTTGGTTATGTTCGGACTTGTGGTTTCGGATTTATCCTTTGAGATTGTGTCGTTTTGAGGACTCGGCTGAGTTTCCACTTTGTACTTTTATTTCCAGTTTCTCGCATACACTATTAACGATTTGAGTTTTTGCCTTTATTTGTGCCATGTTGGAAAGGTCCGGTGAAATTGTTGTCAAGCTAAGGGTCGGGACCCATTGTGAGGTCTCGCCCGTAGCATCCCGATATCCCGCGGATTCGGGGTGTTACATGTTGGATCTTTCTAGGCTAGAGTGGCTCCCCTAAGTTGTTGATCTTGTCCATGTGTTGTATAGGCTGTTGTGAGAAGTTTCCTTGTGTTGAGAGTGTTATTAGGATTGTGAGTTCTAGGATGCATTCCTAGGTTGAGAGCTAGGTGATCTTGCGTAGATTCCTAGAGTGAAGTCTTAGACTTCTTTGAGCTTGAGCTTGTGTTGATGAGTGTATTCTTGTGTGAGCAGGTTGTGTGCTTCCTCTCTAAGGAAACGAGAGTGTTGTGAGTGAGTGTGATGACGAGGTAAGTCTGCGGACTTACTTAGCTCGTATTCTACGTATTAGACTCGATGTGTGTTCGGTGATGTGTGTTTTATTGCTTTCATTATAACTTATAAACCGGAAATAGTAATTTCCGACCTTTATATATTATTTGGCCCAAGTGTATGATAACGGGTGGTGACAACTTGCCTAGCTATTGCGTAGAGCTAGGAGGTTCTTGGCGACTAGCCCGCGTGATTAGACGGTCGGATGCATCCACACCGTTCCATGCGGTAAGTGGGGACCGAGGCGAGTTTTGGGAGATGCTCGTGTCACAAAAGAAGTTGAACTAGAACAAGATATGAGCTAATAAATAAAGATAATAAACCGGACTTGTTTGTTGAGCATGATTATGTGATATTATGATATATGAGTGTGTATGTGCCTTCATCATGTCTCTAATGCTTCCAATTGAGCTAACGGTTTTAAACCGCTTGTGTAGATGCCCCGCACGTTAGTGACGCCGCCGAGTGAGGTGGATGAGTGGACAACCGAGGGTCGCCGTACATTTAGGACGGGGACGTTTTTGGATTATTATTGTTGTGTCGAATTATGGAGTTGTGTACGGTTTCAGATTTACATTTTGGAGTTTTGATGTCGTTTTGAGGACTCGGTTGAGTTTCCACATTGTACCCCTTTACTTTTCAGTCTTGCATACATTACAAACGTTTGACTTTTACGTCTTTATTTGTGCCATGTTGGAAAGGTCCAGTGAAGTTGTTGTCAGGCTAAGGGTCGGGACCCATTGTGAGGTCTCGCCCGTAGCATTCCGATATCCCGCAGATTCGGGGTGTTACAAAGTGGTATCAGAGCCCTAGGTTGACAACAATGGCACTCGCAACCTTCTAAAGGACGAATGAGGAATAAACAGAACCCCACGTGATGTGATCCCCGAGAACCCCAACACGAAGCCGAAAATACTCACTCCGAGCGTAGTCAAGTTAGGTCATATTTCGCTCGATCCGGCTAAGCTGTCAAACGTATGCACTCCGAGCGTAGCCAAGAAAATCCAAGGTGCGAGACTGGATGATCCTTGCTTGGCATATCCCATCAATAAAAAAAATCAAAAAGAAGTGGTCGGAAGGAACAACACCGGTGGATCCTCGCGTTCAACTAACGAAGAGCGCATCAAGGAAATCCAAGGTGAGAGGCCAAAACATATGCACGTCCACCCAATACATATTTCATGCAGCATATCATCCTCATATTATTCATATATTATTGTTACGCTAAGATTGTGATGCGCAATTGGGTTTTAAATTTATACTCGCTATAATTATCCTAACTCCTAGCGAAACCCGCAGTGTACGGGACGTTTGTAGTAGGGATAGTATTCCGAGGTCGAACACAAAGACTAAGGTGAAATTGATTCGATTTGTGATTGAGCTTAGTAAAGACCTAGGGTGCAAGAGAAGAAAGAAGTAAAGAAATGAAAATCTCAAATGTTTTTGGTTGGTTTTTGGTGATCAATCAAAGATCACAATACATGCAAAACAATCAATCGACTAAACTATGAATCAACTCGAATAAACAACTAAACAAGATATAGATCAAAGAAAGAAAAGACGGATTCTAGGGGTTGGAAGTTCCGGTTATGGCATAAGACTCAAGCTATCTATTCATTCCTTGGATTAACTATGTTGGGGTTAAGCATTTCTAAATTGGGATCAATCACCGGGTAGGTCTCAAGATCCGCTAGTCCATCCCCTAGATCTCATCACCGGGTAAGTCTCTAAAAACCTAAGGAGCGGAATTCTACTCAAACCGGATTGTTTTCTCAAGGATCTAACCTATCCTCACCGGGTAAGTCTCGGAAGGGCTAGTCTCAAGCTACTATCCAGCACACTTAATCCAATGGCGGCTTGTTAGGCTCACCACTACCTAAGGGTTGTTATCTTTGGGATCTAAGAGTGAGGATTACCGGGTAGGTCTCTCCTAACACTTAGTTGCTAACACTAGGTTACCTTAGGATAGATTTAACTCAACAAACACCTAGGATTTCAACATTCTAATCAATCTAAATCAAGATCCATCGAACCAGGAAAATCACGGGCTGTTCTACCTAAACCACGGCCGTGGTTTGACAAGATCCACCCGTAATTCCTAACAGAGGGTACGTTCAAGCACACAAGTCATCCAAAGATAAATCTAAGTTCATCCTATCCTAGCCTTAGCCATAACCATCCTTTCCTTACCCTAGAACCACATCTATTTAGCCTACAACATTCATAATAGAAATTGAAACAAACAAACACAAAATCATAACATTCATTTGCAAGAGAATGAAAGAAAAAGATGAACAAGAGTACTAGAATTAAAACAAGCTGAAAATAGAATTTCGGAGACTTACAATCCTTCCAAAAGAAGGTTCAAATGGTTCTTACAACTAGAAAATAGAATCCGGAAATCTAGCAACAATGGCTATGCTGTGTGTTCTTCTTCTTCCCTTCAATGGAACTCTTCTTCTTCTCCTTGACACTTTCCTTCCTAGAAAAACTTCTTCTTGAGAGAATATATTTGTTAGAGAGAAATGGATAATGGATGAGCTGCTCCAAACTACTCCCAACTGCCCCTCACAACCCATGAAGGACCACTTTTATAACAAACTTGCATGAGCTGGCCATGAGAGTCGTGGCACAGCTGTCACAAGAATCTGGCAAAAACCACGGTTGATTCCACGGCCGTGATCTGTCAGAGAACCGTGATTCTGTGCAGAAACTTTGCCTTGGATCATTAAGCTGTGATTTGGTGCATGGATAGTGTTGGCAAGGTTCCATGAGTCCTCCTTAGCCTATAGCTTGTGTCCTAATGAGTCCGAGGGTGTGTCGTCTAGATGAACGATCCTCAAACGCATCGTTTTAGCTCCTAAATTTCCCGAATTACCTACAAAACACGCACAAGTCCGTGTAGACATCTATCTCGACAAAATACATGAATTGAGTGCAAAATGTCTCGAACCAATGCTAAACCATGCATGAATGAGCGAGAATTCTATCTAAATGATTACCTAAAACTAACCCATAAATCGTGTTATCAAAATACCCCATACTTAAGGTTTGCTCGTCCCCGAGCAAATTCCTAATTATAGATTAAGAGATGACATGATTTATGCATGCAGAAAAATGGCAAAAATCTTTTGGGTCTGTGCTTCTACTATTGGATCACCTTCAAAGTCATGTTTCGTGGCTAAGGACAAGCAATCATGCATCAAACAAATGAAAGCATGGAAAGACAATTGTACTTAACTCAAAAGTATGCATGAAATGTAAAGATGAAGAAGTCAAGAAGATCAAGAGTACATTCAATCTAAACTACTAAGTCTTACAAACATGCAAATAGGTCATAAGGTCTTGTGAGATAAAAGGGCCAAGAAATGTAGTGATTGGGTGGGGGTTTCTAGGTTATGTGATGCTAATCCGGGAACGGAACTAACTTCACATCCTTGTCCTCGATCAACTTCCCCCAAGTGTATATTTTCCTCTATCTTTTCTTTCTTTTCTTTTTCTTTGACTTATTTTTGAGACAATGGCATTGGTGTACAAGAGCCGAAACCTTGGTGATTAGCCGTCCTCGGGTTTTTTCTTAGTTTTCGAGGTGCATCCACACCGGGCACACATACCAAAGCTCGTTAGGACTATTAGTTCATTTGACTTTGGCAAGGCACCAACACCCGATTATGTGAAGTGTACCGAGTTACTTGTCATTTAAACCAATGTCCCCAAACTTATATTTTGGCTACACTTTCACAACAAATTCAGCATTTTATGCATGATGTTCTTTTCATCAACAACTTCACCCCACACTTGCTTTTTGCACACATCAACACACTAGCATGCTCCTATTACCGGATGGGTTAAAAGAGGTCAAATTTGTCTCAATTGAGGTGCTCAAGCAATTGTGATTAAGATGAGAAGTAGAGAAAGATTGAATTGCCTCATTCATTCCTAGATGGTATGCAAGAACTATCATGTAATTTCGATTTTCACTAATCAATCCTTTCTAGGCAAACATCATGGTCACAAATCATTCATAGAATTTAAGAGAAGTAGTTCAAGTCCACATATGCATTTATCAATTCAACACATAAGGCCATCCATAGCCAATTCTCAAGACAAGATTTCATCATTAGGATCATATCCAAGCCTAGAAAGCACAAAATTTTTTAAAATTTTCTGATTTTTATGGGATTTTCGTTTTAAGTATGTACAATGCAAGACATGTGAAGATTTTAAACTATCCTAGATGCTCATCATGCAAAGGATCATGCGAACCCCACCCCATACTTAGAAACACATTGTCCCAATGTGTAAATGAAGTAAAGAGAGTGAAAGAAGGTTCTCACAATGTAAAAGTGATTTGCTATGGTAATTGGGATTTCTCAAATGAATTGATGTTGGATGATCCTATCAACCATGGTAGAGAGCTCTAAGCATCCATCAAAGCTTCGGAACCCGCGCTAGGCACCGCTAGCCGTCCAAGTCCCGCGTCCGCTCCACCCATAATTGGTGAGGGGTTCATCATCATCATTCATATGCCAAGTAAGGCTTCCAATGCTACTCTAGCACACATACAAAGTAGACAAAACACACACAAAAAATCTAAAAACGAAAACAAAACTAAAAAGAGAAAATGTTACCAATGGGTTGCCTCCCACCAAGCGCTTCTTTAAGGTCATTAGCTTGACCAAACTCGGGGGAGTCTATTCAAGGTGAAGTGGGGCAATCATGTCCACCGGAGCTCCCGGAATATACTTCTTCAAGCGGTGCCCATTCACTTTAAAATTCCCACAATGCTCCCCTCCTATCTCAATAGCTCCATGGGAGAAAATCTTCTTCACCACATATGGCCCGGTCCATCTTGATTTGAGCTTTCCGGGAAAGAGCCTTAACCTTGAGTTGAAGAGAAGGACAAGATCTCCTTCACTCAACTCCTTGGGGATGATCTTCTTGTCATGCCATCTTTTGGTTCGTTCCTTGTAAATCCGGGCATTCTCATAAGCGTCCAACCGGATCTCCTCAAGGGCGTTTAGATCAAGCATCCTCTTTTCTCCCGCCTCTTTGAGGTCAAAATTTAGCCACTTAATGGCCCAATAAGCTCTATGCTCCATTTCACCGGAAGATGGCAAGACTTGCCATAGACTAACTTGTAGGGAGTGGTGCCAATCGGTGTCTTGAAGGCGGTTCTATATGCCCACAATGCGTCATTGAGCTTCATAGCCCAATCCTTTCTAGTTCTAGACACCGTCTTCTCAAGGATGGCCTTTATCTCCCGGTTGGAGATCTCCACTTGGCCACTAGTTTGGGGATGGTAAGGTGTTGCCACCTTATGAGTCACCCCATACTTAGCCAAAAGCGCTCCAAAGTTCCTATTTGTGAAGTGCCTTCCTCCATCACTAATGATCACCCTTGGCGTTCTAAACCTAGGGAAGATCACCCGATTGAAGAACCGCACCACTACCTTGGCATCATTTGTAGGAGAGGCGATTGCCTCCACCCATCTTGACACATAATCCACCGCCAATAGGATATAGAGATTGCCACATGAGGAAGGGAATGGTCCATGAAGTCCACACCCCACACATAAAAAATCTCCACTTCTTGGATGTTGTTCAAGGGCATTTCATTCCTCCTCGAGATGTTGCCCGTCCTTTGGCAAGCATCACATCCAGCTACAAAACCTTGCACATCTCTAAACAAGTTAGGCCAATAAAAACCGGATTGCAATATCTTTGCACACGTCTTGTGTGAGCTAGCATGGCCTCCACATGGTAAGGAGTGACAATGCCGGATCACACTCTCCACTTCATCTTCCGGTATGCATCTTCTGAACATCCCATCCGGTCCTCTCTTGAACAAGAGTGGTTCACTCCAATAGTAATGCGTCACATCGTTGAAGAACTTCTTTCTTTGTGCATATGTCAATCCGGGAGGCACTTCCTCACATACTAAGTAATTCACAATGTCGGCATACCATGGCTCATTCCCTCTAGACACTTGGAACAAGCATTCTTCTACCATTTGCAATTGCTCATCTCGGAATGAGTCATCAATTGGAATGTCATCTCTTCCAAGCTCTAACGGAGGCAATCTACTAAGGTGATCCGCCACGGAGTTCTCGGATCCCTTCTTATCTCGTATCTCCAAATCAAACTCTTGAAGAAGAAGGATCCACCGAATCAACCTTGGTTTGGCATCCTTCTTTGTAAGTAGATAACGGATCGCCGCATGATCCGTATAAACTATGACCTTCGCTCCAACAAGGTATGAGCGGAACTTCTCAAATGCATACACTACCGCCAACAACTCCTTCTCGGTAGTAGTATAATTGAGTTGGGCGTCATCTAGCGTCTTGCTAGCATAATAAATAGCATCAGTACGCCCTTCTTTCCTTTGCCCTAAAACGGCCCCAACGGCCACATCGCTTGCATCGCACATGATCTCAAATGGTAGACTCCAATCCGGAGGTTGCATTATAGGTGCGGAGATCAAGGCGTTCTTCAACCTACAAAAAGCTTCAAGACAATCCTTGGAAAAGACAAAATCAACATCCTTCATTAGTAGGTTAGTGAGAGGCTTAGAAATTTTAGAGAAGTCTTGAATAAACCTCCGGTAGAAACCGGCATGCCCTAAGAAACTCCTTACCCCCTTCACCGAGGTAGGTGGCGGCAACTTCTCTATCGTTTCAGTTTTGGCCCTATCAACCTCAATGCCACGGTTGGACACCAAGTGTCCTAACAAAATGCCTTCACTTACCATGAAGTGGCATTTTTCCCAATTCAAGACAAGATTTGTCTCCTCACATCTTTGCAATACTAATGACAAGTTAGCCAAGCAATTATCAAAGGAAGAACCATAAACAGAGAAATCATCCATAAACACTTCCATGATATTTTCTATGTATTCCGAAAATATAGCCATCATACACCTTTGGAAAGTGGCGGGTGCATTACACAACCCAAATGGCATTCTCCTATACGCAAAGGTACCCCATGGACATGTAAAAGTTGTTTTCTCTTGGTCATCGGGGTGGATAGGGATTTGGAAGTATCCACTATAGCCATCTAGATAGCAAAAATGAGAGTGTTGAGCTAACCTTTCTAGCATTTGGTCAATGAAGGGGAGAGGGAAGTGATCTTTCCTAGAGGCCATGTTCAATCTCCTATAATCAGTGCACATCCTCCACCCCGTAACCGTCCTAGTCGGGATTAGTTCATTTTTCTCGTTGGTCACTACGGTCATCCCACCCTTCTTAGGAACTACATGAACGGGACTAACCCACTTACTATCCGAGATAGGGTGGATAATTCCCGCATCTAGCAACTTAATGATTTCCTTTTTGACTACCTCTTTCATTATAGGATTCAATCTCCTTTGATGTTCAATAGAGGGTTTGTGGTTATCTTCCATCATTATCTTATGCATGCACAAAGAGGGCTTAATGCCAACCAAATCATCAATAGTATAGCCAATGGCCTTTCTATGCAATCTCAGTTCATGCAACAACTTAGCAAGTTCATCATCACTCAAACATGCATTAATAATCACCGGATATGAAGAATTTTCACCAAGAAATGCATACTTTAAATGAGAGGGAAGGGGTTTAAGTTCAAGTTGAGGGGGACCTTTATCGGTTGAAGATGATCCAAACAAGGTTGGATTAGATGAGTCCAAAGCAATTGAAGACTCATCATGCCTCCTAAAAGCGTGATCATCATCAAGGACTGGTCCAGGGAAATCCACGGTTGAAATCACGGCTTGCCCAACTTCCACGGCCGTGGTTCTTGCCAAGCTTGCTTCTCGGAGTTGTCCAGAAAGTTTGACGGCCGTGGAACATAAATCTCGACCGTGGAATTTGCAGCTGTTCAACACCTCTTCGTGGCTTTCAAATCCAACTCTTGGCTCCTCTTCCAAGGCTTCTAAGGCCTTGATCTCTTCATTGCAAGCCTCTTCAACCCCTTCTTCCATCATACTCAAGGTAAGGACCTTCTCCAAGGGATCCTTGATTAAGATCGAGCTCACAACTTCTCTAGATTCTTCTTGCTCAACTATGTTGAAGACATCCTCATCAAGGGTTGGTCCTTTCATCATGGTGGACAGCTTGAACTTGATGTTCTCTTCTCCAATGTTGAAGGAGAGAGTCCCGTTCTTGCAATCCACTAGACATCTGGAAGTGGCTAGGAAAGGTCTTCCTAAGATGATGGGAACCGGATAATCCGCTGGAATGTCCAAGACGACAAAGTCAATTGGCACATAGAATCCTCCTAGTTGCACCGGAATGTCTTCTAGAATCCCGACCGGATGAGTGATAGAACGGTCCTCCATATATAGGGTCATCTTGACCGGCTTTGGCTCTCCTAGCCCGACCTTTTTGCAAAGTGCAAGCGGTATGATGCTTACACTTGCTCCGAGATCACAAAGGGCCTCGTACTTCACATCTCCCACTCCTATTGGGACGCAAAAAGAGCCCGGATCCTTTAGCTTGGGAGGCATCTCTTCCTTCATGGTTTGGATCAATTCCGAGGATCTCTTGGTCATTCTTATCTCCCCATACTCCTCCAACTTCCTTTTGTTGGAGAGTATTTCCTTCAAAAACTTGCCATATGCCGGCATTCCTAAAATGGCATCCATGAACGGAATGTTAATATGTAATTTGGACATTAGTTCAAGGAACTTACCAAAATGATTGTCCAAACGAGCTCTTGCTCTTGATTGTGGAAACGGTAGTGGTGGCTTGTATGGAGGCGGTGCCACATAGGTTGGCTCTACATTCTTGCTCTTGCCTCCATCTTCTTGCATTCTTCCCTCTTCTACCACTACTTGCTTTCCCTTAGCTTGGTCCTTGGGCAAAGGATCCTTCATATTCAACCCACTCCTTGTTGTGATAGCCAACACTTGGCCTCTTGGGTTGTCTTCGGTTCTTCCGGGAAGCTTTCCCGGATCTCTATGGGCTTCCCCCGCCTTTTGGAACACTTGTGCTTCCAAGACTTTTTGAGCCTTAGAGATTGAAGTCACGGTGCTCTCAAGACCACTCAACCTTCCTAGCAATTGCTCAAACATTATTTCGGTTCTATCCTTGGGAGGTTGAGTGAAGCCGGGTGGAGGTTCTTGTAAAGCTCTTGGTGGTGGAGTTGAGCTTGTGGAAGCGGGAGGGTTCAAGGCTCCATCCGGGTTAGAGTAAGAAAACCCCGGATGGTTGTGGTTGGGCCGGTAATTGTTAAATTGCCGGTTGTTGTTGAAACTCCTTGGGCCTTGGTAATTGTTGAAGTTGCCCCTTCCCATATAATTCACATCCTCCTCCTTGGAAGACAAGTTGGCTTGTGGAAGCACTTGGGGGGTTGCTTGGTTTTTCAAAGTAGTAGCACACAATTCCCTCAAGGACTTCAACTCATTGTTGATGGCGTCAAGCTTGAAATTGCTCATGGTGACTTCACTCACCTCATATGCTCCCGCCTTCCTTCCTTCACTCTTCCTATGGGAGTATTTCTCAATCACTAGGGCTTGCTTCTCCACAAACTCCCAAGCATCATCTACATGTTTCTCCATGAATGTCCCACCGGAAAGAGATTGGAGCTTGAATTGGCTATCTTCGTCAAGTCCTTTAAAGTAGATCTCCAATAGCTCAATTTTCGGGATGCCATGGTGTGGACAATCAAGGAGAAGATCTTTGAACCTCTCCCAAGACTTGAATAAACTTTCTCTGTCCTTCATCACGAAGGCATTGATCTTCCCTCTTAATTCGGTAGTCTTGGAAGGTGGGAAGAACTTGGTCAAAAACTCGGTTGTCATCTCCTCCCAAGTACCAACTCGCCCTTGTGGAATAGATTGATACCAAGCCAAGGCTTTATCCTTAAGAGAGAAGGAAAAAGCCCTAAGTTTATGGTTGTTGCTCTCCAATCTTGGCGGTCTAAGAGTCTCCATCAAGATCTCATAATTCATCAAGTGTTGATGAGGAGAGTCTCCTTCCATCCCTCCAAATTAATTATGCCGGATCATTTGTAGAACTTGAGGGCGGAGCTCATAGTTGTGGGTAGCAGGATCTCCTAGGTTCACACCCGGTCGGTGTGCTCTTTGTGCCGGATCCATACGTCTCCCTAGGGTTTGTGGCTCCTCAATAGCAATGGGGACAACCCTAACATTAGCCGCCGGCTGCGGTTGTGGCGGAGGAGGTGGAGGTTGTCGGCGATTAAGCTCTCCTTGAACAAGGGCTTGCCTAATCTCCTCAATCTCCCTCCTAGTTTCCTCTTGCCTCTCATTGGCAAGTCTCCTTTCTTCCTCCAAGAGCTCATCTCTTAGCCTTATTTGCTCTAAGGCTTCATCCAATTCAGCTTGGAGGTTTCTTCCGGCCATCTCTTTCTCTTTTCGGATGTTCTTGGATCTAGATCGAAGGGTTTTCTCCGGTTCGGGATCGAATGGAGCTAAATCCTTGCCACGAGATCTTCGCATACACCTAAAGAGTAATAGATGTCCTGAAAAGCAAAGACACAAACCAAAAAGAGATCAAAAGCAACAAGAAAGATCTACACTAGAAACAATCACAAAATAGACTCAATCTAGACCTAGTCCCCGACAACGGCGCCAAAAACTTGTTACGCTAAGATTGTGATGCGCAATTGGGTTTTAAATTTATACTCGCTATAATTATCCTAACTCCTAGTGAAACCCACAGTGTACGGGACGTTTGTAGTAGGGATAGTATTCCGAGGTCGAACACAAAGACTAAGGTGAAATTGATTCGATTTGTGATTGAGCTTAGTAAAGACCTAGGGTGCAAGAGAAGAAAGAAGTAAAGAAATGAAAATCTCAAATCTTTTTGGTTGGTTTTTGGTGATCAATCAAAGATCACAATACATGCAAAACAATCAATCGACTAAACTATGAATCAACTCGAATAAACAACTAAACAAGATATAGATCAAAGAAAGAAAAGACGGATTCTAGGGGTTGGAAGTTCCGGTTATGGCATAAGACTCAAGCTATCTATTCATTCCTTGGATTAACTATGTTGGGGTTAAGCATTTCTAAATTGGGATCAATCACCGGGTAGGTCTCAAGATCCGCTAGTCCATCCCCTAGATCTCATCACCGGGTAAGTCTCTAAAAACCTAAGGAGCGGAATTCTACTCAAACCGGATTGTTTTCTCAAGGATCTAACCTATCCTCACCGGGTAAGTCTCGGAAGGGCTAGTCTCAAGCTACTATCCAGCACACTTAATCCAATGGCGGCTTGTTAGGCTCACCACTACCTAAGGGTTGTTATCTTTGGGATCTAAGAGTGAGGATTACCGGGTAGGTCTCTCCTAACACTTAGTTGCTAACACTAGGTTACCTTAGGATAGATTTAACTCAACAAACACCTAGGATTTCAACATTCTAATCAATCTAAATCAAGATCCATCGAACCAGGAAAATCACGGGCTGTTCTACCTAAACCACGGCCGTGGTTTGACAAGATCCACCCGTAATTTCTAACAGAGGGTACGTTCAAGCACACAAGTCATCCAAATATAAATCTAAGTTCATCCTATCCTAGCCTTAGCCATAACCATCCTTTCCTTACCCTAGAACCACATCTATTTAGCCTACAACATTCATAATAGAAATTGAAACAAACAAACACAAAATCATAACATTCATTTGCAAGAGAATGAAAGAAAAAGATGAACAAGAGTACTAGAATTAAAACAAGCTGAAAATAGAATTTCGGAGAATTACAATCCTTCCAAAAGAAGGTTCAAATGGTTCTTACAACTAGAAAATAGAATCCGGAAATCTAGCAACAATGGCTATGTTGTGTGTTCTTCTTCTTCCCTTCAATGGAACTCTTCTTCTTCTCCTTGACACTTTCCTTCCTAGAAAAACTTCTTCTTGAGAGAATATATTTGTTAGAGAGCAATGGATAATGGATGAGCTGCTTCAAACTACTCCCAGCTGCCTCTCACAACCCATGAAGGACCACTTTTATAACAAACTTGCATGAGCTGGCCATGATAGTCGTGGCACAACTGTCACAAGAATCTGGCAAAAACCACGGTTGATTCCACGGCCGTGATCTGTCAAAGAACCGTGATTCTGTGCAGAAACTTTGCCTTGGATCATTAAGCTGTGATTTGGTGCATGGATAGTGTTGGCAAGGTTCCATGAGTCCTCCTTAGCCTATAGCTTGTGTCCTAATGAGTCCGAGGGTGTGTCGTCTAGATGAACGATCCTCAAACGCATCGTTTTAGCTCCTAAATTTCCCGAATTACCTACAAAACACGCACAAGTCCGTGTAGACATCTATCTCGACAAAATACATGAATTGAGTGCAAAATGTCTCGAACCAATGCTAAACCATGCGTGAATGAGCGAGAATTCTATCTAAATGATTACCTAAAACTAACCCATAAATCGTGTTATCAATTATGCATGAATTTATGTATTAATTATGTGAAAGTAGGTGGAGAAAAGTAGGTGGAAAAGTAGGTGGAGAAAGTAGGTGGTTGAAAGTCCCTATGTTTGCCCTTTGTTTAATGTCACAACTCTTGAACTTGTAAGCCTTTAATGTTGGAAGTTAGGTACTGAATTTTCACCCTATATAAGGCCTCTCCCATAAACCTTGTTAATCACGAAATAGAGTTGATTTCTTCAATCACAAATTGTGTTTTCACTTTGAGTAAAACAAACCTAGAGACTAAGGTAAGAGACCAAAGTTAAACCCACCAGGTGAGAGGCCGAGTGGTTCCTTACGGTGAGAGGCTAGGAGGACAAAGGAGATCCAATCCCGACGTGAGATTCCGAGGGAAAAGATCTCGAACCAAGGAGATCCAAGGTGCGAGGATGGACGATCCTTGCTTGGCATATCCCAATAAAAAAAATCAAAAAAGAAGTGGTCGGAAAGAACAACACCGGTGGATCCTCGCGTACAACTAACGAAGAGCGCATCAAGTGGTATCAGATCCCAACGGTGCGAGTTCCTCAAGCTTTCGGGTTGTGAACTGTTCGGGAATGTCAAGACACTATCGAAAAAGAACAACAAATGAAGAATACGTTCGATGGGCTATTCGAGAGTATGACGATGGCAAACGTCGTCGAGAAAAGGAGGCTAAAAAACAAGAAGAACAAGATCGGCGCCTTAGCGTGTTTGAAAAATGGATCAAGGACGCGACTCATTTTCAATCAAGTCGAGTTGAGAAAGTAGGAAGCAAGACGAAGTACAAATCGCCGTCTATTCCACCACCGAAGGCTGCTACACCAACCCCGCCTCCTCATCCACCATATCCCGTGCCTCCACCACCATCTATTCCTCCACCGGATCCCGTGCCCCCACCACCATCTACGCCTCCAGCGAATCCCGCTCTTCCACCATCGGATCCCACTCCTTCGCCTATTGCTACACTCTCCCCGCCCATGGATGATTCGGATTCGAGGACGAATCCTTTTGAAGAGAGCGAGGATGATGTGATCCCCGAGAGCCCCAACATGAAGCCTAAAATACTCACTCCGAGCGTAGTGAAGTTAAGTCATATTCCACTGGATCCGGCTAAGTTGTTAAATTTACGCACTCTTTGTAAAATGCCTATATCTGGAGCTGCGTTTGGAGTTAGAAGACCTACAAGTACTACTTTCGAAGGTATTTTCAAGATCTACCACTTTATAGTTTATGAGAAGTCGAGACTCCAAGAGGAAGATGGTGAAAATGACCCGACAATGAAGCAACATTTATACTTGAGTGGGTTTTTGACCAAGATCACGCATGAAGGCATGAAAGATGGTTATACAAAACATATGCACGTCCACCCAATACATATTTCATGCAGCATATCATCCTCATATTATTCATATATTATGCATGAATTATGTATTAATTATGTGACAGTAGGTGGAGAAAGTAGGTGGTTGAAAGTCCCTATGTTTGCCCTTTGTTTAATGTCACAACTCTTGAACTTGTAAGCCTTTAATGTTGGGAGTTAGGTGCTGAATTTTCAGCCTATATAAGGCCTCTCCCACAAACCTTTTTAATGATGACATAGAGTTGAGTTCTTCAATCACAAGTTGTGTTTTCACTTTGAGTAAAACAAACCTAGAGACTAAGGTGAGAGGCCAAAGTTTCGAAACCCACAAGGTGAGAGGCTGAGGGGTGTCCTTACGGTGAGAGGCTAGAAGGAAAAAGGAGATCCAATTTCCAAAGTGAGATTCTGAGGAAAGAAGATCTCGAGCCAAGGAGATCCAAGGTGCGAGGCTGGACGATCCTTGCTTGATGCGCTCTTCGTTAGTTGAACGCGAGGATCCACCGGTGTTGTTCCTTCCGACCACTTCTTTTTTTGATTTTTTTTATTGGGATATGTCAAGCAAGGATCATCCAACCTCGCACCTTGGATCTCCTTGGTTCGAGATCTTTTCCCTCGGAATCTCACGTCGGGATTGGATCTCCTTTGTCCTCCTAGCCTCTCACCGTAAGGACACCACTCGGCCTCTCACCTTGTGGGTTTCGAAACTTTGGTCTCTCACCTTAGTCTCTAGGTTTGTTTTACTCCAAGTGAAAACACAACTTGTGATTGAAGAACTAAACTCTATTTCATGATTAAAAAGGTTTGTGGGAGAGGCCTTATATAGGCTGAAAATTCAGCACCTAACTCTCAACATTAAAGGCTTACAAGTTCAAGAGTTGTGACATTATACAAAGGGCAAACATAGGGACTTTCAACCACCTACTTTCTCCACCTATTTTTCTCCACCTACTTTCACATAATTAATACATAAATTTATGCATAATATATGAATAATATGAGGATGATATGCTGCATGAAATATGTATTGGGTGGACGTGCATATGTTTTGTATAACCATCTTTAATGCCTCCATGCGTGATATTGGTCAAAAACCCACTCAAGTATAAACGTTGTTGTATTGTCGGGTCATTTTCACCCTCTTCCTTTTGGAATCTCGACTTCTCATAAACTACAAAGTTGTAGCTCTTGAAAATACCTTCGAAAGTTATACTTGTGGTTCTTCTAAATCCAAACGAAGCTTCAAATATAGGCATTTTACTGAGAGTGCATACATTTGACAACTTAGCCGGATCGAGCGATATATGACCTAACTTGACCACGCTCGGAGTGAGCATTTTCAGCTTCATGTTGGGGCTCTCGGGGATCACATCATCCTCACTCGATCACTTCAAAAGGATTCGTCCTCGAATCCGAATTTTCCATGGGCGGGGAGAGTGTAGCAATAGGCAAAGGAGTGGGATCCGATGGTGGAAGAGCGGGATTCTGTGGAAAAGTAGTCGGTGGTGGAGGCGCGGGATCCCCTGAAGGAGTAGATGGTGGTTGGGGTACGGGATCCGGTGGAGGAGTAGATGGTGGTGGAGGCACGGGATCCGGTGGATGAGGAGGCGGGGTTGGTGTAGCAGCCTTCGGTGGTGGAATAGACGGCAATGTGTACTTCGTCTTGCTTCCCGCTTTCTCAACTCGACTTGATTGAAAATGAGTCACGTCCTTGATCCATTTTTCGAACACCCTACGGCGCCGAGCTTCTTCTTCTTGTTTTCTAGCCTCCCTTTCTCGACGACGTTTGCAACGTTGGTCCTCTTCCTCTTGTTTACGAGCTTCCTCTTCACGGCGACAAGCTTCTCTTCTCTTTCTTCGTCTTTGTAGTTCTTCATAGACGGCCTCGTAAAGATCGTCTTCCATTTCACTCAAACAAAGATAACCATCGTCATACTCTCGAATAGCCCATCGAACGTATTCTTCATTTATTGTTCTTTTTCGATCGCCTTGACATTCTCCAATAGTTCACAACCCGAAAGCTTGAGGAACTCGCACCTTTGGGCTCTGATACCACTTGATGCGCTCTTCGTTAGTTGAACGCGAGGATCCACCGGTGTTGTTCCTTCCGACCACTTCTTTTTTATTTTTTTTATTGATGGGATGCGCCAAGCAAGGATCGTCCAGCCTCGCACCTTGGATCTCCTTGGCTCGAGATCTTCTTTCCTCGGAATCTCACTTTGGAAATTGGATCTCCTTTTTCCTCCTAGCCTCTCACCGTAAGGACACCACTCGGCCTCTCACCTTGTGGGTTTCGAAACTTTGGCCTCTCACCTTAGTCTTTAGGTTTGTTTTACTCAAAGTGAAAACACAACTTGTGATTGAAGAACTCAACTCTATTTCATCATTAAAAAGGTTTGTGTGAGAGGCCTTATATAGGCTGAAATATCAGCACCTAACTCCCAACATTAAAGGCTTACAAGTTCAAGAGTTGTGACATTAAACAAAGGGCAAACATAGGGACTTTCAACCACCTACTTTCCCGGTCCCCAACAGTACGGGTGTAGGAGCCTCAGGACAGGGACGTAGCTAGACTCAGGGACGTCCCGGTCCCCAACAGTCGATGCAAACACCAGACTGGGGTCGATAGTGCCACAGTTGTGGAGAGTTTGGGCATATTAGGACGACGTGTAAGAGGCCGCCTGTGGCATGTTTTACTTGTGGCCAGGTGGGTCACCGAGCCACTTTTTGCCGTCAAGGCAAGTCACAACAGGGTTCTTCGCCTGCAGGAGTAGCAGGGGGCAGTCAGAGAACGTCACAGTTTCAGTCTCCGGGTTTTCAGCAAAGAAGAAAAAGTTAGGCTCGTACCTAGGGATCAACCCAGGGACAAGGCCGAGGTAGAGGCCGTGGTGGGGGTACCCAGGAGACCAGAGGCACACATGCCAGGATGTTCGAGTTAAGGAGTGTTGTTGATCCGGTAGAACCGGCAGCTACAGGTACTATTCAGATCCATGGACTTCCGGTCCGAGTTTTATTTGATACGGGTGTACGCACTCTTTTATATCTGATGATTGTGTAGCTAGGATATCCTTAGTTACGGTAGAGAGAAGGCCCTTCGTTGTAGGGTTACCCGATGGGAGTAGGGTTAGTGGTACCCGAGAGGTACACGGTTGTCCCATACATTTGGGAAACCGCGATTGGTTAGCCGACTTCTATGTCATGCACTTGGTGCATGAAGAAGTCATCCTTGGGATGGATTGGATGGACCGCCATCGAGCCGTGTTGGACATCAGCCGGAGGACTGTGACGGTTACCACAAAGACGGGACGTAAGGTGATTTTCCAAGGCTGGGACCTCGGGAAGGCCCGTATAGTCATTAGCGCGGTCCGAGCCGCGAGACTTATCGGGAAAGGATGCGAGGCCTTCTGGTGCTATGCCATGAAGGAGGAGACGGACCCATTGCTGGAGCAGATTCCCGTGGCATGTGAGTTTGAGGACGTATTCGGGGAGCCACCCGGGTTACCACTGTAGAGGAGTGTTGATTTTTCTATTGAGTTGGAGCCTGGCACGAGGCCGATCTCCAAGGCTCCATACCGCATGGAGCCGATCGAGATGCTGGAGCTGAAGAAGCAGGTCGAGGAGTTAGCCAAGAGGGGTTTCATACACCCGAGTGTTTCCCCCTGGGTGCACTGGTCCTCTTCGTCAGGAAGAAGGACGGATCTTTGAGGCTCTGCATTGATTACAGGGAGTTGAACAAGGTCACCATCAAGAACAAGTATCCTCTACCGCGCATTGATGATTTGCTAAACCAGTTGTAGGGAGCCTCCGTATTTTCGCGTATCGACTTGAGGTCGGGATACCACCAACTGAGGATGAGAGAGGAGGACGTGCTGAAGACGGCATTCAGGACGAGATATGGCCATTATGAGTTTGTCGTGATGCCATTCGGGCTCACGAATGCACCCTCCGTCTTCATGGAGTTGTTGAACGGCATCTTCATCGACTTTTTAGACCAATTTGTTGTAGTGTTCATAGATGATGTTTTAGTATACTCCCGGAGTAGGGAGGAGCATGCGGGACACCTGAGGACGGTTCTTCGAGTCCTTCAGGATAGAGAGCTTTATGCAAAGCTCTCTAAGTGCGAATTTTGGATGTCCGAGGTGGCATTCCTAGGTCATCTAATTTCCGCTGAGGGTGTCATGGTCGACCCGGCGAAGATAGAGTTCGTTTCTTCATGGACGCCTCCTAGGACGGTTAAGAAGGTGCTCAGTTTCTTGGGCTTAGCGGGATACTACCGCCGATTTGTAGAGGGTTTCTTCGTGATTGCACGGCCGCTTACTTCCTTGCTGAGGAAGTCTACCCGGTTCGTCTGGTCCGAGCCTTGTCAACGCAGCTTTGAGGAGCTGAAGAGGAGGTTGACCTCCGCTCCTGTGTTAGCCTAGCCTGAGGGCGTAGAGGATTTTGTTGTATATAGTGACGCCTCCAAGCTAGGCTTGGGATGCGTTTTGATGTAGAGGGGTAGGGTTATTGCGTACGCTTCTCGGCAGCTTAAGCCGTACAAGGAGAATTATCCCACCCATGATCTTGAGCTAGCGGCAGTGATTCATGCCCTGAAGATCTGGCGACACTACTTGTACGGGCCACGTGCCAGATCTTCACAGACCATAAGAGTTTGAAGTATATATTCACTCAGCGGGAGTTGAATAACCACTAGAGGAGATGGTTAGAGCTGATTAAGGACTTCGATTTGCAAATCTTGTACCATCCGGGGAAGGCAAACGTAGTCGTTGATGCTTTGAGTAGGAGGACTCCTCGAGAGGAGGCTATAGCTCGACTTACGATTCAGCCACAGTTGCAGAGGGATTTGACGGAGTTAGAGTTGGATATCCGGTTTCCGGATACGGTTGGCCGTTTGTCCGAGTTAGAGGTTTTACTTGACCTGTCCGGGGAGATCCGGCAGAAGCAGGAGGGATGCCCCATATTGAAGAGGAATCGGGACAGGATGGCCAGATGAGAGGCACCGCAATTTATCACTGGAGCAAACGGGTTATTGAGACGCGAGGGACGTATTTGTGTACCGTCGGACCCGGAGTTGAGAGAGCGGATTTTCCATGAGGCACATTCTATACCTTACTCTGTGCATCCAGGCACGAGTAAGATGTACCAGGACCTTAGGAGATCTTATTGGTGGGGCGGGCTCAAGCCCGATGTGGCTAGATATGTGGCCCGATGCGCGACCTGCCAGCAGGTCAACATCGAGCACTAGAGACACACACGAGAGCTTCATCCACTGCCCATGCCACAGTGGAAGTGGGAGGATATATCCATGGACTTCGTTACTAGTTTGAGGCCGTGTTCGCTCCAAACGGTGTATGCAAGCTTTAAATTTATAACCCTAGACGTAAGCTTAAAACAAGGATGCGAACCCGCAGTGTACGGGTCAATCGTAGTAAAAGCAAGGAATTCCAGGGGTCGATCACAAGGACTTAGTGAAACAAAGTCCAATTACGGTATGCTTATGTAAATACTAACCACAAGAGGTGATCAAAACAATCAAGGATGATAAAGAAGTCAATAAAGCAAACATGCAATTCTAGGGATTAAAGCATCTAGTTGTGGTTCCAACTCAAGATCTAAAGATAAGCGGACAAAGCTGAGATTTTTGCATAGGGAAGGTGTTACTAAAGTGGAATAGATCACCGGGTAAGTCTCACTACTCACTAATCCAAAACCGTAACTCCTATTACCGGGTAAGTCTCAAGGAATTAAGATAAAGAACTATAACCTCAAACTAACACACCATCTAAGGGAATAGAATCAACCTTTACCGGGTAAGTCTTAGGCTAACTCACAAAGATGGGATGAAAGCACACTCAAACCCCAATAAAGGACAAACCTTTATTACCTACACTTATGATCTTAGGTACACAAACTAAGGAATTACCGGGTAAGTCTCATCCTAGGCTTGCATTGAACCAGGAAAGGTGTAATAAGAATAGGATTTGGCAAACTCTAACCCTTAACTCTCAGTTTAGGATCAGATAAGCCACCTCGGTCAGCCAAGTTCCACCCCGGCCGAGATGTTCATCGACTGAGCGAGATGCTTAGGGTTAAGGTTAAAGACTCGTATTTTCAGGGTCCTACTGGAATCTAAGATTATTCTATCATTGTCTTTCCCACAACCTTCAGCCAATCACCCTAGAATCACACGAGGAAATTAGCCACTCATCATCATGAAAGCAATAATCAAATATATGGGAAGAAGGTGAATATTTGAACAAGAAGAATTTAATGAAAAGACTTCAATAACTGAATCAAATATCACAACAAAAGCGTTCCTTGGATAGAAATCCAACAAGGCAAGACAACAAGGAAGGGAATCTAAGATAATCTTACAAAACCCTTCAAAAGCTATAAAAGTTATGATCTTCAATCTTCCTTCAACCTTCAAAAAGGTTCTTCAAATCTCCCAACTGGAGTATGGTTGCTGCGGTATATTGCGGAATCTCCAACTGTATGCCGATGTCGGATTTGTGGGAAATCCGACCCTTTTTATAGGAAAATTACTCTCCCAAGATAAGATATCTTAGAAAGATCTCTTCCCATAAAAATAGGTAAAATATACGATCTAGTATATCTTCTTCCTTCCAGGAGCCAAGCCCAAAATATAAGATCTCTTTCCAAAGATAAAAGATCTCAGCCAAGAATAAAATATTCTCGCCGCGTCCTAGATGTTCGCCTCGGTCGAGTCAGCTCCCCTGGATCACCTCGGTCGAGGTGAATCTGTGGTCAACCGAGGTGAGTCACAACTGAATGTGAAATCTCTCAAATCTGGTACAAAGTGAATCTTTAATCCATGGCTATGCTTCCTGGATAGTTCCTTATGTTCCTGAATGTAGCTCCAATGACTCCATAGCTCCTTTTGCTCCTTTTTGATGCAAAACGTGCCATTTTACCTACGATTACAACAAAACTAGGTGTAGACCCCGATTCTTGCAAAGGTAGATGAAATGGTAATATAATCACATAATATACATACAAACATGCAGATTATTGAAGATAAAACGTCCAAACAAACCCCAAAATATAGACTATAATTCATGCTATCAAAATACCCCATACTTAGCCCTTGCTTGTCCCCAAGCAAGTTCCGCATATAGAAGACAAGATAGAATGGATTAATAGTCAAGATAATCAATGAAAAGTCTTTCAAAACATTTTTATGGTGTGCTATAATCATAGATCACTCTAAGAGAATACTTCATGGAATTTAAAATCAATGTATGATCAAAACATTTTATAAATATAAGAAAGTTGTTCATCTTTGCATAAAATCATAGAATGCATAATAAGTCATAATTATCGAAATTAATCATGCATAATCCAGTTTAAACCACTAAGTCAATCAACAAGCTCAAGGTCTCAAGGGCTTCCTAAAAGAAAGGTCAAGAAACGTGTAGGGTAGGGATGTATGTAAGGTAATGTGGTGCTAGAATCCGGGAAAAGGATGAACTTCACTTTCACTTTGACTTGCAACATCTTCCACCAATAAGCTTTGCTTATTTCACACTTTTTCTTTTTTACTTTACTTTTTGGGATGCATGGACAGAGGTGCACAATAACCGAAGCCTAGGAAATCAGCAATCATCAATTTCTTGAGATGCATCAAACCCTTGATGCACATACCATGACCCGTTAGGAATATCGCTCAATCCGACTTTGGCAAGACACAAACACCCGGCTATGTGAATGGTGCCGAGTTACTCATCTTCATGATTGACTTCCCCAAACCTATTATTACTTTCTAACACTTTCACTTCCAGCCAACTTCTCAACTTTAACTTCACTTGCTTTCACTACTTCGCTTGCTTCCAAATTCCCGGATAGGTAAAGGGAGGCAAAATGTATATGAGGGGCTAAGCATGATCAAGAAGAAGAAGAGAGAAGAATAAATTGCCTTGGTCTTTCCAGGAAGAAAGTGAGAGAACTCATAATGTGGTGTCAACCTTCAAATTCAACATAATTTAGACAAAAACAAAGTATTAAACATGCCAATAATTTCAAACAAAGCATTTAGCAACTTAAACATATTATAAAACCTTTCAAACACATAAAGATTTCAAAACCAGTCAGTAAGCAAGATCTTCACTGAGATCATATCCAGATAAGAAGCACAAAAATCGTTTTCGAAAACTCTCATTTAACCCACCTCGGTCGAGGTGTTCATAGGTCAACCGAGTTGAAACACCTCGTTCGGCCAGAACTCCATCGGTCGAGGTCCAAAATTTTTTTTAAAACCAGTTTTCTTTCAGTTTCGACGTTTTTCTCAATCAAATAACCTGTAAGTATGCATGTAGTCTCAGATAAACACATAGATGCAAAAGTGAAGCATAAATATAGATATCCTGTCAACTAGAGTCATACATCGAATAACTGTCAAATACATCAAATAAACACCCCATACTTGGGACACACTGTCCCAGTGGGTCAAAATAAGTCTGAGAAATAAAGTACTCACCGGATAAATAGCTGAACTACATAAAAATAAGAAAAGGAAATCCTGCAGCTCTCAGTAGTCACGATCCGGTGGTGGTGGTGGTGGTGGAACATACGGATACTAGGACGGGTCGAACGGATAGCCCATGACGTGCTCAAACTGAATCTGGGCCATCATGTGCTGGTAATGCTGCCGCTCCTGCATCTCGCGGATATCTAGTGACAAAGCAGCATAGGAGTCAATAACCTGATCCGTCAGATCATCGATCCGTCTGTGAGCCTCTGAATCTCTGTGTCGGCGCGCCAAATAGGCTGGGGCTCGGATCTCAGTAAACTGATCCAGCCCTACTATAGAAATCATCCTCTTAAGGTCTCCGTCGACCTGGAGGCAATCAAAAGCAAACACGTCCAGGAAGCGTGGTGCAATCACTGGACGGCCAGAAATACGCTCATAATCCACCCGGTGTCGCTCATGGATCACCGGGCGGTAAGGTCGGGAAGAAGAGGAAGAAGGGGAAGGTGAGGATCTATCCCTGAGGGCAAGGCGTCGGTCAGAACTCATTTTCAATTCAGTCACTGTCAGGTCACCTCGGTCAACTGACAACACTCAAGAATCAACTCGGCCGAGGCACAGCTCGACTGGACCGAGGCGAAAAACTGGATCTTAATTTCTTCAGAAAATTCAGTTCTTTTCCCCCAAAATCACTACAACTGCTTCCTAAGGGGTACTTAAGCCTTTTCTCAGCAAATGCAAGGGCAACCAAAGCCCAAATCGAAGCGAAATCGGAGAGGTAGGGTTTTGGTTTTGTTTTACCTCGTTCGGCCGAATCGGTTCGATTTTCTTGCAGATCGATGATGCACTGGGATCCTCTAAGCCTTAATCGCATTTTGGAGACAAAAATCTTCGAAAACGAGCAAGAATCGAAGGAGGCGAGGTGAAACTGTCGCCGCGGTCGAGGAAGGGTGAGATGGAAGAGAGAGAAAGTAAATCCCCCTTTTATACCCTTTCTGGAACTGCTGTCACCTCGGTCGAGATGGTCTCGACTGGACCGAGGTGGTACGGACCGAGGTGGTTCTTCAGAAAACCCTAGTCGCCTCGGTTGCTCAAGAATCATCTCGGTCGAGGTGCTCTGACAGCAACCGAGATGCCTCAGTCAAACTTCGTTTTCTCAAATTCTCGATCTTCTGTCCTTCCAGTTATGCTCCTTCCTTTGATGTCGCCTGTTATCTGTCTAGAACGCCAAAAACAAAACAAAGCAAAGCAAAAGCAAAACTATCTAAACTAGACTAGAAAACGGGAAAGGATAGCAATACCTTGGGTTGCCTCCCAAGAAGCGCTTGGTTTAAGGTCGCTAGCTGGACCATAATGCGTCTCAAACGAGGTATATTGGTGCAACCTCCTCAACCGGAACTTCCGGTTTGTACTTCTTAAGTCTATGACCGTTGACCTTGAAGCTTCCACCCGTTTCGCCCCATATCTCAACTGCACCATGAGGAAAAACATGTTTCACAATATAAGGTCCGGTCCATCTAGATTTTAACTTACCTAGAAAAAGGCGGAGGCGGGAGTTGAAGAGTAGAACTAAGTCTCCTTCGTTAAGCTCCTTTGGGACGATACGCTTATCATGCCATCTCTTCGTCCTCTCCTTATAGATTTTGGCATTCTCATAAGCGTTCAAACGCAGCTCCTCCAGCTCGTTGATCTCCAATAGCCGCTTCTCGCCGGCCTCCTTAATGTCGAAGTTCAACCATTTGATCGCCCAATATGCTTTGTGCTCTAATTCAACGGGCAAATGGCAAGACTTCCCATACACCAAATTAAAAGGGGTGATGCCTATGGGAGTCTTGAATGCGGTCCTGTACGCCTGTTCGCCCCTAAACGTGCGTGCAAATAAGTTTTAATTATAAAACTAGAATCAAGCAAGCGAACCCGCAGTGTACGGATCGATATAGTTAAGCAAGGATTCCAGAGTATCGAACACAGGGATTTGGGTGGGAAAAAATTCAATTGCAGATTATCAAGCGAGTAAATATGAGAGTTTTTGCAAATATTGGGAAAACAACAATCCTAATGATCCAAGTATCCAGCTGTGGCAATCGATTCAAGATTTACTATTGATATAAAGACAGAGTTAAGATATGCGAAGGTATACTAATGTAAGGTAATCGTACGGTGAAGTTCCAAAAACCTTATATGACTCACCTACAAGACACTCTCTATACAGGTTGTTGAGGCTTCAATATAGAAAGGTTCTAAAGGTAAGAATTAATGTCAAATACCCAAACTTGTAATCCAAGGATCAAGACTAACTAAATTGATTAAGGTGGTGACACTCACTGTAACGCCCCAAATTTTGGCGCGTTTTAGATATTTATTTTTATCGGCTTTTATCGATATTTTATTAGCTTAAATAATTTTATATAACTTTTTTTTTATATTGTTCGGCGTAAAATATTTATTTTTATTTTTCTTTTCTTTTCGAGTATATTATTATTTTGGATACGTTTGCGTATTCCCGTGTTATTATTTCATGGAAGAATTCGGAAAATTTTCCGATCCGAAAATCCCGCTCTAATTAAGGTTGATCGAGTTTATATATTACTCTTTTTCTTTTCCTATTTTATTTATCTTATTTATTTCTTTTCTTTTTCAATATCTTTTCCCATTTTCTTTATTCTTCTCCTTGCTGGCTGATGAGAGCTTCTCTCCCCGACCTCTCAATGTCGACTCCTCGCTTCTGCACAAATGACCCCTCACTCCTGCAGTCTACACCTCTGTTCGTTCCCTGTCTCACGCAAGCACCCAACACTCTCCTCAACCCATCAATCTCTGTATCCTCTCTTCTCCCTAACTCTCTGTGGATCTCCTCCTTCTACTTCATCTCTCCTTCATTAATTTGATCTCACCTCCCTACAACCCACAAACAACTCGTCTGGAGCACCACCGTCTTTCCCAGCCATCGTTTTGCGGAGCCCACCGGAGAAACACGCAGCCGTTGCTAGACCTAGCCTACAACCTATTTTCTTCTATGTCCCCTGCAACGCTTTGAGCCGCCGGGAAGGGCACTGCTGCCGACAGGGAGCTGTCAACAACCGAGAGCAACAGGCCAGATGCTGGAGAAGCCTCATCCTGTGGCGCTCCACGCCTGCAACCAAGAAGGGCCGCCGGAACCAACACCATCGCTTCGCCGGGACCTGTGCAGCCCGCCCTGCGTCATCCTGGCATCTGCACTGCCTGCCTCTGTCACCTGAAAGCAGGGTTGCAGCCTCGTCGCCGGATAGTTGCCCTACACTCGCCGTCGAAGCTAGCCGAAGGAGTCCCGCCCATGGAACCTCGCCGCTGGAGCCACCCATGCCGCCGCCGCCCTGTATTGCCTTTCCCAGCCTACTTGTGTGTCGATTAAGAGGAAGCCCTTTTAGGGTATTTTTAAGTGGGCCCCACTTTTGGTAAAACTGCAGAAAAGTACTCATATTTCATATTTACAGTTTTTGCCCTATTTGTTTTGAAGTTGAATTTATGCCCCTGTTGGAATTAATTACAGAATGTGCCCAATATTTTGATATTGTAGTTTTAAACCCATATTTTGGAATGCTAACAATATACCCTCATGTAGAAATTATTTACATAAATGGACCCATATATTATTTGTGGTTATGACCCAAATTTGGTGATTTAACTATTATGCCCTTGTTGAATTAATTTCGGATTATGGCCCAAGGATTTAATTGCGGATTTATGACGCATGTGACGTTGGATATTTTGCCTCGGAAAATATTTTAGCGGGATTTTAACCTCGGTTTTTAAAACAAGTTCCTTAGAGTTATATGTATTATATATATATTCCGATCAAATTTAGCGTACGAGCTAAATTTGTTTAGTTTTGGTGCTAGGTTTGGGAGCGACCCCATAAAGGCCGAACGAGTCAAAGTCGACATCCGTTGATCGATTTTCGTGTTTTGACGTAGTGTGAGTATCTCTTCCCTCGATCTAGTTATGTTAAGTTTTAGTATCATGCTAGGTTGAATCTAGCATAACCTAGTGAGAATGCCAAGTAGTGGCCATGAACCTTAGGTGAGTTTTGAGGATTTATGATCACTATAAAGCTTGAGGTGTTATTATCTTGTGAGGATTGTAAGGCATTGAGTGTTTGGTTGATCTTGTGAGCTTATGAGGATTGAAATTATGGCTCTACGTTTGTTGAGATTGTGGTGACTAGGACGAGAGTATCCTAGCATGTGTAGTGATGGTTATGACCTTGTGAGTTCATGAGGACTAGGAGTTTGTTTATCCTAGTTTGGGTTATGGGTTATGATCTTGCGAGATCATAGGGTCTAGAAGTCTAAGGACTTCTAGCTTGTGTTGAGTGTGATGTGAGCATGAGAGAGTCTAGGATGCGGTCCTAGGATGTGGGTCAAATGATCTCGCGTAGATAATTTGTGTAGAAGTCTTAGACTTCTTGAGTTGAGCGAGTTGTTGATATAGTTATCTTCTTGTGAGCAGGTTATGGACTTCCTCCCCTAAGGAAGCGAGAGTGTTGTGAGTTGAGTGTGGTGATGAGGTAAGTCTTCGGACTTACTTAGCTCGTATTCTCTGTATTAGTTTCAATGCGTGTTTGGTGGTGTGTGTTTATTGTTTATGTGCGTGTTTATTGCTTATGTTATAACATCTAAACCGGTAATAGGACCACCGACTTTATATGTTTATATTTGGCCCAAGTGTATGATAACGGGCGGTGACCGCTATGTCCGGTCCAAAATGGGGATGACTGGGAGGTGCCTTGCGACCAGTCCATCGGGTGATGCTGATCCGCATCAAGTACAAACCCGTATGGTGAAAGGGGACAAGGGCGAGATCTTTAAGATTCTCGTGTCACAAAAGAAGTGAATTAGAACGGGATATGACCTAATAAAAAAAAAGATAATAAACCGGATTGTGTATTTTGGAACATGTTGTGTGTTTATGATGCCTTATGTGTGTTTATGATGCCTTATGTGTGTGTGTGTGTGCCAATACCATGATTCTAATGCCTTGAATGCTAGCTAACGGTTTTATACCGATATTGTTGTAGATTGCATTGCAGGTTAGGAATGCGGCCGAGAGATCCGGAAGAGTGGGCAGCCGGGGTTCCGTACATTTTAGGAGTGAGTTTGGGTTAGAGTCGGGTTGTATTTTATTCTTTGTTTATTATGTTGGTATGCCGCGTGTATGGCGTTTTGGTCTTTAATGTTGTTTATCGGCTGAAGTCCGTTGTTTGTTTTCTTTTGGGTTTTCTTACATTGCATAAAATGTATTTCGGTTTTGCCTTTATTTGTGCCATGTTGAAAGATCCGGTGAAATTGTTGTCAGGCTAAGGGTCGGGACCCATTGTGAGGTCCCAACCCGTAGCGTCCCGAGTCCCGCGGAATCGGGGTGTTACAAAAGTGGTATCAGAGCCCTAGGTTGACAACAATGGCACTCGCAATCTTCTAAAGGCCGAATAAGGAATAAGCAGAACCCACACGGGTTCTGACTTTTCGTTTTCAAAATCATATGCATGAGTCGGGTTTGGGTTAGAATGTACGGACCACCACTCCTTCCGCGGATCTCGGCAGCTTAGATTATTGGATTTTAGTATATATATAGATATGTGTATATACAGATATGTATCGTGGACCTAGGATGTTTTTGGACTATTATTATATGTCAATTATAGTTACGTATGATAGACTTGTTATGTTGTTTTGGTGCATGACCTTTATATTGAAATTAATATATATACATAAATGTGTATATATGTAGACATGTGGCATGACCTTTATGGTTTCCTTTGATGTGTTATGTTAATAGCAGGTAGACATAAAACTTATATAGTTATATACATATACTAGGATATATAGTGACATATGGATGCTAGACCTTATAGTCGAGATGATAGAAAACTATCATCGCCTCTTGGATGACGTCATTTGGCTTAGGCTAGTTTACATATGAGGATGAGTATGATCAAGCACCGTTTTGTGTATCACGTTTTAGACAAACACCTTGGTGTTTCTCGGACTCCTTTAAGAGGACATTGAAGCGAAGGATTAGAGATGACGTAAACGAAGGACAAACAAGTGGAAGAGAACCTCGAGTTAGTAAGCAAAACTGAGAAGGAAGTCGTACAAGTAAGGAAGCGGCAGGAAGAGACAAGCGGTGGTTCCCAAAGGAAGCGACGATTAAACAAACAATGAAGCAACTAGAGACAATGAACGTAAGATTTTTTTTTTCCAAGGGCAGTGTCGAGGAACTAAGGATGTGAATCAAGTAAGGAGGACTACATTCTCGCTCGAGAATAAAAATGACGTTCTAAGTTAGACGAGTTCTGAATAGGCACTCCTAAGTATGGGAGTCAAAGTGAAAAGAGTGGTCAAACAATTGTGAAAGACTGACTAGAACCTTAACTTAAGCTTACAGGGGAACTAGAAAGGGAAGTGACGAGAGCCTAAGCGGGAGACTTCTTCAGAAATACGGGAGTTACGAAGAGGGCTACATGGTGAAAGTTCATATAGTAGAACTACCTTGTGGAGTAAACTCTTTTCCGTCATTGAGATGAGACTGAGCAAGACTAAGGAAGAGGAAGTGTGTAAAGATGATGATCTCCACAAGTTGAAAGATGAAACAAGGAGCTTGGATTGAAAGTCTTAAGATACCAACAAGAGGAACGCGAGTGGGTGTTATTTAATGTTAGAATATTTGAGAGGTGTTTTTGCAAAACATCATGAAGAGCGGTTAAGCCTATGAAGTGGGTCATATGACGGAAAAAGTTGGAAGGTATAGTTATCTTAGGGAAGTGGAAGGAAGCGTGGAACGTAGAAAGAGTTAAGGAAGGGTGTAAAGAGTAAAATGAGCAAGTGAAGTTTAAGGCAGAGTACCCTGAGAGGGTGGCCTTCAAGAGTATGGTAACATGGAAGTGTGGTTGGAGGGTAAGTCGTTGATCTTGGGAAGGGTCATTAATGAGCTAATCGGTGACCACTAAGAATGCACAGGTACGGGTTGATACTGGTGACTGTAGGTGGGGAGAGTAACTTAGGAGACGGGAATATTTAAGGGAATGTATGGTATGTTTTGCTAAGGTAATGGATGTCATGTTTGCGCGAGTAAAAGCTAAGTCAAGTGTCGTGACTCGCATGGCGAAGCCATAATGGCTACAACCTGAAACGAGGAATCTAGATTAGGGCAACACGGCAAGCTTAGAGTTATGATGTTAGTGCTTGGTGGAGTAATGGGTAGATCTTTTAGTGATTGTGGTTGAGGAATTTCGCCTAAAGGCATACTAGTACGGCTGTGAAGTTGTTCATGAAATATCAAGAGATACATAAGATGACCAACAAGAGTTAGAAAAGACCAAAGTTTTGAAGTTTGATGTCAATATGAGATGTACAAGAAGTATATGAAAGATCGAGGATTTAAAACCTCCGATGTCGGATGGACGACGCAAAAAGAAGTGAAGTATGATTTCTACACCTACTTGAAGAAGGATGTCTACTGTGTAAGCTCATGTGTAATACGAAGAGTTCCTCTCATATTTTGGCAATATCATGGAACAACAAGAAGATAAGATCGGTTTATTATAAGGCGCGATTAAGTCTTGTGGTTAGGACCCTTGTGACGGAACATATTTGCGAGATTAAGAGATGGTATATCGCCTTTCCTTTGAAGTGATAAGAGGGATTAAGTTGTATTATTGCTTAACCAAGGCTTCAAGAGTCCGAAGACTCGAGCAAGTTCCTTGAGTTCTGGAGATGAAGGATCTTTGAAACAAGACGGTGAACATAGTAGCTACAGAAGGAACAATACAAGTGTTGAGAGGCGTCACCCCAACCGGTCGGGGTGGACCATTGGTCAAGTGTTAGGACTAGGTGGTGTCGGTTATTACGATATGTGCTGGGTAGAGAAAAGATAGAACCCGAGATAGAACGGATTCCAATGCATCGGAATGTGAATTTTACCGCTAAGATTGATTTGGGCTCAACTCCCATTTCAAAGGCGCCGTACAAAAGACATCAATAAATGATACCCGTAAGGATACTCGAATTGAGGGTGCAATCAAAGCAGCAATTGCATGTTCTTGTTGATAAAGGTTCATTAAACCCAATGCACTGCCATAGAGTGCACTAGAAGTTATCATGAACTCTTGATTTGAAGTTTATATGGATTTATACCTTAAACTCTTAATTGAAGTTATTATGAGAACACCATAATTGTTGAAAAAAAAAAAAAAAAAAGAGACAGTTCTCTCCAATTGAACATCGATTATCGTGAGTCGAAGGATAAGTATTCCTCACAACGGATTCATGATCTACTCAACCAGTTGCAAGGTCGATAGTCTCTTCCAAGAATGATTTAAGGTTGGATTGCCACCAATTGAGAATTCGAGACTGGGATATTGTAAATACGGCATTCTGGAAAAATCATGGTCACTACGAGTTGTAGTAATTCCATATGGGCTTACTAATGTCCGGATAAGATATTTTGGTCTACTCTCGAAGAAGAGAGAAGTTGTATGACAAGTTTTTCTCGGGATGACAACCCCCGAAGGATGGTTTGAAGTGCACAAGTGATTCTCGAAGACAAGGTCTTGGTTGAGTATTGAAGAACGATATAAAAGTAATAGCATACGTGTCTCGTTAGTAGAAACAGTGTGCAGTAAGTACTTCCTTCTTTACCTGGAACATGGAACAAGAATGGCGGGAACATAACATCAAGTTTGGACTGACAAGGACCAAAGCCAAGGTGTAAATGGGAAGATTCGATCTTCCAAGTTAGAGACGATCAAAGAGAAACATAATGGAAATGTTGCATTGAGAAAGAGAAGAAAGTTGAGTTTGCGATATATCGGACCTTTTTGAGATCTTAGCGCAAGTTGGGAAAGTGGTTTACGGTTGGCGTGACCGCCGAGAATAGAGGGTCTTCACCTGGTGTTTCATGTGAATCAATCGAGATAGTATGTACATGACTCGAGACATACTGTCAGTCCTGATGATCTAGTGGCAGACGAGGAACCGATGAGGCTATCTGGAAGACGGAGAATAGTTCATTTGGATGAGTTTTACGTTAAACTAGTAACATCAATTGAATCGACGAGTTAGACTAGTTCTTCCCTTAGTTGTGTTGTATATGTGTGTTGTTATAAGTTGTTTGTGTTCCGTGCGGGAATGTGTTTTATGACCGGTTATATATATTGCGATGGTGGTTGGAGCAGTTGTGTATATAAATTAGATGATCTAAGCCTTCCTAGTTTGTGAGGATATACCTCGGCCTTAGGGACCGAGAAGTTCGGCGTATAGCAAGTTTCGGGACGAAACTTGTTTTTAGGGGGATCTGATGTAACGCCCCAAATTTTGGCGCGTTTTAGATATTTATTTTTATCGGCTTTTATCGATATTTTATTAGCTTAAATAATTTTATATAACTTTTTTTTTATATTGTTCGGCGTAAAATATTTATTTTTATTTTTCTTTTCTTTTCGAGTATATTATTATTTTGGATACGTTTGCGTATTCCCGTGTTATTATTTCATGGAAGAATTCGGAAAATTTTCCGATCCGAAAATCCCGCTCTAATTAAGGTTGATCGAGTTTATATATTACTCTTTTTCTTTTCCTATTTTATTTATCTTATTTATTTCTTTTCTTTTTCAATATCTTTTCCCATTTTCTTTATTCTTCTCCTTGCTGGCTGATGAGAGCTTCTCTCCCCGACCTCTCAATGTCGACTCCTCGCTTCTGCACAAATGACCCCTCACTCCTGCAGTCTACACCTCTGTTCGTTCCCTGTCTCACGCAAGCGCCCAACACTCTCCTCAACCCTTCAATCTCTGTATCCTCTCTTCTCCCTAACTCTCCGTGGATCTCCTCCTTCTACTTCATCTCTCCTTCATTAATTTGATCTCACCTCCCTACAACCCACAAACAACTCGTCTGGAGCACCACCGTCTTTCCCAGCCATCGTTTTGCGGAGCCCACCGGAGAAACACGCAGCCGTCGCTAGACCTAGCCTACAACCTATTTTCTTCTATGTCCCCTGCAACGCTTTGAGCCGCCGGGAAGGGCACTGCTGCCGACAGGGAGCTGTCAACAACCGAGAGCAATAGGCCAGATGCTGGAGAAGCCTCATCCTGTGGCGCTCCACGCCTGCAACCAAGAAGGGCCGCCGGAACCAACACCATCGCTTCGCCGGGACCTGTGCAGCCTCGTCGCCGGATAGTTGCCCTACACTCGCCGTCGAAGCTAGCCGAAGGAGTCCCGCCCATGGAACCTCGCCGCTGGAGCCACCCATGCCGCCGCCGCCCTGTATTGCCTTTCCCAGCCTACTTGTGTGTCGATTAAGAGGAAGCCCTTTTAGGGTATTTTTAAGTGGGCCCCACTTTTGGTAAAACTGCAGAAAAGTACTCATATTTCATATTTACAGTTTTTGCCCTATTTGTTTTGAAGTTGAATTTATGCCCCTGTTGGAATTAATTACAGAATGTGCCCAATATTTTGATATTGTAGTTTTAAACCCATATTTTGGAATGCTAACAATATACCCTCATGTAGAAATTATTTACATAAATGGACCCATATATTATTTGTGGTTATGACCCAAATTTGGTGATTTAACTATTATGCCCTTGTTGAATTAATTTCGGATTATGGCCCAAGGATTTAATTGCGGATTTATGACGCATGTGACGTTGGATATTTTGCCTCGGAAAATATTTTAGCGGGATTTTAACCTCGGTTTTTAAAACAAGTTCCTTAGAGTTATATGTATTATATATATATTCCGATCAAATTTAGCGTACGAGCTAAATTTGTTTAGTTTTGGTGCTAGGTTTGGGAGCGACCCCATAAAGGCCGAACGAGTCAAAGTCGACATCCGTTGATCGATTTTCGTGTTTTGACGTAGTGTGAGTATCTCTTCCCTCGATCTAGTTATGTTAAGTTTTAGTATCATGCTAGGTTGAATCTAGCATAACCTAGTGAGAATGCCAAGTAGTGGCCATGAACCTTAGGTGAGTTTTGAGGATTTATGATCACTATAAAGCTTGAGGTGTTATTATCTTGTGAGGATTGTAAGGCATTGAGTGTTTGGTTGATCTTGTGAGCTTATGAGGATTGAAATTATGGCTCTACGTTTGTTGAGATTGTGGTGACTAGGACGAGAGTATCCTAGCATGTGTAGTGATGGTTATGACCTTGTGAGTTCATGAGGACTAGGAGTTTGTTTATCCTAGTTTGGGTTATGGGTTATGATCTTGCGAGATCATAGGGTCTAGAAGTCTAAGGACTTCTAGCTTGTGTTGAGTGTGATGTGAGCATGAGAGAGTCTAGGATGCGGTCCTAGGATGTGGGTCAAATGATCTCGCGTAGATAATTTGTGTAGAAGTCTTAGACTTCTTGAGTTGAGCGAGTTGTTGATATAGTTATCTTCTTGTGAGCAGGTTATGGACTTCCTCCCCTAAGGAAGCGAGAGTGTTGTGAGTTGAGTGTGGTGATGAGGTAAGTCTTCGGACTTACTTAGCTCGTATTCTCTGTATTAGTTTCAATGCGTGTTTGGTGGTGTGTGTTTATTGTTTATGTGCGTGTTTATTGCTTATGTTATAACATCTAAACCGGTAATAGGACCACCGACTTTATATGTTTATATTTGGCCCAAGTGTATGATAACGGGCGGTGACCGCTATGTCCGGTCCAAAATGGGGATGACTGGGAGGTGCCTTGCGACCAGTCCATCGGGTGATGCTGATCCGCATCAAGTACAAACCCGTATGGTGAAAGGGGACAAGGGCGAGATCTTTAAGATTCTCGTGTCACAAAAGAAGTGAATTAGAACGGGATATGACCTAATAAAAAAAAAGATAATAAACCGGATTGTGTATTTTGGAACATGTTGTGTGTTTATGATGCCTTATGTGTGTTTATGATGCCTTATGTGTGTGTGTGTGCCAATACCATGATTCTAATGCCTTGAATGCTAGCTAACGGTTTTATACCGATATTGTTGTAGATTGCATTGCAGGTTAGGAATGCGGCCGAGAGATCCGGAAGAGTGGGCAGCCGGGGTTCCGTACATTTTAGGAGTGAGTTTGGGTTAGAGTCGGGTTGTATTTTATTCTTTGTTTATTATGTTGGTATGCCGCGTGTATGGCGTTTTGGTCTTTAATGTTGTTTATCGGCTGAAGTCCGTTGTTTGTTTTCTTTTGGGTTTTCTTACATTGCATAAAATGTATTTCGGTTTTGCCTTTATTTGTGCCATGTTGAAAGATCCGGTGAAATTGTTGTCAGGCTAAGGGTCGGGACCCATTGTGAGGTCCCAACCCGTAGCGTCCCGAGTCCCGCGGAATCGGGGTGTTACACTCACAATCGAGGTAGAGGTTGTTGAGGCTTCACTACCACCTAGAAAAGGCAAGCCAAGACTAAGTTAAAGCTAATCTTTAACTTTGGATTAAAGTAAAAGCAGGTTCGTAAACTTAAGGGAAATTACGGGTGGATCTTGAGATTCCACGGTCGTGGAACTCAAGAACAAACCGTGATTTAGGGTTCGTCGACGATTCTCTCAAACTCTCAGGGTCTAATTTGTTTACGATCTATCTATCATCATCTTAGCCACAACTATCAACCCTTCACCTTAGAATTGTTAAGGGTTTTTAGCCAATAACAGTCATATTGATATCAATTTCAAGAATTAAAAGATTGAAAGATGAAAACTTCCGAAAACCTTCAATAAACTCCAAACCAATCTCAAAGTCACAATCAAGAACAAATAACGTCACAAGATTCAGAATAGAGCAAACAAACTCAATCTTAGGAAAGAAGGAAGAACGGGATGTCAATCCGTCTTCTAAATCAAACCTAAACAAGAAGAGGAATCTCCTAGCAAATAGCCTTCCAAATCTTTGATCTTCAGCAATCTCCACCAAAAGTGCGAGATTAGGGCAACTCCAAGGATGAGTGCAAATTACGTCTTTTTCAAGAATCACCAAAAATGCGTCTAAGCGAAGGTGTAAACGCGTCCAAGCAGAGGTGACGGAATCTGCCTTCGTCCGTCTTTTTATAGGGCAAGATAAAATATCGGCCCGGCCCAATCTTTAAAACATCGTGGCTTCAAAATGTGGCGAAAAAGATTGCCAAGATCACGGTCGTGGAAGTTTCCACGACCGTAATTTAGAGCGTGGAAAGTGTCACGGTTTGAACCATGGATTCCACGACCGTAATAGTTACTGGAATGCATCACGCCTCTCTTGCAAGGTTCCACGGCCGTGGAACTGAACGTGGTTTGTAGTACGGCCGTATTTTAGAGCGTGGTTTAGGGCAAGAACGTGATTCTTCCCTAGCCTCGTGCATTCCTGAAGTTGACACCCATTTTGCTCCTAAGAATGCCCTCAATCCATGGACATACTCGATCAACTCATCTTTGCTCGATTCCGTTCGGAAATGACTCTCAATCACCTATAATCAACATAAAGCTAGTGTAGACATCCATATTAACAATATAGCAGACTAGCTCACTAATGTAACAATGCTCAATCAAAAACTATCAATATGAATCAAATACACTTAGAAAACGTGCCTAAAGTGTCACAATATTTCATGCTAACAAATAACCCCATACTTGCAACTTGCTTGTCCCTAAGCAAGGTCTTTCAAAAGCCTTTAAAACAAGAGTTAGGATGAAATATGTGTACCTTCTCAAAGCAATACTTCTTTTGGATGGATGTGCCTTCTAAAGAATAGATCATTCTCAAACCTTGCTTCAATCGTTTATCAAACTTTCATACACTTAATCAAAGCGTAAAAAGCAAAGAAAACTCATGAATCAATTAGACTTCTATACAAGCATCATAACCTTCAAACATTATCAAAATCAATCATAAGAAACTTCAATTTAGATCACCAAGTCATATAACATTCTTTTGATCTTAAGGACTTTCAAAGAAAGGTCTAGAATGTGGAAGGGAAGGGAAAACTTTAAGGAATGTGGTGCATGAATCCGGGAAAGTGGACAACTACTTCTTCTTCTTTTGCGGTTTCCGCACACTTTCAAATTAGAGCTTCGCTCTCTTCCTTTCATTTTTCGACTTTACTTTTGGAGTTATGGATAGAGGTGCACAAAAACCGAAGCCTAGGAGATTGGCGTTTCTCAATTTCATGAGATGCCTCAAACCCTTAGCGCACATACTATAATCCGCTAGGAATATCGCTCAATCCGACTTTGGCAAGACACAAACACCCGGCTATGTGAATGGTGCCGAGTTACTCATCGTCATGATTGACTTCCCCAAACCTACAATTTCTTTCTATTCTTTGGATTGCAAATAATTGCTCTCATGGCCCTCCCACATCAAACATGCCTTTTTCATTCACTTCTCCAAATTCCCGGATAGGTAAAGGAGGCTAATATTTCAATGAGGAGCTAAAATGATCAAAAGAAAGAAGAAAGAAAAATCGAATTGCCTTAATCATCTCAACAAGAAGTATAAGAACTCATAGTGTGATTTCAACTTCAATTTCTCAACATGATTTAGACAATATTCATCACATTATGAAACTTACAAAAGAGGTATAATTCATTCATTCAAAATCTTTTCAATTCACTATTCTTTTAAGCATGCAATTGTCATCAAACTCAATTCACAAGTAGTGATTATCATGGAAATCATCTCAATTCATTAGAAGCACAAAATTTTTCAAAATTTTTCAATTTTTATGGGTTTTTCAAGTTCTTTTTCATGCAATGCAATAATGAAACGTGCAACAATATAATGAACATGCAATGATAGTCTCAAATAAAAGCAAATATAGTGAGTAGAAGTTATTACAAACTTTTAGTACATCCCACCCCATACTTAGGACGAACATTGTCCCTAATGTTCAAAAGAAAGAAAGAAAAGAAAGAAAAGAAAAAGAAACTCACAAAGTGGCGGTGGAATGTCTAAAGCGAACGGTCATGCAATCAATCACTGCGGCGCTGGTGGAGGCGGGAATGGAGAGAAGCTAGGATCATAAAACCGCCCAAACTGCTGGCGGTAGACATCCCTCATCATGTGGTCGAGGTCATCTAATCGTCCATCTCTAGCATCGGCTCGGATCTCCAATGCTCATACTCTCTCTGAAAGGCCAGTAGCCCAATCCGGCATCTGCCCGTACCATCCCGGAGCCTGACTATACCATGTTGGGGCGTCGGATGGTGCTGGTGCTGGTGCTGCTGGCTGTTCTGTGGACCAAGGATGGGGAACGCCATACCATGTAGGAGGTGTGGTCATCCACGTAGGTCTCTCACTCACACTAGCGCGGCGAGAAGACGAGCCTGAAGCTCTAGCTGGACGTGGAGAATGTCTAGGTACATCTGGGGCTGCCTCCGGCTGATCCGGAAACGTGCCAAACTCTTGCTCGGCTCCTCCTCCACCCTCAAACTGATCTCTCATATCCTCCTCCTCAACAACCGGTGGTGGAACATATGGGGGAGCTACTATCCTGTTCGCATGCATAGCAGCAAACGTCTCCTTCCAATTATGGCGTCCCGCCATAATGGAGTACTCCGGCAGCCACTCTATACCCCTATGATAGCATGAATTATAGTCTATATTTTGGGGTTTGTTTGGACGTTTTATCTTTCATAATCTGCATGTTTATATGTACATTATGTGATTTTACTACCATTTCATCTACCTTTGCGAGAATCGAGGTCTACACATAGTTTCGTTGTAATTGCAGGTAATTTGGTACGTTTTGCATCAAAAAAGGAGCAAAAGAAGTCAAGAGTCATTTGGAGCTACATCCAGGAAGCATAGCCATGGATTGAAGATTTACTTTGGAGCAGATTCGAGAGATTTCAAATTCTGAGTCATCTCGGTTGACCAGAGGTTCACCTCGACCGAGGCGATCCAGAGACACCGACTCGACCGAGGCGAATACCTAGGACGCGGCGAGAATATTTTATTCTTGGAAGAGATCTTTTAAATTTGGAAAGTGATCTAATATTTTTGGGCTGAGCTTCTGGAAGGAAGGAGATATGCAGAATCATATATTTTACCTATATTTATGGGATAATATCTTCTTAAGATTTATTATCTTTGGAGGTTTATTTTCCTATAAAAAGGGTTGAATTTCCACAATTTGAGGAGGCCGCATACAATCCGCTTACGGCTGGAAATCTCGCATACGACGCAGCAGCCGCAGTACACTCCGATTTGGGAGTTGTTGAAGAACTTTTTTGAAGGTTGAAGGAAGGTTGAAGATCATAGCTTTTTATAGCTTTTTGAAGGGTTTTTGTAAGATTGTCTTCAATTCCCTCATTGATTGTCTTGTCTTGTTGGATTGCTATCCAAGGAACGCTTTTGTTGTGATATTTGATTCAGTTATTGAAGTCTTTTCATTAAATTCTTCTTTGTTCAAATATTCACCTCTTCCCATATATTTAATACTTTCATAATGATGATGAGTGGCTAATTTCCTTGTGTGATTCTAGGGTGATTGGCTGAAGGTTGTGGGAAAAACAATGATAGAATAATCTTAGATTCCAGTAGGATCCTGAAAGTTCGAATCTTTAACCTTAACCCTAAGCATCTCGTTCGGTTGATGAACATCTCGGCCGGGGTGGAATTCTTCTGACCGAGGTGACTTATCCGACCTAAAACAGAAAGTTAAGTGTTAGAGTTTGCTAAATCCTATTCTTATTACACCTTCCTGGTTCAATGCAAGCTTAGGATGAGACTTACCCGGTAATTCCTTAGTTTGTGTATTAACGATCATAAGTGTAGGTAATAAAGGTTTATCCTTTATTGGGGTTCGAGTGTGCTTCCATCCCATCTTTGTGAGTTAGCCTGAGACTTACCCGGTAAAGGTTAATTCTATTCCCTTAGATGGTATGTTAGTTTGAGGTTATAGTTCTTTATCTTGATTCCTTGAGACTTACCCGGTAATAGGAGTTACGGTTTAGGATTAGTGTGTAGTGAGACTTACCCGGTGATCTACTCCACTTTAGAAACACCTTCCCCATGCAAAAAATCTCAGCTTTGTCCGCTTATCTATAGATCTTGAGTTGGAACCACAACTTGATGCTTTAATCCCTAGAATTGCATGTTTGCTTATTTGACATCTTATTCATCTTTGATTGTGTTAATCGCTTTTGTGGTTAGAATTAACGTAGCATACCGTGTTGACTTTGTTTCACCAAGTCCCTGTGATCGACCCCTGGAATTTTCTTGCTTTTACTACGATTGACCCGTACACTGCGGGTTCGCATCCTTGTTTTAAGCTTAAGTCTAGGGTTATAAATTTAAAGCTTGCACACACCGTTTGGAGCGAACAAGTTTTTGGCGCCGTTGCCGGGGATTTGGTCTAGACCGAGCCGGTACGGTTTGCTCTTGGGGCATTTGCCCCGTTTCATCTTACCACTCTACTTGAGTGACTTTTGCAGGTTCTTTCTTAGGTATATGCGAAGAACCCGCACTGGGAAGGAAATCGTTCCTTACGATCCCGAACCGGAAAAGACATACAAGCGACTCTTAAGAGAAGCGAAAATGGCCCAACAAGACGATCACGATCTTGCGGCCCAATTGAGAGAGACGCAGGAGCTACTACGTCTCAGTAAAGAAGAGCTGAGGCAAGAGAGAGAAGAGAATCAAGCCAAGACTGCAGCAATCGAAGCTGAGATTGCAGCCATTCGGAACCAGATTCTACTTCGACCGATGCAGGATCCAGTAGTTGATCCTCGACCGAGGCAGATTCCAGTACCCGACGCCCCGGTCGATGTACATCAACCTCGGATACCAGTCCGAGGTGTTCTTCTTGCAGGAATCCCGCAAACCCTAGGTCAAAGGATGGACCCTAATCAGCAGCTGAGGCGTCCAGGGGAGAACCTAGGAGATCCAGCGGATCATGACTACGAACTTCGACCGCAAGTTCTAGCCATGATTCGCCAATGTCAATTCGGAGGGCTAGAGAAGGAGTCGCCGCATCAACATCTTCAAAACTACGAGATCTTGATGGAGACCTTGCGACCTCCCAGAATTGAAAATAACAACTACAAGCTAAGACCTTTTTACTTTTCTTTAAAAGATAGAGCTCTTACTTGGTATCAATCTCTTCCTCCAGGAAAAATTAGCACATGGGAGGAGATGACTACGGAATTCCTAACCAAATTCTTTCCACCTTCAAAGACCGCTGAAATGAGGGGAAAGATCAATGCTTTCATCATGAAGGACAAGGAGAGCTTGTCCAAGTCTTGGGAGCGGTTCAAGGATATCCTTTTGGATTGCCCACATCATGGGATTCCAAAAATCGAGTTGTTGGAGATCTACTTCAAAGGGCTGGACGGAAGCACCCAGTTCAATCTCCAACTACTCTCCGCCGGTACCTTCATGGACATGGCGATTGATGAGGCTTGGGACTTCATTGAGAAGCAAGCCTTACATATGGAGAAGTATACCCACCAAGGAGCTGAAGGTGGAGTTAAAAGAGTCAACTTTCAAGAGACTCAACCCAACAACAATCAACTCACATCATTGAAGAATGACGTGAAGGAATTGAAGGAGCTCTTAATGGCTCAAACTAAGAAGGAAGAGCAAGGGCAAAGGAACAACAACAACAACAATAACGGGTACCGTAACAACAACAACGGACCCCGAAACAACAACTACAACAACAACAATAGAGGATCCAACAGCAACAACTGGAGAGCGAATAATCAAAACCACGGTAACAATTATTCAAACTCCAACCCTAATGATTCCTCTAACCCTTTCCTCTCCTCTCCTTCTTCCTCTTCTACTCCATTGAAAAGCCAAGGGCAAGGATCAAGTTCGTCTCAGCCGGAAAAGAAGGACGCAGTTCTGGAGGCAATCTTGATCAAGCTTGGCGCTATGGAGAATTCTATGACTTCATTTTCGAGGGCCCAAAAGTCCCTTGAACAACAACTTGCTAATAGGGCGAATGAAGCGCCAAGAGATCCAGGGAAGCTTCCAGCAAAGACGGAAACTAACCCTAAGGGCCAGTGTATGGCCATAACGACGAGGAGTGGACTCAAAACTGCTGATCCAGTACCTCGCTCGACGCAGACCACCTCGGTCCAGATCCAGTCGAAGAACACCTCGACCGAGATGCCAACCGAGGCAGAGCAACAGAAAGCAGGAGGAACGACAGAAACTTATGTTCCACCTCCTGTATATAAACCACCACTTCCATTCCCTCAGTCCAGAGCCAGAGCACATCTAGACAAGCACTTTGGTAAGTTTCTTGACTTGATGAACAAGCTACATATTAACATTCCCTTCCTTGATGCTATTCTAGGTATGCCCGCCTATGGGAAGTTCTTAAAAGAAATCTTATCAAGGAAGAGGAAACTGGAGGATGTTGGTGAAGTTAGGATGACATCTAAATCTTCGGAACTCATAAAGATCATGAAGGAGAAGATGCCACCTAAATTGAGAGATCCCGGCTCATTTTGCATTCCCATTCAAGTTGGGGATGTCACTTGTGAAGCCCTTTGCGATCTAGGAGCCAGCGTGAGCATCATCCCGCTGGAGCTATGCACTAAGATCGGTCTTGGAGAGCCCAAACCGGTCAAGATCCGACTCTACATGGCGGATCGCTCCATCACCCATCCCGTGGGCATTTTGGAGGACGTTCCGGTCAAGTTAGGTAACTTCTATCTACCTATAGATTTTGTCGTGCTTGACATTCCCGCAGATTATCCTGTTCCCATCATTCTCGGGAGGCCATTTCTTGCAACTTCGGGTTGCAATGTGGATTACAAGAACGCCAAGTTGAAATTCAACGTTGGTGGCGATGAGGTGGAGTTCGCACTACTTGCAGCCATGAAAGGGGAGCAACTAACTGATGATATCTTCAACATCTATGATGAAGAAGAATCAAGAGAATTGGTGAGCTCTATCCTTATTAACGATCCACTCGAAAGAGTTATTAGCTTCAGTTTAATGGAGGAAGGTATAGATGCTTCTTGTGATGCAGATATACAGAGCTTGAGGGCACTGGAAGAGGATCCAGGAGCTAAAACTGAGAAGCTAGTCCAGGAAACGAAGACTTCCAGCCTCGGATCCAGTAGCAGTACCTCGACCGAGGCACCTTCTGGACAGAGCGAGGCGTCTGAAGAACACCTCGGTCAACGCCTTTGTGCCTCGACCGAGGTCGACAGCGAGACGATTCATACTGAGACTGCATTTAGTCCAGTTTCTGACACCACTCCACTGGAAAGAGGAAGCACAGATCCCTCTCAGAAAGCACCCCCGGTTGTGGAGCTTAAACAACTCCCTAGTCACTTGAGGTATATCTTTCTTGGGCCAGATTCTACTTATCCCGTTATTGTTAGTGCTTCCCTTTCCGATTCTGAATTAACTAAGCTAATGCATGTCCTGAGAAAGCATCGAAAAGCCATAGGTTACACCACGGATGATCTTATTGGCATTAAACCTTCTTTCTGCACGCATAGAATTCTAATGGAAGATAATCATAAGACTTCACGGGAACCTCAAAGACGGTTAAATCCGATCATGAAAGAGGTTGTGAAGATGGAAGTTCTTAAGTTGTTGGATGCAGGTATTATTTATCCTATCTCGGACAGCAAGTGGGTTAGCCCGGTGCATGTCGTTCCGAAGAAAGGAGGGATGACCGTTGTGACAAATAAGAACAACGAGTTGATCCCAATGAGGACCGTTACGGGCTGGAGAGTTTGCATCGACTATAGGAAGCTGAACACGGCAACTCGGAAGGATCATTTTCCGCTTCCCTTCATTGATCAAATGCTCGAACGGTTGGCCCAGCATTCACACTTTTGCTACTTGGACGGCTATAGTGGATTCTTCCAGATTCCTATCCATCCGGATGATCAGGAGAAGACCACTTTCACTTGTCCATGGGGGACGTTTGCCTATCGGAGGATGCCATTTGGATTGTGCAATGCACCAGCTACCTTCCAGCGATGCATGATGGCTATCTTTTCCGAGTACATAGAGGAGATCATGGAGGTATTTATGGATGATTTTTCTGTATATGGTTCCTCTTTTGATGATTGCCTATCTAACCTTTCTCTAGTGCTTAAAAGATGTGAAGACACTAACCTTGTTTTGAATTGGGAGAAGTGTCATTTTATGGTTAACGAAGGTATTGTGCTAGGACACCTCGTTTCTAATCGAGGTATTGAGGTCGATCGAGCTAAGATCGAGACTATTGAGAAACTCCCTCCTCCTTGTTCTGTTAAAGGTGTGAGGAGTTTTCTCGGGCATGCAGGTTTCTACAGGAGATTCATCAAGGACTTCTCCAAGATTTCTAAACCTCTAACTAACCTCTTGAATAAAGATGTTGTTTTTGAGTTTTCGCAGGAGTGTCTTGATGCTTTTTACAGGATTAAGGAAGCGTTGATCTCCGCTCCCATTATCCAGCCTCCTGATTGGACCTTGCCCTTTGAGGTCATGTGTGACGCTAGCGATGTAGCCGTAGGAGCGGTGCTTGGGCAGAAGAAGGATGGACGGACCACCGCCATCTACTATGCTAGCAAGACGCTAGATGAAGCACAACGCCACTACGCTACCACCGAAAAGGAGTTATTGGCGGTTGTATATGCTTTCGAGAAGTTTCGTTCCTATCTAGTAGGGGCGAAAGTCATTGTCTACACCGACCATGCAGCCATTCGTTACTTGATGGCTAAGAAAGATGCCAAGCCGCGTCTTATTCGATGGATTCTCTTGCTTCAAGAGTTTGACCTAGAGATCCGCGATAAGAAGGGATCCGAGAATTCAGTTGCGGATCACCTCAGCCGGCTACCGGAATCTTCCCGCGAGACGGATAGCCCACCCATAGACGATTCATTCCCCGATGAGCACTTGCACGTCTTGGAGCATTTGATGGATCTACTTACTTCACCCCACGATGGAGGTGAAGTATGGGGTGAGGGAACCTCCTACCTCGTTTGAGACGCATCATGGTCCAGCTAGCGACCTTAAATCAAGCGCTTCTTGGGAGGCAACCCAAGGTATTGCTCTTCTTTCCCGTTTTCTAGTCTAGCTTAGATAGTTTTTGTTTTTGCTTTGCTTTGCTTTGTTTTTGGCGTTCTGGACAGACAACAGGAAGGAGCACATCTGGAAGGACAGAAGTTCGAGAATCTGAGAAGAGAGAAGCACCTCGGTCACTGTCAGAACACCTCGACCGAGTTGATTCTTGAAGCAACCGAGGCAACTAGGGTTTCTGCAGAACCGCCTCGGTCCATACCACCTCGGGCCAGTCGAGACCATCTCGACCGAGGTGACAGCAGATCCAGTAACAGTATAAAAAGGGAAAAATTACTTTTCACTTTTTATTTACCCATTTCGACCGCGGCGGAACAGCAGCACCTCGCTCTCCCATTTCTCACTCGTTTCCGACGATTTCTGCTTCCAAAATGCAATTAAAGGGTAGAAGGATCGATTGCAACTACAGATCTGCAAGAAATTTGAGCGTTTCGACCGAAACGAGGTAAAAACGTTCGAAAACCCTAACTCACTCGTTTACTGCGTATTGGGCTTTGGTTACCCTTGATTTTGTTGAGGAAATCCATAAGTACCCCTTAGGAAGCATTTGTAGTGATTTTAGGGGGAAAAGAACTGAAAATCAGAGAGTGGAAATCAAACTGTCTTCGCCTCGGTCCAGTCGTTCTGCACCTCGGTCGAGGTGATTCTTGGATTTGTCAGTCGACCGAGGTAGTCTGACAGTGTGTTTTTGAAGATGAGTTCAGATCGCCGTTTAGCCCTTAGAGATAGATCCTCTCCTTCCCCTTCTCCTTCCTCATCCCGTCCCTACCGCCCGGTTATCCACAAGAGATGCCGGGTAGATTATGAGAGGATAGCTGGCCGTCCAGTCATCGCACCACGATTTCTGGATGTGTCAGCTTTTGACTGCCTAGGGTTAGATGCTGACCTTAGGAGGATGATTGCTACCGTTGGGCTAGATCAGTTCACTGAGATCCGAGCCCCAGCCTACATAGAGCCGACACTCGAGTTTGTTAGCTCCTTCTCCTACCTTCCCACAGAGCGATCTGTGAAATACCGGTTGATGAGCCGGAACTTCATAGTTCCTTTAGAGATCTGGAGAGAGATCTTTGGCTTTCCTGCCCCTACCGCTGTAGACTTCCCCTCCCGATCCGTAGCTAGGGAGTTCTGGGGACAGATAGCCCACATTACTACACATGCAGACAGATGGCGCCCTGGTGATTCCAGGGAGAAGGTCATCTTTCACCCGGCCTTCAGACTTGCCCACAGGATCTTCAGTGAGATGCTTCTGGCGCGTACTGAGACGCCCCAGAAGATCAGACAGGGGGAGCTCTCTTCGCTTTACTGCATGGTTACAGGAGGCTTCCCGGACTTTGGCTTGCTCCTAGCAGAGGATCTGCATAGGATCAAGGCCAAAGCGAAGGGAGATATTTGCTGTGGAGGTCTAGTCACCCACATCGCCACTTACCACGGGATGGACCTTAGCATATGCACATTGGCGGCGGCTCCGAAGCCGCTGGGGCTGCAGGAGATGATTACACGGAGGATCCTTGTTCCCCGTGGGCTGACTACACCCTACGTTGCCATGCCTTGGGATCGGACTGCACCTCAGGGCATCAGATGGTCTGCACAGTTCTCTGTCTCCGATCCGCATTTCTGGCAGACAGCATGGGCTCCACTTATGGAGGATTACAGAGAGGGAGCAGCTGCCCCTGCAGAGGAGGCTGAGGAGGCTGAGGATGAGGATGACGACGATGAGACAGTTGATGAGAGAGGAGGCGGCGTCCCGATGGACACAGGGACAGATACTGCTGGGACGAGCGCGCCTCCCATTATTGATTTAGATGAGGATGAGGAGGACACTGAGCCGGCGCCAGCTGAGACTTCTCCAGTCAGGCCCGCTAGGCGCAGGAGACGGGGAGTTAGGGACAGGGCTGCACAACGACGGATCGACGACCTGACGGATCAGGTTATCGACTCATATGCTGCACTTTCATTGGATATCCGCGAGATGCAGGAGCGGCAGCATCATCAGCACATGATGGCTCAGCTACAGTTTGAGCGTATCATGGGCCATCCCTACGATCCGACTCAGTTCCCCTACATACCACCACCACCACCGGATCAGGACTACTGAGGAGCTGCATGGTTTTATTTATTATATTTTTATGCAGTTCGGCTCTTTATCCAGTGAGTCCTCTTTTATTTAGACTTTTATTATACCCACTGGGACAGTGTGTCTCAAGTATGGAGTATTTGTCTGTATTATTTGACTACGTGACTACTTGATGTATTCGATACTTTTGATGTATTATATTCATCGGATACTTTCATATTTATGCTTCACTTGCCTTTATATGATTATCTGATATTACATGCATACCTACAGATTATTTGATTGAGAAAAACGTCGAAACCGAAAAGAAAAAAAATTGGTTTTAAAAAAAAAAAATTTTGACCTCGACCGGGGAGATTTTGGCGAAACGAGGTATTTCACCTCGGTTGAATCAAGAACACCTCGACCGAGGCGGCGTAACAGAAAGTTTTCGGAAACGATTTTTGTGCTACTTATCTGGATATGATCTCAGTGAAGATTTTGTTTACCTACTGTTTTTAAATTCTTTGTGTGTTTGAAAGGTTTTATAATATGTTTAAGTTGCTAAATGCTTTGTTTGAAATTATTAGCATGTTTAATACTTTGTTTTTATCCAAATTATGTTGAATTTGAAGGTTGACACCGCAGGTTAAGTTCTCTCACATTCTTCTTGGAAAGACCAAGGCATTTCATTCTTCTTCTTCTTCTTCTTCTTCTTGATCATGTTTAGCCCCTCATATACGTTTTGCCTCCCTTTACCTATCCGGGAATTTGGAAGCAAGCAAGTGGTGAAAGCAAGTTAAAGTTGAGAAGTGGGCTGGAAGTGAAAGTACTAGAAAGTAATTTTAGGTTTGGGGAAGTCAATCATGAAGATGAGTAACTCGGCACCATTCACATAGCCGGGTGTTTGTGTCTTGCCAAAGTCGGATTGAGCGATATTCCTAACGGGTCATGGTATGTGCATCAAGGGTTTGATGCATCTCGAGAAATTGATGATTGCAGATTTCCTAGGCTTCGGTTATTGTGCACCTCTGTCCATGCATCCCAAAAAGTAAAATAAAAAGAAAAAGTGCGAAATAAGCAAAGCTTATTGGTGGAAGATGTTGCAAGTCAAAGTGAAAGTGAAGTTCATCCTTTTCCCGGATTCTAGCACCACAATACCTTACATACATCCCTACCCTACACGTTTCTTGACCTTTTCTTTTGAGAAGACCTTGAGACCTTGAGCTTGTTGATTGACTTAGCGGTTTAAATCGGATTATACATGATTAATTTTGATAATTATGATTTATTATGCATTCTATGATTTTATGCAAAGATGAACAACTTTCTTATATTTATAAAATGTTTTGAGCATATTAAGTTTTTAATTCCAGGAAGTATTCTCTTAGAGTGATCTATGGTAGTTGCACACCATAAAATGTTTTTGAAAGATTTTTTCATTGATTTTCTTGACTTATAATCCATTCTATCTTGTCTTTTATATGAGGAACTTGCTTGGGGACAAGCAAGGGCTAAGTATGGGGTATTTTGATAGCATGAATTATAGTCTATATTTTGGGGTTTGTTTGGACGTTTTATCTTTCATAATCTGCATGTTTATATGTACATTATGTGATTTTACTACCATTTCATCTACCTTTGCGAGAATCGAGGTCTACACCTAGTTTCGTTGTAATTGTAGGTAATTTTGTACGTTTTGCATCAAAAAAGGAGCAAAAGAAGTCAAGAGTCATTTGGAGCTACATCCAGGAAGCATAGCCATGGATTGAAGATTTACTTTGGAGCAGATTCGAGAGATTTCACATTCTGAGTCATCTCGGTTGACCAGAGGTTCACCTCGACCGAGGCGATCCAGAGACACCGACTCGACCGAGGCGAATACCTAGGACGCGGCGAGAATATTTTATTCTTGGAAGAGATCTTTTAAATTTGGAAAGTGATCTAATATTTTTGGGCTGAGCTTCTGGAAGGAAGGAGATATGCAGAATCATATATTTTACCTATATTTATGGGATAATATCTTCTTAAGATTTATTATCTTTGGAGGTTTATTTTCCTATAAAAAGGGTCGAATTTCCACAATTTGAGGAGGCCGCATACAATCCGCTTACGGCTGGAAATCTCGCATACGACGCAGCAGCCGCAGTACACTCCGATTTGGGAGTTGTTGAAGAACTTTTTTGAAGGTTGAAGGAAGGTTGAAGATCATAGCTTTTTATAGCTTTTTGAAGGGTTTTTGTAAGATTGTCTTCAATTCCCTCATTGATTGTCTTGTCTTGTTGGATTGCTATCCAAGGAACGCTTTTGTTGTGATATTTGATTCAGTTATTGAAGTCTTTTCATTAAATTCTTCTTTGTTCAAATATTCACCTCTTCCCATATATTTAATACTTTCATAATGATGATGAGTGGCTAATTTCCTTGTGTGATTCTAGGGTGATTGGCTGAAGGTTGTGGGAAAAACAATGATAGAATAATCTTAGATTCCAGTAGGATCCTGAAAGTTCGAATCTTTAACCTTAACCCTAAGCATCTCGTTCGGTTGATGAACATCTCGGCCGGGGTGGAATTCTTCTGACCGAGGTGACTTATTTGATCCATAACTGAGAGTTAAGTGTTAGAGTTTGCTAAATCCTATTCTTATTACACCTTCCTGGTTCAATGCAAGCTTAGGATGAGACTTACCCGGTAATTCCTTAGTTTGTGTATTAACGATCATAAGTGTAGGTAATACAGGTTTATCCTTTATTGGGGTTTGAGTGTGCTTCCATCCCATCTTTGTGAGTTAGCCTGAGACTTACCCGGTAAAGGTTAATTCTATTCCCTTAGATGGTGTGTTAGTTTGAGGATATAGTTCTTTATCTTGATTCCTTGAGACTTACCCGGTAATAGGAGTTACGGTTTAGGATTAGTGTGTAGTGAGACTTACCCGGTGATCTACTCCACTTTAGAAACACCTTCCCCGTGCAAAAAATCTCAGCTTTGTCCGCTTATCTATAGATCTTGAGTTGGAACCACAACTTGATGCTTTAATCCCTAGAATTGCATGTTTGCTTATTTGACATCTTATTCATCTTTGATTGTGTTAATCGCTTTTGTGGTTAGAATTAACGTAGCATACCGTGTTGACTTTGTTTCACCAAGTCCCTGTGATCGACCCCTGGAATTTTCTTGCTTTTACTACGATTGACCCGTACACTGCGGGTTCGCATCCTTGTTTTAAGCTTAAGTCTAGGGTTATAAATTTAAAGCTTGCACACACCCAGCCTACATAGAGCCGACACTCGAGTTTGTTAGCTCCTTCTCCTACCTTCCCACAGAGCGATCTGTGAAATACCGGTTGATGAGCCGGAACTTCATAGTTCCTTTAGAGATCTGGAGAGAGATCTTTGGCTTTCCTGCCCCTACCGCTGTAGACTTCCCCTCCCGATCCGTAGCTACGGAGTTCTGGGGACAGATAGCCCACATTACTACACATGCAGACAGATGGCGCCCTGGTGATTCCAGGGAGAAGGTCATCTTTCACCCGGCCTTCAGACTTGCCCACAGGATCTTCAGTGAGATGCTTCTGGCGCGTACTGAGACGCCCCAGAAGATCAGACAGGGGGAGCTCTTCTCTTTATACTGCATGGTCACGGGAGGATACCCTGACTTTGGCTTGATGCTGGCAGAGGATCTGCACAGGATCAAGGCCAAAGGGAAGGGTGATATATGCTGCGGAGGTATAGTGACCCATATCGCTAGGTATCAGGATATGGATCTGAGTAGGTGTACCATGGTGGCGGCTGCCAAGCCGCTCGGACTTCAGGAGATGATTACACGGCGGATTCTAGTTCCCCGTGGACTGACTACACCCTACGTTGCTATGCCTTGGGAGCGGACTGCACCTCAGGGCATCAGATGGTCTGCACAGTTCTCGGTCTTCGATCCGCATTTCTGGCAGACAGCATGGGCCCCACTTATGGAGGACTATAGAGAGGGAGCAGCTGCTGCTGCTGCAGAGGAGGCTGAGGATGAGGATGACGACGACGAGACAGTTGACGAGAGAGGAGGCGGCGTCCCGATGGACACAGGTACAGATACTGCTGGGACGAGCGCGCCTCCCATTATTGATTTGGATGATGACGAGGAGGACACTGAGCCGGCGCCAGCTGAGACTTCTCCAGTCAGGCCCGCTAGGCGCAGGAGGCGGGGAGTTAGGGACAGAGCAGCACACCGACGGATCGATGACCTGACGGATCAGGTTATCGACTCATATGCTGCACTTTCTTTAGACATCCGCGAGATGCAGGAGCGGCAGCATCATCAGCACATGATGGCTCAGCTACAGTTTGAGCGTATCATGGGCTATCCCTATGACCCGACTCAGTTCCCCTACATACCACCACCACCACCGGATCAGGACTACTGAGGAGCTGCAGGGTTTTATTTATTATATTTTTATGCAGTTCAGCTCTTTATCCGGTGAGTCCTCTTTTATTCAGACTTTTATTATACCCACTGGGACAGTGTGTCTCAAGTATGGGGTATTTGATGTACTTATTTGACTTATTTGACTATTCGATGTATTCGACAATTATGATGTATTTTATTGACCGGATATTTTCATATTTATGCTTCATTCTGCATTTATATGTTTATCTGAGATTTCATGCATACTTACAGGTTATTTGATTGAGAAAAACGTCGAAACTGAAAAAAAAATTGGTTAAAAAAAAAAATTTTTTCGACCTCGACCGGGACAGTTCTGGCAAAACGAGGTGTTTCACCTCGGTTGAACCAAGAACATCTCGACCGAGGTGGGTTAACTGAGAGTTTTCGAAAACGATTTTTGTGTTACTTATCTGGATATGATCTCAGTGAAGATCTTGTTTACTGACTGGTTTTAAATTCTTTATGTGTTTGAAGGGTTTTATAATATGTTTAAGTTGCTAAATGCTTTGCTTGAAATTATTAGCATGTTTAATACTTTGTTTTTATCCAAATTATGTTGAATTTGAAGGTTGACACCGCAGGTTAAGTTCTCTCACATTCTTCTTGGAAAGACCAAGGCAATTCATTCTTCTTCTTCTTCTTCTTCTTGATCATGCTTAGCCCCTCATATACATTTTGCCTCCCTTTACCTATCCGGGAATTTGGAAGCAAGCAAGTGGTAAAAGCAAGTTAAAGTTGAGAAGTGGGCTGGAAGTGAAAGTACTAGAAAGTAATTTTAGGTTTGGGGAAGTCAATCATGAAGATGAGTAACTCGGCACCATTCACATAGCCGGGTGTTTGTGTCTTGCCAAAGTCGGATTGAGCGATATTCCTAACGGGTCATGGTATGTGCATCAAGGGTTTGATGCATCTCGAGAAATTGATGATTGCAGATTTCCTAGGCTTCGGTTATTGTGCACCTCTGTCCATGCATCCCAAAAAGTAAAATAAAAAGAAAAAGTGCGAAATAAGCAAAGCTTATTGGTGGAAGATGTTGCAAGTCAAAGTGAAAGTGAAGTTCATCCTTTTCCCGGATTCTAGCACCACAATACCTTACATACATCCCTACCCTACACGTTTCTTGACCTTTTCTTTTGAGAAGACCTTGAGACCTTGAGCTTGTTGATTGACTTAGCGGTTTAAATCGGATTATACATGATTAATTTTGATAATTATGATTTATTATGCATTCTATGATTTTATGCAAAGATGAACAACTTTCTTATATTTATAAAATGTTTTGAGCATATTAAGTTTTTAATTCCAGGAAGTATTCTCTTAGAGTGATCTATGATAGTTGCACACCATAAAATAGTTTTTGAAAGGCTTTTCATTGATTTTCTTGACTTATAATCCATTCTATCTTGTCTTTTATATGAGGAACTTGCTTGGGGACAAGCAAGGGCTAAGTATGGGGTATTTTGATAGCATGAATTATAGTCTATATTTTGGGGTTTGTTTGGACGTTTTATCTTTCATAATCTGCATGTTTATATGTACATTATGTGATTTTACTACCATTTCATCTACCTTTGCGAGAATCGAGGTCTACACCTAGTTTCGTTGTAATTGCAGGTAATATGGTACGTTTTGCATCAAAAAGGAGCAAAAGGAGTCATGAGTCATTTGAAGCTATATCCAGGGAGCATAGCCATGAATTAAAGATTTACTTTGGAGCAGATTCAAGAGATTTCACATTCTGTCGTGACTCACCTCGGTTGACCAGAAATTCACCTCGACCGAGGCGATCCAGAGACGCCGACTCGACCGAGGCGAACACCTAGGACGCGGCGAGAATATTTTATTCTTGGATGAGATCTTTTAAATTTGGAAAGTGATCTTATATTTTTGGGCTTGGCTTCTGGAAGGAAGGAGATATGCAGAATCATATATTTTACCTATATTTATGGGAAAATATCTTTCTAAGATTTATTATCTTTGGAGGGTTATTTTCCTATAAAAAGGGTTGGATTTCCACAATTCCAACATCTCGCATAGGCCGTTATACACCCCGTATACGCAGCAGCAGCAGCATACTCCAGTGGAGAGTTTTGAAGAACCTTTTTGAAGGTTGAAGGAAGATTGAAGTTCATAGCTTTTATAGTTTTCGGAGGGTTTGTAAGATTGTCTTCAATTCCCTCATTGATTGTCTTGTCTTTTTGGATTGCTATCCAAGGAACGCTTTGTGTGATATTTGATTCAGTTATTGAAGTCTTTTCATTAAATTCTTCTTTGTTCAAATATTCACCTCTTCCCATATATTTAATACTTTCATTATGATGATGAGTGGCTAATTTCCTTGTGTGATTCTAGGGTGATTGGCTGAAGGTTGTGGGAAAAACAATGATAGAATAATCTTAGATTCCAGTAGGATCCTGAAAGTTCGAATCTTTAACCTTAACCCTAAGCATCTCGTTCGGTTGATGAACATCTCGGCCGGGGTGGAATTCTTCTGACCGAGGTGACTTATTTGATCCATAACTGAGAGTTAAGTGTTAGAGTTTGCTAAATCCTATTCTTATTACACCTTCCTGGTTCAATGCAAGCTTAGGATGAGACTTACCCGGTAATTCCTTAGTTTGTGTATTAACGATCATAAGTGTAGGTAATACAGGTTTATCCTTTATTGGGGTTTGAGTGTGCTTCCATCCCATCTTTGTGAGTTAGCCTGAGACTTACCCGGTAAAGGTTAATTCTATTCCCTTAGATGGTGTGTTAGTTTGAGGATATAGTTCTTTATCTTGATTCCTTGAGACTTGCCCGGTAATAGGAGTTACGGTTTAGGATTAGTGTGTAGTGAGACTTACCCGGTGATCTACTCCACTTTAGAAACACCTTCCCCATGCAAAAAATCTCAGCTTTGTCCGCTTATCTATAGATCTTGAGTTGGAACCACAACTTGATGCTTTAATCCCTAGAATTGCATGTTTGCTTATTTGACATCTTATTCATCTTTGATTGTGTTAATCGCTTTTGTGGTTAGAGTTAACGTAGCATACCGTGTTGACTTTGTTTCACCAAGTCCCTGTGATCGACCCCTGGAATTTTCTTGCTTTTACTACGATTGACCCGTACACTGCGGGTTCGCATCCTTGTTTTAAGCTTAAGTCTAGGGTTATAAATTTAAAGCTTGCACACACCCAGCCTACATAGAGCCGACACTCGAGTTTGTTAGCTCCTTCTCCTACCTTCCCACAGAGCGATCTGTGAAATACCGGTTGATGAGCCGGAACTTCATAGTTCCTTTAGAGATCTGGAGAGAGATCTTTGGCTTTCCTGCCCCTACCGCTGTAGACTTCCCCTCCCGATCCGTAGCTAGGGAGTTCTGGGGACAGATAGCCCACATTACTACACATGCAGACAGATGGCGCCCTGGTGATTCCAGGGAGAAGGTCATCTTTCACCCGGCCTTCAGACTTGCCCACAGGATCTTCAGTGAGATGCTTCTGGCGCGTACTGAGACGCCCCAGAAGATCAGACAGGGGGAGCTCTTTTCGCTTTACTGCATGGTTACAGGAGGCTTCCCGGACTTTGGCTTGCTCCTAGCAGAGGATCTGCATAGGATCAAGGCCAAAGCGAAGGGAGATATTTGCTGTGGAGGTCTAGTCACCCACATCGCCACTTACCACGGGATGGACCTTAGCATATGCACATTGGCGGCGGCTCCGAAGCCGCTGGGGCTGCAGGAGATGATTACACGGAGGATCCTTGTTCCCCGTGGGCTGACTACACCCTACGTTGCCATGCCTTGGGATCGGACTGCACCTCAGGGCATCAGATGGTCTGCACAGTTCTCTGTCTCCGATCCGCATTTCTGGCAGACAGCATGGGCTCCACTTATGGAGGATTACAGAGAGGGAGCAGCTGCCCCTGCAGAGGAGGCTGAGGAGGCTGAGGATGAGGATGACGACGATGAGACAGTTGATGAGAGAGGAGGCGGCGTCCCGATGGACACAGGGACAGATACTGCTGGGACGAGCGCGCCTCCCATTATTGATTTAGATGAGGATGAGGAGGACACTGAGCCGGCGCCAGCTGAGACTTCTCCAGTCAGGCCCGCTAGGCGCAGGAGACGGGGAGTTAGGGACAGGGCTGCACAACGACGGATCGACGACCTGACGGATCAGGTTATCGACTCATATGCTGCACTTTCATTGGATATCCGCGAGATGCAGGAGCGGCAGCATCATCAGCACATGATGGCTCAGCTACAGTTCCAGCATGTCATGGGCCATCCCTACGATCCGACTCAGTTCCCCTACATACCACCACCACCACCGGATCAGGACTACTGAGGAGCTGCAGGGTTTTATTTATTATATTTTTATGCAGTTCGGCTCTTTATCCAGTGAGTCCTCTTTTATTTAGACTTTTATTATACCCACTGGGACAGTGTGTCTCAAGTATGGAGTATTTGTCTGTATTATTTGACTACGTGACTACTTGATGTATTCGATACTTTTGATGTATTATATTCATCGGATACTTTCATATTTATGCTTCACTTGCCTTTATATGATTATCTGATATTACATGCATACCTACAGATTATTTGATTGAGAAAAACGTCGAAACCGAAAAGAAAAAAAATTGGTTTTAAAAAAAAAAATTTTGACCTCGACCGGGGAGATTTTGGCGAAACGAGGTATTTCACCTCGGTTGAATCAAGAACATCTCGACCGAGGTAACGTAACAGAAAGTTTTCGGAAACGATTTTTGTGCTACTTATCTGGATATGATCTCAGTGAAGATTTTGTTTACCTACTGTTTTTAAATTCTTTGTGTGTTTGAAAGGTTTTATAATATGTTTAAGTTGCTAAATGCTTTGTTTGAAATTATTAGCATGTTTAATACTTTGTTTTTATCCAAATTATGTTGAATTTGAAGGTTGACACCGCAGGTTAAGTTCTCTCACATTCTTCTTGGAAAGACCAAGGCATTTCATTCTTCTTCTTCTTCTTCTTCTTGATCATGTTTAGCCCCTCATATACGTTTTGCCTCCCTTTACCTATCCGGGAATTTGGAAGCAAGCAAGTGGTGAAAGCAAGTTAAAGTTGAGAAGTGGGCTGGAAGTGAAAGTACTAGAAAGTAATTTTAGGTTTGGGGAAGTCAATCATGAAGATGAGTAACTCGGCACCATTCACATAGCCGGGTGTTTGTGTCTTGCCAAAGTCGGATTGAGCGATATTCCTAACGGGTCATGGTATGTGCATCAAGGGTTTGATGCATCTCGAGAAATTGATGATTGCAGATTTCCTAGGCTTCGGTTATTGTGCACCTCTGTCCATGCATCCCAAAAAGTAAAATAAAAAGAAAAAGTGCGAAATAAGCAAAGCTTATTGGTGGAAGATGTTGCAAGTCAAAGTGAAAGTGAAGTTCATCCTTTTCCCGGATTCTAGCACCACAATACCTTACATACATCCCTACCCTACACGTTTCTTGACCTTTTCTTTTGAGAAGACCTTGAGACCTTGAGCTTGTTGATTGACTTAGCGGTTTAAATCGGATTATACATGATTAATTTTGATAATTATGATTTATTATGCATTCTATGATTTTATGCAAAGATGAACAACTTTCTTATATTTATAAAATGTTTTGAGCATATTAAGTTTTTAATTCCAGGAAGTATTCTCTTAGAGTGATCTATGGTAGTTGCACACCATAAAATGTTTTTGAAAGATCTTTTCATTGATTTTCTTGACTTATAATCCATTCTATCTTGTCTTTTATATGAGGAACTTGCTTGGGGACAAGCAAGGGCTAAGTATGGGGTATTTTGATAGCATGAATTATAGTCTATATTTTGGGGTTTGTTTGGACGTTTTATCTTTCATAATCTGCATGTTTATATGTACATTATGTGATTTTACTACCATTTCATCTACCTTTGCGAGAATCGAGGTCTACACCTAGTTTCGTTGTAATTGTAGGTAATTTTGTACGTTTTGCATCAAAAAAGGAGCAAAAGAAGTCAAGAGTCATTTGGAGCTACATCCAGGAAGCATAGCCATGGATTGAAGATTTACTTTGGAGCAGATTCGAGAGATTTCACATTCTGAGTCATCTCGGTTGACCAGAGGTTCACCTCGACCGAGGCGATCCAGAGACACCGACTCGACCGAGGCGAATACCTAGGACGCGGCGAGAATATTTTATTCTTGGAAGAGATCTTTTAAATTTGGAAAGTGATCTAATATTTTTGGGCTGAGCTTCTGGAAGGAAGGAGATATGCAGAATCATATATTTTACCTATATTTATGGGATAATATCTTCTTAAGATTTATTATCTTTGGAGGTTTATTTTCCTATAAAAAGGGTCGAATTTCCACAAATCAAACATCCGCATATACCCGCATACACCGCTGAATATCCGCCTACATCGAAGGTGCAGTAGCAGCCTACTCCAAGATTGAAAGAGTTGAAGAACTTTTTTGAAGGTTGAAGGAAGGTTGAAGATCATAGCTTTTTATAGCTTTTTGAAGGGTTTTTGTAAGATTGTCTTCAATTCCCTCATTGATTGTCTTGTCTTGTTGGATTGCTATCCAAGGAACGCTTTTGTTGTGATATTTGATTCAGTTATTGAAGTCTTTTCATTAAATTCTTCTTTGTTCAAATATTCACCTCTTCCCATATATTTAATACTTTCATAATGATGATGAGTGGCTAATTTCCTTGTGTGATTCTAGGGTGATTGGCTGAAGGTTGTGGGAAAAACAATGATAGAATAATCTTAGATTCCAGTAGGATCCTGAAAGTTCGAATCTTTAACCTTAACCCTAAGCATCTCGTTCGGTTGATGAACATCTCGGCCGGGGTGGAATTCTTCTGACCGAGGTGACTTATTTGATCCATAACTGAGAGTTAAGTGTTAGAGTTTGCTAAATCCTATTCTTATTACACCTTCCTGGTTCAATGCAAGCTTAGGATGAGACTTACCCGGTAATTCCTTAGTTTGTGTATTAACGATCATAAGTGTAGGTAATACAGGTTTATCCTTTATTGGGGTTTGAGTGTGCTTCCATCCCATCTTTGTGAGTTAGCCTGAGACTTACCCGGTAAAGGTTAATTCTATTCCCTTAGATGGTGTGTTAGTTTGAGGATATAGTTCTTTATCTTGATTCCTTGAGACTTACCCGGTAATAGGAGTTACGGTTTAGGATTAGTGTGTAGTGAGACTTACCCGGTGATCTACTCCACTTTAGAAACACCTTCCCCGTGCAAAAAATCTCAGCTTTGTCCGCTTATCTATAGATCTTGAGTTGGAACCACAACTTGATGCTTTAATCCCTAGAATTGCATGTTTGCTTATTTGACATCTTATTCATCTTTGATTGTGTTAATCGCTTTTGTGGTTAGAATTAACGTAGCATACCGTGTTGACTTTGTTTCACCAAGTCCCTGTGATCGACCCCTGGAATTTTCTTGCTTTTACTACGATTGACCCGTACACTGCGGGTTCGCATCCTTGTTTTAAGCTTAAGTCTAGGGTTATAAATTTAAAGCTTGCACACACCCAGCCTACATAGAGCCGACACTCGAGTTTGTTAGCTCCTTCTCCTACCTTCCCACAGAGCGATCTGTGAAATACCGGTTGATGAGCCGGAACTTCATAGTTCCTTTAGAGATCTGGAGAGAGATCTTTGGCTTTCCTGCCCCTACCGCTGTAGACTTCCCCTCCCGATCCGTAGCTACGGAGTTCTGGGGACAGATAGCCCACATTACTACACATGCAGACAGATGGTGCCCTGGTGATTCCAGGGAGAAGGTCATCTTTCACCCGGCCTTCAGACTTGCCCACAGGATCTTCAGTGAGATGCTTCTGGCGCGTACTGAGACGCCCCAGAAGATCAGACAGGGGGAGCTCTTTTCGCTTTACTGCATGGTTACAGGAGGCTTCCCGGACTTTGGCTTGCTCCTAGCAGAGGATCTGCATAGGATCAAGGCCAAAGCGAAGGGAGATATTTGCTGTGGAGGTCTAGTCACCCACATCGCCACTTACCACGGGATGGACCTCAGCATATGCACATTGGCGGCGGCTCCGAAGCCGCTGGGGCTGCAGGAGATGATTACACGGAGGATCCTTGTTCCCCGTGGGCTGACTACACCCTACGTTGCCATGCCTTGGGAGCGGACTGCACCTTAGGGCATCAGATGGTCTGCACAGTTCTCTGTCTCCGATCCGCATTTCTGGCAGACAGCATGGGCTCCACTTATGGAGGATTACAGAGAGGGAGCAGTTGCCCCTGCAGAGGAGGCTGAGGATGAGGATGACGACGATGAGACAGTTGATGAGAGAGGAGGCGGCGTCCCGATGGACACAGGGACAGATACTGCTGGGACGAGCGCGCCTCCCATTATTGATTTAGATGAGGATGAGGAGGACACTGAGCTGGCGCCAGCTGAGACTTCTCCAGTCAGGCCCGCTAGGCGCAGGAGACGGGGAGTTAGGGACAGGGCTGCACACCGACGACCTGACGGATCAGGTTATCGACTCATATGCTGCACTTTCATTGGATATCCGCGAGATGCAGGAGCGGCAGCATCATCAGCACATGATGGCTCTGCTACAGTTTGAGCGTATCATGGGCCATCCCTACGACCCGACTCAGTTCCCCTACATACCACCACCACCACCGGATCAGGACTACTGAGGAGCTGCAGGGTTTTATTTATTATATTTTTATGCAGTTCGGCTCTTTATCCGGTGAGTCCTCTTTTATTTAGACTTTTATTATACCCACTGGGACAGTGTGTCTCAAGTATGGGGTATTTGTCTGTATTATTTGACTACGTGACTACTTGATGTATTCGATACTTTTGATGTATTATATTCATCGGATACTTTCATATTTATGCTTCACTTGCCTTTATATGATTATCTGATATTACATGCATACCTACAGATTATTTGATTGAGAAAAACGTCGAAACCGAAAAGAAAAAAAATTGGTTTTAAAAAAAAAAATTTTGACCTCGACCGGGGAGATTTTGGCAAAACGAGGTATTTCACCTCGGTTGAATCAAGAACACCTCGACCGAGGCGGCGTAACAGAAAGTTTTCGGAAACGATTTTTGTGCTACTTATCTGGATATGATCTCAGTGAAGATTTTGTTTACCTACTGTTTTTAAATTCTTTGTGTGTTTGAAAGGTTTTATAATATGTTTAAGTTGCTAAATGCTTTGTTTGAAATTATTAGCATGTTTAATACTTTGTTTTTATCCAAATTATGTTGAATTTGAAGGTTGACACCGCAGGTTAAGTTCTCTCACATTCTTCTTGGAAAGACCAAGGCATTTCATTCTTCTTCTTCTTCTTCTTCTTGATCATGTTTAGCCCCTCATATACGTTTTGCCTCCCTTTACCTATCCGGGAATTTGGAAGCAAGCAAGTGGTGAAAGCAAGTTAAAGTTGAGAAGTGGGCTGGAAGTGAAAGTACTAGAAAGTAATTTTAGGTTTGGGGAAGTCAATCATGAAGATGAGTAACTCGGCACCATTCACATAGCCGGGTGTTTGTGTTTTGCCAAAGTCGGATTGAGCGATATTCCTAACGGGTCATGGTATGTGCATCAAGGGTTTGATGCATCTCGAGAAATTGATGATTGCAGATTTCCTAGGCTTCGGTTATTGTGCACCTCTGTCCATGCATCCCAAAAAGTAAAATAAAAAGAAAAAGTGCGAAATAAGCAAAGCTTATTGGTGGAAGATGTTGCAAGTCAAAGTGAAAGTGAAGTTCATCCTTTTCCCGGATTCTAGCACCACAATACCTTACATACATCCCTACCCTACACGTTTCTTGACCTTTTCTTTTGAGAAGACCTTGAGACCTTGAGCTTGTTGATTGACTTAGCGGTTTAAATCGGATTATACATGATTAATTTTGATAATTATGATTTATTATGCATTCTATGATTTTATGCAAAGATGAACAACTTTCTTATATTTATAAAATGTTTTGAGCATATTAAGTTTTTAATTCCAGGAAGTATTCTCTTAGAGTGATCTAT